>ML681979.1:32832118-33040329 GCA_007922195.1 Podocnemis expansa | reverse complement strand
CAAGCCTGGGCTTTAACTTGAATTGCTAATTTGTGTGAAAACTACAAAATCTTGTGTAAATGCAAATTTTACTTTTAGTTAATTCCATATAATAACATCAATTTTTTGTAGTGAAGACAAGACTTATGTGGACCAAGTGTAGAATAAGAACCAGATGGCATAAATTGTGCTGTCTCTGGTGTATTCCCCTCCCTGTGCTAACTTGCATGATACAGCTAAAGAATACCAAAGCCCCCAACCCACCCAACAACAAAACCTCAGCAACTCATTTCAGTGTTTTACTGGAGACTAAAGACAAATTATAAAGAAGATGTAATTGAAACAAACACTCCTTCCTCTTTCACCCAGTAAAATATGGTGCAATGGAAATGACAAAAACTGCATGTATGGTGGGAATACTGCTTTTAATTCAATGGTTTGGCACATTAATAAAAGAATAATTTAAATCTCATTATTTGAAGAAAACTGACATGCTAGAACTGTAATATTGTTTGGCAGAGTCTTGAACCCTAGTGAAGAGCAGCCCTTTAAATTTCATAATCTTGCTGCCATTTCCTTGGTGGGCTGTATTATCTGATAAAATCAAGGCCAGATGAGGGTCTTTATTCTTCCTGTTACCACCTACGGTTTAAATTCAGAAAGCCAAACATTCCTTTGGCTGCCCTCCAGGAGCTTCTGGGCCCGATTCTGTTTTCAATTCCAAAACATCAATTCTGCTCAGATCAGAATCTGTTTTCTCTCCACCTTCCTGTCTGGGCTAATTCTGCCTTCCTATGGTTTAGGGTGATTTCTCAGTTGCTGAGGCTGGGCCTGTTGATAATGTTGAACTGTTGTGACTATATCTTTTATTCCATGAAAATGATGTATTTGATTTTGTTAGCATTGGTCCTGCTTTGAGCAGGGGGTTGGACTAGATGACCTCCTAAGGTCCCTTTCAACCCTAATCATTTATGATTTTATGATTCCATGGAATGACATACCACTTGCTTGTATCTTGCATTTTCCTCTGCTGCCTGTGGTGCTTTTCCATAATAGCAGAAGGAAATTAATGTGACTGCTTCTTACATGTTGGTATATGAAGGTGTGTATATATATGTAGGGGGGAAAAAATACAACTGCCTTGCAGCGGCAAGTCTCAGAACCTTGGCTCACTGACTCAGACTGCTAGGTCTTGCATCACCGAGCCAAAAAACAGCAGTATAAATATTGAAGTTTGGGATGCAGCCTGAGCTCTGAGACCCTCCCCGCTCTCTGGGTTTCAGAATCTGGGATCCTGTAAATCTACACAAACATTCTGAGCCCTGTGAACTTGAGATCCAAACTCTAAGGGTATGTCTACACTGTCATTAGATCCTCGAAGCTGGCCTTTGGCACCTGACTCAGGCTTGTGGGGTTGTTTCATTGTAGGGTAGATATTCTGGCTTATGCTGCAGCCCCAGATCTGGGACCCTCCAACCTCTTTAGGGTCTTAGAGCCTATGGTCCAGCCCAAGCTCAAACATCTATACTGCAATTACACAATCCCATAACTTGAACCTCATGAGCCTGAGTCAGCTAGCATTGGCCTAGCCATGGATTTTTAATTGCAGAGTAAGCATAACTTGAGACTTGCTGCTGCAGATCTGTTTTTGATGTGTAGTTTTCTGACATGGCCTTTGCCTCTTTAATGGATTTGGGTATTTTTATGCCTCTTCATGTAGGCAAGACATTTTAGAAGACAAGTTCGTTTTGGCTGCTTTTGAGTTAGATCTGCATGAATGGCACAAAAACATTGCCAGGAAGTGTTTAACTGAATGTGCTTCCCCACCCATTTTTTGTTTGTTCACCACAAACATTTGAGCAACTGAGACTTAGAGGCAAATACTTAAGGAAATGAATGTTAATCACCTGATTTGAATATTGGTGGAAGCAATTTTTATATTAACTTATGTATTTGTGCTGTAAGTTCCTGTGCTGTCATTCAGTCATAACTCTATCACATGGCTTAGCTGTTTCTTAGCTAATCTTGATGGCCAAGTAGTGAATTCTCACAGAAAATGCTTTGTGATGGTGTCATTGTTTAATATTTGCACACAAATTTATCAAACAATTTTGAAAAATAAATACCGGTTTGTCTATGTAAGGATCCACCACCTTGTGGATATTGCATGAGGAGAAAAAGAGCTTAAGGTAATAAACAATGACTGGAGTTGGTGTTATATTCATTAATCACACGCATTTCTGAAAAGTGATGTTCTATTTTTTTTTTATTTTTTTTCCCAAGGATTATTTTACAAAGCTGGGTATTGTGATGACCTCTGAAAGGGTAAGAGATAAAAAGTGCTGGGGGGTGGAGTGGGAAGGTTAGGATTGCTAACTGAAATTGTGTACCCATGCACTGTATGAGTGAGTTGATCAAATGCAAGATGAGTGAAAGGAGAAAGAGGCTCTATGTGAATTGTTAACAGAAGAAGGCATTCCAAAGCAATGACCAGTTTAGGGCAATGCTGCTGGTACCACACCATGATAATAGACTGATAGTCTGTTTCCAGTATATGGTGGAAACTGTTCTATTGCTCTGAATTCACCTTCCTGGCTTTGTGGGATTGGAGATGAGTTTCAGCTCAAAGTAGATGTCTATTCTGCTACCCTTGTAAATTCCTGGATTGTTGACAGTTGAACTTGCACATATATGAGAGAATAATAGGAGATTAGGGTAGGAAGGGACTTGGGAGGTCATCTAGTCCAACCCCCTGCTCAAATGAGGACTCACTTGAACTGAACCATTCCAGGTAGGGCTTGGTCAAGCCATCCTTAAAAACATCTAAGGATGGAGATTCCACCACCATCATAGATAATCGGTTCCAGTGCTTCGCCCCCCACTTAGTGGGGAAAAACAAATCCTAGTATCCAGAAATGACATCTCTTCCCACTGCAGTTTGAGACTATTGCTACTATTGCCACTGAGAAGAGCCAAACTCCATCCTCCCTGGAATCCCCTTTCAGGTAGTTAAAGGCTGCTATCAAATCCCCTGCCATTTTTCTCTTCTGCAGACTAAATAACCTACTTCCCTTAGCCTCTCCTCATAAGTCTTCTGCCCCTAATTTCTGTTGTTCTGCTGGACTCGTTCCAATCTGTCCACATCCTTTCTGTAGTGGGGGGCCCAAAACTGGACACTGTATTCCAAATGAGGCCTCAGTAGGGCTGAATAGAGGGAAACAATCACTTCCCTTTATCTGCTGGCAAAGCTCCTATAAATGCAGACTAATATGCTGCTTCTTGGACATTGTAACCTCCAGGTCCTTTCCTGCAGAACTGCCTAGCCAGTAAGTCCCCAGTCGGTAGTAGTGCATGGAACTCTTACATCCTAAGTGCAAGACCCTGCACATATTCTTTTTGAATTTTATCAGTTCGGTGGTTTTTTTGTTGTTGTTGTTGTTGTTTGAATGACTGGGCCAAAAAAAAAAATCTGCCTAGAACCATGGCCATCTATAGCTAAATGCAGAGCAACAGGTTTGCTCATTGTAAGTTCATCAGGTCTTGATGGGCAGCAGAAAGCTTGTACCTCACCAAATGGAAGAAGTTATCTTGTCAGGCTTTAAGCTGAAATCTTTCTCCTTATCAAGCCTTGATACAGTTCAAATCTGACAGCCTTTTATATTTCAAGCATCAAGGCCCAACCCTTGCATCACTGAAGATTCTCCTGGCAGCTGTTTCAGCCTTCTAGCTTCTGGTGTGAGACAGATCAGTCTTTTCTCATGATATGACTATCACATTTCTAAGATGCTGGTAGGGGCGTTACCCACAAATTAGGGATCCTTTCTTTTCTTGGGACTTGAACCTAGTTCTGCTAGGGCTCACAGGGTCCCCCTTCAAACCACTGATGTCCTGTTCTCTGCTTCTTCTTCCCTGTCTTCTTCCTGGTGGTAGTTACCTCAGCATGAAGGTTTTCCAAGATCAGAGTGCTCATTTTGGAAGCACCATATATAAGGATAAGATCAAGCTGTGACCACACTCAGCCTTCTTACCAAATGTAGTATCACAATTTCACAACACCTAAGACATATTCCTAGTGGTGTTCTTCCTAAAGCTGCACAGATCCAGGAAGGAGTGTAGGTTGCACACCCTGAATATTAGAAGAGCCTGGGTGTTCTACACTGAGAGGCCTAAACCCTTCCATAGTTCAATGCAGTTCTTCATCTGAATGGTAGATAGGATGGAAGGTCTGCTATAGGCTCCTCCCAGAGGATGTCTTCATTGGATAACTGCCTGTATCAGATTCTTCTATGAACAAGCAAAGGTGCCTCCACCAGTGATTATAATAGCCCACTCTACCACAGTCAAACTTACTGGCAGCTTTCCAGTGCAGGTGCTGACCCAAGACATCTTCATAGTTGTTAACTGGTCTGGCCATATCTTTGTGTCCCATTATGATATAACCCAGCAGGTCTAGAAAGAAGCCAGCTTCGGCAAAACAACATTGTGAATAGCACATCCATGAACTCCAAGTCCATCTCCAGTGATATTGCTTGTGAGAAAATGGAGTGGACATAAGCATTTGAAGAAGAAAAAATGGTTACTAACTTTTTATAACTGTTGTTCTTTGAGATGTATTGCTCATGTCCATTCCATGACTGCACTCCATCCCCACCATCCGATCTGACAGCAAGCAGTAACTGAAGGGCTGCAAGACTGGTGGTCAAGAACAGGAGCGTGAGGCTCCAGAAGGTGCCAGAGTCAGCCTTACAGGTATCACAAAGGCAAAAATCTCCAGCATCGGCATATATGGATGCACACAAACTTAACATGGAGTGGACATGAGCAGGACGTCTCAAAGAACAACAGTTACAAAAGATTAGTAACCATTTTTCTTATTCTGAAAGTTGGGAAAGGATATAGAAGTCCAATATTTCATTTATTTCTCAGAGCAATTTATTAAGTGGATCAATAATATTTTTTCCTTTACAAAAATGTTTTGTTTTTTGGAGCATGTTCTCACAAATGTTTCACATATTCTGGGCAATACATAATAGAAGTTTTCTGGAAATAGCTGACATAAGTTTTGAAAAGAAAATCAGAATATTTAACTTCAGTCTCCAATTTAGAGTTAATTGCTTACTTTAAAGTGTGTTTTGACCTCTGCCTGGGAATATCTTTCCACTCTGTCACAAGCAGGAAGTTTTAGAAACTGGGATTAGAGTTCATTTTAAGGAACTGGAGAGATAAATGTGTTTTTATTGATCCCTCGGCACTCTGAGTCATAATATTTGAATGTAGTCATTGCCAAAAATTAAAAGAAACAGAACTTTCCTCCTTTGGTACTTATTGCAAACCAGTCCAGGCTGGGCCCATGGAATTAGAAATTGTAGTGCCTCATGCAGTCATAAATAGTTGCCATGCTGGAGTTTGTTCAAACACACATAGGTCAAATGGACATTACAAGAGCAAGAGAAAGCAAACTGTCCTAGTTGGAACTAGAAACAGGAGTGAAGGAATGTTGGGGGAGGATGCTTATCATTGTCATATTTTTAAGTTTCAAATGTGCAGTCTTCTTTGTAAAGGTCTTTTTAGAAAGTACAGTACACAGTGTATACGTTCTTTTTTTCACCCCATAATAATGTCCTTTGCATTTTCTTTCCTCCAAAGAAGCACGACATTCTGTACATTACATGGTAACTTTAAAATATTGCCATGTCTCTTTTTGTTAGATTAGAATAGGGAATAGTCTCCTAAGGGAAGTGGTGAGAGTCCTATCTTCTGAGACATTTAAAACTAGGCAGGAAAAAGCAAGCTAGTACATATTGTAAGGAACAACCCTTCTCTTGCACGTAGATGGTCTAGGTGACCTACTGAGACTCCTTAATGTCTATCATTTTATTTTATTAGGTTTCTCTGCAGTCTTGGCCTGACGCACTAATTCACAGACGTGCTTAGTTGTTCTTTGGACTTTTTTATGTGTTTTGATTTTTATTACGTAAAATGCTTATTTGGGAGAGCAGGTATATGCACCAAGCATTTCAGACTGAGGTGCTTTAGAGTCAGTCTTCTAAATCCACACTTACATAGCTTAAATGTGTCAATGTTTTTTTAGAAGTCAATAGGATTCAGATGTCAGTTGAAAGAATTGGGAAAATAAATTGCTCACTATTGCAAATTGTTCCCCTTCCATACAGGCTGGCTCAGCAGCACATTACCTCACCAGCCTATGGAGTCCATGCCAAGGGGCCCCCACATCATGGGGGCCTTCTGCCCTGCCAGCACTTAGGGGACAGGACCACCCTGGGCCAGAGGCCAGGTTCTGTTCTCCCATCCCGCCCTTGGGCTGGCTGGTCAGCCCTCAGGGGCAGAGCAGGCTGGACCAGAGTCTGAGCTCCATACTCCCACCCCACCCCGGTCCTCACCCCTGGGCAGGCTGGTCTGTGCCCTGGGGGAAAGGTGTGGGCAAGTGCAACTAGTTGCTCTGCTCCAGGGACAGGGTTGGCTGGCATGCAGCACAGCCTCTGGTGTGGAAACTGCACCACATGCCCATTGGCCACATTTCCCATGGGGGCTGACCAGCTGGACCAGGGTCAGGGGGGTGGCTGGGGCTAGGGCTGGCACAGAGATTGGCCTCTGGCTCCAGGGCCTCCCTAGCACTGCTGCCCCTACAGGCAACCAGTGGGGGTCCAGGGCCATTGGCTGGGGGTTGGGGCCCTGAGTGGGGCCCAGGGCCTCAGTTGGGGTACAGGGCCGCAGACTGCAGGGCAGGTCCACTGGTGGGGAAGGCCCAGGGGCTCCATGCCCCTTAATCTGCTTCTGGGGAGGGTAAATTTTTCAGATGCAACCAAGTCAATGGGACTTAGGTTTCTAAGACATGTAGGGTAAGTCTGCTCTGCAATTAGATGCCCACAGCTGGTTGATGCTTGCTGATTCAGGCTCCCAGGGGCTGGGCTAAGGGGTTGTTTATTTGCAGTGTAGATGTTTGGATGCAACTGCAACCTGGGCTCTAGGTTCCCTGTGAGGGAGGAGGATCCCAAAGCCCAGGTTCCAGCTTGAATTCAAATGTCTGTATTGTAAACAAACAGGCCCTCAGTCTGAGACAGCTGGCACAGGCCAGCAGAAAGTGTCTAAATGCAGAGCTAATGTACACTTACACATCTTTGACATTTTTACTCTGGGTGCCTAATTTTTGGCCACAGAATAGACTAATAACAAAGCTGGCTTTTCTATGTTTATCTGTAATGGCCATGTAAAGACAGGATTTCTGTTTCCAAAGATTTTCTCAAAAATATTGTTTAAACCTTTCATTTATGAATATACAACTAATTCCTTGCCTGTGCCAAGTAAATAAAATGATTTGGAAGTCTTGGGGAAAGCTTGCAGCAAGAAGCACCCAAAAGACTGAACACATTGGAGAAAATGGAATGGTTGTAGGGGAGAATAAACCCCCCTTTTATCTTACTCCTGGAGTGAAGGATTTGGGTACATGAAACTCTGCTCCAACATTTATAGAACAGACTCACTTAGAAGAGTGAGTTGGCCTTCAGATCTATGCCAGCATCACTGCTTGTGCTGTCTCCTTTATATCTTTAACTGAGAACATAGCTGAAGGATTGGCAGAGTCCTGGAGGATTTGCTGATGGTTAATGTAATGTTTTGAAACCTGTTAAAATTACAAGCTATTGCTTTACATCCTAAGGGGCTTTATGGTTCTATTCACAGACTCTGGGCTCTGATGTAAGCATCCAATGTGAGTCCTTAGCCATGAATCTGCGAAAGAGTCTATCTGAAGCAAGGTGGGTCGAGTTGTGCTTCTGCCTTTAGTAGCAGGTTGTTATGTCTCCCTGTGTGGCAGGTATGTGAAATTTTCAAATTCCAACCTTTATGTAGAGAACTGATTTTGTTTCTAACTCTGTGTTTATGCTGTGAATATATGTTATTCCTTCATTTTAAAAAAGGATTAAGAACATTTTGGTGCGTTGTTTGGCGGTCTGGTTTTGTTTTTTTTTAACTAAAAATTAGACTTCGAAGAGAAGCTAGTTAAAGTGTGTCTTTTGCTCTTTACACAATATAGGCAAACTGAAAAGCATATGAGCACAGTGCATCCAAATAACTGTGTTTACTAGCTGTATGCAGGACCAAACTACATGTAAACACTGCAACGCCAGCAGGTTTTTAATGACTTCTGAAAGATAGAAGGCAACAGGGCCATTAGGGAGCTCACAAAATATTGAAAGGGATGCTGCTCAAATGCTATACGTTATGGAGTTAGTGCTTTAATAAGACATGCTTAAAAATCTATATGATATCCTTAAATCCACTTTAAATGCTACCCTCTGGCCTATAAATAATAATATAAATGAACAACTATTATGACAATTCATCATTGACCTTAGGTACGAGGCCAATCCTGAAAATTCTGCATTTCTAAAGAACACTCTAGTTCAGGCCATGACTGTGTATGCTGTCTTTTCTATGATCGTCATTTGCAATTTCTATGGAAGCAGTTATTTTACTTAAGAGACTCACTTATTTTTGGATCAAGGGGAGATCTACATCAGTTTTTTTTCATATATATCTGCTTCCTCAAGATATGATGAGATTAAAGTTTGACCATGCTGTATATCCTTGTAGGGTTCCTGGACAACTACTTCTCCTCTACATTACATAAAATGATCCACTGTTCTGCTACCAGCATAAAATAGCTGAAAAATCTCCTACTGTTCTACTCTGCCTGGACTGTGCTTTGTGTAGAGCACTTCTGTTCACTTGCAGCTTCAGCCCCTCAGCTGAACAAAATACTACCCCTGTGATTGGTTGTCATAGTGGCAGTTTAGCAGAGGAGCTGTGAAACAGTAGTTACTAGCAGACTCATGGGGACTGCTGCACTGTTTTAAATTCTCTTATTTAAGAAGTTGTCCCAAGTCATCCTGGCTGGGCAGGAGGAACCTTGATGTTCCAGGTTTCTTGAAATGACTGGATTACAAATGCATTGGGGATTTGGGGAATATATGACGTCTGTGTTTCCTTGGCAGCTCATTTCTTGAACTTGGGGGAGTTTGTAAAGATGTATGTCATGCTGATGAAATTCTAGATGGTTCCCTATTGTACATTCCACTAGTGCATTGTCAAAGCCTGGTTTCAAATGTCCCATCACTTCCCTTGGCAGACAATTCCACAACATAACAGACGTTGCTATCAGAAACATTCTGCTTCAGATTGTTTCTCCTGATAACTAAACTTTTTCCTTGATTTTATTTAGGCCACCAAAGAGTTGTTGGATGGTAACACCTTTTGCTCATTTCATTCTAGAGCTGTTTTCCTCATGCAGTCAGTTTCACATTCTGTTGTTAATCACCCCAATCAATGTAGTCTCATTTCTATTATTAGTAGAGATGAGCTTGAGATACAAAACCTGCATCCAGATCCAAAAGTAGGTTTGAACTCTGAACTCTCTGAAACACAGGGATATGCAGATCTGGAGTTTTTCAGTCCGTTATGGCAATAGGATCAGCTTCAAAATGTGGAATTAGATCCGGGTTTGAATTCACAAACTCCTTTCATACATGCGCACACACATACTTCCCTTTTTCCTCTCCCAAGTGTTTGGGGAGTCAATCCAGGGATTGTATTTGGCTGGACCCTTACTCTAAGTGTAGCACCCTACAATTTTAAAATGGTCTTCAATCAAACTGTTATTTTAAGATGGATTCTCAGTTTTCACCACAAGCTAATTAAAGCCAGGGCTATTGGAAAATCCAGCAACTAATAAAATATTGGCTATTATAAGATTTATGTTACATTTCAGTTGACAGCCCTTTCCCCCCAGGAAATTTTGAAAGGGTTCATTTTAAGTCTTGAAGAAATTATAATTGCTCTTGGATTCTTCCACTAGTTCTGACTGGCCTTTCAAAAATTCATCTCACTCCTAGCCTATTATAAACTGTCTGATCTAGTCCAGGGAACAAGGAACAGAGAATGACTACAAAGGACCAAAAGAGAGAGAGAGGAACTAGCTGATGCTCAGAAGGAAAATAAAGGAGGATGAAAAATAATGTAAGAAAGAAAAGACAGGAGGAGGACGACCATGAGGTGTAGCTAAGCTGAATCAATAAGAGCTTATTACTCAGCTCTGACAAATCCTGTAGTCCAATACTGATGGAATTTTTTAGAAACCCTTGTGTTGTTGTAGGTTTTCATCTTTGGTTTCCCCAAGATGGCCAGATTATGGAGCTAGTCACACAGCAGTCATTAACCCTGACTTTCTTTTCTGATAAATGCAGCTTTGTTTCATTGTTTTCTTCCAAAAAGAGCACTGATTTTGCAGATGTGTAACTTCTCACAATCTATAACCAGAACTACTTTGTGTTGTTATATAATATTGATGGATATTGAACTAACCACCCTATGGGAATGAAGTAAAATTAGTACCTGGAAAAAGTGGAGGTAAATGCATTCAGTTGTGCAGCTGTGAAACATTTCTCATTCCGAGCAAAGCCAGAAAAAGAGAGATTTTCATGTTTCCTATTAACTGTAAAAAGGCAGAGTGCAGAACTGACACTTCATGAGAGGAACAGTAGGCTGAAATGACACCTTTGTGCTCTCTGATTCTAGGCTGTGCTGGAGGCTGGAAGGCCTGGTATAATTTAGACAGCCTTGGGACCCTCAGTTAGAGCAGCCACCCCAGGCTGCCATACATACCCTAGCACTCACCTGGAATGCCAGTAATGCTGCTGCACACCACTCCAACTCCTTGTCCTGACCTTGACCTTTCCCCTAATCCAAGGCTCAGAAGACAGCTTTCTGTGTGTCTTGGCAGTGCCTAAGCAGCCTTGGAAGTTCAGAGTCTGCATTTTAGAGTCCTTTAATTGCCCCAGGCCTTTTACACATCATAAAGGGGCTGAAGATATGAAACCAATCCCTTTCTCTGAGATGCCTAGCACACCTTTGGTCATCTTGACAAATAATAGTGGGAGGTAGCTTGTCTGTTTTTATTCTGGAGGTTCTGAATGCCCTCATGCAGGGGTTGGCAACCCAAAAGAGGAGAAGAGTCATTTCCCTCCACCCTCCCACCACAATTGCATGAGCCTGAGCTGGCCCAACAGCTGCGCCGTGGCCCTTGGCGCTGGCAGGGGATGTGTGCAGGTGTCTCGCGCTCTCTCCATCCCTCCCTGTGCTGGCAGGTGGAGCAGTGCTGCCACGGCTACTCCCAGCTGGGCCGTCCCTCCCAAGAGCAGCTGGCAGAGAGCTGCAGCTTGCGGAGGTGGGGCCCTGGAATGGCCCCTCCACGGAGTTCAGGTCACTTCAACTCAGCCACCCCAGGGCTGAATGGGTCCAATGCAGGTCCTGGGGGCGAGGTGGCCTCTGTTCAGGCCTAGAGTGGCTGGGTTAAAGTGACCTGAACTCCATGGAGCGGGTCATTCCAGGGTCCTGCCTCTGCAAGCTGCAGGTCTCCGCTGGCCGCTCTTGGGAGAGACAGCCGGATGGAGGTAGGCAGGGCTGCAGCATGGCTGCTGGCCTGCTTCCGGCTCATGCGGTTGTGGTGGGAGGGTGGGGGCAACCCTGGCACTCCTGATTTGGCCACGATGCTGGGGTCAGCCAGGAGTCCCCAGAGCACATCTGACTCCCTGGAGGAGATTGCCAGGGAGCCACAGGTGGCTCACTGAGCCTGCGTTGGCTGATACTCGTCTTAGTGACTGCAGCATTTGCCCACCCTGCAGTCTGTTGGGGTCACATCTGAGGAACTCGGTTATGCCCACGAAAGCGCATGTGTTAAAAATAAAATTTAAAATGCCACAGGATTGCTTGTTTGTTTTGCTTAAACAAAGTTGCTTGAGACTAGAGACAGTATTTCGAGTTGTTGGGAATCTCAGTGATTTACACTGAAACTTACCCTGAGTGGCCAAATGACTGGGTGAATGGTATGGTCTTACTTCATTAACCCACCAGTGCATCAATGATCTACCAAGGTGGGCTGCATTGGAGGCAGACTGCTTATCCGGGTGATGTGCAAACTGTCACAGTGCTTAAAGCATGCCAGGTTGCAGATCCAAGAAATTACATTTCAAAGCAGCAGCTGTGTCAGAGACTGGCATACCTCTTAGTACTGCTTACAGGAACAAGGTTTTCTGATCAGTTGCTTTCCATAGCTGTTCACCTCTTAAATCACAGCAGCTAGTCAGAGCTGCTGCAGGAAGCAGGGAGAAATCTCTCCCCATCTTCTCAGGAATAGACTCCAGTCTAAAAAGTGGTGAAGAGAGAAGGAGAAGAAAGACCCCAGCAGTTTAGAGCAGCTCAGCTGCTTCTTCAAGCACTGCTCACATCATTCAGTTACACATATCTACGTGCCACAATGCATGGTTAACTGGAAACTCTTTTTTGCCTTTGCTCTTTGACGTGGACAACGTGGCTTCTCCTGTCAGAGTCTCTGCTCTCCTACATGAGGGTGTACATAAGATCGTGAAGGTACGGTAGCAAACTCCCTTGTCAATTTCCCCCCCCCCCCCGCCCATCCAAAGCTGCAGATTGGAGATGTTATGTTCCGTCCAAAAAGTTCACTTTCCTGTTTCATCATCCCACTCCAGTGTCCTTTGTAGTGGACACTGTTACTCAGAAAGAGAGAGGGGGCCAATCAACCTCCACCCCTAAGAATAAGGAGGCAAAGAAGTTGGACCTCTTTTGGGATGAAGGTCTACTCCACCTCAGCTCTCCAACTGTATATCGCCAATCACCAGGCTCTCATGGGATGATACATTTTCAACCTCTGGAGATCTATGGAACAGTTCCATGACAGTCTCTGAGACCACCTCCAAGACTATGAGGCCATGACGGAGAAGGCCGTCTTGGCCTCTCGCAACACCCTGTTGACCTCCTGGGTCACATCTGCTACTGCCTTTCATAACATCACCTCCTCAGTGGCCATGCGGCAGTCTAACTGGTCGCAAGGTCTGGCCTCTCACAGCAAATGCAACTAGTGATACAGGACCTCCCTTTTGAAGGCCCTGCATTGTTTGCAGACTTTACGGATTCAAAGCTGCACGGCATGGAGGACTCTAGAGCCACCTTGATATCCCTTGGTATGTACACGCCACAAGGGACCAGATGCACCTTCAGACCCCGACAGACACATCAACAACCCCAGCAGCTGCAGCAACAGAGCCAACCACAAGGGTCACACCCAACGTCTTACCAGCAACCTAAGAATCATTATAGGAGGCCTGACAGGGAGAGGGGCTGGACAGGGAGGGGGTCCAAACCCCAGTCTACAGCCTGGGATCCCCTCCAGGGAGGTGGTTCCTCTCGCCCTTCTGGCCAAAGACAGCATTTTTGATGGTCAGCCAGAGGGCCGCCATACCCCCACCCAACTCCTGGTCTTCAAGAACCACTTGGGCCCATTTCTACACCACTGGGCTAACATCATGTTGGACTGCCGGATGCTAGACACAGTATCCAAAGGGTACTCCATGCAATTCAGATCCATACCCCAAGACAGAAAACTGCCCCTTCGTTCAAATCTCGGGATTCAGAGCTCGACTTCCTGCTGCAAAGGGAGTGTGAGAAGTTGCTCTCCCTAGGAGCAATAGAAAGGGTCCCAAGGAGGCGACGGAGAAAAGGTTTCCACTCCCACTACTATTTAGTTCACAAGCAGAACGGCAACCTGAGACCCATCCTAGACCCGAGGGCTCACTCAGCGAGAATGCAGGCATCTTCAACAGCCTTCCTTGCGCAGGGCCCAATCCAGGAGAACTGCAGAAAAGCCATATGGTCACCAGTACATATTTTCATGACGCACTATGTAATTGTCCAACAGGCACTAGAGGATGCCACGTTGGGCAGAGCTGAACTCAAAGTGGGTAAGCTGTAACTCCGCCCACCATCCTGTGTATGGCTGGCAGTCACTTGTAACTGAATGATGTGAGCAGTGCTTGAAGAAGAACGGTGGGTTACCGATGTAACCATCCTTCTATGAGATGGGCTGCTCACATACATTCAGATCCTGCCCTCTGTCCCTGCTACTTGGAGTTGGTGAAAAGAAGGGACCGGGAGGGTGGTCAGGGTCACATATATAGCCACTGTCGCGTCACAGAGGGGGCATTGGCCGCTGACCCTGTGTTGATTGGCTAGGGCAAAAGAGTTTCTGGATAACCATGTTCTGTGGCATGTAGACCCCTGTAACTGAATGTATGTGAACAGCCCATATCGAAGAAGGGTGGTTACATGGATAACCCACCATCCACCTCTTCCTTCCCTCCCCTTATTTGAGCAATGGGATAGCATTTCTCTTTCTCCTGACCTGGCAACACCCAGCCTAGGTAAAGGGTTGGGGATCCCACAGCAGCCCCAACAGGCCTGGGGAAGGATTGGGAAAAAAATCTTAGGAGCTGCAGGAAAAGCAAAGGTGAAACAAGTTGGGAGAGAACTAATTGCTGGATGGGGGATGGGCAGATATGAGAGTGATAAGACCCCCTCACACTTTTTCAGCCCACTTTAAACACTGACGGTCACAAAGGTGTTCTTAGTAAATTTGCCTTGGGATCAAAAGCAGGATGCATCTTGAGTAGGCCTGGAGATTTAGCCATAAGATGTTAATGTTTGCTTGCTACTACTTCTGGACAAAGATTGCTTTGAACCATTTCATTTTTTCCCTGTATTTTTTGCATATTTCTTCATTTTGTGCTGAAAATCTGAGGGCTGTCATGATTCCTATTCCTATACCCCTGTGCAGGTACAAATATGTGGAGCCATATCTGATCTGCATCTACAAGAAATGGTCTGCAGATATCCATGTTGTATCTGTGGATATCCATGTATTTGCAGGGCTCTAGTTCCGCACAGATAAAAATATGTGGACCTGCATCCGCAAGAAATGGTTTGCAGATATCCACGTTGTATCCACGGATACGGATATCTATGGATAAAATGTGGATATCTGCAGATTTGCAGGGCTCTACCCGTTCTATTGTCTTGTTCAATTTGTGGAAGACACATTACTTTTACTACACATAGATTCATTTGCTTGCTGACTGATACAAAGGTTGTTGGTCCATGACATTGCCATGCCTTCATGTAGTCTTCCAGGAGGAACGTTAACAAAGGTCTTCCGGGTCACAATGGCTGCTACTGTTAGAACAGCGAACTGTGCTATGTGTGCTTCGATATTGGGAGGTCTTGCTGTTAAAAGTAACTTACACGTTAAGCAGCCGCTTTTATGGTATAATAAGATTATACAAAATTTGAGACTGGAGTGTTCTAAGTTGATTTTTCTGTATGAACATCAGGGCTGCACATGGGGCTCATGCCCCGAGTCTCAGCGCCAGTGCCCCGAGTCTCCTGGAGACCGGAGACCCAGCCGCTGCTGTCCCAACGCGGCCTCCCTTTGGCAGCAACCCGCCCAGGGCCATCCCTTGGGGGGGCAGGGCCCAGGGGCAATCGGTCTATGTGGGCCTCCCCCGGGCCAATCCATCCCGGGGGCAAGCCAGGGCAGGCTGGCGTGTGGCCGGGGCCCTACAGAGCTCCAGTTACATGTCCGCTCTGCCCCGCCCCACCCCACCCCCTGGGCCGGAACGCCGCTGTGGAGCCCAGCAAACAGTGGGGCCTGGGGTGATAGCCCCCTCCCCTCTGGCCCTGCCCCTGGCCCAACCCCGAACCTCTTTTGGGGGCAGCAATGCCCCTGATGAACATATTGTTCAGCAAATATCATTTGAACCCAGCCCATTGGAACATAATAAATGTCTATCATTTTGAAATCCAGTAAATATTACATTGTGATTTAAATTAGTTTCTGCTGTCTGTAACTGTGTCTGCAAGCTGCTTTGTCAGTTTGTGCTTTTATCATTTTGTATTTTCCTTTTAAAAAAACAACAAAAGCCAAACCAAAACAAAAAACCTCTTTCAATGTCTGAGACCCACAGAACTAAAGGAAAGAAGTGAAACCATGTGTAAGATAAACCCACTGAGAAATCAAGAGAAATAGTTGTTTAGTTGTTCCAAATTAACATTTAAATTTACCACAAATAGTTGGTGAAAAGAAATATTTCAGATAGAAGTAAGGTCAAGTTCATGGTGACCCACTTATAATGTTGTGAATTTCCCAGGTTTATTTATGCATTCCATTACATCAGATTTATAGCTATTGAATACAATGGAATTACAGTGATTTAGAATGGGGTAACAAAGTACTGGATCTTGCAATCCTGATGTCAATGGTAGTTTAGCCATTGATTTACAGAAGCATGTTAAAGCTCAGATTAAAGAATTAGGTCACTAGATTGGAACCCAGGAAAACTCAGTTGAAGAGAGACATTTTTTTTTTCCTTTATATTTTTGGAGAGAAAGTGAAATACCAGGGTTTTTTGTTTTTTACTGTAATACACCATCTGTATGGAAAATCTGGGAAAATAATATGGAGAAAAAAAGAAATTAAGAAGAGCTGTGAAAACTGACTTTAATTCTCAGTGAGCCAAGCTACTAGAAGGTGGTAGAACTGGACAGTGATTTGCCTCCTCCCTTGCTCCCACTGCCAAAATCTGATAGTGGATGGTGGGTTCTATTCTCTTCTGCTGTACTTGCTGCTGGGTGAGCTCAGGTTGCATTCTGTGTTGCAGAGTCTCTGTGGTATTCTGAGAAACTGGACCCTACAAGCAGTCATGTGTGTTGCCTATTTATGTGAACAGCCAGGTACAATTTAAAATCTGTTTGGCTTATTGGTACAGATTTTAATTTTTTTTAAATTCCATATCATGTTATAAGACATGACTTTTTTCAAGTGTATTCAAAATTCTGCAGATTTGGACACATCACAGTTGCAGTGAGGGCATGTTTTCCATTTTATGGAGCATCAATCCAACCTTCTGAGAAATTGTTACCTTTGAGGTCTTGGCTGATGCAATGTATTTGTCATCAGTCTTTCTGAATGAAAAAGTCAATTTCTATATAATCTCAAATTCCACAGTTTATACTTTGTATTTGCCGTAATCCTGACTTTAGCTCATACATGTAATAAAAAGAAAGAAGTAGCACCAGCAAAACCAGATTCAGTATGTCTACTTCACTCTTTTAAAAAGTAGATTTCAGATGCCTGAGATAAAACAGACACATCTGGCGAATAATAGCTTTGTCTCAAGAAAAGGTAGTCTCCTACTCTTATTACCTCAGCTCCTTGTGCCTGCCTGCAAAAATAAAACAAGCAGGAAACTTGCCAAGATGAATCAGGGGCCCATCATGTTGTGGATTCAGCCCCCCAAAACCAAGATGGGTTCTTAGCCAATGTTGATAGGGCATGTTCTTCATGATAGGATAAGGTAAGGAAAAAGCTATATAACACTCTTATATGCCTATTTGTTGCTAAGGCAGATGGTACAAATCTGCTAAGAGTTTTGAAAAACAGCTTGGAATAATAATACTCTTCAGTTAACATCAACCCACCTGTAGTATTAATATTTATACCCACTGGTACAAAGTATAGCATTAGCTCAAATAGATGTGGTTGCTTTGCTCCATCCATTCTATGATTTTTATTTTTATCATCAATAACCCACAAAGAACACCTTTTTCTTATTTGAACAATGTATACAGCAAAGGCTCAACCACACAGTGACTCAGGAAACAGAATATTAGGGTTGGAAAGGACCTCAGGAGGTCAGCTAGTCCAACCTCCAAGGACAGAGCAGGTTCTGACAGATGTCAGTTTCCAAAGGGATAGCCGTGTTAGTCTAGTTCAGCAAAAAAACCCAAGGAGTTGTGAGGCACTTAAAGACTAACAGATTTATTTTTTGCAAGAGCTTTTGTGGGAGAAATCCCACTTCATCAGATGTTTTGAAGGGGATGTAAAACATAGGATCATGTCATACAGTAACAGCAAATCAGAGCAGTTGTTAGGTTCAAACCCTGAGAACCCTGAAGTCAAATTACCTTTTGTAATGGGAAAAGAACACACAGTCTTGATTCAATCCTGCGTTCACAAAATTTAATTTGCATATTAATTCGAGTTCATCTGTTTCTCTTTGAAGTCTTGATGTCCCAGTCACATCTCTGATGATGGTCATTAACAAATCATTTATTGAGTGATTAGAAAGATGGAAGTGCTCAGCAACTGTTTGTTTTTGTTTTGTGATTTCTGATATCAGCTCTATGTTCATTTATTTTTTTGTGCAGGCATCGTCCTGTTTGTCCAGTGTATAAGGTGTTGGGGCATTTCTGGCACATGATGGCATAGATCACGTTAGTAGATGAGCAGGTAAATGAGCCTTTGATGGAGTAGCAGGCTTGATTAGGACTTATGATGGTATCTATTGTGCAGATATGTGGGCAGACTTGGCAACGTGGTTTGTTGCAGGGGTGTGTGCCTGCTTTAATGTTTAATGCTCCAAAACCTTATACATTGGACAAACAGGACAATCCCTGTGCAAAAGAATAAATGAACATAGAGCTGATATCAGAAATCACACCCCCTTGCATTTATTTTCATTCCATTCTGTAAGTTCACCCACGAAAGCTCATGCAAAAAATAAATCTGTTAGTCTTTAAGTGCCACACAACTCCTTGTTTTTTTTTTCTGACAGATGTGGTGTTCCTGACTGAGAGATCAGATCCCAGTATAACAAATTCACACATGCAGCATATTTACTAAATATTTGTAAAATGTATTTAATATTTGACCAGCCATATAAAGATCCTTGATTTGCATTCCTTGTAAATGCAGATAATGCATAATCCACAGTAAATCAAATAATTTTTTATTCTCAGAACAAATAGTTTTATTTGAGGGAAATAATGCTACATAATTTTTCTAATATTGGGTAAATCCCTGAACTTTTAAGGTTATATTAGGAGAAGACCAAGTATTTCTTGAGCCAAGAGTTGACTTGGGGCTTCACTGAATCAAACCATCTAGACTCTGACTAGGAGAAAAGATTCTTTAAACAACTGGGTTGGTTTAAGTGACTTGAAACACTATTTATACTCAGTATAACAAAAACTCAGACCTGAAGATGAGCTCTGTGTGAGTTCAAAAACTTGTCTTTTAGCAAAAGAAATTGCTGCAACAACACATTACCTCGCCCAGTTGGTCTATTTAGTATAAATGCAGTTCAAGCTGCTTGGTAGTGTTGTAATTTAGGCCCCTCTAAATTACCAACCAATCAGCTTGCATGACAATCTAATAGCCCTAGGACATTATGGAAACACAGGTTTCATTAGTGGGAGATGAATCTATTCACTGAACAAAATCTCTAGAAGCAGATGCTTCCACACTGAAAGAAAATGGTTAAAATTAAATTTAACCCGGGTTCTGTAAACACTGTTTTATGATCTATTAGATGCTTTTTCTGACTAATCCTTAATCACCTTCTGCAGTTGTGGGTGGCAGGATCAGAACACTTTCTGCTCTGGCATAATGTCCAAAGTTTCATATCTGGCTTGGAAACTCATTATGATCTGATTTCCTTCAGTTGAGTGATTTAAGACACTGCACTTACACCTGTATATTAGGCTGACAACAACTACGCATCTTTCTGGAAGCCTGAAAGGCAGACTGAACAGCAGGGGAATGTCCAAATATTGCACCACCTTACAAAATTGTTAATGTAATTTGACAATCAAGTCAGTATTGGAGGAAAAGCAACAGAGCATACGTTACAGTTTAAAATTGTATCAGTAGCCAATTGTTAAATCGTGTATGAAGGAAGGAAGGATTCTTGCATTACTTAGGATCCTCACACTTCATTACTGTAATACATTGTAGCTAAGAATGGGGCCACTAACCTTATAACAGCTTACAACCTCGGGTTCAGAACACAGCAGCTAGTCTGCAGAACAGCACAGACTGCTAAATGCATATCACCCAAGTGCCTTGCTCTCTACAGTTGGCTCCCTATTGAAAACTGAGTTAAACTGAAGTTTTTAGGACCTCTCTTCAAAGCCCTAGAAGGGAATGTTCCAAGTGACCTGAGGAATTGGCTCATTCTGCATAACCATGACTTTCCACAATATCTATGTTCTGTTGGAACAATGGAAATGTCAACATCAGCAGTGAGGCAAGGAGGCAAAACTTTCCCATCAGCTAGCCCACATATCTGGAACTCAACCCTGAAAGTGATCAGAAAGCCCGTGAACCTCAACACTGTCACAACCAGATGCAACAGTCCTCTTTGACCTGGTTTACCTATTATAACCAAAGCCACACAAGTAAACAAACCAACAATTTCCACTGTCTGGGGCATGAATCTGTGTGTTACATTCACTCTAAGAATGGGATTTTCTTAAGTGTTTATAGCAGAGTGCTAAATCTACTCTTTTTGGAATATTGAATCCAGTAGTGGGGTCACTGTCAGGTCAATGCTGAAGATCGCACTCTGAGTCTATAAGGTGCTGAGTACCATGGTATAAATACTTAGATGTGTTCTATGAGGCCAAATGTAGATGAACATTAGGTGAAACTGATCAGGTCTTAAATTTGGTAAGGGGATGGTAGGGTAATTTTTGGTGAGGAATATTTTCCAAAAATTAATAGAAAAACTAATACAACATTATTCCCCAAGGTAAGAGTTCCTCAGTCATAAAGTAATAACATTTCATAGAGTTCAGTAAAGTGAAATCATGTTCCATAAAGCAAACAAAGTCACAGTATTTTTTTATTTTCATATATTTAAGTTCATTGAAGTATACAATATCTTACCACAAACAATGCTATATGTATAATAAAGGAACAACTGAAGTTCATAATACAGACCACCTTCTCATCAACCTCCATGCATTTTAATTAGCTTTAGGAAATATAAAATTACCTCAATAAGCACTTTTAGTCATGAACAATATGTTGCAGTTCAAAGTTTAAGTAGTTTGGGGAGAACTGGTGGGTGTTTATAGCAATAAAAATAACATCTTACAATTAAACAGTGATTTTAATTTCCAGAGAGTCATCAACCCTCATATCTATGCACATATGTGTATGTATAGGTATTATGAAAGCACAGCCAACTCTTTGATAGTGAGTGTGACAGTTTGTACTCATGTTGACCCCTTTTACAGGAGGATGATAAATTTTGTACAAAGTATGCTTTGTGAGATCATTTGAAAACTCTTAACTTGTTAACTGTTATTTTCCTAGTAATATGTATATAAAATATTATAGGTAAAGTCATAAGATTCTACTGTATGATATCGTTAAGCCATGTTCCAAGTCTGGGGAGCAGTCACAGAGTAGTTCCCCAAAGACAAAAGGCTAGCTAACACCTCAGCCAAGTGTCAACAAAATCAAATGGATCATTGCCTGCTTAAGTGCCCATTCTTTGGCAGGAAAGAGGATGTGGGTGAAAAATCTACCTCATGACAAAGAAGTAGCTTGGAGTTTCCATCCACAGGGAGACTTTCCATCTCCTGAAACTCAGTTGGAGATGATTCTCAAAAGGGAGAACTAACTGTACAACAGGAGAGCTGATGCTCCAAATGATCTATCCCCTTCTCTCTGACTACATCATTCACAATACTGAAGAACAAAAGTAGCATTGGACTGGGGGACGGTTCCTGACTGAAAGCTATTCAGCTACTAAGACTGCTGAAACATGTATTAAGGGGAACTTTTGCTTTGAATTCATTTAGCTTGTTAAGTGAGGCATTACTTGAGTTTTACTTGCATTTTCTTCTAACCAATTCTGACTTTATGCCTCATTACTTGTGATCATTTAAAATCCATTCTTCTCTAGTTGATAAACTTGCTTTATTGTTTTATCTAAAGCAGTGTACTTGGATTGAAGTACATTGGAAACTCCATTTGAGATGACAGGATTTGTACACATTATTTTCTATTAATAAAATGATGGACTACATAGGAGCTTGTATTGTCCAGGAGAGAGCTGAGCAGTACAAAATGTACATTTCTGGGGAAAGTCTGGGCCTGGGAATACTGTATGGTGGTGTTGCCCTGCATTGTAGTTCAAGAGTGGCTAGCCCTAGCACTCGTATGTAACTTACATGGGGCATAACTTGCATGGTGGAGGCTGTGCATGAGTAGGTCAGGAGTGGTTGCTCTCACAGCAAAGCAGGAGGCATGTTGGAGAACTGAGGGAACAAAGCTGTTCACCAGTCCAGATTGTACCCTTTGTAATGCTACAGTGGAACCATCGCAGCTGTTCCGTAGTGCATACTAACACTTTTTAGGACAGGAAGTGGAAAAGCAACACATTAACAGGATTTAAATTAGTGGCATGTGGTTACCTCAAACTGGGTTTTCCTCTGGAGATGAGGGCTAACAGACCAACTCTCTCAAAAGGTGCCCTTCACCACTGCTATTACATGGGGTCTGTAGCTTTTCAGAAGGAAGAATGACATGTATTGTATTATTACCATTTTCTGTGATTTCTTAATTAGTTGTCTCTTGTCTGTAAAATCAGATCTGACTCATTTTAGTTTGAGATCTCTCTAGAATGACACTCGATAGTGTGGCTATTGTAGTCTACATGTACATTTTAAAGTATTCTGATATGTACAGTGTATGCCATTAACTTTCTAAAAATAACATTGAAAAAATTAAACAACTTAGTGTTGTTTTTCCAGAAAATACATGATTCAATAGTTTATCTGCAGTTGATGCAATTCAAAGTAATGAGTATAATGAGAAAAAACACCCTATACATTTTTTTTTCTGAATAATAAATAATATTCTATAAGTGTAAAGATCAGGAACCTAGCAATCTTGTTCTCTACGAGTAATAAAGATCTCAAATTAAGTCAGTTTCTGTGACTCTTCTTCTTATGACTTCAATGGACCTATGCCTGAGTATAACAGGACTATAATATAGCATAATAAGACTGACAATAAGACTAGCCCATTTGTATGACCATACTGAGGATACCCATGTTTTTACTTATATTCAGATTTCTCCTGAAAACATGAAACACTTTTTTCTTCATTAATGGCAGAGTTACCTGCTGTAGATAATAAATCCATCCTTGGGCAGTTATCAGACTCTGAGGGTCTGAAGCACAAGCTGAGCTTCCGTTAAAAAAAAATATTACTAAAATGCCTCAAACATTAATTTTTTGGTATTCTAATTTTTATGTATGTGTTTTGTTTTAACTTATTAGCAAAAGCACAGGCAACAACACTGAAACCCTGAATGTTAGAAAACTAAGCCAAAGAAATTTATGCAGCATCAACTGTTATTTGACTAGTATGTTGCATGGGAAATTATATAATGTCTCTGAAAGAACACAAACAAAAGAAATTTGGTTAAGGTTTCCCACAGACTGTAAGGTTGACTTTTGATAAAATCCTTGTGCTAACTGTTTATTTCCAAGTATCCTAAACAAAGCTAGATTCCTGCCCTAAGGAACATACATTCTAAATCTAACAAGACAAAACTAGTGCTGGTCAGGACTGAAAAAGTTGGAAGGAGTAAAGGGAAATGAAGGACAAGGGTGAAAATAAAATCAAGTGACTATGGAGTAAGACATGGACACACCTTTATTTTAATAAATGAAAAGCTTAGGAGTTTCCTACTGTCTCAGTGTTTGTAGCACTGCTGAATAAGAAGGAAAGTGATAGAACTTCATAATAGTATATGTTGTCTCATTCTACATATTAAAATAGTAGGCAGAAGCTGAATTTATTTGGCTAACAGAGGGCTACTTACCTGTAAATGTCCTTTGGGATGAGCTGCTCACATCCACTCCACTGCACATATATATTTGCTGCAGTGCATGGTCTTCCAGAAAGCTTTTTCCCTTTAGTCTGTCCCCATAAGGTCAGTTACTAATGCCTCCTCGCTCCCGTGCTCTGGCTATGGCATATAGGTGGCATTGACCTGCTCCCTCTTCAGTCCTTTCTTTCCACTAACCCCAAAAAGCAGGGACAGAGGGAGGGTATGGAATGTATGTAAGCAATCCATCTCAAAGGAGGACATTTACAGGTAAGTTCCAAAGGTGCTGCCATGTTAGTCTAGTTCAGTATAACAAACAAGGAGTCCTGTGGCACTTAAAAGACTAACAAATTTATTTATTGCATGAGTTTTCATGGGAGAAAATGCCAGTATCAGCTGCTTTGAAGCATCTGATGAAGTGGGATTTTGTCACAAGAAAGCTCATGCAATAAATAAATTTGTTAGTCTTTTAAGTGCTACAGGACTCCTTATTTGGTTTACAGGTAAGTAACCCTCCGTTCTTCTTTGAGGACTGCTCACATCCATTCCAATGTAGGTGACTTACAAGCCTTATGTCGGATGGTGGGAGGAATTATGATTTCCCCACCCATACCATGGCCCTGCCAAAGGTTGCGTTGTGTCTCATCTGTTGAACAAAGGCATAGTGTGAAGCAAAAGTATGCACTGATGACCAGGTTTCCACTCTCTGCAGATTTCCTGGATAGGCATGTGTACCAGAAAGGCAGCCAGTGAGGCTTGGACTCTAGCAGAGTGTGCACTCACCAAGCCCGGTAGGGGCACCTTAGCTTGGTTGTAGCAGTCTTTGATACAGCTTGTTATCCAAGATGAGGTGCACTGTGATGTCACTACTTGGCCTCTCATGCATTTGGCAACTGCAACAAAGAGCTGAGTTGACTTCTGGAATGGCCTCATCCTCTCAATGTAGGTGGCGAGTGCCCTCCTAACATCCAAGGTATGCCACCTCCTTTGGTTTGCTGTTATGTGAGACTTGGGAAAGAACACAGAGAGGAAGATATCCTGGTTAACGTGGAAGGAGGAGACCACCTTTGGCAGGAACTCTGGGTGTGGTCTGAGTAGCAGATTGTCTTTATGGAACACTGTATAGGGTGACTCTGAGGACAGTGTGCAGCTTGGACATCCTCCTGGCTAAGGTGATGGCTACTAGGAATGCCACCTTCCAGGACAGAACTAGCAAGGAGCATGAGTCCATGGGTTTGAGGAGGGGACCCATTAGATCATTTAGTTCCAGGTTCAGGTCTCACTGTGGGACTGGATCATAGATCTGGGGATAGAGTCTTTCCAACCCCTTGAGAAATCTCAAGGTCATACGGTGTGAAAAAGGGGTGACCCCTTGGAATTATTTGTGGAAGGCTGAGATTGCTGCTAGGTGTATCCTGAGGTTGGCTATGGCTAGCTCTTCTGTCTTTAGGTGCAGAAGGTAGCCTAATATACTCTGGACAGGGGTGCCCTCTGGGGAAATGCCCCTAGTTGTTGTCCAGGAAGTGAAACATTTCCACTTTGCTTTGTATGTTGCCTGCGTGGAAGGTTTTCTACTCCCCAGCAGGATCTCTTGGACCTCTCAGAAGCATGCCCTCTAATCTAATTTAGCCATAGAGCTTCCAAGTTGTTAAGTGTAGGAGTGAGAGGCAAACAGAGGGAGTTTGTCTGGGAATTCACCTGGAGGAGCACCCACAAAGCCTTCTTTTTCAGTCATCTGTGAGCACTAAGTATGTCATCTTTCGAAGGTCTTTTGGGGAGGACAGCATGAATAGTGAGACAGCAGCTGTTGTGACCTGAGTGGGATGTGCCATTTTCGTCTTTCTCCCTGAACCTCCTATACCAGCTATATCTGTACAAAGTGCAAGCTGGTCTCCACACTAAAAGAAAAGATTAAAGGGCTAGAGGCTCAAATATCAACTCTGTGGTGTATCAGAGAAGATGAAGACTTTCTGGACAGGAGTCAGAAGCTGATCCTGCCTGCACACATGCCAAAGAATTCAACAGCATGCTTCAGATGGGAGAAGAAAATTGGCAGCTTGTAGCTCACAGAGAATGTAAAAGAACTCCTGTATTCCCAACACAGATAGAGGTAAATAACTGCTTTCAGGGTCTCTCTACAGGGAATGCCTTGGAAGAGTTGTCTGACAGAAGGGATCAGAAGGAGAAGTTGACGGTTGAAAGGCATGGGATGCATTGTCCCAGGAGTGGAGACACTGTGCCCACCAATCCCAAGAGGAAAAGATGGGTGGTGGTGGTCAGGGATTCCCTGCTAAGGGGGACAGAGTCATACATCTGCTGTCCAGACCAGGAAAACCAAGAAGTATGCTGCTTGCCTGGACCTAGAATTCAGAACGTGACAGAGAATCTGCCAAGACTCATCAAGCCCTTGGCCTGCTATCCCTTTCTACTAGTTCATGTGGGCATCAGTGATACAGCCTAGAATGATCTTGAGACCAGGGAAGGAAGATAAAGGAGTTGAGGTGCACATAGTATTCTCATCCATCCTTTCTACTAATGGAAAAGGGCCAGACAGAGACCATTGCATTATGGAAACAAATGCATGACTATGCAGATGGTGTCAAAGAGAGAGAGGGCTTTGGCTTCTTTGACCATGAGAAGGAGATGGGCTTCATCTAACAAAGAGAGGGAAAAGTATCTTTGTAAGTCAGCTGGCTAACCTAGTAAAGACAGCTTTAAACTAGGTTTGCTGGGGGATGGAGTCCTAATCCCTGAGATTAGTGAAGAAGGAGGACACGGGGGAAAAAAATGCAAGGAGGAAGGTGCTGCAGGGGAAAGTAGGGCAACGAAAATGATTAGAGGCTGAAGGAACTTGGCTTATTTAGTCTTCAGAAGAGAAGACTGAGGGGGATTTGATAACTACCTTCAACTATTTGAAGGGGTGCTCCAAAGAGGAGGGAGCTAGGCTATTCTCAGTGGTGACAGAGGACAGAACAAGGAGCAATGGTTTCAAGCTGAAGCTGGAGAGGTCTAGGTTGGATATTAGGAAAAACTTTCTCACTAGGAGGATGGTGAAACACTGGAATGGATTGCTTAGGGAGATGGTGGAATCTCCATCTTTGGAAACTTTTAAGACACGCTTGGGATGATTTAATAGAAGTAGGCCTGGTTTTAGGAGGGGGTTGGACTAGATAACCTCATGAAGTCCCTTCCAGCTCTAATATTCTATAATTCTATGACTCCAGGTCTGGGTGTAGGAGGCACTGATTGTCCTGAGTCAGGAAATTCCCCAGTTGGGAGTGTTCTGGGAGTGGTCACTGAGAGGTCATGGAGCATGCTGAACCATAGTTGATAGGACTATGCTGCGGCTATCATGATTAAGTTCACCTTGTACGTCTTAATCTTTAACAGTACCCTGTGGATCAGGGAAACTGGAGGGAAGGTGTAAAGTAGGGAACCATCCTAGCTGATCAGAAATGCATCTGATAGGGGGCTCTTCTTTCTGTCCCTGAGGGAGCAGAATAGTCTTCATTTGTGGTTCATGTTGCTCACAAAGAGGTCTATCTCAGGGAGGCCCCATTTCCGAGACAGGGGTTCTACTATCTCTGAGTGTAGGGACCACTCGTGTTGTGGCAGGAAATGTCTGCTGAGCCTATCTGCTTGGTTGTTTCTCACCTCTGGCAGGTGTCCTGCCACCAGGTAGAAGTTGTTCTCTAGGGCTAGTTTGCAGAAGTGGATTGCTTCTTCTCACAGGACTGACAAACAGACCTTCTCCAGCAGTTGAGGTAGAACATTGACACCATGTTGTCCATGAGGACGTGTATCATCTTGTCTTTGACTCTGTTGAGGAAGACTTGCAGGCCAGGCAGATTGCCCTTAGTTCTTTCATGTTTATATGTAGCAGAATCCCCTCTGCAGACTACCTCACTTGGGTGCTTAGATTGGAGCTGATGTATACCCCACACTCCAGATCTGGCACATCTATAATCAGGGGTCACTGTGGGGCTCTGCACCTCGAAGGGAACCCCTTTCAGTGCAAAGTCCAGGCTCTGCCAAATTCTGAGGGGTTTTAAAACCTCTTATGGGAGAGTGACTACCCGCCCCAGGGAGTGGTAGCATTGACGGTACACTCCTGCTAACCAGGACTGTAGGGGTCTCATGCAAAGGTAGGCCACCCGTATCTGATATATGGTGGCTGTCATGTCACCTAGCAGCTGGAGGCACTGGCTCTCTGTAACCGTGGGGGAACAGTTTAGGTCTGCGTTGATGGTAGACACTGACAGAAATCTGGAGAGTGGGAGGGCAGCTCAAGTCAAGGTGTGACCCAATGAACTCTATTTCTTAGGTAGGCTCTAACTTTGACTTCTTTAGGCACAGACTGTCCAACAGCCTTTGAGTGTTGTGGATGCTGTGTCACATCTGTCCCTTGGACCTGCCCCTGATGAATGAGTTGTCCAGGTAGAAAAAGATCTGGACACCTCTCCTTTTCAGGTGGGCCACTACTGTCACTATACACTTCATGAATACTCTTGGGGCAAGGGAGAGACCAGAGGGTAGGATGGTGAACTGGTAGTAGCTGTTTCCTACGGTGAAACGCAGGTAGTTTCTGTGTGTGGGTCTGATAGCAGCGTGAAAATAGGCATCTTTTAGGTTGAGGGCAGCAAACCAATCCCCCTAGGGATGAGATTATGAGAGCTAGTGATACCGTTCAAAACTTTATTTTTCTCAGGAACTTGTTTAGACAGCCCAGGTCGAGGGATGATCTGCAAGCAAGCACACCCCGCCGCAGTTACTACACCAGGAATTATTGTCTACAGAAATTAGGGCCCACTCCCAATCACTATACACTCCAGTCTGTCTATTTAACAAAGAAATGGATTGTGCCCAGCCTTCTTCACTCACACCCTCTAAAGATCACACAGCTTTAGATAAAACAACTACAAGTTGATCAATCAGATTATAATTCTAAATGAGAACATGGCCAATCATAGCAGAATCACAATATAAATGAGTCAGGAGAGACCACAAGGAGTAAAAGGTAGAGCATGCATACTAACCTAATATCTCTACTTAAACTGACCTCATAATCCAAGTTCACGCTCAAGATGTTTGGCCATCAGATGTTTGCACAGCCAGCCTCTGCCTGCCACCAGGCAGGGCCCAGATCTTTTTTAGAGTTGTTTCAAGATGGAGATTCCCAGGCCAAAAGCCCCAAATCCCTCCAAGTGTTTTAATTTGTTCCAAAATTTGCACTGATCCCTCCCTTTCTGGGCAGAGGTGATCTTTTGGCTATGTCTACACTGGCAAATTAGTCTGGACTAAGGAGGCTTAGTCTGGACTAATTTAGCCCTTGGTTGCACTAGGCTTTGCTTAGTCTGAACTAAGAAATTTCTTTGTTTGAACTAGGGAAAGCTTAGTCCAAACTAGTTAGTATTAACTAGTTAGGATTAATTCAGACTAGCCGCCCTAGTTAGAAATTTAGTTTGAACCATGGGCAAGACCCAAAACTAAGGCTTAGTTTGAACTTAAGAAGCTTTGAACTAAGCCATTAGTTCAAACTAACCATGTGTTCTTGTTTGAACTAAGCGTTAGTTCTAACTAGAACTTCTACCTAGAAGCATTAGTTCTAACTAGAACTAACAAGGTTAGTTCGAACTTCTTAGTTTGGACAAGCAAGTCTGAACTAAGGCTACCTCTATACTGATGGTGGCAAAATCAGCTCAGCTCAGCATTCCAGGAGCAGTTAGCAGCAAGTCTGAACTTGCTGATCCGCTCCTGGAAGTCTTCCCCGGCAGTCCTGGGGTTCAAGGGGTGCATGGGAAAGCTGACTGCAAGGGATTTGCAGTCAGCTTTTGCCACTACGTATCAGCAGCTAAAAAAAAGTCACTGGCAGTTACGCAAGGAATTTTGCATTCTTTTTGTAGCTTCCAGTTGACTGCCACTGAAAACCAGCCCCAATATATACTAGGGCTAAGTTTGGTAGATGTAGACATAGCCTTTGTCTCCTCTGAGCCAGTGAACTTAATTAGTAATCTTTGTCTCCTGCAAGTGCTTGCCTGCTTCCTGTTGAGAGAGAGCTCTGTCTGTCTCCCACCCCCCTGAGCCATGCTGAACATGCTACACATCTGGGCACATGCATGCAGTTGTAGGAAACGTGATATACTAATCATGTGAAATAGGTTATAAGCATCTATCAAGAAACATGGGATGATGTAACAAATCATACAATCACAGTGTATAAGTGAACAGAAAAATCACATAGCTCATAATCCAGGGTGTACAGACTTTCATCCCATGACACATGATCTGCAGCACATGTACACCTACATTGGAATGGATGTAAGCAGTAGTCGAAGAAGAAGCTGTAGTTTTAATGGAAAATTTCTGTCCCATGCTGGAACAGATTTTTTTTTAATATGTCCGTTTAATGCAAATCAAATGTTTGAAGGGTGTTTTGTTTCAATATCAGCATTTCAGCTATTGTTTTTGTCATTTTGTAAAACGAGTGATGGACAAATGACTGCAGCTGGGAGAGCAATATAATATATCTGTAAACATTGTAGAGGAACTTTATAATATATTAAGGTGTGTCAAGATGTTCAATATTTTTGCAATCACAGGTGCAATCATTATACAATGCTTAGGCTCCCCCCTCCCCAGTTCTTTATCATGGTTTTAGAGTAAAATTTGAATATAGGTTGTTATAGAAGGAAATAAATAAAGTTATATCAATTCTGGGATAGGGAATCAAAAGCAGTCTTGTAATAAATTCATACCTATCTTACATAAGAATGCAGTTCAACCAGATAGAGAAGCTGGTAATGCAATATTTATTCACATAACACTGCTATTGACTGTGGCCCTTAATTACAAATTCTGGAGCAAAGTTGCTTCCATTTATGTCAATGGGATATTTGCCATCAAAGTCAATGAAGGCAGGTTCAGGCTTTTGCATGAAAGGCACAGCTACGTGTGTGTATGTACTGCTTGTCGTTTAGCTCCAGAACAGGTTTGTGCTCCGGTGTTTGGAGGCCAAAACCTTCTTAAAAACATAGCTCAACTTGCCCAACTGTCAGTGGCTGGTGTGGAGCTATGTGTTCTAAGGAGATTTATTGGATTTTGACACTATTTGTGCACTGTGATATTGCCAATGCAAACGTGGCAGTAGAACAGGCTGATTTTTTTTGAGGAAAAATGGGTTCAGTGTTCATTAAAGAAGGTTAAAAAATGAACGAAAGAGGGTTCCTTTTTCTTCCTTTCTTGCAGAAATTTCACAAATATTGAGTTGTTTGTTTTAGAAGCACTGGGTCTGAAGAAGACATTCTGTCATGGTAAAGGCTGAAAGATCAAGTCCCCGGCTTTAAATGTGTTTTTGCACTGTGCACAAGAGTGCTCATTTTACCCCTAAAAATTCCTTTAGTTCTAAAATGTGCTGAGCATCTGCTTTTCTCATTGACATAAATGGTAAGGATTGTTTAGTATTCTCATGGTTAAGAAAAAGCCCAAATAAAAATGTGTTTGTTACATGGCCAGAATCCTTTTCCATGTGCAAATATAGATGACAGTAAATAAAACAAAACTTCAGATTATACTGCTTCTTTAAAATCCCAAACTTTTTCATTTACCAGACAACTATTAGCCACAATTGTAGTTCAGATGGAGGTTTAGATTAAAAAAAAATAATAACAATTTTCAGACTGTTCAGTTCTGGATTTTTAATTTGGAACCCTGTCTACTAACAGTCAGTTCAAGCCCATTTAAACCATGTGAAAATAAAAGACCAATGGCCTAATGTTTTGCTGGGATTAAGAGAAGAAACTGTAAATGGTTTATAGGAAGCTATTCCCTAAAGCATAGATATGGTCTAAATGGAAATCTGGCTTTTTTTTTTTTTTTTCCCTGAAAAGAGGAGAAGCAATCAGAAATAAAATTGGCAAGGGTTGATTTGAAGAGAGTGAATAAATGAGATCACATTAGTCCATAAATTCAGTCTTTCACACTTCACTAAAATCTCCAAATTAATTTTATTTGTGCTATCTAATTTAAAGATGTACAGCCGGTTTACCTCAAAAGAGGGGAAGATGATCTCTTTAGTGTGACGATTTTATTCTCACCCAACTCCTTAGATCCCATCTCTGAATTTTCTTCCCCACTGTGCACAACAATGAAGAATTTACCTACATTCGGGGAATTATTAAAGCTGCTAGAGGGATGTTGTGGGATTGAGTAGCAGAGAATGATTTGTAGGTGGAACAGATAGATGTGATGTGTTACAGAATCCTAGAAATTATTGGTGGGGAAGACCTGTTCCTGTTCATTCTCGTTCATCCTCCATGCAGTTCAACATTGTTCCTTGCATTTTTTTTCTAAAGCTTTCTAGTAGGTCTAATGTTAAATCACCCAAATGATGGCACTTTAATTGCTTCTCCTGGGATACTGTTCTACAATCAAATAGGACATGGTGTCAGAGAAGTCTATTGCCTGAACATTGCTTTCTATATTTCATCCCATTATCACTAGTTATGTCCCTTTAAATAATTCCTCTCCCTCCTTCATTCTTATACTGCTTAGTCAAGGGTACATAGGTTGCCTTTATAATCTTTTCTCCTAAATTAATTCTTCAGGCAACCCAATCATTTCTGTTGCTCTTCCTCTAACTTTACCCAGTAAATCTACAGCTCTCTACCACTAACATATGGGGAAAAGACTACTTTGTGATCTATTATCACTGCAAACATGGCCTAAAATTGCAATAGTTCTTTTAATGGTAAATCCTATTGCAAACTCATATCTAAAGAACTTGGATAATTCAACTCACCAATCTTTTCTCCTCTCATTGCACATGCAAAGGGCCTTCAATATGTCTTTGCAGGTTTCCATAGTCACCAAAAGCACTGATCTGCATTTCAGATTTGCTCAGTATGTAAGTAAAGTATATACATATATTTAACCTTTTTCTTAATGCTGAGTCCCACAGACTCATCTTGCGCTCTGACTGTTGAGGTAGTTCTTTCCATTTCATGCATCACTAGTAATAAGAGTTCTTGGGGATGAATTTCACCATGCAGTCTTGGATTTTCCACTTTGTCCAAATGCACAGTGGCTCCCATAGAGAGTCAGCTGCAACCCCTTGAACCTTAGCATCCTTGTCCTGTTAGAGCAGCAAGGAGTCTACTCTTAACTTTTGTCACTGGCGAGATAAGGTGGGTGAGAAAATGTCTTTTATTGGTCCAAGAGACAAACCTCTGTCACTTGTAAAAGCTCCAGGGTCAGGAATAATGGGACTTGGCTCTACCTCCCCCCAGTACTGCCCCACCCTGCACTTGACACACTGCCTCTTACAGCAGGCTGTGAGGGCAGCTGGATTAGGTGGTATCCTGGAAGATGAAGGGTGAGGGGAGAGGGTCAGGACCAGTAGGGTTTTCTTCATCTCTAGGGCCTGTTGATATGGAGAACTTTTATCTCCACTGTAATGGAGACACTGAACAAAGCAGGAGTTGAGAATATGAGCTGCTTAGATGCTACCTGATGAATCCTTGGCTGGCTCTTTCATTGTTGAAGCCCCAGGATGTGATGTGTTGTCTTAAATTTTCTAAAAAGGAAAAGGAGAAGAGAGTGTCTGGACCTCCTTTTACTTTTTCATTATTTTAAAGCACAATTGGTAACATTAATGCATTAAAATAGAGAGAAAAGAGTTCAGTGTGCTCCCTTTTCTTTTATAGTAAATTTTAGTATTGATGATAGATCCCATTTGAGAGTTCTGACCAAAAATACATTTTGTAATATGGAGTCAAAAGTGATATCAAAGGAATAAAATATGGAATTGGTAAAATGTAAAACTAATTTCCTCCCCTTTCCTCCATTATTTGATACCTGAGGTGTGGCTTTCTAGTTTGCATTGACTGAAACGAGAGTACTGAAAACAAAGCTTAGAAAGAGAATGAGAGGCAGTGAGGAGAATCGTATGGTTCAGGAGAGGGGGGATCACAACTTTTTTCTTACGTTTCGAATGCTGAAAATGAAGGTTTGAGTGGCTAGGATAGCTAGGAAACAGGAATGCTGGGGAGATGCCATCAAATAAAGGGGGCATATTTTTGTTTTAAAACTAAAGTAGAAAATGCTAAAAATGGTGATAGAGTGGAAATGAACAACTGGGAGCCAGATGAAGCAAGATACAGTGCAAGGAAGAGACATTACTAAAATTAGTTTTTAAAGTTACATTTTTTCAGTATACAAAGTTAATTTGGAGTGGAATATGAAGCATCTTGTGGGCAGCTAAGTCAACAGAATGCTTTTTCTGGCATAATTTCAACAAAGAGCAAAGGAAGTTTAATTAAAAATAACAAAAACAAAAAAGTATATTACATTACATAAAAAAGGGAACACTTGCAAATAAATAAATTAATTGTCTTCATGAGTGATTTGTACTGGAAGTGGAAATAATCAAAGTTTTGCGGTAAGTGTCTGTTGAATACCAGCTGGTCAGTAGCTTTAGGTCTCAGTCATTCACAAGGACCTAATGGAAGTAAAGGTTTGTCTAGCCTGATCTAATTTTAGAATTGAAGACTGAGTATTCCTGATCCTGCAAGGAAGGATATTTGAAGGTGATAAATGATTCTTTAGTTTCTACTATATTTTAGGCAAAAACAGAGCAAATGTTATATTGGTTTTAATAAGGTATAGCTACTCTATGTAAATCACTGCCCTCTGTATACTTAAATGTCTGAATTCTGTCCTTGGAGATGTGCAGACATCTCTCATAATAGTCAACAGAAGCTGCTAATGTGAATCCGCAGGCAAAATATGGCTTTTGAATGCAATTTAATATATATCTTATATTACTCATTGCAGAAAGATCTGTAACTATTTTTTTAAAACCTCTGTTTTTTACTAAAATATCTTTGCTTATTGTTTCAATTTAATAACAAAATAGTAATGTTACTATGACAAATATAAGCCAGATACTATGATAAAGTGATTAACTTTGTAAATTAGGTACCAGATCTTTAAAAAAGATACATAAAATTGACTTGTCCTTTTGTAATAAAGCATTCTAGTTCAGTGGTAATTATACTTCAGAAACAATGTAAGTTTCAGATTTTTAGCATTAATGCATGAGTAAAATTTACTTAGAAAAATTTCTTAAGGTATTTTATTGCACTCAGATTGCCAGAGTGCTCAGTAAAGAATTTTCAAAAAGTAACACAATCACTCATTCCTCCTGGTAAAGACACTCTGCAGTGATTTCCTGGTGGTAAGGAGATGTACAATAATTTTTCACTATCTATAAAGCCCACTAATCAGCAATTGTAAGACCTCCTCTGTAGTCCACAGGGAGAGTCCTTTGATTCTTTGGATCAGGTCCAAGTAGAAATTATGGCACTTCTGCTCTCATAGAGGTTGTTTTTTTTTTTTTTTTTTTTTTTTTTTGAGAAATTTTGCCATTGACTTCAATGGTAACAGGATTCGGCCTTGTCTATGATTTGTATGAGATTACCCAGCATCAGTTGTTGCCTCAGCTGGTTTCTTTTTAGTAAATCTATAGTAAAATGACCTTAAAAGTTCAGATAAAGTTCAAACAGTAACTCAGTGCACTGTACCAGTAACTGCAAATAGTGTATAAAATAGCATCTCTTATTATGCTCTTCATATACTTACAGCTGACTGGATCAATAAGCTTTGAGTTCAAATTTAGTGTGTGTTACTCTTTTTCCTCTTTTTAGCCTGAGGTCTAACCTAACAATTATTAAAGAGCTCAAGGATTTAATAATGAAGCTGAACAAGAAAGCAAAAGTATTACCACAGGAAATAATATATTGTGGTCTAGTTGGCCACGAGAAAGCAGGTGCTACTCTCTCTCATGAGGAAAGCAATGCTGAATGACACAATTCTCCACCTTACTGCCTTGACAACTCTTCATCTACTGTTGAACTGATATATATATTAAATTCAAAACTGACACTCTCAGTGGCTTTATGTGTACATTAAAGATCAGCAAGATCATTTCAATGGATTACTGAGGTTTTCCAGTGAAAAATAACTAGGGTTTATTACTTTGCTGTGACATCTCAGCTTCAGAGATGACAGGCCTCCTTCTAACCTCCCCACAGGAAATGTGAGCATCTCCAAATATAAGCACACCCATATTATAAAACAAATGGAAGTGATATTCATCTAGATGACTCACTATAAGAGGAACAAGAAATGATTGCATTGAAAAGTATCAGCTGACTCTTTCCACAGTTAGTGATTTATTATTATAATATTATCACTGTTACGCCAAGTGTACTGACAAATAAGATCTTGTGGGAGAAATTTCAGTGGCTTGCATTAGCAGAAGCTGAGAGAATTGTTACAAGTGGCTGGGATTATTGATGCTTTCAGTTCTCAAGTGTTACTTTGTGTGGGAACTGGTTTTGTAGTCTAGTGAGAGATCGAAGTTTGGGACTGTAGCCTGTGCCTGATGCCTTACGCTAGCTAGCAGACACTAGGATTGCTGCATAGGTTGGGGACATGCTGTTTGGGATTATATCATCCTAATTTTAAGATTGCATTGGAAAGGGCAAATCAGTTATGGCAACCTTTCAGCTACCTCCCATTAAATCATTTGGTAAAATTTGTTATATAAATTTGGTACCCTTTCCAGCATACATATAGCACCTGCAGTACTTAATATGAATGTGCAATCACCAAAATAAAAACAATGAGAGTCTCATGGCACCTTATAGACTAAGGGTATGTCTACACTTACACTTTAAACTGAAATAATATCATTATTTCAATTTAAAGTAGTGCATGTCTATACTAGCTTTCCTTCATTTCAAAATAAGGAATGGTCATTTTGAAATAATAAAACCTTGTTTTATATTGAAATGATGGTTACATTAAAACTATTATTTTGAAATAGCACATTGTAGCTGTGTTATTTCAATTTAACTGTTATTTTGATTTAACACTTTTTGACCTCCTTCTTCCCAAGGTGCCTTCCTCTTTCTATGTATTGGGTAGGGACATGGCCCTTCTTGGGGGCCATCTTACCACACCTCCCATGGTGCCCCTCTCCTGAATTGAACTAGCAAGTCCTGTCCATGGACATGCTAGTTTGATTTGGGTTTCTAGTGGGGACATGTTAAATTGATTTAACTTAAATCTATTTAATGATTTTTATTTTGATTCAATTAGATCAATTTAAGTTAAATCAATTTAACAATCAAAGTTTAGACATAGCCTAACAGATTTTTTCAGGAATAAGCTTTTGCAGGCTCCAACCCTTTGTCAGGTGCATCTGACGAAGTAAGCTGGAGCCCATGAAAGCTTATGCCTAAAGAAATCTAAATTTATAAGGTGCCACAGGACTCTTGTTGTTTTTGCTGTACATAGACTAACACGGCTACCCTCTGGATATCTACACCAAAATAGATACCCTTATGAGTAATTTAATGCATGTGGTAACTCCCTACCTGGAGAGTAAACTGACTAACAACAGACCTTCCCAAATCATCTGAATTAAAAACATCTCATTCAACTCCCTAAAAATTTCCCAAAGCCTCCCAGACTCAACTGGGGACAAGTTCCAAAATCTCCTGCAACTGCCCAAGCCCTCCTGACCCCTATATGACCCTCTTGTTGTCTTCACAGAGATCTTCCCAATGGCAGGCTCAACATGTTTATATGAATATGTTGGTTTTGTTTCAAGAGAACCCATAGACAATTCCCCTCCTATTCAAACAGGCTCCTGGAGTAACAACAGACGTTACCAGTTCAACTTCATCATCCGTATCAAATACTAAAGGTTTTGTGACTGCTTTCTTTAGAACCAAAAAACCTGATTATAGCTCCCCTCTTCTCAGCTTCTTGCATTCCTAACACCAAAATGGCTTATTCAGTGAGTGACACAGATCTTCCCAAACTGCTACAAATTAATATACCTCCCAAATTTTTGTGAAGCTGCAGGAGTACCTGGGCTATTTTGACAACCTCAGCTTGTATAGCTTTTGTAACACAGTTGAGGTGTTCATGGTGGTTGTCTGATGAACTATTTACATAGTGTAGGCATTTCAGAGACAAATATTGAGACAAGCCCAGCAATTTAAGCAATGGGGTATGCAGGTTGGGATCAAGAGCCCTTATATCCACTCAGGGTTCCTCCCAAATTTCCCTGTACTGTTTATGAGGACACATTCCTGGTGGTCATTACTGAGACTCACCTTGAAACTAAGGACTGTGGAAGGGGAAACATTTCTGTCTGACTTAGGCAAATGGATATTGGGCTCAAATCAAATGTTCTTTATTCCTCAAATAAACCCCGTTTTATTCATAGTCTTCCAAAAAATGGCCCTACAATTTTTCTTGAAAGATTTTTCATACACCAATGAAAGCACCTCTTGGTTGCCCTTTAGGCTCATCAGTATTTATAAATCTGGAAAACTAGACATCTATTGTCTCAATCTTATTTTATTGAGTTCTCTTGCTTAGAAAAATGATAGCCTGAAAGAGTGAGAGAGATTGCATAGTCCAGTAGTGAGAGACTTGGATTCAGTTCAGGCAACATAAATTCTATCCTGGCTCTTTCAATGACCTTCTATGGACCACATGTGTCACCTCTTCCTCAGTTTCCCTCTCTGTAAAATGAGAATAATCATACTCATCCTCCTTGGAAAGTGATTTGATAAATGAGGATGAAACATGCCAAATATTATTTCTGTAGTTCCATCTAGAAAAATTGGCAAGACAGAACATTGTTCATCACTGCACACCTTCAGAAAATAATTTTTGAAGTGTAAAACCTCACCACATTCTGCTGGAAAGATTTACTCAGTTTATTTTAAAGACAATTTATTTTCCATTTTCAATCCAGTTCTGTTTAGGACACTGCTAACAAAATCTTCTTATAGGATTTGTAGGCCTACATATGCTGCTGAATATGAAAGTTTCTTTACTTGCCAGAAGATATTCTATCTCCTAGTTGACAGGTCCACACATGTGATTCTCTCTATCAACATGGAGAGATAATTGCAGTAAGGATAGGAAATCTTGTGGTTTCTTAGATCTGCAATAGCATTAACAGTCCACCTATTTTATTTGTTAGCTTCTCATTTTCTCTATGGAAATATGTATCTGAACAAACAAATATGCTGCTGGTTTTTTTTTGGGAAGCTTGCTTGTTTGCATGCCTTTCCTGTATTTTGATGAGTTTTTTAATTCGGATGGTCATAGCCTATGTTTGCACAATTTGAAATTCATGCCTTTGTTTATTGCAAAAATATTGAAGAGGTCTTTTTAAGAGGGACCTCTAGCGAGTAAGAGCTATCTGGTTCTATCTGTTGTTGAACAAGGGAACTATGGCTACAAAGAGCTTTATTTCCATATGCTTTCTACCCAGAATTCCTCTAGTGACACTTTGGAAATCACCATAACTGTACACAAATTCAGAATTGGGTAGTGGAATTGAACAAGGCATGAGGGAAGAGTAGTTTGTGTTCTGCAGCAAGAGTGTTTCCCTTTGTTAAGGACTTAATTCAAGACGTTTGTGTGCTACTCTTTTCCTACTATTGAGCCTTTTGTACTGTTGGGAAGGTTCTTAGGCAGAGAATGATAAATTAATGGAAGACAATGCAGAAAACTTCTTTGACGAAGCTACAAAGCACAGTAATGAAGCTGGGTGAACTCTGCAGAGGGAGGCCTATTCTACTTAGTTACTAAAGAAGCTGAAATACTGCACATGGATTATGTGGTGAATCCTCAGGACAGGACCAGGCAGGGCTTCCCAAAGAACAGCTGGAGGGTTCCTCAGAATTCCAGGTCTGTGTCACTCATTGATGTGTGAATAGGCTTTAATGGATAAGAAAAGGCAATGCAATATGGTGATGTGATATTTGCGTGTTGGATTCTGTGAGGAGCTTAATCCTCATCAACTGTAAGCCAACAGATAGGACCTTATTATTAAGCTCTATATCTGGAAGTTGATCAACTGATTGCCTCCTGGCCAGAGGAGTAGGAGTTAGGCTGTATAAAGTGCTCACTTAGAGAGAGAGAGAGAGAGACCCAGGAGAGAAGAGCTAGAAAGAGTTCCTATTTTATGGGAAAAGACTGGAAAATAGCCTGGTAGTGGGATGGGCTATGGCTAGGGGAGTAAGGTTCATTCCTGTGGTGGGTCTCTAAAGTAGAGAGGAGCCCTGAACTATGGTCTGGGAGAACAAGGAAATAGGTGAAAGAACTTATTGCTTAACAAGAGCAGCACTGGCCTTTTTGTAAGAGATGAACCTTGGTAGGGATCTGAACCGTTATGTGACTTGGCCAAAGGTCTGAGCCACAGAGAATCCAATAAGGCAGTCTGGAGAAGTGACTGTAGGATGGTGATCATAGCTAAGGAAGAGATCACCAGAGGAAGCATGAGATCCAAAGTCCCCAGTAATGCTGCATCTGGATAAAAGAGAGTGCCCTAAAGGTGGGGCTGTGCATTTACAGATGTTTACACTGTTGGATAAAGAATGGAGCTGATAGACTTCTGCTTAAGTTACTGTGGATTGGAGGTGTGTGTATTTATCATTTGTATAGAATAGGTTCTTGCTGTGTTATACCAAGTTGATGCTGTTCCTCCCTCCCCTCCACAAAAAAAAAAATATATATATATATTCCTTGTTTTACACATGCTTTTAGTGCTTGCATGTGGAGAAGTATTGCCTCTAAAAGGAATCCAGGAAAGGTACTTAGTGATCCCAGAAATTCTGGGTGGAAGCTTGAGGCTTGAAGTTTGTTAGTTTTAAGAGGAGGACGCGTCAGTATTTGAACCCAGGTTATGTTGCTGCAGACAATACCTGGCAGGCAGGTTTCATAGCATAACCCATCTATCTTTGGGTACCTTGTGCATGCTGTGAAAAAACATAATGCAAACTAGACTGATGGAGTAGATGAGGATAAGAAAGTCAGTTCTATCTCAATCATGAGAAGAACCTGTGGGAAGTTACTACCCATCACTGTATTGTATCTATTCCCTTGACTTCAGTAAGACTACTCAAAGTTTAGCATGTGTCTAAATATTTTGTAGGGTTGGGTCTAAGTTCATAAAGACTAATTGATGTGGGGTGCATGTGGAATTGTCTAATACTCTTTAAAATAACACCATAAATGTAATGGACAGGCGTAATTTGAAGCAGTTATGGCCTGTGTTCTTTTCAACAAATTTGAGTAAACAGCTATTAAAAGATCTTTTTCAAATACCTGCTTCATTGTTGCTAACTGAATATTGGTAACCCTACAAATACTTGTTGACAGCTTTGGGAAGCTAGGTACCACAAAATGACAATAGCACAATTTGATCCAGGAAGAGGTCTCTAAAAATTATGTCTAATAAAATCATAAAAAAACAACATTAAATCAGCCAAAAGTCACTTAGTCATTCAAAAGATGAACTCCTTAGCATTTCTTAATATTTCCTTGGTTTAGATTCCCAGTTTGATTCCTAATTAAAGGGAGTGGGCAATTATCTCAACAGGTGATGCACCAGGAAGATAGCTGTTCCATGAAGAGGAGGGGCTGAAATTTAGCTAATGAGAAGTCAAAGCTATTTTCCTGTGTTGAGGAAGAGGAAGATCTAGTTTGTGTGGGTGATGGAGGAAATTGTGACAAACAAAGCCTCCAGAAAATAGTATAATGAAGTTAGTTGTCTTACAGCAGACAGAGAGCTTGAGATTGTGCTAGTTCTCCTGTGAAAGGGTGGAGAATAATTCTGGGAAAGATGGTGTTGATGGGTGCTTTTATAAAATACAGTGAAGTAGGAGTGAGTTTACATGAAGTGGTGATGGATTGGAGCTGGATCTTCAAACAGGGAATTGGAAAGAGAATTGCAAATCATGTATCTTGTCTGTCTTATCTAGATTCTTAAGGTCAGCAGGAAAGATGTCAGTAGAAGCTGTAAAAGTCATGAGTTTCTCTAGACAAGTGAGGAATGCACATATTTTGTAGGGATCCTCTTTTAATTGTGCAAAGGCTAAAGACAGCTGAGCTGCAGCATGCTGGCTCTTTCAACATGTTATGTAAAAGGCATGGGTTCTCACAGCTATTTCTTACCAATGTGCAATAGGCATTACAAAAATATACTGTAGGAAAATGAAGTGCTCCAAAAATAGTGTGGTCTCAAGATTTAATTAAAATAAGTAAAGATGGCTAGAAAAGTAATTTCAAGTTATAGATGTGAGAAATCCCTTTCCACCACATCATACAATCCCATCTTCTGTCTTGGAACAATGATACAAAGCATGAACTAATCTGGCAATTTTCAAAGTAATGAAGATACTGATTCTATGAATGCCACCAGTCATAGAGAAAGAAAGAGACAGAGCTGTCTGATTATGTTTATATAAGTTTTATATTTCTTACCAAGTTTCCAGTTACTATGGAACTCTCAGCACCTGCCAAATAAGTGTTCAGGGTGTCACATTCACTTTATTTCACAAATGTCAAATGCTTCAGAGCACAGAGACTTGGACAAACCTAATGCTTTTCAATCCAATATACAGAAAGTTAACCTTTATAGATCCAACCTGACATTAAAATATTATAGAAGTTAGTGAACATTAAAAGGTTGTTTTTCCTAATGGCAGAATAAACTTATTTCTTAGTACCAAAAATATATGTTTATACTGTCTGTAATATATCTGACAGTCATTATCTGTTGGGATAGGTAAACCGGCTTAGCTAAAGGAGGAGCTGGCCCAAAACTCAGCCCAAGTCTTAGACCAGCATAACACGGATTGTTCTTGTTATGTTGACTACTGAGTTTTAGTGCCAATGTGGCAATAAATGATAGGTTTCAAACTGTAGGCAGTGTTCCATTTCAGGAAGGAATCTCTCATGTACATCACTCTCAGCAGACTGTCTTCAGCTTCAGAATATATTAGATCTCTCCTATTACCATCTTTTGGTAAGCTTGGGGGCAGGCTGCCATGTGTATGAGTCATTTAGCACAGACTTCTATTTGATATTTGTTGTTTGTTCCACGTTATCTTTGTCTAAAGTAAATAACACAAGAAACATCTCCCACAGCAGCAGTCTGAGGTAAGGGTGACCTGTTACTGTTTGCTTTGTAAATGTGAATTTAGCATTTATGATGATCAATTATATTAGGTTTGTCCTCTTTGTCTGACAGTCAGAGCATATGGTCTCTGCTTCTGTTGGATCTACAAAAACTGTCAGAAAAAAATCAATTCTCTTTATGGGCTATCATCAGACATGGGTGGGTGTGGAAATTGAGACATCTTCCCTCTTTTTTTAAAAAAAAAAACTAAATAAATCTTTCTAAATCTAAAACAATCTAATCACTTTCCAAGAAAAATAAAATACAAACCAGTCTCAAAATATCTATCATGAAAGCATCTGCCAAAACAAAGCCAATGAAGACCTAATAGGCACTTGGTGACAGCACTGATTAGTCAGGTTTCCACAGGCAGAAAATGTTTTTTCAGCTTTCTATGACAAAGCACTATAATGGATTCCTATGGATATACGTTGATCTGGGAATAGATACTCTGCTGATTGTTCTGGGTCTGTGGAAGCTACAGCTACAACACCACAAACAAAAGGAAGTATTTATTTAAAAAAAGTAAGGATCCTTCACCACAGCACTTTATTACATGCAACACAAAGCTGTTACATACTCTGTTATGAAACACGAATAGTAGATATTTGAGGTGGGACCACGGGAGTAAGAAAAAAGTAGATTTGTGACATGCTGAGTAAGGCTGGCTGGAAAACAAGAATTCTGTTGTTGTTTTGTTTTTTTTTTAACTTGTTTTCATTCCGCATCAGCATGAAACAGATACCTGTAAAAATCTAGAGAGATGAAGAGAGAGACTGAGTCCTATCCTAGGATACGCAATAGTTCTGTGGTGAGGGCCCTCAGCAGAGACCTGGGAGACCTAAGTTTAAGGTTGTGTTCTTCCTAATTTGAAGCAGAGTCTAAAGGACAGATTTATGAAGGTATATAAACTCCTCACTCCCTCAGGCCCCAGTGAATATTTATTTATTTAAGACAATTCCAATAGGAGAGCAAATCAGGCAGCGTATGGATTTGAACCTGAGTTTCCCACATCCCCAGGGAAAGGAATGCCCTAGTTACATAGGTTATGACTACACATACAGTTTTAAATTTGAATTGGCTGAATTCGAACTAGTCAATTCAAACTAATAATTTTTAGCTTGAATTCAGTCAATTCCAATTGACATGGCCACACTAGAAACTCGAATTCGAACTAGCATGTCCACGAACTACTAGGTTCGAATTGACCCAGACTTCGAAGTCAAACGAGTTTTGACCAATTCAAAGTCAGCTTTCATCCATTTGAACTGAGGAAAGCAAGTGTGGCCATGCACTTAATTGAATTTGAATTGATTATTATCAATTCAAATTCAATTCTAAGTGTAGAGAGAGCCTTGGATAGCAGCTTTCAGGAACAATGCAGGCACAGGGAAAGATACCCCGCCACCCAACATTCTGCCACAGGCGGCCTGGCTCCAGACTCCCAGCCTGGACTGGGGAAGACAGCCACTGCCTCAGGTGGCCCAGTGGTGGACCTGGGGCACTGGCACTGGGATGCAGGGCTCAAGCCCCCTTTGCCCAGCACCAGCAAAGATACTGGGGGCTGTTCTGTAAGAAGGCTTTTTTCTCCCTTTTTCTTTTCCCATTAAAATATTTGGTCCTACACCTGAGATAGACTTTTGTCAAAACAGATACATTTCTAAGAAAAGTTTCAGTTCTGCTGACCACTTTCCAGGAAAAATCATTTCACTGAAAAATAGCCGATCAGCTCTAGTACTGAGATACTGTGATTTGAATTTCAGATCTTTTCAAACTCATCTGGGAAGTGACAGATATTAGGACTAAAGATTAGAAAAATAAGTATATCTGAAACAAAATTTTTGGGTTAAATAGCATAGGCTATGTCTGTACTAGAAAAAATTAGGTCAAATTTGTTAAATTTAATTTTGAAACAACATGTCCAATCGGCGTTATTTCAAAATAACCGTTTCAAAATAACAGCTGTTTTGAAAGCAGGCTTTCCCTTAATTCAAATTAACATTTTCTTAATTCGAATTAACTTATTTTGAAATAAGGACTTTATTTCGAAATAACTCATTGTGAAATAACTTATTTTGAAATAATAATGTAAGTGTGGACATAGCCTAAGAGTTCCTTAGTTCGAACTAAGGAAAGACTAGCATGGTCATGGGCTAATTTAGTTCAAATTAAGTCTCCTTAATTCAAACTAAATTGCTAGTGTAGACATAGTCTAAAGGGTAGCAGTGTTACTCTGTGTACACCAAAAAGAACGAGGGTCCTGTGGCACCTTATAGACTAACAGACTTCTTCAGGCATAAGCTTTTGTTGTCTCCAACGCACTTCGTCAGATGCATCTGACAAGGTGGGTTGGGGCCCACGAAAGCTTATGCCTGAAGAAATCTGTTAGTCTATAACAGACGTGGCCAAACTGTGGCTTGCAAGCTGCATGCGGCTCTTTAAAGAAAAATTGCGGCTCCCAGGAGAGCGCAGGAGGGAAGGGCGGCATGGCGGGAGCCAGGGGTGACAAATTTGCAGTGGTCGGGGACAGCAGAGAAGTAGCAGCATGGTGAGAGCCGGCAGCGGAGGAGCAGCATTGTAAGAGATGCAGGAAAAAGCAGCGTGTTCAGAGCCAGGGGAGGGGTAGCACTGTGAGAGCCTGCAGGGAAAAAGTAGCCTGGGAAGAGCCGGGAGGGGAGGGGAGGGGCCACATTGAGAGAGCCTCACCGGCAGAAAAAAGCAGCGTGGTGAGAGCCAGGAGGGGAGGGGTAGCACTGTGAGAGCCCGCAGGGAAAAGCAAGTCATCAGTTAGGTGTAAAGGGAAGCACTCAGAACAAGTAACAGCCGGATTCCACAGTTTACCCACACAATATTAATTCTACCCTCCTTGTTTGTGTGCATAATGATACAGTCTTTAATTACATCAGTGCATGACTTTTTAAATACTTTTCTTTTTTGATATTGTTTTCTGGGTAAATATTTTTAAAACTGGCAACATAAATTGATCAAGAACAAGTCTACAATGAACTACAGATAAGTGATGATAATTAGTAATTTAAAACTGAAAAGCAATTGTAAATTAATTTACTTTTAAAAAATCGCCTGGCATTTCCAGATATTGTAATATAATGCAAAATTATTTCTTTTGTATTTCTATTTTGAGAATTTAATAAGAATCATCAGAAATGACTGAAAATTGACACAAGTGTTACATCCAAAACCACTGACTACTGCTAAAAGATGTTTTAATTATCCCTCTCTTAATTTAAAGAACGTTACAAGTACTTATTATGGATCGTGGTTCATTTTCCGCATGCAAAATGATTTAGACTTAAGATAGATCACCTCTACTGAAAACTGGCTTTAGAAAAAAAAATTCCTTGAGTCCATTGAACAAGTGTGCCTGAGACATCAGTATATCATCTGTTTGCAGAAGGAACTGCTAGTATGTTTATTTTATAAGAAAATTTTAATTAATATAACTGTCAATTACCAAGATAATTTACATTCACTGCAAAGTTCAATAGCAGCACTATGCTTCTATTGATTAAATAGCATTCAACATGTATTAATTCTTCTTTGTTGTATAGTCAAAATCTATTTATATTTCAGTGCAGTCTTTGTGAATGACTCTGGGTATCTGAGCCCATTAGATGAAAGTAATTGTTGTGAAGGTCTGAGGATCGAAAATTGTGTTGTAAACTTTCTGAAAAAAAATCTCTCACCAATAAAGATTTTACTTTGTATTATAAAAACCAAATATTCATATTTAGAATTTATACAGGGCCTGACCCCAAACTGAATAAACTCAATGGGATTTTTTCCATAGTATCTTCTGTGTATGGACTCCAAAGCACTTACTGAAACAGGCTCTGATCTTGCACTTTCTCTCCCCATAAATTCTCATTGATTTGTTGTGATTCTGAACAGTTGAAAAGGTGTCCTTGTGTGCATCTCTTCACAGGATTAAGATGAGAGCAGTATTTTCCCTTACTATTACTTTCATTTTAAAATTAATTGTGTCTGAGTCCTCAGACCTTTTGTTTTCACTGTCCATGAGTATTTTAGTGAACAAGTTTACTGGCAGAAATATTGGCAAGGAAGTGGGGGCATGGTAGGTGCTGGGATGGGATGGGAGGCAGAAGTGTGGCATGGTTGGGGAGAGCAGAGAAGCAGGAGCATGGCAAGAGACGGCAGGGAAGCAGCAACGGGGGGTGGGGGAGAGAAACGTGGCACGGTTAGAGAAGCTATAGCATATTTAGATTTTCTCATAGGCCCTAATGCACCTTACTCACTGTTAAAATAAAATCATGTTTTACAAGTCCTAAACATGATGTGGAATACTAAGAAATGAAAATACAAGGGAGAAAAGTATAAAACTGAACATAGATTACTTTCAATTTTTGGCACAACTTACTGCTGTGAAGCATCATATTCCACAATGAAATTCAAAATATTGTGCAATACTTAGAGATCAGCACCTCAGAGAGCTTTTACCTGCTGCACTGACAAGTTACTGCCCAGATTTAAAAAAAAAAAAAAACTTGCCACAAGCCTATAGTGTTCTACATCTAGCGACAGCTAAATTTTTACTATATAGGCTTAGTTTCATGGTAATCTTAAATAATTATTAGAATCTGACATTAGTGGATCAATATTTGCCCCATTTTTACAATAAAATTAAAGTGTGAAATGAATTTTAAGCTTAGTAATTTTGGAGTACGTAAAAATATGTGGTTATATGCCTCAGTGCAGCTCTCAAAGGTTTAATAATCAACTTGTGTGGCTCTTGAGTTCCTTAAGTTTGGCCGCCCCTGGTCTATAAGATGCCACAGGACTCTTGTTATTTTTGGTAATAACTAAGAATTTATTCCTGTTAATAAAGCCCTTCACTGGTTTTATTTACTCTATTGTAAATCCAGATACCTTCTATTTCAATCGAATTATTACAGAGTAGTGGTATGGTCCAGTGGCAAGGTTAAAGAAGTTGGACCAAGGAGACTTGTGTATGACCTTGAAGCAATCCGTTCACCCATCCCTGCTCCAGTTTTCCCATCTTGATAATAATTCTAATAATGGATAATGTGAAGTGTGTTGAGATATTTGTTTAAAAAAAAAGTGCTATGTTAGAACTACATGCCACTTATAAGTCCTTCAGCATGACCTCATTAGCTACTTTAATACCAATGCAAGGTTGCTTAATGTGGTCTGCATAGCAAATACTTGCTGCAAAGCCTATATGAGAGTTATCAAGTCTCTTCTTGACAAATTTAAAAATGTGTCAAAATATGTGGAAGTTTTTATGCATCTTACCACAAGCTGCTGTACGGTATGGGTGTAAAGTTAATGTGATGTGATGGACAGACTTCTACAAACATTGACCTCCATCTGCAATTATTGCTACAGAACATGTAATGCACAGTGTTTGATGCTGAAGTCGTTTCTTCCTCAGAGAAAGCTGAAGATCACAAAGGCTGCAGTAATTTGGCCCAACATTTACAATTGGGCTGCGTGATCCCAGAACTCTTCATTTTGCTTTGGAGTTTGTGACCTGAATCTGGCAGCTCTGACTTTCAAATGTTGAAAATAAGTCAGTCCCGGCAGGTTCTTTTAGACATTCTGTGGTCATTAGTGCTGTAGTCTGACCTACTTACTGTTAGTGTCTAGTTCTGCTTCTAAAATAGCTGCTTACAAAGTTTTATTGGCTATGTCTGCACTGCCAAAGTAGTCTGGACTGAGCAAGCTTAGTCTGGACTAATTTGGCCCATGGCCACACTAGACTTTGCCTAGTCTGAACTAAGAAATTTCTTAGTTTGGACTAGCCAAAGCTTAGTCTGGACTAGTAAAACACCTTGGTTAGTCCGTACTAGCCATCTTAGTTGAACTAAACACATGCACGACTCAAAATAATAGCTAGTTTGAACTAAAAAGTTTGAATTAAGCCATTAGTTTGAACTAGCCATGCATTCTAGTTCAAACTAAAAAGTTAGTTCAAACTAGGATGTACGGCTAGTTCAAACTAAAAAGTCGCAGTTAGTTTAAACTAGACCAAGGTTAGTCTGGACTAACCTCAGACTTATTTAGTTCAGACTTGCAAGTCGGAACTAAATTTTTAGATGTAGATGTAGCCATATTTATCTCAATACTCAAGGAGGGGCAGGTTAAATGAAGTGGTGAGTTTAAACTCTTATCATCAACCTCTCTTCCTCCCCCAAAGTGTAAATACAGGAGTCTGGAATTTCCTCCTAGCTCCCTCTTTGGAGTTTCCACTTTAAAGTTCTTTCAGAAAAATCAAGAGCTTTTCCTCCTCCCCGCCCTCTCCCCCCTTTTTTGGAAATGATATTGCTTAGTAGCTAAGGAATGGTCAAGCAGGGTTGTATCCTCAAAGGTCCCTTGGTTATCTCTCCCACTCTGTCATAAGTGCTCCATGCCGGTAAAACAAACAAGGAGCCCTGTGACACTTAGACTAACAAATTGATTTTTTGCATGAGCTTTTGTGGGAGAAAATCCCCCTTTATCAGATGCTTTGAGGATGGGGGAACTTACAGAATGGGAGGAAATAAGTGCAGGAATGTGTGAATCATAGGATTAGTCACACTGTAACAGTAAATCAAAGCAGTTGTTAAGGTTCAAACACTGGGGAACGATATATACAGGAAGATGAGGTGAAATCGCTTGTTGTAATGAAAAGAAAAAAAATCCGAAGTCCTTATTTAGCCCTGGCACAATACAGTCAAATTTGCAAATAAATTCTAGCTTGGGGGCTTCTGTTTGAAGCCTTGATCTGGTATTCATTTGTCTGAGCACAGCAATTAGCAAATAATCAATGAAATGATCAGGGAGATTGAAATGCTCATCTACCAGTAAATGCCACAGAACTCCTTGTTTGTTTTACTGAACTAAACTAACACAGCTGCCCCTTTGGAACTTGGCAACATGCTGGTGAGACTTTCAGATTTATGTTGCCAAGTGTATGTCAACACAGCAATTAAACACACAGCTGGCTTTGGTCAGCTGACTCAATTTATGGGGCTTGGGCTGTGGGGCTGCTTAACTGCTGTGTAGATGCTTGGAGTGGAACCTGGACCCTGGGACCTTTCCTGCTCGTGGGGCCCCAGGGCCTAGGCATCAACTTGAGGGTGAGCATCTACCCAACAATTTTTAGTCCTATGGCCCCATTGTGTGCATTGGATAAGGATGGGCTGGGTGAGTGCAGAGAGAAGAAGGAAGGATCCTGTGGTGGTGGGAAGTATAAGATCATGTGATTAAAGATGCTTCATAAGACAGCTGCACAGTGTGGCCTCTGGCCCAAGGACCACCAATGTTCCTTCTCAGGCAGCTGAGCAACGCAAGTTGCTTGCTGCGCAGGCTGCCCCCCCAATCCCGGTGCGCCCGATCCTGCACAGGCATGCAGGCCCGATCCTGAACATATCACCCCCCGGGCCCGATGCTCTCCCCCACAGCTCTCCCGGTAAGCACCGACTCAACCCGGCCCCCTGCACTCTTACCCAGCTGCACGGTTCCTAGCCACGGCTCCTGGCGCCAGAGAAGCACTCATGGAATATGCTCATTGAGCATGTTCCGTCAGAGTTTCTCTGGGCAGGAGTTTCAATAATTCCCAGCTCCGGAGCAGCACTCTGCCGGCTGGAAGACAGCATCTAGCTGGGCCACTCTGCTCCAGGCTGACCACCATAGTGGTGATGGCAGAGCCCCAGGCCCAGTGGGGGGCATGAAAGTGGGCAGCCTTGGACCCTGTGTCCACTTAATCTAGCCCTGTGGAAAATAAACAAAAATTCATCAAAGCTGTGACCTATCCCTGATTTTTACTAAAAATAGCTTGGAAGCAGGGAATAAACAGAGCTCCTCCAGCCCCAAGAGGGCTGCTCCAGAAGCCACAGGACACTGCCACCAATCAGCTGTTGGGCAGTGGTCCTGAAGGGCGGCATCTACTCCAGCCCTGCCCCAGAAGTCATGGAGGTCCTAGGAAGTCATAGAATCCATGACATCCATGATCAAATCACATTTTCACTTTTTAATGGTCTCTTAATGTAGGTGTCATGTGTACACCCCCCCCCAATGTAAAACAGATATTTTTGTTTATTTCTCTCCCTTCACTTGTTAAACTAAAGTAAGGTGAAAGCATTGAGTCCAAAACAGAAAAAAAGTCAGTGAGAGGAAAATATATATCTTGCAGTGTTGCTTGCACAAGAGTTGGAATCCATGATGAAAATACCAGGGATATTTGGTAACAGCTGAAAAGAAAGTGACACTTTTGACAAGGAGACTGAAGCAGCTGGGCTCTCCATCAAATCTTTCTTTGGCACAACAAAAGCATTTAGATGTCTAGCAGTTAAATTTACAAAAGATGGAACAGAAAAACTGTTAGTTGTTTCTCTAAACCATCTCCGAAACACTCAAAATGGTCATTCGTTTTCATGGGAAGCTTATGTAATTAAATAAATTTGTTACTCTCTAAAGGTGCCACAGGACTCTTGTTTTTGCTGAAATAGACTAACACAGCTACCCTCTGGAAAGTGTCATTCAGAAATGTTTATGAAGATTTTACAAATATAACAAATCAAACTCAGGTAACTGTTAAATAAGCAGATTATGAAGAGTAATATGCAGGAAGTTCAAATCAATAAAGTGTCTTCAGGGCACAGTAGTTTCTGGGCCTGATTTGATTTTACACCTGTTTGAGGCTTATGAAAATCTAATGGCTGCTCTGGCATCTCTTCTGACTGGCCCCTTGATAGTTTTGGTTCTGGATCTCTTTCTAATAATTTGCATCTAAATAAGTAGAAGTGTTTGGCTGTGACACCCTCATCAGTGTTTTTTTTTAAAAATTGTTTAATGCTTCTGACTGTCAATTTCTAGCTATTAGTGGTCAGAAGAGAAATTTCAGTAAGGCTGGCAAAGTCATGCCTGCCCATCACACTGGGTGTGTTCACACAGCAGTCTTATTTTGAAACAACAGAGGTTGTTTAGAAATAAGAATTACCCTGTTCACACGATGCACCGTTGTTTTGAAACAATGGTGTTGTTTCAAAACAAGTTAAACCCCATGTGGGGACGAAACACCGTTGTTTCGAAACGATTGTTTTGAAACAATGCCGTCTGAACATGTTGTTTCGAAACAACGGTGACTTGTTTAGAAATAACTGTTGTCTGAACCTGCTATTTCGCTTTGAGCTTTATTCCTTAATTCGAATTAACTTATTTCAAAATAACACCTTATTTCGATACAAGTTGTTTCGAAACAACTTCTATCGAAATAACCCCCTGTGTGTGAACATAGCCACTGAGTTCAGGGTGTAGGTCAAGTTTTGCTTTTTTAAAAAATATATATATTGATTCATTTGGATGTCTGGTATGACCCAGTATGGCAATTTCTACAATAGCACCTATTTGGTTGTAGACACTTTGTTGACAGAAGAAGCAACCCCTGCTCTAAGAGATCTATGTGAAGAGACAGACGAACTCCAGTCCACAGGTTAGGGTGGTGGGGAAGCATGGTGGCATGCCATCTGTGTTTGCAATATATGCCTTGCATGCCCCAGGATTGGCTATGCCCATGGTGTGAGGTCATGCTTCACAGAGGAGGCTGTTTTGCTTGCAAGAGTAGAATTGTACGCCTAACTAAAAATATCATAGCTCACCACTGGGGACACAATACAGACATTTTTCCTTAAGTTTGGGGATCTGCATGTCTTTTTAGGGGAAGGTTTTTCAGACCCATAGTTCATTCACTGTATTTATTATATTTTACAAAAAAGATTCTCTTAAGTAAAGATTCACTTGTCTGTCACTGGGAAATTTTACTTCTTTGTAAAAGCTTCCCTCACAGTGTGGGATAAAATACTGTTGAGTTCAGATAAATAATATATCAGCTTTTTCTCCTTAGCGAACTGTGTTGGAAAGGGTTTTAAACCTTTTTATGCATTTGTGTTCAGGGATGTCATGTATTGTAGTCTGCTGCAAATGCATAAGATTTCTTTTTTGTCTGCAAGTGCCAGAAATTGAGATTATTTATAAATAGTGGCAGTCATCCCTGTATTTTCCTTTATCTCCATGTTTTGTGAAGCTCAGAGAATCAAGAGAAATTCTGGCTCATCATTTCACATGTCTGCAATAGTCTTTTGATTTTCAAACCTTCTGGTCTGTGGTGTTGCAATACTCAAACAGTGCAATTTACTCTGTTGATTAATATTAGCACATAAGTGCAAAAATTGTGATTGACAATATTGTAACTGTCAACACCCTTACAAGTTTATAATATTACAGGAATTTTTCTCTGTAGATATAGAGAAAAGCCAGTGATGAAGCACCCCAAGTAGCTTGCACAGAAATGGTTAGGTATACTCACCATGTGGGACAAATGTAACTTTTTTCGAAAAAGCCTAAACCATACAGTCAGTTTGTTTTTAATTAAGTTTGTACTGAGAGAAATCTCCATTAGGAGCTTAAAATGTGGCCCGTATGCATGCAATAAAACAAAAAGGTTAACCGTGGCACTTCTATGTAGTATCTTATAAATGTTTCCGAAAGTTTGTTTGATTGTCAGTTTGTTTGTTTGTCCCAAAAGATCTCCAAAATGGTAAGAGCTAGAAACACAAAATTTTGAATGGATGCTACTGATGTCCTATCTTAAATTACTGGATTGGTTGGATCTTGAAATTGGTTTCCCCAGAGCCTCGGTTTGGCCACTGGTACTTCTAGTACTGTAAGTTCACCCATCTTCGAAGCATCTTAGGAAGTGGGATCTTCTCCCACGAAAGCTCATGCAAAAAATAAATCTGTTAGTCTTAAAGTGCCACACAACTCCTTGTTGTTTTTTTTACTTTTAGTAGCGCCTGGTCGTAGGCATTTGCTGGACTCTTCTGTTAAGCTTGTCACATAAACTACAACTACGAGACCCTTTCCCTCTGGCCACGAGCTAAGTAGTTCCTTTCTTGTCCACTAGGCTTCTCTCAACTCTTTCTTTTGTTTTATCACACAAAGATGGGTATTGTAATCAATATTTCAAAAAACTGGCTTGAGTAACAATAGACTATGACGCAAAAAAATCTTACCAACAATATAGATTGAAAGCATCATAGTTCCTGTGGGAAAATACTGTTCTTTTAACAGTAATAATTAGACAAATGTAATTGTGAAATCAATATCTCCAATGTTTTAAATAGGGAGCTCCATTTTTGCATGAAACATACTTGGGATTTTTCCATTCATGCAAGTGAACAGATGTGCATTTTGTTAAAATTTTGGGGGTTCATTTCTTAATGTATGAGAAAAGTATTTCCAATAAAATATGTTATGTTAATACAATTGACATAATTCATTCATCACACCTTTTACTATATTTTCCCCAGGCAATGGCAGGTATTTCTGCTAGTTATTTAATATTACATTAATACTGTTACAGACCACTAACTACTTCCTACAGCAAAACATACAGTTAATAAACAAATACAACACGTATTCTGCCCTCTTAAAATACTAATACATATATCCAACAGACATAGGCAGGGGAGTTAAATTCCTGTTTCTGGTGTTTTATTCTTTTAAGCTGCCCCAGGGGGTTTGGAGAGCTCAAAGCTGATGTGTTCTGCACTTAAAGGATGGTTGGTGGCAAAATGCCTCAGATTACTTAACTAGCCTCCAGTCCTTAAATAACCATAGAACTAAAGTCTTCCTCCTACAGAAAAATGGCAAGCATCAAAAGGGACCTCAAGGGTAAAATGTTTAAAGTGTCCATGGGAACAAGGGGGAAGAAGATTCACAATACTCTAATTGGAAAGTGGAAACATTCAACACAGATGTGGTAGGAAAGTGTGGGAACCGTAGTCAAAATGGCTGGGTTTTTTTTAATATGCATTTTTTAGAAAAAAAGTGTGGAAATTGCTGTTGACTAGAGCAATTATGCTTGTTTACTTCAAAATCTAATCTTGTGGCTCTCCCTGGAGGTGGGATTTACAATTAAGGGGAAAATCCATTTAGTGGGAGGTGATCTCACAGGCTCAATCTTAGTCTTGTAGCACCAGATTTTTCAAATTAACATGCAGGAATTTGTGAGGTATACATTTGCAGGTAAATTAGTCTGTGCGGGCACAAATTTGATGTTTCTGTTTACATGCAGAGGTTCTAGACTGCTGCGTGTATGTGCAGATATATGATTTTCACATATACTGAAGAGACAAATTGTGTTACTGGGATATGAGTGGGGGAGTCACCACCACCATATTGGGGTCTCAGACAAAACAGGGGAAAAAGAGAACTACCAGAGAGTAGGTGGAAACTTTTTAGGATCAAGAGATACCATGGGTGCCTTAGAAATACCAGGAAGAGATTTGCAGCAGAAATATTACAAAGATCAGTAACTCATTTTCAATGCCACTAGTGCTGCTTCATAAGACACAACTGAATCTTCCCATCCTTGTTGCATTTTTTGGCTATGGCAGGATTAAAGCTCTAACTCATCTGGCAGTTCCTTAAGGAGAGGTTCTGAGGATATTTTTAACTGAATTTCCCTGAAGTAGCCAACACAGTAATAATGAGGAGATAGTACATCTTTGAAAATGATCATTGTTGGATGAGGTGCAGCTGAAGACACCACCCTCTGTCTTGTTATAACATAGTTGGTCTCTGGAGTAACAATTAGGGTGAAGTACAGAGCTTCAGCTTACTTTCATGAAGGGTTTTGCTCTGTGGAACTCTCATGCTCTATTCTCCTCTTCAGGAGTGAGAGGATGAAGGAGGACACTGAAAGATGGCTATTGCATTGAGTCTTCATTTCCCCAAACTATTGTATGTCAAATGTTTAGGCTTAGCTACCACTCAATGAATCACAGAATATTTGGGTTGGACAGTACCTTAGGAGGTCATCTACTACAACCTGCCTGCTCAAAGCAGGACTAACCCTACCTAAATCAAAGTGACAATATAAAGGGTGGTGGTGGTTAGGAATTGAAGGTGTTTAGTATCTACTAGTGTTTCTGTGTAAGCACATGTACTTGTTGACCTGCAGATATGCCAACCTGTCCCTTTCTGAAAGACCCAATCACAGTACCACCTGTGCCTTCAATTTTGTTTGAGGGGGTAAGATGAGCAGCATCTGTCTGGGAGAACATTAGATGTTATGCCCCCATCCCCCAAGAAAGCCCAAATGCTGTTAGAAGTGATTCTTGATTGGTTCTCTTTCCTCTGACCCAATTTTGAAACCTGAGTATTAACATTTGCAAGCTCATTCAACATAGTGTAACCTTATCTAGCTATATATCTTATAGTAAGATTGAACTATAAAAATACTAAGTAAATTGACTGCACATTTTAAAAAAATCATCATTCTTCTTTCTAATGCCTTCTGATTCCTGATACTCCCTTCCAGGAGGAGAGGTACAGTAGACTAGTGATGCCAATTTCTTTCAGACTTATGGTTGGTGATACTGGGCCTACTTAAGTGTGTTTAGCAATAGCAGAGTGACTGATTACTTTACAAATCTGGTTATTGGTTACAAAATTCTCAGTAAAATAATATTTTTGTATGTGATGCTATAGCTGGAGCTTGGTATAATTCTTTTAAACAAAATAGTGTTGTTTAAATATAATTCTTTTAAACAAAATCATTGTTCTGAGATGAATGAAACTATTTGTGAATTTGGAAAAACATGTTTTGCTAAGTAACAGTTTCAAACAATGTTCCCCCTAATTTTTTGTAGACTGTGTGTGCAAAAAATTTTGTGTACACAAAAAAAATTCTTTGTGTGCGCTAATATTAGCACTCTTCAATTTTTTGTGTGTGTGCTTAATTTTGTTGTGCATGCAGGTTTCATGACCTGTGTGTGTGCACACACAGCTTAGAGGGAACAGTGGTTTCAAAATGTTGCAATTTGAAAGTTAGCTTTTTTTTGAAAAAAAAAGAGAGGTAAAGAAACTCTGAAAATGGGGGGAGGGCACTGCTTCTGATCAAATTAAATATTTAGTTTGACATGGAATTGAAGGGCAGTTGGCTTTCTTGTTCTTGTGAAGAAAAACAGATATTTCTGCCTCTGGTCTATCTGAAACTAATTTTTTTCTTGATATTTCAGTCTGATGGCTGAATAAAAAAAATCAGTTTTTGGTTTGGCTCTAGCTTCAGCTCCTTTGTACTTGTAACACATAACATAGCTCTTTTACTGGAGAAAGTTTGACAGTTCTGTATATTTAACATTGCAGCAAAGTTAATCTCAGGATCTTGACTTCTGTCAGTTAAAGATTGAAACTGCAAATTTGGTTAATATGTCCTTATCTACTACTATAGGATGCCCCATTTTAATGTAAAGAATTACTAAATGCAGTTACAGTCATAAAAAGTTCCAACCAAAATTTAAGTCCTAGAAGTTTCGGGATGTATAGGAGGTAGAGTTTATGATTAATTGTTGTGTGTAACTGTTTTGTCTAATCTTGTCTTGGATATTATTGAGAGGACAACAAGTAAATAATCTCTCATTTATCTGGCATGCATGGACACATGATTCTGTGAAAGTAGCTTTGAAGACTATTAATTTATTCCATATTGACAGATTAGTGTCAGTTTCTTTCTTGCTGTCTCTCACTCTCTCTCGCACATGCACAAAGTTGCTGACCTTTGTCTAACTTTAGGGAAAAATGAAGGACTAGAGTTGTGTTGGGTCTCTTTCTGTTTTGGGACAATACATAACTCTAAAGTGCAAGTCCTGAAATTCTAAGAGACTAGCTTGTGTGGGAGATGACGGTGGATGGGATGGGATCTGCTAACTAGACATGTTATTTTAAACCTGCTCCCATGAACATAAATACTTGTTTGCTGATTTCTCTAGCACATTCTGATTTTCAATGCCAGTAAAGAGTTGGCTGAAAGCAGGATACATTCTTTTTAACTTTTTGATAGACAATTTATGTTGCTTGTTGTTTCTAGGAGCTTGTAGTAGTTGGAGAAATATAACCAGTAATATGTCTAACAGATAACTTGTAAAGGCAAGCAGTTAGATGTGCCTTTGGTTTGAAAAAGATATGTTCAGTGCAGTCTGCATCCTGAATTCATGGCGTTTTGCCCAGAGAGTGAAATCTAGCTTAGCAATAAATCACCAGCATTTGCTGAGTTTGACTGTATTAAAGCAACAGCGCAAGAAAGCAAGGACCACCAATGATGCTGTTACAGCTTCATATATCTACCGTAACTGAATCACTTGTACCTTTAAAATGTCAACTCTTACTGATGGGAGCACATTATTGAGTAATATTGTATTGTGCTGTTCATCACCCAACAGTCTGTTCTTAATTTGCAGACCTGCCCTGTCTAGTTTCATTGGTGAATTTGTTTTGCCAAAACAGTATTGGAGCTATATCAGTTGTGTTCACATATTGCAAAACTTCTAATCTTGGTATGAAAATTGTAATAATCATTTTCAGGTAACTATTTAAAAAAAATAATAAGGGATAAGGCATCACTGAAATTTGCTCTAGACTAAAAGGGTGGAGGAGTTAAGGGCAACTAGTCTCACTGCTAATGTTTTTCCAACATTTGAGCCCTATGCTGCTGGACGTGACGTTATCCTGCATTTATGGATCTTAAGTTATATTTTGCTTTTACTGCTTGTAACAATATGTTAAATCCTTTGTGATTTGTTTTTTTAGTATGGAAAATAGAATAAAATTATAGTTTTCAAAGAATCCAAGTGAATTCTTTGTGCACATTAAGCTCATGCCCAGGCTTTTTCACCTCAAAAAAAAAAAATCTTTTTCTACAAATCCAGCTGCTCATGGATATGGCTATAAGTAAGTATTTTTAGTTCATAAAATCAGGGTTCTAGTTAAAGGCATTATAGAATTCATAGAAGGTAATTTTGGTTTAAAGGATAATAGATCTGGGTGAAATTTCTTCTGGTTCAATCATAGACTTCCTGTTAATCTGTGGGGACAACATCTCCTTATGTCACAGTGATGTCGCTAGGTTAAGATCCATTAATGATTGTGAAATGCTCAGGTACTAGACTGGTAAGAGCCATCCTAGTATCAAAATAATGAAATGGTATAAAGAATTGTCAGATGGATACTTTGTTCATAAAGAAAGCTCCAGAGGGCTAGCACTGTTAGTCATTATATAACAAAAACAATGAAAGTCGAGTGCATCAGAACATTCAGAGGTACTGAGGTAGTTCAGTTCCAAAGGGGTAGCTATGTTAGTCTAGTTCAGTAAAACAAAGAAGGAGTCCTGTGGCACTTAAAGACTAACAAATTTATTTATTGCATGAGCTTTCATGGGAGAAAATCCTACTTCTTCAGATGCTTCAAAGATAGGGGAGCTTATAGAATGGGAGGAAATAAATGCAGGTAAGTGTAAGTCATGGGAACAGGTCACATTGTAACAGCAAATCAAAGCAGTTGTAAAGGTTCAAACACTGGGTAATAGCATATAAAGGAAGATGAGGTGAAATCACCTGTTGTAATGAAAGAAAAGTTCCTATTAAGCCCTGAAACAATGCAATCAAACTTGCAAAGAAATTCAATCTCAGCAACTTCTCTTTGAAGCCTTGACCTACTGATCTGTATAGTTACCTACATCCATTGAACTTTCATCCAAAACACACCATGCAATCCATAGTCCAGGGGTGTTGCTGACCCAGGGAATCACCCAGGACATGGGCCCAGGCCCTGCACCCTGCCTGTAGGCCCCACCCCTGGCCAGTAACAGGGTGGGGAGTGGCAGCCATGGCCGCAGGTTCGCCTGGCCTTTGAAGAGGCTGGAAGTGGCCGCTTTTGCTGCGGGCAGCTGGGCCCTGGATCTCTGGCCCGATCCAGCCAGAGACTGGGGGAACCCGGGGCACTGGTGCCGGCATTCAGGGCACAGGCCCTGTGTGCCAGGCACCAGTGATGCCCCTGCCATTGTCTACAGTCAAACCCTAAGACAGGGGTCGGCAACCCAAAAGGCAAGAAAAGACATTTTTTAAAAATTCCTTCAACAACCAAGTGGTTTGGAAGCCACAAGGGATGTTGACTGCTAGTTAAGAAACTGAATAACAGAACAGAGATGCATATTGATTTTTATTAACAAAAATGATGTTTGCTGCTGTGAACAAGCAATTTACATATACATTTTAACATTATATGATGTGTTTTAATGACAGTTCACTTTTTAAAACATACAGCTTTTAGATCTTTGCTGAAAACTAATTGCCTGATGACATTGCAGAATGAAAGCTTTTGCAGAAGTAAATCATCAGTTTGAGGTTACTTTTAGTTAACATTTAGCAATAAAAGTGAGCTCTAATTCTTGGGAGGGAACGGGAGAAGAGAGGAACAACAACTGCCTTCAGTACTGGAAAAAATACAAAATGCAAAGAATTCATTTCATTTTAGCTTTGTTAATGTAAGTCCTAATTTAGTATTAAGTGTTATATACACTGACTTTCAAAGAAACTTGAGGGCTCTCTCAAACAAAAAGTAATTAAAAATATTACTTATTAGATATAAAGAGGTCTTTGGGTACACAGAGAACGGAGACAAAGCATTTGGCAGTAACTCCAGTGTCATGTCTCTGACTTGGCCCAGAAGCAGGTGCACAAGAGAAAAATGTCAGCAACGCTGCGGGACACAGATGTGGGGTAATCTCTGCACACAACCTCCAATAGATACAAATTGGATCGATCCTTGAAGCATGGAGGTTGAATATCCCGTCTTTAACAAATTCTTTTAGTGTCAGTTATAACCCCTTTCTGTATTCTTGTTACCCATAAAAGTGTCCACTTTCATTAGAATCTTGCTCAAAAAATTCTATCACTAAATTGAAATGTTTGAGTCATAATTCTCACTAAGTACCCTTCCTATACACTGCTTCCCTTTAAAAAACAAACAAACAAAAAAACCAAACAAACGTGTTCAGCCAACACTGCCTTGTTTTTTTCCCCTCTTAGGTCACTTTAAATTTTCTCCACTATAACTCATCTTCTCTAACAGAAACTGAATACACCCCCCAGAGCCAAGAGAAACCTAACAATGAAGGAAGACATGTCCCCAAGAATATTTTGAAGTTCAATAATAGTAATTTAAGACTATGAATAAAGGTGAGCCTGAGAAATAAAATTAACAATCTTCATTAAAAGGATACTTACCCTTTTCCATAATAGTTCTATGATAGCCTCACACAAAAGGATATTTATCCTTTTCCATGATAGTTCTATGATAGTCTTACACAAAATTTATGGACATCTTCAAGGTAGCACGCTACTTTCTGTGCTTTCCAGTTCTGAAGAATTAAAGGTTTGGATTCCACAAACTCTGGCAACCAGAAGAGCATTTGAAACTCCTCCCCAAAACAAAAGGGGCACTAATATTTGCGACTAATAGTGTGGGTTTTTTGTTTGTTGGTTTTGTTTTTAAATATAAAGTTAATTTAAAAGACAATGTGGTACAAAGTCAGTGAAAATTAACCAAAGCAATTTAACCTACTGCTTTTCTTCATTACCCTCCTTTAGGAGTCCCCCTGGCTCCCACTCTCTTACTATATTGCAGTGCTGAAAGAATTCCTTATCCCAGCCAGGCAGGTCAGGGAACTCAGAAGTCCTGGCTGCACCTAAATGGGGTGGGGGCACCTGTGCAGCCGATTGCCCGGTTCCCAGCTTAGCTGGCTCCTCTCAGTCTCAACCCCAGCACAGCTGGCTCCTGGCAGCCCCCCACCTTACATATGCCTTCAAGCCAAGTCCCTTCTCTGCTTCTCCAGCCCATGCCAAGCTACTGAGACCCTCCCCTGCCCAGCACAGCACTTACCTGTGCTTAAGCAGGGGAGTCTCCAGCTGTGAGCTGCCTCCAGGGCAGGATATTTAAATGGCTCCTTTCAGCTCCAGCTCTCAGCTAGGGAGACACAAATCAGCTTCTAAAGAGCCATTAATGGCTCAAAGAGCACTTGTTCTCCTTCGAGCACTGCTCACATCATTCAGTTACAGGTGTCTATGTGCCACAGCACAGGGTAGCTTGGAAAGTCTTTAGTGTTAGCCTGTCAGGTCAGGGCGTATGGCCAACACCCCCTCCATGCCACGACCACGGCTATAAAGGTGACCGGGACCCTGACCCTCCCAGTTCCTTTTTCCGCCATCAGCGTCGGTTCAGATCAGCATTATCTTGCTAAACGCAAGCGCCTGTCTTTCGTGCAAAATTTGAAATGCTTAGGATGCTGCAAGGATGCATGCTTAGGATGTTGCAAGACTTTTCCAATGGACGACCCACACGAGAAAGGTCTCGCTTGCCTGGGTGACTCCCACCTCTTAGTGGAGTGCTCCATTTGCCGATCCTTCAAGCGAAGGACTCTGCTGGAAAGAGAGCGCTGCGTCCTCTCGATTTCGGGGAGTGGAGCCGCCACCCCCGAGACCAGCCGAGCCACTAGTGCTCTGCCAGACCCTCAGTCGGCCCGGGCTCAAGATCCCTGCCGATCACTGGTACCAGGCTCGAAATCCCAACCTGCTACAATACCACCTCAGCGCTGACCTTGCCAGTCACCAGGTAGCCTCTCAGCCACCCTGAGAAGGTCAGTGATGCAGGCAACCCCATCACGGGCATTCAAACCCGGCTTTGGTGCAGAAGATGAAGAAACAGACCAAAGCGGTGCCATCCTCTTTGGCACTGCAGCCCCTGGTACTGCTCCCTATGGTACTGCTGACAAGCCTGGTACCACCATCAAGCCCGGTACTGCCGGACCTGGCGCCGTCACTTCTGGTACCGCCACTTCCGGTGCCATGACTTCCAGTACCGTCAGACCTGACACTGACCACCGCAACGCCGATACTGGTACCATCACGCAGCTCTGTGCCCTTCTCCAACCTGGTACCATCAACTAGCTCGACATCGAGTCCAAGTGCTGCATCTCCAAGCCCTCCTCTGCTACCTTTGTCGGGCACAGAGGGGCAAGAAACCCCACTTCATCGCTCCTCCGAGGAGCTCTCGGTACCAGACTCCCAGACATTGGGGGGGAGGTCTTCCAGATCGGCCTCCAAAGACCCCTTCCTTTCCCCCCAGGAGTAGCATCCGAGAAAGCAGCTTCGAAAGAGCTCTGTATCACCGAGCTTGAGGAGATCATGACCACTGGGAGAAGTCTCTGCTCCCCCCATGGCTCCTATGCCACTAGCGTGGTCACCACACAACAAGTGGACCCTCGACTGGTTGAACGCAACAACAGATGATGTCTCCTCCCATTATGCTGGGTCGCCATTGCCAGAGTCCTCGGATTTCTTTGACGACAAACCTGACTGTGACTCTACACAACATAGTAGATCCAGGACCCAATCCTCCTCGTCACCTGATGTGCACCTAACTGATCTGTCTGCCAAGCGTGAGGTTGATCCCCACGTCAAGCAGAACCTCCTCTGCCACATGGCAGAAAACCTAAAGCTGAAGCTGGGGGTGATCCAAGAGGAAGATGACTCCCTCTTCAACACGTGCCTTAGAGCCCGTCCAGCTAAGGTCGCGATCCCCTTGCATTCCGGGGTATTTTGCATTGTCCAAGAATGCTGGCAAACGCTTTCCTCGATCCTGCCAGTGTCCAAAGTGGCGGGTAAGAAATACTCTGTCTGCCAGGAAGGATTCTCCTTCCTGTTCCATCACCCCACCCCAGGATCCCTGGTGGTTGATGCGGTAAACCAAAGGGAGAGGCAGGGCCAGCTGAGCTCCATGCCCAAGAACAGAGAGGCGAAGAAGCTTGACCTTCTGGGGAGGAAGGTTTACTCCTCCGCTGCCCTCCAGCTGTGTATCTCCAACCACTCAGCCCTAATGATGCGCTACATCTTCAATTTGTGGGAGGCCATGAGAAACGTTGGCACAGCTGTCTCCAAGGAGTGCCTGAGAGACTTTGAGGCAATGCTTGGTGAAGGAGGAAGGGCATCCAGGGATGCACTGGCAGCAACCTGGGACACAGTGGGTACAGTGGCCTGCATGATGTCATTTGCAGTTGTTATGCACCAGTCAGCCTGGCTCCAAGGCTCCAGACTTTCCACGCAGATGCAGCAGATTATTCAGGACCTCCCCTTTGAAGGCCCTGACATCTCTGCATCTTCCACAGACACAAAGCTGCATGGTATGAATGACTCGAGGGCCACACTCCGATCCCTTGGAATATACACTCCACAACCCATTAGGCGCTCCTCGAGACCACATCAGCAGCTCCAGCAGCAGTTACAGCAACTGAAGCAGCAGCTGCAACTGCAGACTCGGTTTCTGAGATCCCTCCAGTTCCCCCAATGTCATCTTGGGGACCTTGACAGAGTCAAGAGCTGATCAGATAAAAAGGGTAAGCTCAGCACCTCACAGTCTGGACGGCGCGGACAGGGATCGGACCGCTCATCAAGCTGTAAACAGCATTTTTGATGGTCCCCTAGAGGGCAGCGATCCAGAGCCCCTGTTCTCCCCCTACCACTTCCGCCACTTTGCCCCATGGTGGACCTGTGTCTCTTCAGAGCAGTGGGTTCTCGATGCTGTGGCACTAGGATACCGCATCCAGTTCCTCTCAATTGCTCGGGACAGGAAACTGCCCCCTCGTATAGCATCACAGAATCTGGGACTGCTAGGCAGGCTCGAGGTCAAATGCCAAAAGTTTCTCTCCCTCAGGGCCATAGAAAAGGTTCCCAAATTGGAGCGCAGCAAAGAGTTCTACTCCCACTATTTTCTGGTCCCCAAACCCAACGGGGACCTGTGGCATATTCTAGACCTCTGGGCACTCAACAAGCACATAAAGAGAATAAAGTTCTGCATGGTTTCCCTACCCCAGATTGTTCCCTTCCTGTCCCCAGGAGACTGGTTCACAGCCCTCAACCTAAAGGATGCTTATTTTCACATAGCCATCCTACCCTCAGGTGACAGAAAACTAGAGACGGTGGCACACCCTGGATGTGGGGAGATCGCTCCTAATCTATACCAAGTGCACGTGATCTTTCCGCAAGACCTCCCAATTGTTTGTGGCAGTCGCTGAATGCATCAGAGGGTCCCCACTATCCTCTGAGTGTATCTCCAAATGGATTGTGAATTGCATTAAAGACTGCTACGGAAGGTCAAACACACCTCTCCCAGGGACTGTGAGAGCCCACTCTACCAGACCTCAGGTGTTTCCATGGCCTTCCTTACTAAGGTCCCGATCCAAGAGATCTGCAGGGCCACTATGTGGTTGTCGATACATACCTTCACGACGCACTATGCCATTGCCCAACAGGCTAGAGATGATGCTGCCATGGGCAGAGCTGTACTCAGTGTGGGTAGACTGTAACTCCTTCCACCATCCTTGGGTACGGTTAGCAGTCACCTGTAACTGAATGATGTGAGCAGCGCTCGAAGGAGAATGGTTGGTTATTTACCAGTAACCATCCTTCTTCGAGAAGGGCTGCTCACGTACATTCAGGTCTCTCCCACCATCCCTGCTAATGGAGTTGGCAAAGGTATATGGGACTGGGAGGGTCAAAGTCACGGTCACCTATATAGCCGCAGTCGCGGTGTGGAGGGGGTGTTCGCCGTGCACCCTGACCTGACAGGCTAGCGCTAAAGACTTTCCGAGCTACTGTGCGCTGCAGCAGGTAGACACCTGTAACTGAATGTATGTGAGCAACCCATCTCGAAGAAGGATGGGTACTGGTAAGTAACCAACCGTTGCTGTTCCTGGTCCTAAGATATAACCGCATTTGACAGAGGCAGACACCTTCAGAATCTCTATCAAGCATTCCTAAAACTACAGTACTCACCTGAGGAAGTAAAAATAACAGATTGACAAAGCCAGGAGGGTATCCCAAAGTCAACTACTATAGGAGAAGACCAAGAAAGAAAACAACAGAACACCACTGGTCATCACACACAACCCACAAGTCAGATCTCTCAACAGATTATTAAGGACCTACAAGCTATTCTAAAAGTCAATCCCTTATTCTCTCAAACCTTGGGAGACAGACCTCTCCTCGTTTACAGACAGCCCTCCAACCTTAAGCAGATACTTACCAGCAACTACAGACCTAACAACAGAACCATTAAAGCAGGCACATGTCCCTGCAAGAAACCGCACTGCCAACTTTGCCCACATATCTGCACAAAAGACACCATCATACGACCTAATCAAGCCAGCTACTCCATCAAGGGCTTATTTGCCTGCTCATCCACTAATACGATTTATGCCATTATGTGCCAGAAATGCTTCCACACCTTATACATTGGATAAATAGGACAATCTCTGTGCAAAAGAATATATGGGCACAAACCTGACATCAGAACTTATAACATTCGAAAACTAGTGGGTCAGCAGTTCAATCTTCCTGATCATTTCTGTGGTGATTTGCTAACTGCTGTGATCAGGGCTTCAGAGAGAAGCTGCAGAGCTCGGATTTATTTGCAAATTTAACTGCATTGCTTCAGGGCTTAATAGGGACTTCAGATTTTTCTTTCATTACAACAGGTGATTTGACCTCATCTTCCTCTATATGCTGTTCCTCAGTGATTGACTGTTTATAACTGATTTCCCATGACTTACACTGTTGGCACTTCTTTTCCTCCCATTCTGTAAGTTCCCCCAGCCCCTTCCTCAAAGCATCTGATAAAGTGGAATTGTCTCCCATGAAAGCTCATGCAATAAATAAATTTGTTAATCTTTAAGCACCACAAGGCTCTTTGTTTGAGGTAGTTGAGCAGGTGTTAACTGCAGTGATGTCACTAATTGAATTGATACCAGTGAACTGATCCTACTTTGTCTAACCTTGTAAGTTCACTGCTGCTCTGTAAATTAACCATGGCAGTGTCCAAAAGAGGGTGATTCATAGCTACCCAGATCATTAACCCATCGCCAGCAGTAAACTCTATGGACTCCGGGGGCACAATGACTGGTATTGTGAGTTGACAGTACTTGTGATCTGTAGCAGTATTGTTTCCATGGTGTGGAACATCTATGCTGTGGTAATGTCATTAAAGTTAATATTTATTCTGTGTTTATAAGAATAATGAAAAGAATGTATTATATTAATGGTGTGTGAAAATATCTAAAAAGGTGTAATTGTGTGGGGGGAAAATATTTACAATGTTGTAGATCAAAAAAGAATAGTTTTTGGTGAAATGTCAGTGAGGCGACTCCTGTCACATCAAAGTGAAAGATGACTCCAGGATGGAGAATTTGACATAGATTGTCCACTCCATTCAGAACTAGAGAGATGAAGGATGGGGGAAAAAGTGGCTTTAAATTATCTTTGCCATTCTCTGGTCTGCTGAGCACCGGATCAGGCCCTTGCTCAAGTTAATGCAGTTTTGGCCACACTTCATCCTTCCTTCAACATGCAGACAAGATGAGTGAAGTCTGCTGTGAAAGGATTATGCGAGACAAGGAATACTTTGTCCCAACTGCCTTAGTCTCACAGTCACTGTGAAATGTCCTTTTTCTTCTCTTGTAACTATGAAATTCTTTAAAACTCCACATGGAGGAGAAAAAGAGATTTTTGCAAAATTAGACTGAGTGGTGAAAAACTCTAAATTTGAGTATTCAAATTTTATTACAAATTTTGGAAAGCTATATGTGATGTTACCAAAGCATTATAAAGTACCCAATGATAGTGTCATCTTCTGTTAGGGCTGACCATACAAAGAGATCTATTAGTTGGAATCTTATGATCTTGTGGAGACTCGCTGAAGTGTAGTTTTAAGATTCTGATGGAGCGAAGTTATCTGGAAAAGACCCTATTAGGCAGAAGGAAATGAAATAGGTGTTTAAATCTGGTCATATTGGAGATTTGGGCCTTAAAACTAACAGGTTAATACTTATTGGTATCACTGGGCTACAGGCGAACACTGCCTATATTTCCAGTGATGAACAGTGTCTTCAGATAATGTCTTTTATCTCTCTTCTTTATTTCTTTATAATATAGTCAGAATGAATTCAATTAGTTCAACATTATGTCCCTCTACTTTGCCCTCTACCATAGTCACACTTTGCTTTTAGCCCTTCAGGCACAAATATACCCACATTTAATATCATGTTGTTGTTCATATTTCACATTAATTCATACTGATGAGCTTTTCAAAGTTGAATAGGGGGATTTAGCTGCACAGTTCCTATTAGTCAAAGAATTGCATGACTAGATGGCTCTGCATTTCTAGCCATATACTTTTGTACCTTCCTCTGTAGCATGGTGCATGGCTCACCTACCAGTGAACTTTCTGTATCTTAAAGCCCTGATTTGAGGACTCAGATAACTCAGTTATAGGTTAGAGGCTTATTGCTGCAGTGGGCGGGTAAAGTCTTGAGGCCTGCATTGTTCAGGATTTCAGACTAGATGATAAGAGCCCTGCAAATCCACGGATATCCGCCAATATCCGCATCCGCGGATACAACACAGATATTTGCGGACAATTTCTTGCGGACGCAGGTCAGATACAGATCCACTTAGTTGTATCCGTGCAGGGCTCTGTAGATGATCATACCAGTCCCTTCTAACCTTAGAGTCTATGAGGACAGGGCTGCTCCTTCTCCTTTCTGTTACAGCATTGAAGACATGATTCTCTGGACCAAATTTTCAAATGTGTTTGGAAAACATGCATCCACAATGTTTTCACAACTACGTATAATGTATGAGCACCACCCTTGTACCTCAGATTTGCAGTAGTAGTAACTGTGCCAAAAAAACTTTTTTATACCTCTTAACAGGTTTTTTTTTGGTTTGCATTTCTATTCACAGAAGCATGTCTTGCATAAAAATGAATCAAAACAAACCTTGCAGGTACAACATATGTCCCAACCTTTTCCTCTGAGAACTCCTCTCACTATTCACCAATAAAAAGCGCAATTGCTTTCTTTCTGAATAGGTCTGTTTACAAGTAGCTACTGAGAAAATAACATGATTTCCCCAAATGACATGACAAACTGTCTGAACTAACTAACAAGGAGTTTTTCTAACTGCTACAAGGTATGATGCATTTTGAATGGTTTTTAGGGAAACCATTTGGTCATTTAGCAAAACACTTTGCTACTGGCTAGACTGATTGCTCTTTCAGTACAGTCCATCAAACATATCCTCGGACCTCAAGATGAGAAAAATAAATATTTGCAAAAAGTGACTGTATGCAAAGGGATTCCTTAGTCTGGTTCTTCTGAGGCTTTTTATTTTCCTGCTTTTGCTTTTCTTAGAAACAGAAGAGCAGAATGCATTGATGCTGATGTGACATACCAGGCCACAATCCAGCCAATGAGGGGCTGTCACCCCTGGCCTGCAACCATGGGTAGATTATAGTGCTTTGCTATAGTAGCTCCTATTGGGCCTCTCACAGCCTTCCAGCTTGCAAGCCATGCTTTGAGTGTCTGTTGAACTGCAGCCTGCCAGTTACACAGTGGCTTTTACCAGTGGTGGTCATATCACAGAGTACATGTGCCAATTTCTGGCTCTTCTTCCAGAAATATATGCCCAGCACTCTCCTGGACAGTATAAATATATTAAGTCTATTATTCATTTAAGAGAATAATATATCATCTTAGGGTACTGCTCACTCCAATTTTTACATATTAGTTTAGAAAAAAAATAGTTAAAATTTACCTCGGTGGTTAATATACTTGTTTAAGTGAGTACATGTAACAAGGCATTTAAGTTAGAAATGGTTGCACAATATATAAAGATAATACACTTAACAAAAGATAAGTTAGACACTGGTAAGCATTGTTATCTTAACAAATTGTTAGATTCAAGCAAAGTTTCTCACGATGTGCTCAAGCAGATTACTGACCAAACAATCAAGTCAGTACCCCCTCCCCCAAAACCCAACAGCTGTTTTCTTTAGCTGCAGTGCCAAAGACAGAGGCCTTGTCTTCACTGATGATGGTGAATTCACATCAGGTAAATCTTCCTGATTGGCTGAGCAGGTCTTCACAGACCCAGTAAAGAAGCAGACACTTGAAGACCACCCCAACAGAAGGAGTAGTCCTGAGTCGCAAGGGAGAGGTTTCCCTGTAACTCAGGCTACTGAAGATAACACAGTAAATAGGTGGTAGGCAGTTGGAGGGAGATACTCTATGAGATAGTTACACATGGAGCATGGCTCTATGCATCAGTACAAGCGCTGCTAGTGAGGATGCACCACAATGACATCATAAGTAGGGTGTGGACATGCTTAGCTGATGTAATCACTGCAACGGCTGGATGTCAATTTAAATTAAATTAAGTTCACTTAGCTTTGTAGCGTATATGTGCCCCAAGATACCCTCCTATCTGTGCTGGTCTATACCACCATGCAATTTTGGGAGCAATCAAAGAGACATGCAAAATACTTAAAATGCCTTGTGTTAACTAGCTACAGGGGTTTGACAAGGGACAAAAACATAGTTGCAGAGTGGACTGGGAACATGGTTTTGACCTCCAAAGATGCAGTTTCTTCCCTCCTCTGATATCAACAGCAAACAACATGTACTTTTACATGCCTTTTTTTGGAAGTCTGGCTTAGTCACAGATATAGCATAACCCAAGAAACATGGAGTGTGCTCAGTTGTTGTGAGTATCACAAACACCTCATGCTTTACATGTCAGCACTAGCAGGGCCAGAACAGGAGCTGCCATACAGAGCATCACTATATCCTTCAACCAACCCTGCTGTAAGACACAGAATGAAACAATTTCTGGTTGCTGCTGGCAATTGTGTAACAGCTGCAAATAGTGGAGTGCCATTTCTGATCCCAGAAATAAGTACTGACCCGTGGAATCACAAAGTTACTCAGTTATGGATCGATGAGTAGCGACTGCAGACTGTGCCAATGTGAGAGGCCACTTTCCGGGATGTTGTGTGGAACCGTTTCCGGCCCTAAAGTGCAGTAAGATTAAAATTAGTCCTGCAGTGACAGAGAAGGAGTGGTGATTGCTTTGTGAACACTTAGCAATACCAGACTGCTATCTGTTGGTGGGGAATTAGTTTGGAGTTGTTGTGATCCAAGTGTTCAGGGTCATTAATTGACTTCAGCTAAGAAAGGTGGTGACTCTGAGCAATATGCAGGACATAGTGGTTGGTTTTGCTGTGATCGGTTTCTTTAACTGTGATGGGGTGATAAATGGCATATACCTATTTTGTTACCAGACTGCCATGCCAAAGAGTACTTGAACAGAAAGGGATACTTTTCAGTGGTGGTAAAGGCACAAAGGATCACAGGGACCATTTCACATATTCAGGTCAGGAAAAGTGCATGTTGCACTCATCTTTAGAAACACAGTTCTGTTCAGAAAGATGCAAGTGAGGACTTTCTTTCTGGATTGCAAAATAATCATGGATGGTATTGAGATGCCAATAGTGATCCTGGAAGTCCACCCTACCCTTTGTTCCTATGACTCAAGAAGCTGGACAGCTGAACAGCAGTAAGAAGGGGACTTGCTGCTCCAGCCATGGTGAGGACAGCCCAGCAGCCTACGCAATGGGCCTTGTACTACAGCTTGTGGGCAGCCCATCTTAGAGACACAGGTGGGCAGGTGAACAATGTCCCTTCTTCTTAGTAACATGATGCTTTGAGACTAGGGACCAGCATTAAACCTCCCAAAGCATGAGGTCTTTATACAAGAAGACCTGAGGAAGGGACAGTTTGCAGCCATGAAGGAACACAGGAACCACTCCACTCCTCCCTTTCCTCAATGCTGCGGGCAGTAGTCACCCTGGACTTGCAGATTCTGTGGTTAATGCTGATCCCTGTCACCCAAATCACCAGCATGTTAGGAAAACTGAGACTGAGGGAGCTGAAAATCAGTGGGGGGTAAGGGGGAATCATATGTGCTATCATTTGCAATATGAGCACTGGTAATGAAAGTTTCCACTATCTCTCCTGGGTGGCCCATGAGTTTCCTAAGGGTAACAGAGGTGGCAGGAGAGCAGATGCTTTAAGCTTATGGGTACAGACCTGGTTCTTGTGCTGGTGTGTTGTCTAATACAATGGTGCCAGAATTAATACTGGAGTGGCATGAGAAAGTGTCCTACCATGATGGAAGAAATAAGGCAGTCTATTCCCACAAAACACGTGAAGCAGATTGCAGAATGTTTCCTGGAGATCTTCATGTAAGAGTTCTGGGCAATCTAGTTGCACATAAACAGTCTTTTCCAGGGGGCACCCTCTATATAGCTAGAGTGGCCACTGGGAAGCCAATACCCACTAAGCCTAGTTTTTTCCCCTCATTACATAAAAACCATAAGCGCATGTAATCCCTACAGTTTGTTTGGAATTGCATACTCTCCAGAATTGCCTTTCCTGGCAACAAGCTCAGCCACAATACAGTTCTTTAACTGGCTGGACTGCTCTGGGTTAAAAATAGCTCCTTGCTCTCAGACGAAATGGATTCACCTGTCTCCTATTCTCCTCCTTCTCTTACTCATTCAAAATGTCTTCAAAATGTTGTTGCCTGGCCTTTCTATTAAAAAGATAAGACTTTAATTGCCTTACTGCTCTTATAGTATAACATTCTTTTTCTGTGACCAAATAAGTCTGTCCAGTCGGTGTTAATTTCTTGATTAAGAAAGTATGGGATGGGTCTTACTGTTCTCTCCTGTTTTTGTCATCACAGCCCCAAATTCAGTGTCTGATTCACCTGGATGCAATTCAGGCATTTTGTCAAAATCTGGACTGGCTCGAGCAAGCTTTTCAGATGAGGTTTGCTTTACTAGTTGAGGGTTTTGACATGCTTTTGCCATACATTGTTGGGCTTAGTCTTCTTACATACATCTGCGATTGCAGATGCGGTATCACTGAACCCACACATAAACCTTATTTAATAGTTTACTGGACCTATGCAAGATTGGACCAGTTCTTTGGTTTGGGATATGGGACAATTTACAATAGCTTCAAGAGATTTGACCTCCTCCTACCTAATGCCCCAAACAAGAAACTTTGACGTCTTCAATTTCACACTTAGAGGCTTATGTTATGATTCCTTGAAGAGATTTAACAGCACATTTTTTTAAATGAGTTTGTGGTAAGACCAAGTGTTGCTAAACACCACTGTATCATCAACATATGACCTTGCAAAAACCTGTAAACCATTTATACTTGGTCGACCAACCTCTTAAAAGTGGCTCCTTCATTAGTTAATTCAAATGGTAATATTGTGACCTCAAAGATATCCATGTCAGTGACAGAAGCAGGTTTTCTTCTGCACATCCTTATCTAAAGGCATTTGCCAATAACTTTTAGTTAAATCAAAACTGCTGAGATATTTAGCTTTACTGAAAATGTACACTGTATCATCAATTCTAGAGATGGGTGATGCATCTGGTATGACAGTATAATCAATACAAAACCTTATACTGTTTCCTTTCCTCATGGACCAAGATGACAGATGATGCCTAAGAGCTATCAGGTTCTTTAATTACTCCATGGCCAAAAATTGTTTTTTTATTTCTGTACAAATTTGTCCTCTTGTGTGAATCAACAAGCGTGTCTTCCATGGACTAAAAACCCACCTCTGTATTTTTGCAGTACTGGTAACTTCTTCCTTTTCAACTGGTATTAATGCACTACAGATATTAATGCTTAGTCAGTTTGGCACTGAACCATCAAATTAACAAAATGAGAAGAATAAGATTCCTGTACTTTTTGCCAAAAGGCGTATGAGATGGGGTGGTTTAGAATGTGCCTTCATAGCAAGTGCGGTGTAGTGCTGTAGTATGCCTCTGAAATGTTCATTGGGAATGACATGGCTAAAGCTATTAAAGTGGTAACCTGTAACAAAACACAATGTTGTGCTGGGATCTGAGAGGGGAGTAGTAAAGTTCCAGAAACTGTTGGGTGGGAGGCCACTCTAATTCTTCTGCAGCAGAAAAAAACTGAGAGAGAGAAACCTGGAAGAACCCAAAAAATTTCCCTTATGCCACCTGTTTCCACTTTTACACAGCAGATTGTGTTTACCATGACTTCCCTTCTGTGATAAGCTTTAAGTTTGTTCACATGTACTAGCTGTAGGACAGCTTTTCAACATGGTATGTATCTTCATTTACATCCATCACTTCAACTGATCCCACCCAAGAATTCTGCATTTTTTTCACAGTGTGTATTATCAACACGAAGTTTCTTATTTCAAGGGAGATTTTCCAAGTATCTTTATCATACTGCACTTTTTGGTTGTCATTTGAGGTTTGAACAATCTCCATCATGTCTTAACTCTTTTTCCCCCCCTGTATCTTTGTACACATTTAGTTACTGGCTCTTCCTCTGTCTGTGTCCCCTTCCCAGGAGTCACTGAGATCTAGCAGTCACCTTGCTTTCCTTCTATATAGGAGATTAGGTTAGGAGAACATGATTAATTCTTTGGATCCTGTCAGCAGAACATGATTAATTTTTTGGGTCCTGCAAGCAAATACGGTGGCAAACTCATCACAGTTTTGAACACAGTTTTGAACTCTTATTTGTATATATTTTCAACATTGATTTTAGGTTCCAGATCAATCTTTCCACCAAACCATTTGTCTTTGGAAGATACGGGATAGCATTTATTTCTTTCAGCCCCCCCCCCCCCCATCTTCACTGAATAGCTGAGATATGAAATTTGACCCATGAACAGATAAAATCTCTTTGGGGAACCCATTCTGCTAAAGATAGTAAAAAAGGACACTTGCTATGGATTCTGCTTCAGTGTTGGTCAGAGTTACAATCTCACAATAGCTAGTAGTAATACTCACCCTCAAGATGTATTTCTCCACCCCCACCCTTGGGTAAGGCATGGCAAAGAACCCACAATGTCCATTGCTACCCTCTGAAATGTCTCTTGTGTTGCAGGAAAGGGGCATAAGGGGTATTTTATGGGGTCCTCCAGGTCTCTTTCTTATGGTTTTTTTCTGCTACAGAAGAATTAGAGGCCTTCTCCCCTACCCCACCCCCAGCAGTTACTGGAACTTTACTATTCCCCTCTCCAATCCATTAGGTTACATAAGGGGAGGGCAGAGAGTAGCAGCTCCTGAAGGTCATCTCAGCCCACCTATGTGGGGAAGGTGACCTGCATGCATGAACCCCTGATGTTGCTTATTGCGCCTCTCCCCACAAGCACCTTATGGGGCTGTGGAGGAGTATTGGAGGCAGTGAATAATATCTGTATATCACTGCTCTGCCATTCCACCCCCACCTCCAAGTCCTCTGCCAGGAAGAAGAAGGGAGGCTCACAATCCTGTGCCTGGCTGGGGTTAGGGTTCACAGCTCGTGACCGCCACATGGGTTGTGACCCCACTTTGAGATCCAGTGTTTAACAAGTATTTTAACGCAGGTGAATGCATGATTGCTTTAAGCTCAGCTGTCAATTGTCAAAGGTAATCAAAATTAATGCAGTACAGAAGAGGCAAAAAATATGCAGCTTACTTTGTAATAATATATGTAAATAATTACCCTATTCAACCAGAGCCAAGTCCTAAAGTTCTTATGGCCCTAAGGTAAGTTAAATGCTGTCTGCAGATTTAAACTTTAAAATCCAGTGTCAGTCTTTGTCCCATATGTAGTATATTTTCAGAAAGTGTGGTAGTTTTTATATATTAGCAAAATTAACAAATAAATGCATATTAGCCTCACATCTGTTTCCTAACTTGAGAGCATTTTTACATTAACTCTCTCTAGTCTAGTCTATCTAGTGAATCCTGCATGCCTATGTATCATAGGGGGAGAATGAAGAGAGGAATACTTTGTCTTCAAGTTCAGTAACATTCTCAGGAGTGGGGGATTATAGATACCTCACCAGTGTGTATGTATATATTTGAATGATACCAAAAGTAATATGTAGAATCATAAAATCATAGAATATTAATGCTGGAAGGGACCTCATGAGGACATCTAGTTTAACCCCTTGCTAAAACAAGGCCTATTCCCAGTAAATCATCCCAGCCAGGGTTTGATCCAACTGAGTCTTAAAAGTTTCCAAAGATGGAGATTCCATCACCTCCCTAGGCAACACATTCCAGTGCTTCACCACTCTCCTGATGAGAAAGTTTTTCCTAATATTCAACCTAGACCTCCCCAGCTGCAGTTTGAAACCATCAGTTCTTATTCTGTCTTCTACCACTGAGAATAACCTAGTTCACTCCTGTTTGGAGTTCTCTTTCAAGTAGTTGAAGATAGTTATCAAATTCCCTTTCAGTCTTTTCTTCTGCAAACTAAATAAGCCAAGTTCCTTCAGTCTCTCCTCATAAGTCATGTGCCCCAGCCCCCTAATCATTTTCATTGCCCTCCACTGGACTTGTTCTAATTTGTCCACAGCCTTTCTGTAGTGGGGAGCCCAAAACTGGACATAATATTCCTGATGTGGCCTCACCAGTGCTGAATAGAGGGGAATAATCACATCCCTCGATTTACTGGCAACGCTCGTACTTATGCAAGCCAATATGGCATTGGCTTTTTTTGACAACAAGGGCACATTGTTGACTCATATCCAGCTTCCCATACACTATAACCCCGAGGTCCTTTTCTACAGAACTGCTACTTAGCTGGCCAGTCCCCAGCCTGTAGCAGTACATAGGATTTTTCCATCTTAAGTGCAGGACTTTGCACTTGTCCTCGTGGAACCTCATGAGATTTTGTTTGGCTCAATGCTCTAATTTGTTTAGATCTCCCTGAATCCTATCCCTACCCTCCAGTGTATATACCATTCCTCCCAGCTTGGTGTCATCCACAAACTTACTGAGTGTGTAATCTATCCCATTATCCAGGTCATTAATGAAGATGTTGAACAAAATTGGCCCCAGGACCAACCCCTGGGGCACTCCACTAGTTACTGGTTGCCAACTAGACACTGAGCCATTGATCACTAACTGCTGAGGCTGATGATCTAGCCCAGGGGTCTCAAACTCAAATCACCATGAGGACTGCATGAGGACTAGTATGTTAGCTTGAGGGCCACACTACTGAAACCTTTTCATATAACAATATTGCAAATCTTGGTAATGATAGTGTAGTCGTGGACTGCAGGAAATAGTTTTAGGGGCTGCATGTTTGAGACCCCCTGATCTAGCTAGTTTTCTATCCACCTTAAACTCCATTCATCCAAACCATACTTCCTTAACTTGCTGCAAAGATATTCTGGGAAACCATATAAAAAACTTTGCTAAAGTTGAGGTATATCACATCGATGGCTATTCCTGCATCCACAAAGCCAGTCATCTCAATATAAAAAGCAATCAGGTTGGCCAGGCATGATTTGCCTTTGGTGAATCCATGCTGACTGTTCCTGATCACCCTGTTTTCCTCCAAGTGTTTCAGAACGGATTCTTTGAGGACCTGCTCCATGATTTTTCCAGGGATTGAGGCATGGCTGATTGGTCTGTAGATCCCTGGATCCTCCTTTTTCCCTTTCCTGAAGATAGGTACTATATTTTCCTTTTTCTAGTCATTTGAGACCACCCCTGATCCCCATGAGTTTTCAAAGATATTGGCCAGTGGCTCTAAAATCAGATTGGCCAACTCCCTCAGCACCCTGGGGTGCAGTTCATCTGGCCCCATAGACTTTTGTACGTCCAACTTCTCTAAGTAGTCCCTAAACTGACCTTCCATCACTGAAGGCCACTCTCCTTCCCCTCATTCTGTGTTGCCCAGTGCAGTAGCCTGGGAGCTGACCCTACCTGTGAAGACTGAGGTGAAAAAGCATTGCATACAGAACGTGTAATGTACAGAAGAACTTAAATCAGTTAATTCCATGTGAGCTTTTAAACTTTCAACTGAATTTTGTGTTCCATTTCTTCCACTTTGTCCATGAAAATTTTAAAATTCCCATGTGAAGGAGGAAGACAGGTATCTAGGAATCTCTGGCAACGCAACTGGTTAGAGAGAAAATATATGAGAATATGCTTTTTGGGTCAGTTTTTTCACTGATTCGTTCACAGGGCATGTAAACCCAGACAGACAGTAGAAATATTGAGCCATGCTATTTTCAGTGTTGGTGAATATGCCAGTCCAGTGATGAAGTGTCTTGTTTTCTTCATGTATAAAGGATGTTGGAGTCAGCATAGCTCCTGGTGCATGCTTGGGAATGCCTTAAAATTTCTTCCTTGTTTGGTGGCCCATGTGGGGCTTTTTTGTGCTGAAAGATCAGTGTAAAATTCTGTCCTGAGAATAACCCCTCCAGCTTCCACTATACTTATAGTCTTCCACAGAACACCCTGTGCAGATTTGAAGGGGAGGTGGTATAAATGCTACCTGCATCAAGGAACCTATTCCTGCCCTTTAGCTCATTTATAAAGGTCTGTCTGGCACAAAGGGGTCATAGGCTTCCTCTGTGTTCTTGCTGAGTGGAAGAACTATATTACTGATGGACATACAGAGGGACTTGACAACCAATGTCATTCATGCTATGGAGACATGCATAAAGGAGCTAGCTTCCTAAAGAAATGATGGTTTATGACAGAGAATTTGTGCCACTGTCTCTAAACCTCCAATAGGAGGATACACAGAGTCCTCACAGGTTGTAGTTGTGGCTGCATTACGGGTACAAAGACAGACATTGAATTCCTACTTGAACAGGGCACAGAAGAATTATAGGGACCTACTTTGCATCCTTCATTTTAAAATGACATCTGTACATTGGAGTGCAATCATATTCTGTAAAGTCTGTGGAAAGAGCATCCTGGAGTTCCACTGTCATTGTGTTTTGGGTATTTCCAGCTCAGACCAGTACAGATTAAAAGCTAAAAGCTGTGGAGTATTGTGATATTACTCAGAGTGTAATCTAGACTGTGGACCAGCTGTCTCCCCTCCGTTCTCCAACCTGAGGTGGCTTTTACATTGCTTCACTGCCAGAGCAACGACTTCTGGTGTCTTCCCACACAGTACCCCAGCACGTAGATTACTCCTGGGCATCGTATATGGGTGCTATAGCCAGCCACACATGAATTACAATACAGGGCAACACCATTGAATTCCTGATCCCAGGCTTCACCCTGATAGTGTGCATCTTGTGCTGCCCATCACTCTCCTGAACAATACAAGCCCATATAAACTCAGTCAATTCATTATTAGAAAACATGCACAAACATGCCCTGTTATCCCAGTGAAGTTTCCGAAACACTTCAATCTAAACACTCTGGTTTAGATAAAACAAGTTTATTAGCAGTAAAAAGATAGAATTTAAGTGACTAAAAGTAAGCAGATGCAAACATCAGAATTACTTACAAAAAAATTGAAAAGGTTAAATACAAGTAACAACAAACTGAATGACTTCAGAGTGAAAGTCTGTCTCATCACATTCCTCAGCAGTCTTGCTGGCTGGATTTCTTTCAAGCAGGACCCTTCCTCCAGTTCATTATATTACCTCCCTTCTCTTTCAGGTGGTGTTGGTGCTGTGGGGAAAGGAAGGAGAATTTTGGAGCATCTGTTTCCTGTTTGTATAGTTCTCTTTTTCTTTGAAAATCCTCTCTAGCTGAGGTTTAGGAGACAGAAGGTCTGTGGAGATGTGAATCTCTACCTCTTTCTTTGTCAAGATGTAAATTTCTCTCTGCATGCTTTTTTCTACTAAAAAAAAAAAAGCAAGGAGTCATGTGGCACTTTAAGACTAACAGATTTATTTTTCGCATGAGCTTTTGTGCTTTTCTGCTAAACAACATCCACTTGAGTAGCTAATAGTCCATTTGATCTTATGAACACCTGGCTGAGGAGTCAGTTTGGTTTTTTTTATCTGAGGAACTGGTTTGTGGCTCTTTTTCAAGACTTTTAGAATATGTCACAGTAATATCTCACAGTCACATCTTATAACTTTACATACAGTGCTACTACACACATTTTACCAGGAATATCATGATTACCAGGCTGAGAGTTTTCACCCAGTACCTCACAAGGCATACTTTGTACAACACGTATCATGGTTTTGTTAAAAGGTAAACATAAGGCCTAGTCAACACTGCTGGGAGAAGTTGTCAGCAGTTGATGGGAGTTACTCATACTAGCTTCCATAACACTCGTTGACTTTGTAACTCTCTTTTAGTGCAGCATCTTTACTGCACCATGCTGCTTGAGCAAGTGGTTTCACTAAACTGATTTCAAGATCAGTTTAGTGTATCTTAACTGACTGTTAAATCAATCCAGAATGATCTCCACTGTCAGTGTAGACACAGCCTAAGGGTGCAGATTTTTACAAGTTTTTGTTTCATTTCAGTCCTGCAAACTTCCCCTGAGATCTGAAAGTCAAGCTAGCTTTTCTTTTCACTCATCATCATCATCATCATCATCATCATCAGTAATAAAGATTCTGCAGGCAATATTTTGCTCATCTATGCAACCCACTAATTGTCTCCACTTGGGTTGTATATGTGTAACTAAGGGTATAATTTGGTGATTAGATAACAATTTTTGGCTAATGACACGTGAGCCAAAAATACAATCATGTTTCCCCTCTATCTTAGTCCTCTTTCCTCTGCAGGTATGAAAACCAGGGAAAAAAAATCCACAGCTGTTAAACAGAACTGAAACAGTGGTGAACAAATATGGATCAAATATGTTCAAATGTTCATGCCAATTCCAGTTATTAGTATAGTTTCACCATATTCATGCTCTTTCTTTTTTGCTATCAGCAAACATTCATGCTGGTAGATTCTTGTTCACCCAGATGTTTGGGGAGTTACTGGTCTTTCTGCAAATAACTATGTCTACAAAAGGACAAAGGTATTCATGCATGAACAGAAAGATTTGCTATTCATTATTTGCAATTTGTGCTTTTTAGTAGTAGTTCACAGAGTTTGTCATCTATACAAGGAACAGAAACAAATCATGTGATGGGGCGGGGCAATCATAAACCACGAATAGGTGTGTACTAAATAGTCCCAGTGAAGAATTCATGATACTATCTAGATTGCAATTTGTTGGCATGCCTATTCAGTGTATGCTTCTGAATACTAAAGACAGAATCAGTCTGCACCTTATTGGTGAAAGGGCTTAATTTATCATATAATGTAATTGCAACAAAGAATATGACTAAGTTAGATTTTAAATGCTCACTGGAAGCAAATCTGTTCAGTAAAATAGTGGCAATTTTTATAGTTGCTTTACAGGACCATGAACAGGAATAAAATTCAGATGTTAAAAAGGGATTTAAGACATCTCATGCTCACATATATTGCCAGGGTGATAGACAGATGTTCAAGGGGAGCAGGATTGCGAAAAAGGAAGAGGTAAATACATCACTTGAATGTGTCTAATATGCAGGGGATTGTTGCTGAACTGGGTGGAGGGTGGCGAAAGTAGCCTCCATTCTGCCCTACCCCATCATCTTTGCCCTCCTCCTACTCTCCTAAACACAGGGACTGCTCAGTGCCAATCACCCAATTAGTAGGTGGGAGGAAAGGGGAGCTTCAGTGTAATCCATTGGCTCCTGCCCAGGTGAAGGGAAGCGCAGACTACACCTCTGAAGGGATGTGGCGGTGGATAGAGACCTTCTAACCCCTGGGGTGTTCTGTGGGACAAATTGTTACCCAGTGCTCTGTGTTCTTACTAATACCGACAGGAGTGCTGTTGTTAGTGAGCAGAAAGTCAGAGTGTTATGGTGGGACAGATTTGTCCTGTGCCATGATCTATCTTATACAGAAAAGGGTGGGACCCCTTAGGCTGCAAACTATGGTTCCTAGATTTTTAATCTTCATTGAGCTGGGTTAGAACAGCTTTGACTTTTATAGCAGCTGGCTATGGTCTCCATAGACCCATACATAAGCTGTGAACTGTTGGATCTGTGCCCTTCCCCACCCCCTGTGATGCCTTCTTTCTCCTCTTAAATCTGAGTCCCCCTTATTATCTGCTTGTGGCCCATTACAGCTTAGTCTCCTGTGGGCTATAACTCTTTGGTCTAATTTTGGATGTTGGGTATAATGTGCAGGTGCTAGGCATGACGGTGGCCTGTGATAGACAGGAACAGGGGCATTGCTAGCTCCCCAAAATGGTGGGAGCCGAGGCCACTACCCCCACCCATGCCTGCACCACTTCCTGCTGTGTTGTTCCCGCCTGCAACCCTGATCCGAGTCAGACCTGGCCCTGGGTCTGCAGCCAAGTTCGGGGCTGGATCCTACTGCTGCTGGCAGCTCGGCTCTGGGTCCACCATGGCTGGGATTGGGGCCGGATTGGAGGCGTCTCAGAGTAGTGGACTCAGGGCACTGGGACTGTTCGCTTATGCCCCCCTGTGTCCAGTATTAGTGACGCCAATGGACAGGAGGTCAGACAGGATTCACCCATCTTTGAAGCATCTGATGAAGTGTGATTTTTCTCCCACGAAAGCTCATGCAAAAAATAAACCTGTTAGTCTTTAAATGCCATACAACTCCTTGGTTTTTTTTTTTGCTGGACTAGACTAACATGGCTATCCCTTCAGATTTGGGAGCCCCTTCTGGCTTTAAACTCTATGAATTATACTGAGGTAAGTGAGGGCAGCTGTCAGAGGAGGTGATTCCAGCAGTGTCCCTTTCTCCTGAGCAAGAGATTCTCAAGAAGACAGCTGTGGACAAAATTCAGACCTGTTGCACCACCTAGCTGGCCACATAATCTGGCCCTGCATTTTTAATTATGAGGTTTCCATATATTTGTGAGAGAATGTTGTGAAACTTTGAGTTTTTGGGACCTGTAATTGTAGTGACTTCATCTTTATAATGGAGATAGATATTTGAAAGGAGAAAGCCTAAGTTAAAAAAGTTGTATCTCTGCTGATGACCCAAAATGATAATACACAAAGGCAAATGCAAATGGAATCAGGTGCAATTCTAGGTACTTCAGATGCAATATCCTCCAGATTTCAGCTCTGTGGAAATATTTAAATCATACTGTGAGCTGTTAGTTTTTAGTGAAATGGCTTACAATAAAAACCATAGCTATTCAGACAAAGGGTAGAATCCTGAGTGGTTCTGAGCACCTACAACTACCACTGAAATGTGGTGAGAACTGCAGATCCTCAGAATTTGGGTGAACAGTTCAAAATGGGAAACATAATGGTTAAGGGGATTAAGTTCAAAAGAAGTGCTTTAGGAACTTAAAGAATTCTGAAAGAAAAGAAATATTGAATTTGTTGGGGATGAAACACTAATGTTCATTTTTCATTTGAAAAACTGTTGAGATGCTGGGAAATATTCCTTTCAGTACTTCGTGGTTTCATTTCAAAAGTAGTAGGAGATTATACGTTTATTAAAGTTAATGAGAGAAAAAATCACTCTCCTGTTCTGAGGAACGTGTGTGTGTGTGTAAGTAATATGTACTCTGTTGAGCTTCACAGCACTCTGTTGGCTAGAATAAGAAAGGCTAGACTATGTGACATAGGCCTTATGCTGCTGTAAGTTCACCCATCTTCGAAGCATCTGACAAAGTGGGATTTTCTCCCATGAAAGCTCATGCAAAAAATAAATCTGTTAGTCTTTAAGTGCCACACAACTCCTTGTTTTTTTTTGCCGGACTAGACTAACATGGCTATCCCTTTGGAAATTGACTTATGCTGCTGACATCTGACATAAAATCTCCTTTAGCTCCAACAATAGTGCTTTTAGCTCTAGTGGTTCTGAGTTCCATCTCTATTGCCACTATGGAATTCCAAATGGCCAGGGCATTCAGCTTATGGTCAGTCATGGAGTTCTTAGACAGCATGAAGTTGTTACAAAAGAGGCTGCCCTTTTGTGATTATATAGCACCTAGCACAACAGAGCACATATTCTGACTGGGCTTTCTGGCTGTTGCCACAGTATAAATGTAATAGCTAACATTAGTGTATTGATAATGGAAATTCTTGCTACTTGCACACACACATTCCTGTACAACAGAAGCTGTTCCTGGAAATCTAACAGCTTGTCAATTTTAAAAGGGATAGCTGTGTAATTTTCAGAACCTAAGGCCATGTTTACATTGCCATATTAGTCTGGACTAAGGAAGCTAAGAAATTTCTTAGTTTGGACTAGGCAAAGCTTAGTGTGAACTAGTAAGACCTGGTGGTGAGTTTGGACTTCCATGCTTTGAACTAAGCATGGACAAGACTCAAAGTAATGGTTAATTTGGACTAAAGAAGTTCAAACTAGCCAGATAGCTTGAACTAGCTGCACATTCTAGTTTGAACTAAAGCATTAGTTAGAACTAGAACATGTAGCTAGTTGGAACTAAAAAGTCTGGGTTAGTTCAAACTAGCCTGAGGTTAGTTTGGACTAACCTTGGACTTATTTAGTTCTGACTAGCAAGTCTGAACTAAATTTGTAGATGTAGACATAGCTTAAGTCTTTTCTCACAGGTTTTTTGAGAAACTTAATGAACAATATAACTAGCAGAACAACCTATTAATATTCTACTAGACTCTTTTGTGCTAGTGAATGTGTTTCATTCATCCTTTTGGGCCATTTCCTATCTCTTCTTTGTGGTCTTTTAATTTTAAATTATGCTAAGAGCTGAACCCCACTGGCATAGCTCTGTATGGGAGTGAGAGAGTCTCTCCTAAAAGGTCAACAATCTAAATCGGCAGTCTCAAACTTTCACCACGAGGGCCACATGAGGACTGGGATATTGGTCTGGGGGCCACATTATTGAAACCTCTTCAGACAGCAGGGTCCAGTTTATTTAATTAAAATTAAATTAAAAATGGAATTCAAAGTGATTGTAAATAGAATTAATGAATTGAGTTTAATTAATTAAATTTGTATTAATTTTTAATTGAACTTTAATTTGTAGAAAGCTTTTAAATTAAAATATTTTTTTAAAGTTTTTCTTTTAAAAACAGAGAGAAAGAAGGAAGGAAGGGAAGAGAAGAAAGAGAAAGAAAAAAGGAAGAGAAAGAGGGAAGGAAAAGAAAAGGAAGAGAGAGAGAGAGAGAGAGAGAGAGAAAGAAGGAAAGAAGAAATGAAAGAGGGTCCATGCCACTTCTTTCAAGTAGCAGGAGCAGTCTGAAGTGCCACTTGGAGATGACTTGCTGCTTGTGAGAAGCCGCAGAAACCCTCTCCCTCTTCCAGCCTCTTGCAACAGGCTCAGAGCCAGACATAATCCATGCCACAGCAGCCCCTCTGAGACTACTCTTGCTGCTTGCAGGGACCAATCTCCACTCCCAGCCTCTTGCAAGAGGCTGGAAGAGGGAGATTGTTCGTTTGGCTTCTCACAGCTGCAAGAGCCCTCTTGGAGCGGCTGCTGCTCAGAATCTGCCAGTGCCGCTTGTAAAAAGCCATAGGGACCATCTCTGGCTTTGAGCCTCTTGTGAGAGGCTGGAAGAGGGAGAGAAGAGGGTTCCCTGTGGCCCTGACCCCCAAGAAATGGCTCTGCCTGTCCCCCCTCACAGGTAGCAGCAGGCTCCAGCTTCTACCTGGCTGGCCATGCAGGGGAGGGGGACATGCAGCCAGAAGCGCTGCCGGCTGTCCAGAAGTATTGGGGCAGAACCCTGGGCGGGAGTCAGGCAGCTGAGGCTAGGCTGCCGGCTTGCAGCCAGTGGGGGCTTGAAAAGCCAGCCGGGGTTATGGTACCCCTGAATTCCGGCCTATGTTGGGGCCACAGGTGCGGGTTCCATGGGCCATGTGCAGCCTTCGGGCCACATGTCTGAGACCCCTGATCTAAATAGAGAGAGTAATCAAATTAGAAGAAATAGTATACATTTTGTTACAAGGTAGGGAACTGAGGGACAGAGAATGAGTTGCCCAGGTTTACACAAGAAATCCATGATAGAGTTGGGAATTGAACTTCAATCTCCTGAGTCCCAGTTCAATATTCAAACCATAACCAGAAAGCTACCTTTCGAGAGAGTCTCTGGATCTTGGTTTAAATATTAGACAATATTAATAAAAGTACATAACTCTATAGTCTGTCCATATATGGGCTGTAGAATGTTTATAGAATCATAGAAACTGGAAGGGACCATGAGAGGTCATCGAGTTCAGTCCCCTGCACTCATGGCAGGACCAAGTACCCTCTTAAACCATCCCTGACAGGTACTTGTCTAACCTGCTCTTAAAAACCTCCCAGTGATGGAGTTTCCACAACCTGCCTAGGAAGCATATTTCAGTGGTTAATCACCCTGACAGTCAGGAGTGTTTTCCTAGTGTCCCACCAAAACTTTCCTTGCTGTGATTTAAGCCCATTACTTCTTGTCCTATCACTGTCAGTTAAGGAGAATATTTTTTCTCCCTTCTACTTGTGACAACCTCTTAGTTCTTGAAAACTATCGTGTCCCCTCTCAGTCTCCTCTTTTCCAGACTCAACAAACCCAGCTCTTTCAATTTTCCCTCATAAGTCAAGTGTTTCCAAACCCTAATCGTGTTCTTTAAGAACTTAGGATCATTATTACTCATTCATCTACTCAGGGCCAGCCTTCGGGAGAATAGGACCCTGGGAGAACTTGTATTTTGGTGTCACTGGCCCCTGCTGCCTCCTCATGCATTCCCCTATTGCCCTTGGCCACTGCCATTAACCTGGGCTCTTCTCCAGTCACACCCAGCCCTGTTTTGTCTTCCCCCTGCCACCACCACTGCCTCAAGCTCCCTTTCACAACCTTGCACCCCAGGCCTACCCTGCTTCTTTCCTCTTGACCACAGTGCCTCACTTACCATGGCATCCTGGGTGACCCATAAGGCCAACCTTATACCTACCCAGTTATATTGTTTTCAGGCCCATAAATTCACGCTGTTTACAGACATGTTTTCAGTATGGGAAACACTATGATTCAAAAAGGAGGTTTGTTGGTTTGGTTTATGGTATTTTTCTTTCCTTTACAAAGTATTTGTGTTCGGTTAATAGCTTTTCACCAGCATCATGAGTTTCTAAACCATGGTCTCAGGCCAGTGAGTATGGAAAAAAAATTTAGCCACGAGTCTTTCATCCAACAATGCACTACTGTCTTTTATACTGCAGCCACCACTTCCATTACTACCAGCCACTTGAAAGGGAATGATGAAGAAGTTGGAAAGTAGCTGTCTGCTTGCAGTAGGGAGGAGGGATGTTGGCTGTGGTGGTAAAGCTTCCTGGCTTTTGACCCAGACAGTCTTCACCTTTTAAACTTAGCCACAGCCACTGCACCTCGGCTGACAATGAGGAAACATGAAGAAAATAAGAGCTCAATCATATATTTTTTCCCAACTGATTTCGATGTTTGTAACAATTACTAAGATGCATCAACTGAGATTGCTGTTAAGGAGTCAAATGGTGTATGAAACTGTTGTTCTGCTCTTTGCTCACTGACCCTGAATAGATGGATTATGTGTGAACCTGTACCACAAAAGAGAAGTGTTCTAAGATTCCATGTGCCTGGTTTAGGCTAAACCATGGTTTAAAATTGGCTGTTAGCACAAGTCCAAAAATAGATAAAATACATTTATTCAGGGTTTAGCTGAATTTAACATGCCAAAACCAACTCTGCTGAATGAGCACAGCAATAACTGTATTTCATTTGTTACTGTCCTATCTCTGGGTAATTGATTTCTGGTTTATAAAAAAACAAAAAACCCACAAAAGTATTAGCCTGGCATAAAAAGGCCAATATCAACACAATTATCCAACAGCCACGTGCTCGGAGCTAAGTATCGTGAAAAATACACTGTCAAGGTAAAAAGTCCATTAAAAAAATTCATTACCTTCCAAAAACATTAGATTAAATGGAAAGTTTAACAAATCTAATCTATTTCCAGGGAAACTCACTATTTTTAATTTTTGAACTTGACTCAGCTTGGACAATAAAATGTTTTACATGGAAACTTGGCCTGAGGCAAGCCAGGAGATGTGCACACAAGCTTCTGATTGTGCTGCATGTTGCCGCCATTAATGTGTGCCTACACTGCATGCCCCTTTTGGTGATGTCTAGTAAACCTGCATGTGTAGTTTCCCTCATGTGGGCATGCATTGCAGTGTGGGCTGGCTTAGGTGAATAAGACACTCCTGAAGGATGTAGATACATGTGCAAGTGAATTCCTAATATGGCTCTCTGTTTACCCAAGCCTTGCCTCCCTGCCTGCACTGTAATTTTTAGTTTAGTGTCTTCCTGTTACTGGAGCCTTTCCATGATGGAAGAAAAGACTAGCCACAGGGAAAGGCTTTGGCAAGGGGAGGCAGCGGAAGAAGTTTCTGACAGCTTTTGAATCCCTTCTCCTCTATAGGGAAAAACTCCTGCTGCGTGTGGGGGAGTGGGCAGCAGATGAAACAGGCTTTTCACTGAAGCATGTAGTTATCCATACGCTACATGACACCACTGCCACCAGTGATGTGTAGTGTTGATGTAGTAGCTGTGTGGATCCTGCAGTAAAAGGTGCCCTTATCTGCTTTGATGTGCTGGTAGCAGTAGATCAAGGCACGCAAAAGAACTGTTAGCAGTATGTGAAGTTTACAGGGCCACTGGGTATGCTGAAGATTCACACTCCAGTTTGGTTTGCATTTCATGTCCATATAGACAAGTTCTAGGCCTCATGTCTGAAAAATCTAGGGTAAAATCCTAGCCCCATTGAAGTCCATCTTAAAATGTCCACTTGGCTTAAGTGGAACCAGAATTTGACCCTTTCTTGGGAGGCTTCTTTCAAATTCCAGCAAGACTTTTTATGTGTCCAAGATAGTTTGAATATTTATTTCTGTTCTATGCTGTAGAAGGTCTTTTCCTGTGCTCATCATGGTTGTGTCAGAGTGCCTGAGTTCCAAGCAGGTTAGTAGGTAAGAGTCTTCGAGATGAGGTATTGCATTATATTATTTATTGTTTCCGTATGGTCATGTGATGGGGTGTATAACTCCCACACTGGTGAAAAGGGAAGAAAGAACAACTGTTAGCAGGGCTGGCCCACTTCGCTGACCCTCTCAGTTGTGTTGGTTGGAGAAAGAGTTTAAAAACAGGACATTCCAGACACTTGCTGGGCAGCTGTGGGAGAAAGCAAAGAGCAGCTCTACTGTTCCAAAGATGGACTCTAGAAAGCTTTAGGTAACTGTCTTCAAGCAGGTCACACACTAATACTACAAGAAGGCAGCCAGGGGCCATCCCTAGGTTAGGGCGACTGGGGCGGCTGCCCAGGGCTCTGCGTGGCCACACCGCTGCCCCCCCAGGCCAGGGACTCCCCCCCCCCGTTCACCACATGCATTGTTCTGGGCTCTGTGCTGGAGCAGTTGGGAGGGGGCGTGAGGCAGCACAGAGCCGGTATTGCTGCCCCCCCCGCCCTGGCCACACGGCCTCCTGCCTGCTCCCTGCTGCTCCAGCATGGAGCCCAGAGAGGAGCGTGTGGCGGGGGGTTGGAGTGGACCAGCAGCGCTGCACCAGGCTGCCCTTTTGGCCACTTGCATGGTCCCCAGCCCCCAATGTGCGGTGGGGGGGGCCCACGGAGGGCTCATTTGCCTGGGGCCCCACAACCCCTAGGGACGGCCCTGAAGGCAGCAGACTCTCTAGGATTGTTTTGGCAAGCCCAAGGTGAGCTGTTCATTGGTCAGTACTATAATCTTCAAGCCCTCCAAGAGCTAGGGACTCTTGGCCTACACTGAAAGGACTTGGGGGTGTGGGAGCCAGGAGCCCCATGCTATTTGAATGCAGTCTGATCATTGAGTTTGGTTTGGTATCATTGAAACACTTGTTCATGCAGATGGGGTTGCCCAACAGCTTTTTGCAGTGGCCGGGTAGCAGGAGTAACATAAAAACTATATAAGGCCCAGAAGATTTTCTAAGCAGTTTTCTTCAGAATACAGTTTGCTCAATACAATTCTTAAAGCCACCTGAAAGTTATGAGTGAGACAGAGTCTGGCCCTAGGTTAGCAAGGTATTTAAATATGTGCCTGCACTGAAGATAGTGAGATAATCCTTGGGCTTAAAAACAATGAGAGTCAGATGCATCTGATGAAGTGAGTTGGAGCCCACAAAAGCTTATGCCTGAAGAAGTTTGTTAGTCTTTAAGGTGTCACAGGACTCTTGTTGTTTTTGTTGTACACAGATTAACATAGCTACCCCTCTGGAACTTGTGCTTAAAGTTAGGTGCGTACTTAAATACACTATGGGCCAGATTCAGTAACGTAATAGTGCTTTAATAACCCAATTGAACCTTAAGATTAGGTATACATTTAGACTGATTTGTTTAACGTCCCTTTAGTTCTCATATACAAGCGCAGTTTGGAGTGCAAATGGGCTATGCCTACACCTAAAATCTTATTTCAGACTTAGTCTGAACTAAGTAGTTTGAAAGTTAGTTCGAACTAAGCACATGTTTTTTAGTTCAAACTTTTTACTTTGAACTAAGAAAGCATGGTTAGTTCGAACTAACCAGTAGTTTGAACTTATTTAGTTCAAACTAGCATGTCTACATTGTGCTAGTTCAAACTAAATATACAAATAAGTTCAAACTAAGCAGTTAGTTTGGACTAAGCAGCTGAACTAACTAGTTTGAGCTAAGCTAAAATTCTTTAGTTCAAACTAGGCAAAGTCTGTGTAGACAGGGTTCAAATAAGTTTGAATTAAGGTTTCTTAATTCAAACTAATTTGCTAGTATAGACATAGCCATGGAGATTACGGGACCCTAGGGGGTCTTCACCTTTCTTTGTAGCATTAGGCATGGCTCCCTTGCTGGTGGATTCTCTGTATATTAAAGGCTTTACACCATGATTTGACTTTAATAACTTGCTTATAGGTTAGCTTTATTACAGAAGTGACTGGGTGAGGTTCTGTGGCCTGCATTTTGCAAGAGGTCAGACTAGACCAGTGGTTGTCAAACTTGTTTTTTCTTGCAACCCAGTTGAAAAAAAAATGTTTATGACCATAACCCAGCATGGTCATAAATTTCCTGTGGCTACTACCGCTGGGTGGAAGCAGCCATGGGAAATTGATAAGGATGCTGGCTGTTCTGCTGCTACCTGCACTCCAGGGCATCTGGCATCCTTTGAAGTTTCCCACAGCTGCTTCCACCCAGGGGTAGCAACCATGGGAAATTGACAAGGACTCGGGCTGCCCTGGGCCACAGGTAACAGCAGGACAGCCAATGTCCTTTTAAACTTTCCCCGGCTGCTTCTACTCAGCTGGGTAGAAGCAGCCAGGGAAAGTTTAAAAGGACGCTGATTGTCCCCGCTGCAGGTAACTAACAGTTGTCCTGCTGCAGGTAGCTGGCTGAGTAGAAGCAGCCACGGAAAGTTTAAAAAGATGAAAAAAAAAAAAAGCAAGGAGTCTTGTGGCACTTAAAGACTAACAGATTTATTTATTGCATGAGCTTTCGTGGGAGAATATCCCACTTTGTCAGACGCTTTGAAGAGGAAGAACTTACAGAATTGGATGAAAATAAATGCAGGGGAGTGTAAGACATGGGATCAGGTCATACTGCAACAGCAAATCAGAGCATTTGTAAGGATTCAAACTACAGGAGAGAGCATACAGAGGGAGGGTGAAGTCAAATTACCTGTTATAATGTGAAAAGAATCCATAGTCACAATTCAGCCCAGCTTTCACACAATTTAATTTGCATATTAGTCCGATTTCAGGTGTTTCTCTTTGAAGTCGTAATGTCCCGTTGATTTTCTTGACAACCATCATTAATAATTCATCAATGGAGTGATTAGGAGGATGGAAGTGCTCAGCAACTTTTTTTTTGGGGGTGGGGGTTGTGATTTCTGATATCAGTTTTGTGAAACACCTGTCCTCTACTTACACTCTATTGATGACATCTTCATCATCTGGACCCATGGCAGGGATGGTCTTGAAGATTTCTACAGCGATTTCAACAATTTCCACCCTACAATCAAATTGAGCCTGGAACACTCCACACAGGAGATCCACTTTCTGGACACCACAGTACAAATTAGGGAAGGACACATCAACACTACTCTATATGGAAAACCTACAGATTGGTATAGTTATCTACATCCCTCGAGCTTCCATCCTAAACACACCACACACTCCATTGCTTGCAGCGAAGCCTTAAGATATAACTGCATTTGCTTTGATCCCTCAGACAGAGACAGACATCTTCAGGATCTCTATCAGGCTTTCGTAAAACTACGGTACCCACCTGGAGAAGTAAAGAAACAGACTGACAGGGCCAGTCGGGCACCCTACAGTCAACTACTAGAGGAAAGGCCCCAAAAAGAAAATAATAGAACACCATTGGTCACCACATACAGCCCTCAAGTCAGAACTCTACAACAAATCATTAACGACCTACAGCCTATTTTAAAAGATGACCTCTCACTCTCTCTAGCCTTGGGAGACAGACTTCTCCTTGCCTACAGACAGCTCACGAACCTTAAACAGATACTCACCAGCAACTACAGATCTAACAACAGAAACATTAAAGCAGGCACATATTCCTGCAACAAACCATGCTGCCAGCTCTGTCCACATATCTGCACTAAAGACACCATCATAGGGCCTAATCAAGCCAGCTACTCCATCAAAGGGTCCTTCACCTGCTCATCCACTAATGTAATCTATGCCATCATGTGCCAGAAATGCCCCCAAGCCTTATACATTGGACAAACAGGACAATCCTTATGCAGAAGATTAAATGCACACAAAACTGATATCAGAAATCACAACACACACACACACACACACACACACACACACACACACACACACACAGACTTACTGAGCACTTCCATCTTCCTAATCACTCCATTGATGACTTGTTAATGATGGTCATCAAGAAAATCAATGGGACATCAAGACTTCAAAGAGAAACACCAGAAATCGAACTATATGCAAATTAAATTGTGTGAAAGCAGGGCTGAATCGTGACTATGGATTCTTTTCACATTATAACAGGTAGTTTGACTTCACCCTCCCTCTGTGTGCTCTTTCCTGGAGTTTGAATCCTTACAAATGCTTATTTGCTGTTATAGTATGACCTGATCCCATGTCTTACACTTCCCTGTATTTATTTTCATCCAGTTCTGTAAGTTCTCCCTCTTTAAAGCATCTGACGAAGTGGGATATTCTCCCACGGAAGCTCATGTGATAAATAAATCTATTAGTCTTTAAGTGCCACAAGACTCCTTGCTTTTTCTGCTTTCTTAGACTAACAGGGCTGCCCCTTTGGAACTTTAAAAGGATGCTGGCTGTCCGGATGCTACCTGTAGCCCAGGGAAGCCTATGTCCTTTGAAGTTTCCTGTGGCTGCTTCCACCCAGTTAGCAGCCTAGGAAATTGACAAGGACACTGGCTGCTCTGCTGAAACTTGATGACCCAGAATGACTGGTGTCTTTGTCAATCACCCACCTCCCCCCCAACTGGCAGTGCTGCAACCCATTAACCAAGGGTCTGGGACCCAGTACTGGGTTGCAACCCATGGTTTGACAGTCACTGAACTAGATGATCCTAGTGGTCCCTCCTGAGTTTAAAGTCTATGTGTCTAGTAGATTAAATTCCAAAATACTTTTTGCATTGAATTTTAGGAAAAGAATATTCCTACTCCTAGTGGGCTTTCAAAAAGATTTTATAAAAATTTTATTGACAAAATGTCCAGTAAGCTGCAGTATATGAACACCCCAACTGGCAAAGATTCTTATGGGGTTAATTTATTTTATGATGTGTAGATGCTATTCAAGGGAGCAAATCTGATGTTGGTGATATGGTGTAAAAACTTCATTAAATTCAATGAAGTTATCTGATAAGATGGAAAGTAATTGGGCCGTGGCTTTTTGTGGGCTTGCAGAAAAATATTTTAGCTCTCAGGGTTATTTTTGTTCTATTCCTTCACTACATTCTTAGACAATATGCACACTGAAACAAAGTAAGGTGTATCCTTTTAAAATCACAAACTAACATCATTGGGATCGCATGCCTTTGCCAGTGGAATGTACCACATAACTGCTGTTTTCCTAAATGGTATTTCTGTTAGCAATTCTAGTTGTAGACATTCCACAGACAGATATCTTGTAATCTAATTCACTTCAATTAGCCCTGACAAAAGCTCTCTCATTTCATGTAGTTAGACCGTGTCCCCAATAAATTCTGCCTGGGCTCTGTTGGTATACGGTAACTCAGTTCTCATATAGTAAAACTGCAATTTGTAGCTTTTTATCAGCTAGTTATCTCAGGGAACCACAAAATAATTTTTAATTCTTTCTGATTTTTTAGTGTCCTAACAATATGAGTGATTTAGCTTAATATAAAAGGTAAAGTGAGGAGGACTAGAAAATTCCACACCTCCATTTAAAACTAATAACATTTGTAGTTTTTAGACATCTTGATTTTAAACAAACATGGAACTGAGCTTGAGAGATCAGAGTCTGTCACTCTTGTTGTGTTGAATAGCACCTTACTTCATTAGTAATTAATTCCACTGTGACTACATTTAGGGTGAAAGGGTACTAACTGCAAGTAAGGGCATTGGAATCTGTCTCTGTGTTATGGGGGAACTAAACAATAAATCTTACCAGGATGGTTTTATTTACCAGGATATTTTGTGTTATAAGGTGGTGTTTGTCTCCGAGAGCCATGACTGTAAATTCACAATACAGTAGGTACTCAACAATGAAATATGATAAGTGTTTGTTTTCTTATTTTGTAAGCTAGACACTTAGCCTCTTAACACTGCAGCTGTATAGTAAAAGCTTTGCCCTATTTTAACTTTAATATTTATATTTGCCTGGTCTTTTCTAGAAACAGATACAGATATTTACAAGGTATTTTCTATGTCGTTAGTTTAGTTGTGATATTAAAGGTGAGGGATTAGCTGGACACTAGATCCTTTCTTGGTTGCCAGCTATACATGGAACCATTGATTCCTACATGCTGAAACCGTTGATCTAGCCAATTTTCTATCCACCTTATAGTCCACCTATCCAACCCATACTTCCTTAATTTGCCAATGAGAATGCTGTGGGAAACTGTATCAAAAGCCTTACTGAAATCAAGGTATATCACATCAACGGTTCTTCCTGGATCCAGAAAACCAGTCGTCTGCTCATAGAAGCAAATGAGATAGGTCAGACATGATTTACTCTTGGTAAATCCATGCTGACCCTGATCACTTTATTTTCTTCTAAGTGTTTGAGGATGGATTCTTTGAGAACCTGCTCCATAATTTCTCCAGGGATTGAGGTGAGGCTGACTGGTCTATAATTCCCTGGATCCTCCTTTTTCCCTTCTTGAAAATAGGCACTACATTTGCTTTTTTCCAATCCTCTGGCACCTCCCCTGTTCTCCATGAGATTTGAAAAATATCGGCCAGCGGTGCTGCTATCTCATCGGCCAATTCCCTTAGCACCCTTGGATGCAGTTTGTCCGGCCCCATGGACTTGTGCACATCCAGCTTCTTTAAGCAGTCCCTAACCTGACCTGCCGTCACCAAGGGCCTCTCTTCTTCTCTCCCATCTGCCACACCCAATGTAGTGGGCAGGGAGCTGACCCTCCCTGTGAAAACTGAAGTAAAAAAAAGCATTGAGCACTTCAGCTTTTTCTTCATCCTCTGTCACGAGGATGCCTGCCCCATTCAGCAAGGGACCTACACCATCCCTGATCCTCTTCTTGTTATTAACATACTTGTAGAAACCCTTCTTGTTATCCTTTACATCCGTTGCTAGCCGCAGCTCCATTTGTCCTTTGGCCTTTCTGATTTTATCCCTGCAGTCCCTAGCAATATCTTTATATGCCTCCTTGGTCATCTGACCAAGCTTCCACTTCCTGTAAGCTTCCTTTTTATGTTTAAGCTCAAGGCAGAGTTCTCTGCTAAGCCATTCTGGCTGCCTCACCTGTTTGTTCTTTCTCCTAACTGCAATGGCAACTTCCTGTGCCCTTAGCAGGGTTTCTTTAAAATATAACCAGCTTTCTTGGACTCCTTTCCCCTTCAGATTAGCTTCCCAAGGGATCCTGCCCATCAGTTCCCTGAGGGAGCCAAAATCTGCTCTTTTGAAGTCCAGGGTTTTTGTTTTGCTTCTTTCCTTCCTTCCTTTAATGAGCATCCTGAACTCAACCATGTCATGGTCACTACTGCCTAGCTTGCCATTTACCTCTACGTCCCTGATCAATTCTTCCCTGTTTGTGAGCAGCAGGTCGCGAGGTGCAAGGCCCCTAGTTGGTTCCTTCAGCATTTGTACTAGAAAGTTGTCCCCAGCACTTGCTAAAAACTTCCTGGATTGCCCATGCACTGCTGTATTGGCCTGCCAGCAGATGTCAGGGTAATTGAAGTCCCCCATGAGCACCAGGGCCTGTGATCTAGAAGCTTCCGCTAGTTGTCCATAGAACACCTCATCCACCTCTGGCTTCTGGTCTGGTGGTCTATAGCAGACCCCCACCACAACATCCCCCTTGTTGCATTCCCCTCTCAGTGCAACCCACAGACTTTGTACAGGCACGCTTCCACTTCCATAATAGAGCTCTGAGCAGTCATAGAGCTCTTTTACATATAGTGCTACTCCTCCCCCTCTTCTTCCCTGCCTGTCTTTCCTGAACAGTTTATACCCATCCATGGCAGAGCTCCAGTCATGCAGACTATCCCACCACGTCTCCGTTATTCCTATGATATCATAGTTCCTTGCCTGCACTAGTACTTCCAATTCTTCCTGTTTATTTCCCAGGCTCCTCGCATTAGTGTATAGGCACCTAAGATACCCGGTCACTTGCCCTACTTTGTCAGTTTGGTTTTCAATTCTATTACATATACCTCCTTGCATTTTTTCTTGGAGTCCTCCTCCCCCACTCTCGTCATGTGTTGGCGCTTCAGTGGAACATTTAAGACAATTATTTGATTCCCCCCCCATGTTCCAACTACCTTCTCTTTTATTCCTGGTACTACAGTCCCAACACCCCCCAAGTTCCATCCCTTCCCCCAGATCTCCCACATTGCCACTCACCTGTGGGCTTTGGTCTCCTTCCCCCATTGAACCTAGTTTAAAGCCCTCCTCACTAGGTCAGCCAGTCTGTGCCCAAACACACTCTTCCCCTTCCTGGACAGGTGAAGGCCATCTCTGCCTATCAATCCTCTGTCCTGAAACAGGACTCCATGGTCAAGGAAGCCGAATCCCTCCTGACCACACCATCTTCTCAGCCAGGCATTCACCTCTAGGATGCATCTGTCTCTCAGGCCTCTAGGCTTGACTGGAAGGATTGATGAGAACACCACCTGTGCTCCAAACTCCTTCACCTTCGCACCCAGAGCCCTGAAGTCACCTTTGATCTGCTGAGGATCACCTCTCGCAGTATCATTGGTACCCACATGGATAAGAAGCATGGGGTAGTAGTCTGAGGGCGGATGATTTTTGACAGTCCCTCCGTAACATCTCTGATACGGGCACCTGGCAGGCAGCATACCTCCCTAGAGGCCTTGTCAGGGCGACAGATGGGTGCCTCCATTCCTCTCAGGAGGGAGTCCCCAATCACCACAACCCTACGTTTCCTTTGAGGTGAGGTGGCTGTGCTCTCCCCAGCCTCTGGGGTGGATGGCATCTCCTCTACCTCCTGCATCGTGTCCAGCACCGCATAACGGTTCCTCACCACAATGGATGGTGGGATGTGAGCAGGCGTGGAGCACTGTCTGCTGCCAGAGGTGACCAGCTGCCACTGTCTTCCCTCTGCCATAGGCATCCCGTCCGTTTCTAGAGCTGTGGCAGTAGCCCTTGGCACCGGGATAGGGACCTCCTCCTTGCAGGTCTCATCATGGACACTGTCAAGGAACTTTTCCAGGGCATGGATACTCCTGAGTCGTGACACCTCCTCCTGTAACTCTCCTACTTGTTTCTGGAGAGATGCCACCAGAAGGCACCTATCACATAGGCACCTATCACATGTCTAAAAGTTTCCAATTAGTGAGAAGTCTTCCAGATAGAAATAATCACCATTAATATCATTTTAGAGAACATGACCAGAAGGAACTGAGCACAGACTGAAAGCAAAGAATATTTACATTCTAGCCTATGCTACCTACTTATGTAATTGCCTCAGGTCATGCAGTTACTTAATGTCTGTGTCTCAGTTCCTCCAGGAGCAAAGTAGTTACCTACTGCAGAGGTGTGCTGTGAGATGAATAAGTGAGTGTTCACAGAGAGTCTTGAATATGCAAAACACTGTACTCCAAATTGTGCAACCCTTACTCCTACCATTTGAGTAAATGGGCTACTTGTGTGAATAAGTATTCACCTAATAAGATGGAAAATGTGCTGTGTCATCATTGACACAAGCTATATGTTTTGCCTTGGAAATGTCTACAGATCAATAGCCTTTATAAGAAACTACCAATAGTTAAACAACTGTTTTTCCATAGAATACTCTAGTCTGTCCCCCTAGGGTAAAATGTCCTCAGCACTATTTTAGAAAAATAGTAGATAAAAACTCTTCAATGTCTAGCCATTGCACCCTTATGAGAGGATAAATCAGTTGTGTAAATCAGCGGTTCCGAATATTTTCTCTGCCATGGCACACCTTGCTACTTTTGAGGCACACCACCATATAGTTTCCAAATAAACTCATGAAGATTCGTGAGTCAATGAGCCAATCCAGAGCTCTTTGAGTAGTTTTTCAAAAAATTTTGTGGCACACCTGCTCAGACCTGACAGTACACCTGTGTGCCATGGCACACTGGTTGGGAAACACTGGTGTAAATACATTCCCTTTGAGGCCTAGTAATAAATTCCACTTATACCAACTTCATAAGAAAAAAAAATTAAAATTTTAAGGTTGATATTCTGATGAAGAATGTATACAGGGATCATACATCCAGAGTTAATTAATGCGTTGAAACTTTTTTATTCAATGAAGTTTGCAGAAACATCCAAGATATCCATAATTTGCATAATGTATAAGAACAAACATTCTGTTAAAGGGCAAATCCATTTTAACAGTATTAACATCCTGATATTCATTTCCCTGATAGCTGTAAGCAGTGCTTCCCAACTGTTTTTGGCTTGAGAGCCACAGCTGTCGTATTTACAACCCTGAAGGTCCACCATTCTCTGCCAGCAGGCACCGCTGCAGCTAGGAGGAAGGAAGTCAGTGGGGAGGCTGCCTCCTTGCTCTTCTCCTGTCTCCCAGGCTGCATCAGGGAAATTACATGCATCCTGTAGCCTTGTGCACTCCATCTGGTTCCCTAGGCAGTGGCTCCTTTCTGCAGACAGGGGGATGGAATATTAGTGCTTTTGTCTCTCTGCCTCCAGCAGGGACCCCAGCACCTATGGACCTAGGACAGGGGTCTGCAACCTGTGGCTCTGGAGTCACATGTGGCTCTTTGGGAGCTCCCTTGCAGCCCCAGGCTCTGCCCCCCACCACCACTGGGGGACCCTGCGGGTTGCTGACTCCTAGCTCTGGGCTCCCCTACTACCAGTGGACCCTTGCCTGCAGGCATCCTGCATCATGCTCCAGGCTTCCAACCACCACTGGGTGACCTTGCTTAAGGACTACTCATGGTTCTTGGCTCTCTCCTCCCCAGCAGGTGACTCTGGCAGACACCCTGGCCCAGCTCTCTCCACCCCCACAAGAAGGCTACACCCACTGTGGCTGTCAAAACATTTGGTTATTGAAGAAATTTAAGAAAAATTCTCTTATCTTTTGGGTAGCAAACCCCTGACCTCGGTGGAACACTTTGGCATGTTCCCTGCTACAGGCAAAGGGATGGGAGCACTGACTTCCTATCCCTTGGACTGCAGCAAGGAGCCTGCGCTGATCTTTTATCTCTGTGGAAACATGCTTCACCTGGGCCCTTAGGCAGTGGCTCCCTTCTTCAGCCTGCAGGAAGGAAACCATGGGCCACTCTTAATGCCCCTGCAAGCCAATTTTGGCCTCCGGGCCACAGAATGGGAACCACTGCTCCTCAGTTAGGACGGACCATTTAAACTGTTGGGACACATTCTGTTACATAGGCAGAAATCCAAAGTTACCCCATTGGCTATAACTACTAGCAGAATCTAGCCCATTGTCTTCCCCTGACTTTCAAAGTTCTACTGCTGGACTTTCCAGCAATTTCAGAGCTCCAGTTGAGAGAACTTTTTGAGGCATTTAGAAACCACTCAAAACATGATGCCAAATTCTACCCTCTGGCTTTGCCCCTTCTGTGGTGCAAAGGGCCCAGAATATGGCAGCAGCAGCCCAGCTGAGAATCATTGCACCTCACTGCTGATGGAGCTATCCCTGATGCCAACTGCCTCTGTGAAATGTGAGACAGCATAGAGCTGAGATCTCCTCTGCCAGTTCTCAGAGGGTATAAAGCCATTAAGAGTCCCTAGCCAGTGCTCCAAATCTATTCAGCTTCCCCCCAATCCCTCCAGCTACACCAGGCAGCTGTCTGCTTAACAGAGAATCAGGGCCATTCTTTCTAGCTTTGGAACAGCATTGAAAAGTTCTGAGGTCTGAATTCCTATTGGTAATTGAAAATGCAAGTTTGGGACTTCTGCATATTTTTTTAAAACCTTATGTTATTCCCTGGTATTTTTATAAATAGAGCGGGAATTATTTCCAAGCAGGAATCCTTATTCTTTGCGTAACTCATGTTGCTGCTATCTTAGGGGAGAATTTTATTTCCTCTTGGAAAAACATTTTTGAAAGTTGACAATAACTATGAAACCCAAGATTTAAAAACAAAATCTAGAGGTTGCATGAAATCTTTGAACATTGGTGTGTCTTTGCATCTAAACCAGTAACTGCATCAAGTTCTCCTGCAGGGGTAAACTCTGGCTTTGGTAGTGTGAGCATGTCTTTTCCTGGCTTTCATTATGTCATATCATATCTTGCACTGTCAATTAAGTTTCTCCATTAGCGACTGCGGGCGCTGAAGTTAGCTGGTTTTTTCTGTGATCATTTTCTCTAAAAGCCTAATCTACTGATTCAACTGTGAAATAGACATTCCTGGTTAGTGGGTAATCTCAGTTTCAACACAAAGTTTAGATTCATTGAGCCAGATTCTGATCTCAGAGTCACTAGTGTTAGTCAAGAGTAATTGTACTAGAATCTGTAGAGTTACCAGTGTAAATAAGATCAGAATTAGATTTATCAAGCCTTCTTTGCATCATGAGAAAAGATGTAAAGGGCTATGAAGCTTTATAAGAAGAGCCTTGACTACATGGACCTGACCATGAGCAAAATAACCTACTAGAGAAGTGAGCAAAATTCTTTCCCAATAATTGCATTCTAGAATATAAAAAAAATCAACACTTTGTCTCAGTTATTATGTTATACAAATAATATGACCTATATACTCCACACTCCAAGTAACTGCGTGTGCACACTGCTGAAATGCCTGAAATTCACTAGCTTTTGAGCTTTCAGGAGTAACAGAAGTATTTCAAACTGCACATTTGGGGAAAAGAACAACTGTTCCACAGATCTTTTTACTCTTGAAGGCATGTCAGTTCCTGATGTATAGTGTTTTAAATATTATTCAGATTTTTTTTCTTTGAGACATGTCAATTAGCAACAGTGTTGTTAAATTTCAGTATGAAATCCTTGTATCAAAATGATACGGTCACTCTTAGTTTTTGTGTGTTGGGTCATTCCAAACCTACTGTATCTATGAGAAGGTAATTCAGCTAACACTATTAGGGCTGGATTTCAGGTATCCTAACAAATGTGTCCTTTTAGCCTGTAATATCAAGTGAAGGTGGGGATGACCTATATTTCCATAGTTAAACTATCGTTGTATTTATTACTGCAAACATTGAATTATTTTTCAGCTGTAGATGGATTGTCAGCTGAATCTCCAAATTGTTAATTTTAATATAAACTCTAATTTCAGGAATAATTTGTAGTTTATTTTTAATGAGAAGGAAAGAACTGATAAGATAAAGCTACAATGATATCTCTAACTGAGCCCCTTCTGCTGAGATGCAATAGCAAATATGATCTACTGCTAGGCTATATCTACACACCTCCTGTTTTCATTTGCTGCAGTAATGCCAGTCTGTGCATATCTCATTGTGAAGCACAGTGATGGTGCGAATGCATATTTCAGAGCTCCAGAATTTTTCAAAAGGAAATTTCCTCCTCTTGGACTCTGGAGAAAACATTGCCTATTTAATTTCCATCTAACTTTTGCCTTTGAATTTTAAAAAAATAGACAATTTTAATTTAAATTCCCTGTGAGTTAGAACAGCTACTTCAGAAGATAAAGTGCGGAACTTTATATATACATAGATACCTGCCCCAATGTAATTGCCACTGGGTATTAATGATAAAACTAAATTTAGTATTGGAGATATTCATACTTATACTGTCTGATGTGGAAGGAGGAACTCTGAACTGTATTCCGGTACTTACTTCTGGATGACATCTGTTCTTTGTCTGTCCTTCAATCATATGCTCCACCAATTAGAGACAGCATTATGACCCCACATACCTATTTTCAAGGAGGCAAAATATCTGTCAGTCAAGACCAGTATGTAAGGATCATTTACTTTCTAGGTCTCTTTGACCCTTGAACTGAAAAGATGGAACAAATATTCATGTCCCAGTGCTTGGCTCTAATTCTGTCTTTTCTACCTTGTCCAGCTCCTTTTCATTAAAAGAAAGGAATATTAAAAACCAAACAAACAGAAAACACCTAGGAAGAATAAGATATATGAATGATGGTAAAAGGAAGGGAGCAGAAGCAACAAAATAGAAAATTCTTTTTACAGACATCTCCACCTTGTAGTTATAGCGAGTGTTTTATGAGGCAACACATGAGACACCTTGGAACAACAGGAAAATTCTGTCTTCTGAAGCTTACTGGTACCTTCTTGTCAGGCTTTTCTCAGCTGAGATGTACCTACCCCCACCCCCATAGACAGGTGGGTCAGATCCTTCTCCCAGAATGACATTATAAACAAAGTCTTCTATGCGCTCCAGCTAAATGATCTGTTGTGTTGTATAAATGCTGCAGGAACCAGAGTTGCACAGCAGTATAAATTTTGTGTATGTAGGAATTTGAAGAAAATTCTCCTGTCAGATTCTGTCTGAATGCTGTTTCTGACAAACATGTGTAAACACTGTAAGAAAAGATAAACCCTTCTTCCATGGGAGAGCTATATACGAAAAGCACAGAATGAATGATAGGCCTAACTATGATTTTCTTCTGTCTTTTCTTGATACACAAATAGTTTATCTTCTGTTCTGTTTGACTCATTCAAAAGACACCTGTCACCTGTATGTTGGCCAAGAAACATCCTGAGTTGCACAATGTATTCAGCTTTGAGCCTTCCAGGACATGTCTGACTTTTTAATGAAGCTTTTTCTCAGAGCTATGCTTCTGTCTTGTCAATTATGTTTGCTCTGCTACATTTATTTTATTTTCTTCCAGTCACCAGTCTTGAAGCAACAACAAGCCAATCTTTAAACACTTGAACTATATTGTGGTGATATCATAGACTTATAGAAACTGGAAGTGAGAGGTCATCAATTCTAGTCCTTTGCACTCACGGCAGGACCAAGTACCCTCTTAAACCATCCTGACAAGTGCTTGTCTAACCTGTTCTTAAAAACTTCCAACAATGGAGATTCCACAACCTCCCTAGGCAACTTATTCCAGTGGTTATTCACCCTGACAGTTAGAATTTTTTTCCTAACATCCAACCTAAACCTCCCTTGTTATAATTTAAGTCCATTGCTTCTTGTCCTCCCATTAGTGGTTAAGGAGAATAATTTTTCTCCCTCCTCCTTGTGACAACCTTTTAGTTACTTGAAAACTGTTATCATGTACCCTCTCAGTCTTCTCTTTTGCAGACTAAACAAACTCAGCTCCTTCAGTCTTCCCTCATAAGTCAAATGTTCCAGACCTCTTATGATTGGTTTTACTCTTCTATGCACTTTCTCCAGTTTGCCCACAACCTTTCTGAAATGAGACAACCAGAACTGGACAGAATACTCCAGCTGAGGCCTAATCAGGACCAAGTAGAGTTAATACATCTCAGAGTGCTGGAGATTTTTTTTTTGTTTTGTTTTGGTTTTTTTTGTTTTACAATCGTGTTACACTGTTGTCTCATATTTAGCTTGTGGTCCACTATGACACCCAGATCTGTTTCCACAGTACTCCTTCCTAGGCAGTCATTGCACATTTTATGTATGTGCAATGGATTGTTGCAAATGGAGTACTTTGTGCTTGTCTTTATTTAATTTCATTCTGTTTACCTCAGACCATTTCACCATTTTGTATAAAACATTTTGAATTGTGATCCTAGCCTCCAAAGTCTTTGCAAGCCCTCATGGCTTGGTATCATTGGCAAACTTTATAAATGTACTCTTTATGGCACCATCTAAATCATGGATGAAAATACTGGGCAGAACTGGATCCAGAACTGATCCCTGTGATACCCCGCTCATTATGCCCTTCCAGCATGACTGTGAACCATTGATTAGTATTCTCTGGGAGCAGTTAGCTAACCAATTTTTCACCAGCCTTATAGTATCTTCATCCAGACTGTACTTCTCTAGTTTGTTAATGAGAAGGTGATGCGAGACTATATCAAAAGCCTTACTAAAGTCTAGATACACCACATCTATCGCTTCCTCTCTGTCTACAACACTTGTTACCCCATCACAGAAAGCTATCAGGTTGACTAGACATGATTTGTTCTTGACTAATTCCTGCTGACTATCACTTAAGCACGTTATTCTCTTCTAGGTGCTTGCTAATGGAGACCTTAATTATTTGCTCCATTATTTTTCCTGGTATAGAGGTTAAGCTGACTGCTCACTATATATGGGCACTCTATTTGCTCTTTTCCAGTCCTTTGGGACCACTCCAGTCTTGCATGATTTTTCAAAGATAATATCTAATGGCTCAGATATCTCCTCAATCAGCTCCTTGAGTATTCTAGGGTACACATCATCAGTCCCTGGTGACTTGAAAATATCTAACTTGTCCAGGTAATTTCTTTGTTCTTTCCCTACTTTAGCGTCTGATCCTGTCCTGTTTGTAATGCCCTCCCCCATGTCAAGCATCCAGTCACCAACAACCTTCCTGATGAAGACTGAAATGAAATAATCATTTATTCCCTCTGCCATTTCCACATTTTCTGTTATTGTTTTCCCCTCTTTCTTGAGTAATGGACCTATGCTGCCCTTGGTCTTTCCCTTGTTTCTAATGGGTTTAATTTTTGTGTGTGTGTGCTAACGTTTGTCTTCTTGAAATCCATTGTCTATTCTGGTGGTCTCTCTCCTACCATTCCTTAGAATCATGAATGCTACTGTTTCATGGTCACTTTAATCTAAGTTACCTTCCACTTTTAAACTCTCAGCTGGTTCCTCTCTGTTTGTCAAGATCAAGTTGTGAATGGCCTCTCCCCTAGTTGCTTTCTCCACCTTTTGAAATAAAAAGTTGTTTCCAATACATTCCAAGACCTTGTTGGATAATCTGTGCCTTGCAGTGTTATTTCCCAACAGATGTCTGGGTAGTTGAAGTCCCCCATCACCACCAAGTCCTGTGCTTTGGATAATTTTAATTGTTGGGGAAAAAAGCCTCATCCCCCTCCTCTTCTTGTTTAGGTGGCCTGTAGTAGGCCCTTACCATGACATCATCCTTGTTTTTAACTCCTTTTATTTTTACTCAGAGACTTTCAACATGTCTGTCTATTTCTATCTCCACCTCAGTCCAAGTATACATATTTTTAACATACAAGGTAACGCCACAAGACTTCTTCCCTGCCTATCTTTCCTAAGCAAGCTATACTCTTTTATGTTAATATTCCAGTCATGTGTATTATCCCACCAAGTCTCTGTGATGTCAACTATGTCATAGTTGTGTTTAGCTACTAGCATTTCAAGTTCTGCCTGTTTATTCCCCATACTTCTCACATTCCTATGTGATTTAAGATACTGATTTGATATCCAGCCCCCATCCAGTTCTGACTCGTCTCTCTTTATCCTTGATGTTATAGCCCAGGCTCCCCCAAGTTTTGACCCTTCCCCTAGGTCTCCCTGGGTTTGCTGGGTGTAATGTTCCCTTACCAGTATTTAAGCTATCTGCTAATGAGAAAATATGGACAACATCAGTAATCATAGAATCATAGGGTTAGAAGGGACCGCATGAAGTCATCTCCTAAAAGCAGGACCACTTCCACTAAATCGTCCCAGTCAGGGTTTTGTTAGAACCTGCCCCATTTGCCATGAGTTTTCAAAGATAATGGCCAGTGGCTCTGCAATCACATTGGCCAACTCCCTCAGCACCTTTGGATGCAGTTCATCTGGCCCCATAGACTTGTATAAGTCCAACTTCCCTAAGTAGTCCCTAACCTGACCTTCCATCACTGAGGGCCTCTCTGTTTCTCTCCATCCTGTTACCCCATATAATAGACTGGGATCTGACCCTGCCTGTGAAGATTGAAGTAAAAATAGCATTGAGTACTTCGGCCTTTTCCACATCATCTGCCACAAGTATACCTGCACCATTCATTAAGGGATCTACACCATCCCTGATTCTCTTCTTACAATCATAGAATCATAGGGTTGGAAGGGACCTCATAGGTCATCTAATCCAACCCCCTGCCAGAGGCAGGACCACTCCCACTAAACCATCCCAGTCATGGTTTTGTCCAGCCGGGCCTTAAACACCTCCAAAGATGGAGATTTCACCACCTCCCTCGGCAGCTCATTCCAAGGCTTTACCACTCGCCTGGTAAAAAAGTTTTTTTCTAATATCCAGCCTCAACCTCCCTAACTGCAGCTTGAGACTATTGCTCCTTGTTCTGTCCTCTGTTATTAGCGAGAACAGTCGAGCTCCATCTTCCTTAGAGCATCCCTTCAAGTAGTTGAAGGTTGCTATCAAACCCCCCCCCCAAACTTCTCTTCTGCAGGCTAAATAAGCCTAATGCTTTCAGTCTTTCCTCATAGGGCTTGTGCTCCAGCCCTTTAATCATTTTGGTTGCCCTCCGCTGAACTCTCTCTAGCATGTCCCTGTCCTTTTTGTAGTGGGGAGCCCAAAACTGAACACAGTATTCTAGATGTGGCCTCACCAATGCAGAATAGAGGGGAATGATCACATCCCTTGATCTGCTGGTAATACTTCTTTTGATGCAGCCCAGTATGCCATTGGCCTTTTTGGCAGCAAGAGCACACTGCTGACTCATATCTAGTTTCCCATCCACCATGACCCCCAAGTCCTTTTCTACACTGCTGCTACTTAACTGAATGTTTCCCAGCCTGTAGCAGTGCATGGGGTTTTTGTCCTTATTGAACCTCATAAGATTTCTATTGGCCCACTGTTCCAATTTATCTAGGTCTCCCTGAATCCTGTCCTTGCCCTCCAACGTGTCTACTGTTCCCCCCAGCTTGGTGTCATCCGCGAACTTACTGAGAGTGCAGTCTATTCCATCATCCAGATCATTGATAAAAATGTTGAACAGAACCAACCCCAGGACCAACCCCTGGGGCACACCACTCATTACTGGTTGCCAGCTAGACATGGAACCATTGATTCCTACATGCTGAAATCATTGATCTAGCCAATTTTCTATCCACCTTATAGTCCACCTATCCAACCCACACTTCCTTAATTTGCCAGTGAGAATGCTGTGGGAAACTGTATCAAAAGCCTTGCTAAAATCAAGGTATATCACATCAACGGTTCTTCCTGGATCCAGAAAACCAGTCATCTGATCAAAGAAGGAAATGAGATTGGTCAGGCATGATTTCCCCTCGGTAAATGCATGCTGAATGTTCCTGATCACTTTATTTTCCTCTAAGTGTTTGAGGATGGATTCTTTGAGAACCTGCTCAATAATTTCTCCAGGGATTGAGGTGAGGCTTACACATCTGTAATTCCCTAGATCCTCCTTTTTCCCTTCTTGAAAATAGGCACTACATTTGCTTTTTTCCAATCCTCTGGCACCTCCCCCATTCTCCATGAGTTTTGAAAGATAATGGCCAGTGGTGCTGCTATCTCATCGGCCAATTCCCTTAGCACCCTTGGATGCAGTTCGTCTGGCCCCATGGACTTGTGCACATCCAGCTTCTTTAAGCAGTCCCTAACCTGACCTTCCGTCACCAAGGGCCTGTCTTCTTCTCTCCCATCTGCCACACCCATGGTAGTGGGCTGGGAGCTGACCCTGCCCGTGAAAACTGAAGCAAAAAACGCATTGAGCACCTCAGCTTTTTCTTCATCCTCTGTCACAAGGGTGCCTGCCCTATTCAGCAAGGGGCCTACACCAGCCCTGATCCTCTTCTTGTTATTAACATACTTGTAGAACCCCTTCTTGTTATCCCTTACATCCCTCGCTAGCCGCAACTCCATTTGTCCTTTGGCCTTTCTGATTTTATCCCTGCAGTCCCTAGCAATATCTTTATATGCCTCCTTGGTCATCTGACCAAGCTTCCACTTCCTGTAAGCTTCCTTTTTATGTTTAAGTTCAGAGCAGAGTTCTGTGCTAAGCCATTCTGGCTGCCTCACATGTTTGTTCTTTCTCCTAATTGGAATGGCAACTTCGTGTGCCCTTAGCAGGGCTTCTTTAAAATATAACCAACTCTCTTGAACTCCTTTCCCCTTCAGATTAGCTTCCCAAGGGATCCTGCCCATCAGTTCCCTGAGGGAGCCAAAATCTGCTCTTTTGAAGTCCAGGGTTTTTGTTTTGCTTCTTTCCTTCCTTCCTTTAATTAAGATCCTGAACTCAACCATATCATGGTCACTACTGCCTAACTTCTTATTGACATGCTTGTAAAACCCATTCCCGTTATCCTTCTCTTGCTAGCTGTAATTCCAATTGCCCTTTGGCCTTTCTGATTTCATCCCTGCAGGCCTGAGCATATCCTTATAATTTCCCTAGTCATCTGTCCATGCTTCTATTTCTTGTAAGTGTCCATTTTGTGTTTTAGATCACCGTAGAGTTCTCTGCTAAGCCATGCTGGGCACCTTCCATATTTGCTGTTCTTTCTGCACCTCTGAATGGTATCCTTCTGTGCTCTCAGTAGGGGTTCTTTAAAAGAAGCCAGTGCTCTTGGATGACTTTGCCCTTCGGATTAGCCTTCCAAGGGATCCTGATCATCAGTTTCTTGAGGGAGCCAAAATCTGCTTTTCTGAAGTCCATGGTTTGCGTTTTGCTTTTTTCCTTTCTTCCCTTGATCAGGATCCTGAATTCTACTATCTCATGATCACTGCTGCCCAGGTTGCCATTCACTTCTTCTTTCCCAATCAATTTTTCTTTGTTTGTGAGCAGCAGGCCAAGAGGTCCAAGGCCCCTGGTTGTTTCCTCCAGCATTTGTACCAGGAAGTTGTCCTCAGTGCTTTCCAAAAGCTTCCTGGATTGTCTATGCACTGCTATATTGTCCTCCCAATGGATTTCAGGGTAATTGAAGTCCCCCATGTGAACCAGGGCCCATGATCTGGAAACTTCTACTAGCTGTCTGCAGAATGCCTCATCCACCTACTTCTTCTGGCCTGGTGGTCTACAGTACAGTAGAAACCCATCACAACATCACCCTTGTTGCACTCTCCTCTAAACTTAACCCAGAGACTTTGAACAGGCTTGTCTCTACTTTCACAGTGGGGCTCCAGGCAGTCATAAAGCTCTTTTACATATAGGTCTAACCACATTTGAGTGGCTCTGTGTCTCATTTCCCCTATTTTTTCTCTACTTCACGCTGACTGACTAGTAAATCTATCCCCTTTATGAGAGTGATTTAATCCATGGAATCACATTAATGTTTCTCTTATTGGGATTTATTGTACCAGAGTTGCATGAAAAAATATATTACTTTATACTTTCAAAGTCATCCTCTAACTTCCACTTGGTGTTACAGGATTTGACCATAGAGCATGCTACTAGACACCATGTCATGCTGCATTACATGAAGAAGTAGTTGCATTTCCACTTTGTTTATATTGGTGGATGTTCTGAGGTGAGTAGGCAAACTGCTGGGGGATGCAGTTCCTCATTCCTAACATAAGTACACATGATGTAAATATGCTAAGAAAGTATGTATGCAGTAGTCCTCCTTACCCATTTCTCCTGAGGAATGATGCTTGACTTTGTTTTCTCTGTAATTGTTCCCATAATTTTTTTTTTTTTTGCTTTTTCTTCTTTCCTACTAAAATATCACCTTTTAACAATTCTTTTCTTCATCTTCCATATAGTAATTAAAATGTTGTGAAATGGTCAGTCTTTGCTTTATAAAAACATTTGCTGCAAAGATGATTCTGCAACTTTTTAAAATTGTATTTTCTTTTCCTTATAGAAAGGTGTGTGGGGAAGGGTGAGGAGGATGGTGAGGGTATGGGCATGCAAGCACCTTTCCTTTTCGGTTTGGGAATTTTTCATTTACTATTGCAAATTCACGTCTAAGTGAGATACCTCACACTTCTTTCTCACCGTAACAATGATTTTGCTGCCAACTAAACACTCTGTTTCTTAATCAAGTAGAACTCACAATGAAGTCAGAATAATCAAAAGTTTAATTTTGTGTTTTTATATAATCTGACAAATCAGCCAGCAAACTGAGACCCCATGATTTTATTCATTAACATTAATAAGACACTTGAGGTGAAATGTTGGCCACACTAAAGTGACCAAGTTTTTCTTTTGACTTTGATAGGGCCAGGGATTGACCTTTTGAGTTTGCTTAGGCAGCACAAGAGATGAGGAGTAACATCTGAAAGGCACAAAGATCTCCTTAGGAAAATAGGTTGGTTCCTTTAGTTGCCTAGATTCTGAGGTTTATGTAGACAATGTACAAGAGTCTAGACCCCTTAAGAGGTCAAAGATCTTTTTGCAGTGGACAAAAGATATTTGAAATTTACCCATGCGAAATAGGTCTCTAAAAAGAATGAATTTAAGCAAAAATGTTGTAACTTAAAAATATTATGATTGTGTATTAACATCAAAATCAATGGCTGAGGAAATCTGTAATATGCTAATGAAGATTGTCTTGATGCATAAAGCAGCAGATGGTTATAAAATAAGCATCTTTGGTTACGTAGAGACATGCTTTCCCTGGACATATCTTGATAGGTCAAGTTGCACAGACTTCCAAGGATAGGTGCTAGAAGACAAACCCTGAAATAAGTATTACTGTGTTTCCTTCTCCATGTTGGTAAATTAGTTAATATTCTAGGTCAGCAGCTCTCCACCATGGTTCAGAACCATTACTGTGTTACTGCTCAGCAGAGAGATTCGGGGAGGAGGTAGGCTGTTGTGTCCTGTAGTGTTGCACATACTGCCAAGTGTGTTGTGACCCTCAAGAGGCTGAGAACCACTGTTCTGGATAACTTCTGTTTTAATAGGCTCAGACTATGACCTTACTGCTCTCTTGTAAATTGGAGAAAGTGTAGGAAGCTGCACTTATCCAGTCAAAATTCATCCTGAGGTTCCCAAAGCCATATGCAAGAACAGGGCAATAACTGGAGAATCTTAGGAAGGGTGCAGTCTGCAGTCCCCATTGGGCCCAGACAGCCCTAGTGACTGGTGTAGAAGGGCAACACCCTATTCTCAGTCTTTGCACATCCATGCAGGGGCTGGCTACAGTCTGGGTGGGCCACGGTGACCTTCTCTTGTTCTCTCCTAAATATTATATATAATGATTTAGTGGGGACATACCTAGTCAAACATGAGACAAAATGCATGAGCTATGTTGCTGAGGTAGGGTTGAGAGAACGGTGTGATTGTAAGCTTCAAGGCGAAGGAAATGCGGTGTCAGTCCCCTAAAGATGGAATGAGGACAGTCTGGACAAGGTGGGGACAAGAAGAGGTCAACATTTTTCAGGGCATAAGCTGTAGCTTCAGCCTATGTATTTGTAAGCAAGTATTTGTATTTACCTTTATCAACCCTGGAGGCATTTTCATGTACAACTCTGGTTTTCATACTGTTCAAAAGTAGAAAGTCTGCAAAGATTAGACACCTGCAGAAGCTGCCTTTTCAGTATAGCAAAAAGAGCCTTACTTTTTTTCATTTCCACTAATCAAAATCTAGAGATGAAAAAAGTGCCTTATTCATGCTACAGACAGTGTATACTGAGAACTCTAAAATTTGGCAAACACCTGGCTTATTCAAATATCATATAAGTTTCCCTTAATGATCTTTGTTTGGCAGGCTGAAAAAATCCCCACAGCCCTAAATTCCAGAGGGGTGCACACATTTGGTATGACTGGTAATTCAAGCTTTCTTTGGCTTTCTCACAGAGAGCTGTAGGCCACACAAGTAAGGGCTTGCAGATGATAGCAGCATGCCACCAGCTAAAATTATTCACCAGAAAGCCAACGGTTCATTTAAGTCTATTATAAAAATTGTGTAGTTTTGGAGGAGGAGTGAGTCAAAAGGTTCTATGGATATTGAAGCTTAGGCAGGAAATAAATACTTTGAAATTTGTTATATTTGTATTGATTTTTCTTTCCTAAAGATGAAAGTTGGAGTCTATTTCTGCTCTTTAATTAGTTGACTTGCTTGTAGGAACAATAGACTTTTTACTGAAAACAAGTCAGGTGTTAGTGAACAACACTCTATTTAGTAAATGTAGTGTGGGAGGTGAGGACATAAAAAAGTGACCCTTGGCCCTTGTGGAAGTGAGCTTGCTGGAGTGGCATCCTCCCACCTCCCCTTGGTAATTGGTGAAAGTGAGACAGCATTTTAAGTTCTGGCTGATTCAGTTCCAAAGAGAGGGAAAGGACAGAAAAGTCTTGTCTTGTCTACTGGAACTCAAAGTGACTTTTAAATGCATCTTCATTAAGCTTGCACAAACTTTCATTTTTCTACTCTTATATTAGTGTTGTCTCTTTTAGTAATCTATTTTTCTTTTGCAGCAGTGTAAAAATGGAGAATGTATATGTCCACAATAGGGCACTATAGGAGATGAGAAAATACATGGATAGCTTGTAATTCTTAAGCTGCATATACTCCATTCCCAAACAGCTAAGACATTAGCCTTTTTATTCATTCAGGTTTCCTTTGTCTCATATCTGCTGTGAACAAAAGTTTAGCAGTGGAGTGAAGATTGTAACTTTGTGCTGAAGAGTTAGAATGTTAATCACAGCTACTACTGTTAACTTAAGTCAGCAAATTAGGCCTTGATTCAAGAAAAGCACTTGAGCCTGTGTTTATGTGCATTAATGATTTGGATAAATAAGTAGAAAGCATGCTTATACAATTTGCAGAGGACAACAAGGTATGAGGTATAGAAAGTACTTTGGAGGACAGGATTAGAATTCAAAACTGCCTTGACAAATTGGAGAACTGGTCAGGTGTGAGCAACATGAAATTCAGTAAACATAAATGCAAAGTACTTACATAGGCTTTATACTTACTGGAGAGTTTTTCAGCAAAACTCAACTCTTTGTGCCAAAATAAGCCCACCATACACACATGAATGTTCCTTTTTGTTGTCAAAACTGCCATGTTTTGGTGACGAAATAATACTACCTGTGCAAGAGTCACAGTGCCATTGGTTTATCGCAAAAGAATGAATGTGTATGCCCAGTGTGTTTCTTTGCTGTCCTACACGGCCTCGAGAAATGTCCCACAATGCCAATAAGGGCCACTCTGGTCTTCCCATATCAGAAGGGGAGTTGTCATTTCTCAATCTCACTGCTCCTCCAGCAGGGTATTTGGGGGGGGGAGGCAACAGAGAGCCTATGGACTGCCTGCAGAGAATTGAGAGGCTGATGTTGTAGTTCCCCCTCACTGCTTCTTGTCGGTAGAAAAGGTCCTAGTGAGGACACACTCCGCCAACAAAAGGATAGCTGTGTGTACGCTAACTACCACTATAATTATAGTAGTGGCTGCGTGCTGGTGGAAGTTTGCTGGAAGAACTATATAGCGTTGACATAGCCTTATGAAGGAAAAGTCAAATGTATGTCCACAAAATGTGTCATGACTGGCTGGCTATGTCTACACGGCACTTTTATTTCGAAATAACACTCGTTATTTCGAAATAAAAGAAATTAGGTCTACACAACGTTTTCTTATTTCGAAAGGACGGATCCCGTCCTTTCGAAATAAGAATCATCATTTCAAAAAAGTAAAACCTGCCGCCCCCTCGAAACGGCCGTTATTTCGGAAGGGATATTTCGAAATAAAGCCGTTTAGACATGTTCTTTCAAAACAACACTGTGTAGACCTGTTTCGAAAGAGCTGTTTCCAAACAACAGGTCCGAATGGTTTTATTTCGAAACATCCCTTCTGAAATAACAGCCATTTGGATTGCAGACTTTCCCTTAATTCGAATTAACGTTTTGTTAATTCGAATTAACTTATTTCGAAATAAGGATTTTATTTTGAAATAACTCATTTCGAAATCCTTATTTCGAAATAACAATGCATGTGTAGACATAGCTGCTAGGTAGTGGATGCAGTGCTGAAAGGGATCTGGGAGTTACAGTGAATCACACTGAGTATGAGTTAACAATGTGATGAATTCTGAGGATGTTGTATGTAAGACATGGGAGGTAATTGTCTCACTGTGTTCAGTCCTGGTGAAGGCCCAGCTAAGGTACTGTGTCTGTTTCTGGGAGCCAGACGTAAGAAAGATGAGGACAAATTAGAGAGAGTCCAGAGGAGAGGAAAGAAAGAAAAAAATGATCGAAAGTTTAGAAAAGCTGGCCTATAAAGAGAGATTAAAACTGGGCATGTTTAGCTTTGAGAAAAGAAGCCTTAAGGAGACCTGATAAATCTTTGGATATGTTAAGGGCTGTTTATAAAGAGGAAGATGATCTTTTGTTCTCCATGTCCAGTGAAGGTAGGTCAAGATATAAGGAGCTTAATTTTCAACAAGGTAGGTAGGTCAAGATATAAGGAGCTTAATTTTCAACGAGGTAGCTTTAGCTTAGACATTAGGAGAAACTTTGTAAGGGTAGGTAAGGTCTGGAATAGGCTTCCAAGGGAGGCTGTTGAATTCCCACAGCTGGAGAGGGAATATATTGGACAGATACCTGTCAGGGATGCTCAAGGCTTACTTGGTTGATAGGGCTGGTCTTAATGACCTATTAAGGTCCTACATTTCTGTGACTCCCTGGTTGCTGAAGCAGAATCTTATATGATGATGTGCAACACAGATTTCCCACCTTTTCCTTGATCCGAACACCAGAGCTTTGATTTTTGAACTCTGTAGAATTAACATCCCTAATTCTTTGGAGGACATTGAAGGATTTTTGTCATAATAAGTTATGGAAATAATTGTAGAGTGACGATACAGGATACCATATAGCATACATGCCAAAGTCTTTCTTTTCCAAAGTGTCTTAGTATAATATAATTGGACTGATGCCTGTTGTTCTCATGGCCAGCCACGTTCACAGTTTGACCATGAATAAGTTTCCCATTTTTCACCTAGCTCTGTGTTTTGACACACATGCCAGTAGTGGGTTCTGTGCCCTTCCCAGTGAAGAATGTGCAAACTACACCTATGCAAAAACTACTGTGTTGTTTATATCAGTGACAGGAGTGGATGGAGAGGGCTCAAACATATGGTTCTGAATACAGACAGTTTAGTAATGATTGCATAGATGATCATGTATTATGCTCAGTCCTCACTGTAAAAGTGAATTTATTAGCATTTACTTTTCTGTGAATGCATTTAACAATCTTTATATAATCAATTGTGTACAGATGAAATACCACATTGTGGGGACCGTATTCAAAATAGACAAAATAATATTGCTTAACTTGCATTTATATATAATGTATAGAATATTAGTCTGCCTATTCAAAGTATTGTTTGTCTTCTCTTATGAGAATAAGAGAAGTCTTTGTGAAAGGCAACAGAGTGTCAGGTGGCCTTTTCCTAGTTGTTTTCACTAAGAAGCACAAAAAGCCCAAAACTAACAAACAGAAAACCCCAACAACATCCAGCCACTTAAATTTCCAGAAAGTTATATTCCAGCATCTGGTAAATTACAAATCATAATGTAATTCTGAATGTTCTGTTGATACATTCCCTTCTACAGCTGTAGGTTATATACTGAAAAGACTTTTTTTTAAAACCTCCAATTGTATCAATGAAGAATCGATGAAATAGTCTTTCAATCAGTGGTTCCCAGCCTGTGACCCAAAAGTGGCACCTGGGACTTTTCAAAGTGACCTGCAGCTCCTCTTCTGCTTGCTGTAGAAGGGAGCCACTATCTAAGGACCTAGGCAGAATGATTTTCCATGGGGCTAAAAGACCAGTGCAAGCTCCTTGCTGCAGCTTAAGGGGACAGGAAATCAGCTCTCCCCTTCCCCTGTCTGTAGCAAGGAGCACATTCCATCTAGGCACATAGGTGCTGTAGTCCTTGCTGGAGCCAGAGGAAGGGGACCACTGATCTTCCGTCCCCCTGGCTGCAGAAGGGAGCCACTGCCTAAGGACTGAGGTGGAGCACAGAGGGCTATCAGATGCATGCAGCTTCCCTGCTGCAGCCAGGAGACAGGAGATCAGTGAGGAAGCAGCCTCCCCACTGACCTCCTTCTGTCTCACTGCGGTGGGGAACTGCTGGCTAGCGAAGACTGGTGGCCCTTCAGGGTTGTAAAAATATGGTATCCTTGGCCCTTGAGCAAAAAGGTTGGGAACCACTGCTTTAAATTATCTCAAGTTTGATTTAAACAGATTCCAGAATTATTAGTAAGTAGCACCAAAGCACAGTGTCAAAATAGTGACTACACACTAATGTTGAATCCAGTTAAATACTGTGTACTAGATTCTCAGTTCCAGATTTGTTTTCTTTGTGCCACCTTAGAAAAGGGGACATACTCTAGCAGACACCCATTATGGGAATTCTCAGCTGGGGTACGGTCTAATAGGCTGGACTTTGTCCTAACTCCAGGCCTGGTCTATCTGAGAATCATGAAACTGTAACTAGCTCACTGAAGACCTCTCCACCTTACCCCTGCCTTTGGCATCAAGCATTTTCTGGTGCAGGAACAAATATAATCATGCCATATTTTTGATCAAATATGCACAATTTGGAAAAGATCCATTCTCTTTTCTGTGGGGTGAAATTCTGTCAGAGGGAAAGCAACTGGAACAGAGACAGACTGGATTTCAATCTTTTAGTCCCATGCATGGAGCACAAGCAGTCTTGTTTATCTTTGGAGAAAACTCAGAGTTCAAAAGAATACCTTTTGATTTTAAGTTGCCTTAAAAAAACAATAGCAAGTTACATATAAAAGTGCTGGTACTTGTGTTTTATTAATTAAAATGGTCTGTATTAGGCAAGCCAAACATTGGGGGTGAATTCCCCCTTTTAATCAGGTGAATCTTTGAAGCTTTTCCATCTTTGCTTAATCAGTATTTTTTTCCCTTAAACTTAAAATATTTGCTGTCTTCCTGACATTAACGTGTACCTCAAACATCAGACATTGCTGATCTGGGTTTTTTGTTTAGAAAATTTTACAAAAGAATGCCTTATAAATTAGGGGTTTTCTTTCTTTCTTTCTTTCTCACACACACACGTGTGTGCACACATGATGGCTGGAGGAAAGAAACTGGTAATCATCCAGCTTTTCCCCAGACTAAGGTCCTCCCACTCGAGGCATTGATCACACTTTAATGCATTGGAATGCCTAATTTTCACAATTTTTTTTTTATTTTCTGGCATGGATAGCATAAAAATTTGAGTTTGAACGTAACTAAGAAATTTGCTAAATGGCCTCTTCTCTTTGATGAAATGGTTTTCCATACTTTTTGTTTGTCAGAAAAATCCAAAGGTCCAAAAAAAAAAAAGTCAAATTCGGAGTAAATGAGGGTGCTCTCAAAGATGGACACTGATCCTAATACAGCTGGATTCATTAGTCTTGAACAAATGGAATGATAATTCCATGAGAGAAGAAAAAATGTAGAACTAATACCACCCACTACAGACACTTTGATTATATTCTGTAGGATTTATCCTTTGGGAAGGGGTCAGCCAATGTTTTGGCATGGCTTGTCACTTTTAAGGAATTATAAGACTAAATCTTGTGAAATGTAATCAAAATATGCATAGAAAATGCTTGGTATGTGATGTCTCCAAGAAAATCAGCTCTTTCATAGCAGCTGTTCATCTACAGGGGCAGCTTCATAATAGGCACTTGTATCTGCTTTCTAACGTACTTTGCAATGTAAGGAGATGTATCAAAAAAAGAAAGAAGTCTGGGATTTCCCCTAGACTTACAACAAAATCCATCATGAATACACGCAAGCCCTCTTGGAGGCAGAAGGGGAACAGCTGTGATCACACTGTAAATGAGAGTCAAAATCTTAAAACAAAAACAAAAACTCCTATCTTGCATTTGAAAGAAATGCAGCAGAAACCCATGAACCCTAACCTATTGGACAAAATGAGGCACTTATTTAGGCTACCTGAAACTAGTTACTATATATTAAGGACACCTTACCCATGCCTCTCCTGCTGCTTGCTACCTGTGTTAGCATGACTGCCTTTTTTCTTTTTTAAAACTTATGCTAGGTAGGTGATGGCTAGCCCAGATATGTACATACAAGCAGGGGAATTACACCCCTAGCTTCTAGTGTAGATGTGGCTCATTTGGCTTCCATAAATTTTTATGAAATGGCTAGGCACTGAAGGATATATCATTTCTACTTTAAGCAGGTATATCCCTGATCTTATTTGTTCACCTCATCACCTTGTGATTTATGTTTTACTAGCTGTAACCCAGCAAAAATGATGGGAGCAAATCAAAATGGAATGTATGAAATAGAGATAGCTCTTTAATAACATTTTTTACACAAGTTCTTTGGTCATCTAAAACTTTTCCTTGATAGCTTGCATCCTTTATGTAAATTTGAATATTTGAGCTGCTGGCTGTGGCTCAGTGCTGCCTGAGTTCTGGTGCGCGATGGTTTGGCGGAGAGCACAGCCAGAGCCCACCCAACCAGTAGGTGAGGGGCGGGGGTGGCTGACAGCCAGGGCCATAACTACAGATTTTGGCATCTGTGGCAAGCATCCCAAAAAGTACCTTCCCCTGGCCTGGGGCCTGATCTGGCTCAGGGCCCAATCTGGCCTCAGCCACCTCCAGATTCATCCCCAGCAGCCTTCCTGCAGCAGCTAGGGGTGGATCTGGATCCCCACCACCGGTCAGATCCGATTCTCCCCTACCCTGCTGCTGGCTTCCCCTGAGTTCCTGTACCCCTCTTCCCTACCCACCCTTGCCTCTGGCTCCCCATGCTGCCCTGGACTCTTCCCTAGGCCCCCCACCCTGCCGCCAGTTCTCCACATAAGTATGTCGTGCTAGTTTGAACTAAAATTTGAACTAAGCACCTAATGCAAATTTGTTCAAACTAAGTAGTTCAAACTAAGCTTTGCCTAATTTGAACTAAACTGTTCAGTTTGAACTAGCCAAAGGCTAGTGTAGACCTGGTCTAAATTAATCTGGCCTAAATTTGTTTAGTCTGGACTAACTGGACAGCATAGACATAGCCAAAGACATGTAAGCCATGCCTCCGGTCTTTGGTCACACTCCCTATGTTGTAGTGTTGCAAGAGGAATTGTCATACAGCTAACATTCAATGGAGAATCCCCTTAGAATCTGTGTCAGTTTTCTGTGGTGACAGAATAGCACAAAGGGGGCTTTGTATAGGTAAGAATCTGTCTCTCTATATTTTAAGAATCATTAAATTATATAACTTAAAGTAAAATCAATAGTACTTCCTAGTAAAACTGAATTCTTATTTATTTCCCAGCAGTAAATGTTTAGTCCAATGAGTCATTGCAATGTTAGCTTAATCATGCTTTTTTCTGGGGCAAAAAAGTAGGAAGCACAAATATTTCTTTTTTAAATTAGGTAACAGAACTCTCAGATAAAAAATACAAGCTCTACAGCTATAGGATAACCCTTACCCATCAGACATTTGCCTTCCTTCAGATTGTCCATCTGAGATTTCTCCACTTTGAAGTATTTCCTTATGATGATTTATGCAAAATTATAGTTCTCATCTTGCAAAAGGTGCAGTAGAATTTTGGATCGTAGAGCCTGAACATTCCTGGCAAACTCATGATTTTTCTTATCCAAGCTTTTGAATAAAAACACAAAATTGTTTAGACATTTTTACGGCATTTTACAATGTATTACCTAAGTTTATAACAACTTACATCATTTGGGAAAGACTGTAAATTGATGGCAACACCCAAACAGAGGCTCAATAAACAGAGCCATTGTTTCTGGGCTTTCAGAGCAGAAACTGAAAAATTAGGAATTTTACTCATGTCTGGATAGAATAAATTTCAACTATGGTTCCTTTTCTTGCTTTCCTTCTTGCTTTCTCTGAGACTTCATGTTCAATTGTTTTGAGGCTACCTTTCTGGTCAATGCAAATAAATAAATGCCTCATAAGTACCATCTGTTCCTTTCATAGATACATGGCAGTACAACATTAATAATGACATAGAATGCTTTTTTGCTGGTGGCACATTAACTCAATTTGTTTTAAAAACACACTTTTTTGTGGTGTGTTATTAGGGAGCTCATGCAGGAAGCTATTACACCAAATGTTCATTTTGATATCTTGGAAACTCACAAGAAAAATGGAATTCAAGTTTTACACATTCTTTTCTACAAAACTTGGATTTAGCTGACAGCCTCTTCTTAGAAGAGGTCTGTTACTAAAAACAGCAGAGGTTTTGTTATATTCAGGATGGAAGTACATTAGGAAAGTCCAGTGGGAAAGTTTGTACTTTCTAGTCCAGAGTCTGTTAGATCGGTGGTTCCCAATCTTTTTGGATCAAGGGCCACAAATATAATTTTTGCAATCCTAGAGTGACCAGTATCTGCTGGCAGTTCCTCTGCCCACACCAGAGGAAAGAACTTCAGCAAGGAGGATCTCCATCCCCCTCAGCTGCAGCAGGGAAAATGTGTCCTCCATCTGGATCCCTGCACCATGGCTCTCTTCTGCACCCAGGGGAATGAGAGATCAGCGCTCCCCTGTCTCTGGTTCCAGTAAGGACCCAGTGCCTATGGACCAAGGTGGTGTGCTTTGCTGTGGTCCCTAGTACAGCCAAAGGGAAGAGGGCTCAGAGCTCTTGTCCCCTTGGCTGCAGCAAGTAGCCTGCACCGGCAACATGCTTGACTTAGGTACATAGGTAGTAGCTCCCTTCTGCACGCAGCAGGAGGGAAATCACAGAGCACTCTCAAAGAGCAAGGAGCTCACTTTTGGCCTGCCTGCCATCAGTCGGGAACCACTGTATTAGATGGCTAAGTTTTCTGAAGTCTCCAAAATGCTGACTCATTGCCTGACAAAATATATCCAACCTGAAGCTGAACAGATAATCAGTGGTGAAGTAGTTCATCTGAAAGAAACAAGTATTTTTCCTTAACAGTTCAAATTTGGTCATGATTCATCTAAGAGCACAGAGAAAGGTGAATAACTGATTTTTCAGTTAACTGGCAGTTCTGAAAAATCAGAAAACCAAACAAAACAAAACTGGTTTGATTTGAACTGAAACTGGAATTTTTCAGAATTTTTAGTAAATTGAAAAAGTCAGGTTTTGTTTCAGACATTTTAATAAGCAACAGATAGGAAGGGTTAGGTTTAGAAAATATAAGTTGTGCTGGTAATGACTATTCAGATACTCTCTCCTCTACCGCTAATGTTCTGATGCATGAATCCAGCCTGAAAAAGGGAAACAAGGCATTTGGGTTAATATTGAAATAAACCATTTTAATATTTCCAAAAGTCTTCATTTTTTCTTTTATTATGACTGAAACGGTTCTCTGAAAATGAGTTTACTTCATAAAATAGTTTGACTTTTTCCAATCTGTTATTTCTCAGCATTAAAAAATTGGGGTAAAAAATATTCACCCACGTCTGCTAACACCTCTGCATGGTTATAGCTCATCTGTTCCTGTGTAGGTGTTATATAAGGGTGTGATTTTGTTTTCTTTTTTGCAACATATTCTTTGTCCTTTCTAGAAGTATATCTACTGTAACCATTTTAACTGATGCCCATCTGTCATTTATTATCATGCTATTCCTTGGTCTATTGGGCTGTGTTCACACAGCACTCTTATTTCGAAACAACAGAGGTTGTTTCAAAATAAGAAATACCCTGTTCACATGACACACGGTTGTTTCGAAACAACTTAAACCTCATATGGGGATGAAACAACGTTGTTTTGAGACGATTGTTTCGAAACAATGCCATCCAAACATGTTGTTTCGAAACAACAGTGACTTGTTTCGAAATAACTGTTGCCTGAAACTGTTATTTTGCTTTGAGCTTTTTTCCTTAATTCGAATGAACAAACTGTTAATTCAAATTAAGTTGTTTCAAAATAAGGCATTATTTTGATACAAGTTGTTTCGACACAACTTGTATCGAAATAATGCCTGTGTGTGAACACAGCCTTGTATTTAAAATACTGGCCACTGGCTTCTTTCAAGAATGTACAGTTTTCCTGGAAATACCAGTATTGCAGCAATCTTGATTTAGGATGACATCTTCAAGATTAGTTTAGTTTCATTCCTTTCTGTAAGTTTCATTTAGTTTCATTCTTTTCTGTAAGTTCACCCATCTTCGAAGCATCTGAGGAAGTGGGATCTTCTCCCACGAAAGCTCATGCAAAAAATAAATCTGTCAGTCTTCAAGTGCCACACAACTCCTTGTTATGTCTTCAAGATGTCTTCATTAAAAAAAGTGGAAGACACTAAGGAATTTTTACAGCACTTAAACATCTCCCACTCAAATCATAATTAAACAATTTGCTGTCCACTTCTGATTGTAAAAGGAAAGGTTATTCAAATAATTCAAAGTAACTTTTTTCTTTACGTGATCTGTGATCTGGCAAACGTCCGTTTTCTCTGTTCCTGTTTATCAGGGTTTTTCAAACTGTGAGTCTGATACAGAACTAGATTCTGAGTTCAGTAAGTAGTGTGATAGTTATGCAGGAATGGATTTGATCCAGAATTTGCTTTAAAAATTGTGGGGGAAGAAACCAATGAGACAAATTATAATTTACAGAGATGAGATGTTCCAAAGGAGTAGCCATGTTAGTGTAGTGCAGCAAAATAAACAAGGAGTCCTGTGGCACTTTTAAAGATGAACAAATTTATTTAAAGTTTCAAGCATCTGATGAAGTGGGATTTTTCTCTCAGGAAAGCTCATGCAATAAATACATTTGTTCATCTTTAAAAGTGCCACATGACTCCTTGTTAGAGATGAGAAGTGCTGTTAGGACATTCTGAATTTAGAATCGAAATTTACTGTAACTACATCTAGGGCCAGCTGTTAAGCTGTTAAAAATTAGCATTGCTTTGTAGATGTGAGGACAATTATGTATGTTTACATCAGCTGATGATCTGGCTCTGGATTCACATTCTTTTTATGGTTGAAGACATGAAAGAAAATAAAAAACACCAATAAAATCCTTTTTGCAATTGATTTAATATACAAAGTTGGGGCAGGAATGAGGTTATGATTATACTAATTAAAAATCAACAACATACTGATTCTTAAGTTCCAAAGAGTTAGTCATGTTAGTCTAGTTCAGCAAAAGAAGCAAGGAGTCCTGTGGCACTTAAAGACTAACAAATTTATTTATCACATGAACTTTCATGAGAGAAAATCCCACTTCATCAGATGCTTTGAAGATGGGGGAACTTACAGAATGGGAGAAAACTAGATGCAGGAAGTGTAAGTCTTGGGACCAGGTCACACTATAACAGCTAATCAAAGCAGCTGTTAAGATTCAAACACTGGGAAACAGAACATAGAGGAAGGTGAGGTCAAATCACCTGTTGTAATGGGAAAAGAATCCATAGTGACGATTTAGTCCTGCTTTCACACAGTTGAGTCTGCATATCAGTTCCAATTCTTATGTTTCTCTTTGAAGTCTTGATGTGTTACTGACTTGCTTGAGCACAGCTGTTAATCACCAGAGTGATTAGGAAGATTGAAGTGCGCAGCAACTGGTTTTCGAAAGTTGTAATTTCTGATGTCAGTTTTGTGCCCATTTATCCTTTTGTGCAGAGATTGTCCTGTTTGTCCAATGTATAAGGTGTGGGAGCATTTCTGGAACATGATGGGATAAATCACGTTGGTGGATGGGCCGTTGATGGAGCAGCTGGCTTGATTAGGTCCTATGATGGTGTGTTTTGTGCAGATATGTTGGCAATGTGATTTGTTGCAGGGGTTTGTGCCTGCTTTAATGGTTCTATTGTTAGGTCTGTAGTTGCTGGTGAGTATCTGTTTGAGGTTAGCGGACTGTCTGTAGGCAAGGAGAGATCTGTCTCCCAACGCTAGAGAGTGAGGGAATCATCTTTTAGAATAGGTTGTAGGTCCTTAATGATCTGTTGTAGAGGTCTGGCTTGGGGGTTGTATGTGATGACCAGTGGTGTTCTGCTGTTTTCTTTCTTGGTCTTATCCTATAGTAGTTGACTTTGGGTTACCCTCCTGGCTTTGTCAATCTGTTTTTATTTGTTTGTTTTTTTACTTCTGCAGTTGAGTACTGTAGTTTTAAGAATGCTTGATAGAGATCCTGAAGGTGTCTACCTCTGTCAGAGGCATCAGAGCAAATGTGGTTATATCTTATAGCTTGGCTATAGGCAATGGATTGTGTGGTGTGTTTTGGATGTAGGTGTCTATACTGATTAGTAGGTTTTTGGTATAGAGTGGTGTTGATGTGTCCAACCCTTATTTGTACTGTAGAATCGAGAAAGTGGATATTCTGTGTGAAGTATCCCAGGCTAAGTTTGATTGTGAAGTGGAAATTGTTGAAATCCATGTGGAATCTTCAGGAGTATCCCTACCACAGGTCCAGATGAGGAAGATGTCATCAATGAAATGTAAACAGAGGAAAGGTGCTTTGGGATGAGACTTGAGGAAATGTTCTAAATTGCCTATAAAAATGTAGGCATATTGTGGGGCCATGTGGATACCAATAGCAGTGCTGCTGACTTGAAGATATAAATTATCATCAAATCTGAAATGGTTGTGGGTGAGCACAAAGCCACAAAGTTCAGCCACAAGGTGTGCTGTGGCATCATCTGGGATCATTCTTCTAATAGCTTGTAATCCATCTTTGTGTGGGAAGTTGGTGGAGAGAGCTTTTGTGTCTATAGTGGCCAGGATGGTGCTTTGTGGAAGCTAACCAATGGATTGGATTTTCCCTAGAAAGTGTGTGGTGTCTTGAAGATAGCTAGGAGTGTTGATAGCACAGGGTCTGAGGAGGGTGTCTACATAGCCAGATAAGCCTACGGTAAGAGTGTCAATGCCTGAGATGATGGGAAGCCTGGGGTTTCCTTTTTTGTGGATTTTTGGTAGCAGACAGAATATCCGTGGTCAGGGTTCTGGTGGTGTGCGTGTCCCTATTACTTCCTGTGTTGCCTCGGGGAGTTTCTTGAGTAGGTGTTGTATTTCCTTTTGGTATTCCTCAGTGGGTCAGAGAAAAGTGGTTTGTAGAATGTTGTGTTGGAGAGTTGTTTACAAGCCTACTGATCATAATCCAATTTATGTACGACGACGACAGCACTCACTTTGTCAGACTCTTTAAATTCCTTTTACTTTCCTCCTTTTGTAACATGATTTAATTTAAGAGTTTCTCTTTAACTTAGAAAGTCCTTGCCAAAAATTCTGTTGGTAATAATTTAGTGAATGTCCTTTTCTTATTAAATGTGAATTGTACAAAGTTACCGTTGTTTGTCGCAGAGAAGCACTCATGCACGTTAGGAGAAAAGAGGAGAACTGAGGGTGAAATCCTGAAGTCAGTGGAGTCATGTTAGTGGTGGCTTGCTATATATGTCTGTCTTGCTATATCTACTGAAGCACCAAAGCTTTAGGTAGCCATCCTGTCTCTGATCACTTCCTTCTGGTCTAGGGAAGGATTTTAATCTTCTTGATTTCCTCTCTTATTCCTAGTGGATTATGTCTTCAGTTTAACTCTCAGAAGCAGTGAAATAGCAAAGATCCGGAGTTATCAATCCCAAATCTAAGGAGGCAGAAGTACTAGGAAAGATAAAAAGAATCACATAGGGGAAACAGAAGTCTGTGGTGAGGATTCTCTTTGACCAAGAAGTTTTAAATATACTCTTGAATAGGTTGTGGGCCTTGTTCCAAGAAAACTTTTGGTCCAGAGATTCTCTGGGTTGGACTTTCTGACACCACTGGTAGTTCAGCCTAGCTGAAATTCTGATCTATCCTACTTAAAATGAATTTCAAATTCTAGTTTAAGGACCTGAGCCAGTGCCTCCAAGATAAACCAGCAGAATAAGCATCATGTGATGTTTCTGATTTAGAGATCCTAATGATGAGTGCTATAGAAAACTATGAGATAACTAGATGAGTCACAGTTCTCCTCCACAGCTCTTTGTTAATCACTGACTTTCAAAAACTGGATTCTTCAAATAAACATTCACCCCTTTATTATTTATATCAAATTAAGATACTTTCAGATTTATCAGAAACAATATTAATAAAAGAAAATATCTCTTCATTTTCACTGGTATCAAAAACTTTCTCAGGTCACTTCAGTTAGAGGATTTTTGTATCTTGTAACACTGGCTTTCTGATAGTAGACTGTTCACCAAACAAAGATGTGATTCCTAGAGTTGTTCAGAAAATGAAATTTTCATCCTTTGAGAAATTTTATTTGAATGTTTTTTAAAATTATTTTTCCAAATTTTTTATGAAATGGAAATTCAGAAAAATTCTGATTTAGAAACACGCAGATGTTTTCTTTCAATAATGTTAAATGTTACAATAGAATATAGTAAATATTAAATATAATGTTTTACTACAATGAGAAGTGAAATGAGAATATTGAAATGGTTAGTTCAGACATTTTAATGCCAAATTTAATTGAAATAATTGTCACATCAAAATGCCTTGATTTTGATGTAATCACATTTTTTGTTAAAAATCAGTTTAGTGGAAAACTTTTCAATCTGTTCTCATGATGCCATGGTTCTTATCATAATTCTCACTATTACTTTGTGTTGCAATTAAATGACAGAGGGAGAGAGATAATCTAGTTGCTGTAGTACCACATTAGTAGTTGATGTCTAATAAAAAAATCTAAACTAATGGAGACTGGAGAGAAGTAAATAGCAGTGTGCCTCCAGAGGTTTGTGCTGGAACCAATACTTTTTAACATATTCATAAATGATCTGGAAAAAGAGGTAAATAGTGAGGTGGCAAAATACGTAGATCATACAAAACCACTCGAGATGATTGACTCCAAAGCAGACTGTGAAGAGTTACAGAAAGATGTCAAAAATGGGTGACTGGCTAATAAAATGGTAGATGAAATTCAGTGTTGGTAAATGCAAAGTTAATGCACATTGGAAAACATAATGACCAGTGTTTCCTCTAATTTTTCATACGCTGTGTGCACAAAAAATTTCTTTTGTGGAAATTTTTGGAACCAGTGTCCAAATTTGTGCATGCTGCAGTGAGTGTGGTCAAACTTGTGAGTGCAATGAAGTAAATGTGTATGATGCAAATAATGTCTAAATTTTATTTTGATATGACAATGGAAATAATTTTATAAATTACAAAACCTTACTTGAAACATGCTACTTGAAATTGTCTTCTTAAAGTAGCATAAAAATATTAGCACTGTTGAACATTTTTGTGTGCGCTTTACTTTGTTGTGTGCATGGGCTTCACAAGCTGTGCTCATGCGTGCATGCACACGTTAGATGGAACATTGGTCCCAACTATAAATGTAGAAAATAATGGGGTCTGTTTAAATTAGCTGTATCCACTCAGGAAAAAGATCTTGGGGTCATTATGGATAGTTCGCTAAAAACATCCAGTCAATGTGAAGTGGCAGTCAAAAAAACTAACAGACTATTGGGAATAGTTAGGAAAGGGATAGACAATAAGGCAGAAAATATCATATAGCCACTTTATAAATCTATGATATGCCCGTATCTTGAATATGGAATGGAGATCTGGTCGCTTCATCTCAAAATATGATATATTGAAATTACAAAAGAACAGAAAATGATGACTAAAATAAAGGGTAAGGAAAAGCTTCCATATGAAGAGAAATTAATAAGACTGGGACTTTTCAGCTTGGAAAAGAGATGACTAAGGGGGGCTAGGATAGAAGTGTAAAATATCATGACTGCTATTCAGAAAATAAATAAGAAAGTGTTATTTACTCCTCCCTATAACACAAGAAGTTGGGATCACCAAATTAAATTAATAGGCAGCAAGTTTAAAATGAACAAAAGAATTAATTTCTGTTGACAATGCATTGTGAAACTTGCCACAGGATATTGTTTTAGTCTTGGCCTTCCCAGGGTTCAAAAAAGAACTAAATAAGTTCATGGAGGAAGGTCTGTTAATGATTATTAGCCAGGATAGGCAGGGATTGCTGGCTGAAAAATAACTAAAATACTAAATTTAAAGTGTAAATATAGATAAATATTAGCAACATAAATCTGTAATGAACATATTTTGGCATCCAAATCTTATGAATTTTTCATGTACAATTGGGTGTATATGCACAAAAGGTTTTATACAAGTAATTATAATAAGTCAAAATATGTGAAAATGTTTCTAGCATGTAACTATAAATATAAAAAGTAAAAAGTAAACACCAAATTTCCATGAAATTTACTGAAGTACTCAAGTTTTAAGAATCTGCCTCCTTCAAAAACATTAAAAAGTTAGATACAAAAGAAGCTAAAAGATTATTTACCAAAAGGAAGACAAAGCACAAACATCAGACACAGCTACAATGGCTGCTTGTGGGCAGCACTGCATTTATATGTAACAGCCTGTATAGATCTACCTGGTAAGGAAAAATTCTCACAAGCAGGATTTAAAAAACATCAGAAGAAATGATCACATTGAGGAAGCAAAAAATTAGACCATTGGAAAATTCCTGGATTGTGCTCTGTCAATTGCTGTCAACAGGGGTCGGTCCTGGGGCCAGTTCTGTTCAATGTTTTCATTAATGATCTGGATGATGGATAGATTGCACACTTAGTAAGTTTGCAGATGATACCAAACTGGGGGGAACGGTAGACACCCTAGAGGGCAGGGACAGGATTCAGGGAGACCTAGACAAATTGGAGCAGTGGGCCAAGAGGAATCTCATGAGGTTCAACAAGGATAAGTGTAAAATCCTGCACTTGGGACGAAAAAACCCCATGTACTGCTACAGGGTGGGGAGTGATCAGCTAAATAGCAGCACTGGAGAAAAGGACCTGGGAGTCATGGTGGATGGGAAGCTGGATATGAGTCAGCAGTGTGCTCTTGCTGCCAAAAAGGCCAATGGCATACTGGGCTGCATCAGAAGTGTTACCAGCAGATCAAGGGATGTGATCATTCCCCTCTATTCTGCAGTGGTGAGGCCACATCTGGAATACTGTGTCCAGTTTTGGGCTCCCCACTACAAAAAGGACATGGACAAATTAGAGAGAGTCCAGAGGAGGACAACCAAAATGATCAAAGGGCTGGAGCGCAAGCCCTATGAAGAAAGACTGAAGGAACTAGGCTTATTTAGCCTGCAGAAGAGAAGACTGAGGGGGGATTTGATAGCAACCTTCAACTACTTGAAGGGGGTTGCTCCAAGGAGGAGGGAGCTCGACTGTTCTCGGTAGTAACAGAGGGCAGAACGAGAAGCAATGGTTTCAAGTTACAGCTGGGGCGGTCCAGGCTGGATATTAGGAAAAACTTCCTTACTAGGCGAGTGGTGAAGCACTGGAATAAGCTGCATAGGGAGGTGGTGGAATCTCCATCTCTGGAGGTGTTCAAGTCCCAGCTGGACAAAACCCTGACTGGGATGATCTAATGGGAGTGGTCCTGCTTTTTTTGGCAGGGGGTTGGACTAGATGACCTCGTGGGGTCCCTTCCAACCCTATGATTCTATGATTAAGAGCTTGTTCACGCCTTTTTAGCATGTCATTGTGAAGGCAATGGGCACACAATGGTGAAATCTGCAATTCAGATGAAGTATAGATCCTAATGGTAGTTTGCCTTGATGAGCCAACATTGAAAAGTACTGAGGCTTCCAGCCTTGCTAGGTCTACTAGGTGTGAACAATTTCTATAATTTTATATATTTTCATTTCTGTCCACACAGTTGAGGGCATGGCCCTTGATTGCTTGGGGCCCTAGGCAGTCGTCTGGTTCACCTACCCTTAAAGATACCTCTGAGTCAGTAGAAGATAGCTACTGGCTGTAAAAGAGGTAAAATTAAACTAGATCTGTGTGAAATTTTCAGAGAAACAGTTTATTCAAACAAACAACAGTTTTGATCGACCCCAAATTATTTATGAATTTGACACAAATATTTTCAGGCATTTTCAAATCTACCAGATCAAGAAAAGGGATGGTGCCACCAACCAGCTCCCTACCAGCACCCTCATTATTCCAGATGAGTACATTACTCTGGGCTATAGGAGTGTTGTCGGGTCCTCGCCTCATCAGGGCGAGGCAGACCAACAGCCAGTTGGTTCAGGCCTTCAAGCCCGGCTGGGGTAAGGCAAACCAACAGCCAGTCGGTTCAGGCCTTCAAGCCCGGCTGGGGTAAGGCAAACCAACCATGGTTTGGCTGGTAGCAGGGGAGGGAAGGGGAATGCAGGCCCGCCCGCTCCACTGCGTTCCAGCCCAGGGCCCTAGCAATGGCCACGCGGAAGGCCACTGTGTCAGTGGGGCTCCCACCAAAATGCACTGACTTACAATTGTCCCTGGGCTACTTCCTTCCCTTCCCCGCTGAGGCCTGGGGCAAACTGTCCTCGTGATACTCCGGGTAGGATCCCCAGGGCATCCCCGTCAGGCCCTCACTATCTTCGGGAGGCAAGGCTGGGAACTCGGCCTCCTCGGCCAACGGCAGCTCCTCCAGGTCGCACGCGTCTGGAAGGGCGGGCTCGCTGTCCTCCCCAGCACAGGGGAGCTCTTCCAGGTCCTCCCCAGCGTCAGGCTGGTCCACAGGGCTCAGGCTCTCTGCGGAGGGAAGCCCATCAAGGTCCTCCCCTGGAGGAGTTTTCTCCAGGGGTGCAGTTGCCCAAGGTTCCTCCCCCCAGCTCTTCTCAGGTAGAGAGTCTGGGCACCAGTTAGCCTCCTTTACTCCCGGTGGAGGGAGGTCTGCCAGGGGTGACAGCCACTTCTCTCTAGGCTCCCACCATGGCTGCCTGGTCTGCTCCCTTTTATAGTCCTCCTGCTCCTGGCGCCCTTCCTTTTGTTTCCGGCCCCGGCCGCTCTGCCAGGTCTCCTCTGGCCAGCAGGGGGAGTGCGGGCGCCCAGCTGCCTCTCTGCAGCTGCCTAACTGTTCCCCTCTGCTACAAGGAGACATGAGTTTAAATCCCCACCCAGCAAACGGGCTTTTCGTTCCTCCACATCTTGGAATTTTTCAGCTTGTCAGAGACATCTACGTTATTTCAATCTCTCTGCTGATCTCCTCCTCTTTCCATGGTATAGATTATTTGTTTCTTAAAATATTAAATGTATGAAATAGGTGTCTCTCTCAGACTCCCATTCATTCCTGACAAAGTTCTAATGAAATTATAATACATACTCATTGCTAGCAAAAATGGCCTAACTGCAGGATGGAAGAAAGTAAATTCTAGGAATTTTTGGTAGAGCCCAGTCTAAACTTTATGCAGAGATACTGTAGTAAAAATGAAGTCTGTTCAGGCTAGATGCAGCATGGTGGAATTCACTTTGCTTGAGCAGTTTCCAGTGGTTAATCTCAAAAAGACATATGTATTGTCTGAAAAAATAAACAATAGCAGAATATACTCTTTACAAGTTCCTTTTTCTGTATTTAACTCTGTGTTTGCCATCAGTTTTCCATTTTGCCTGTTAAATGAATATTGCCAAACAATGGCTATTGGGTGCTTCTGGCTACCATTGAGGTGAACTCAAAGACAGTAGTAGCTTTGGATGACCTATAATTAATCATGAACTAAGTCAGTAGGAAATATGTTACATGTTTTGCAGCTCTTTCATAGTGGCAAAACATACCCAAGAAACTGGAATTAGAAAAACTGGGGAAATGTCTGTAGCACTGTTTTCATCAGTGTGCATATGGTAAATAAGTCATTTGATGCCAGTTTGAAAGAAGCATCATAAAAGTATCAATATTATTCGGTACAGTTGTTACATTAAGTTGCCTTATTGATTAGGATCTACTGGAAAGCTTTTTAAAGTATAGTTATGGTCAGAAAAATGATTATATAAATGGCATCTGCTTTATTAACATCTGCTTGCTTATGTACCCAAAGTCCTATGTTCTTGATTTAGTTACCTAAGTTTATACTATTTATTTTTATCCTGTTGGCATTATCAAACCAGCACAACTAGGGACAAGTGAACTGGATTCTTTTCTGGCACACATATCACTAACATGATTGTTAGTGAAATTCCAGTTGCAGAATCTTCATTACTGGGGTGAGGTGTGAGCTGGAAAGAACACAGGATGGATTTTCAAAGCCTATGCTGAGCTTGAAAGGCTGTCAGTCTAAAAAGCTATCATTTTATTTGTCAAATGAGCTCAGTCTTTGTTGACATCATCGAGAAACAGACATGGAACTGGAAAATGTGATTTGTATGGTAACTTTTCAGAATACTTGATTGCACTTTTTAAAAAGACAAGGTGCATAAAGGAATTCTTTCATCTCAACAGTGCACGTACTTCATTGTCACAGCTTTATCAAACCCAGTTTACAGGTTAGATCTGGCTAGATCTGAGAACATTATCTGCCCAACAATCCAGGCAGGCATTGCAATTACTTCTGCTGACTTTTGCAACTTCAGGTATTTTTCAGTTAAAAAAAAAAAAGGAGAGTTAGGAATGTTGTTTTAGGCAAATCCATAATTCACAAACTGTTTTCTTCTTAAGTTGGAGAAAAGTTAATCTAAGTTTGCCCAAGCCAAACACTAGACAGCGTGAAAGCTCCCGTTAAAAAAGTGCAGCAGAACTGCTAGCCTAATCTTGATATTAACCTGAAAAGCAGGGCACATTGCTGTCCCCTTTACTCTAACATAGCAGTTCTTCAGGCATCCAAGCCCAGCAACCTTTATATCAGGAATGTGCAGGCATTACACACACCCAGGAGGCAAGCAGCCCATTGGAACAAAAGCACTGCAGGGTGCACAGGAGTAGCGAAGAGGATCATTGAATCTAGATAATCCAGAACAGAAGATACCAGAGAATGTAAGGCGAGTGATAGAAAGGAAGCTCCCTGTTTCCTTTTGAGAGTTTTTAAAGGGACAAGTCTTCTCAGTAGGACCTACATGCACTAGTTACAATTTATTAAAGGTCCAGTTCTGATCCTATTGAAGTCCAGGGCAGAACTTCACTGACTTCAATCAACAGATAAGGATCCTTAATATTAATTCCCTGTTAGACACTAAGGATCAGTTGGGATGGTTCTTGGCAAGGGCACATAGATTTGTGGTAGGCAATAAGGAGTTTAACCACCTCTCCTCCTTGAGTTCACCCCAATCATAGGAGCTACAATCCCTGAACTGAGCTGGGTGCAACAAATATTCTCTCATTCCTAACCTTGCAGGCCAGTGCTTAATTTATAATGGAAGAGGTGCCAAAACTAAAGCAATATTTTATTATTTTCATAACTGATGTGGAAAGCTCAGAGGCACCAGGGCTAACAGCCATGCCTATAGGTGCTGAGGCTCAGCCCAGGTAAGCCCTGGCAAAATTAAGCACTGCTGCAAGCACCAGGCACCCCAAAAAGGGATGAGAAGGTAACACCTGTTTTCCTTCATACCGCAAAGCTTGAAAGCTATCAAAGGATCTGCATACTACACCTCCTTATGGAGTTCAGCAATAGGCACCAGCCCATACACCTGATGAGCATCAGAAGAATTCTTATCCTGACAGTGAGGCCTTGTACTGCCCCAGGACAGGCCCATGCCAGCCAGGTGTGATTGAACTCTCTCTGTCTCTCTCTCTCTCTATCATGTGCATCAAGGCAATTTGTCATCAGTACAGAGTCTGTCCTACAGAAGAACCATCACCAGGAGTAAAATAAGAGGGTCATAGAAGCTAACCAAAGTATGTGTGGTGACATTATGAGATGTGCATTTGTAACACTAAACTGAAATCTAGAATTCATTAAGGAATAAGTAAACAGAATGGAATGAGAGTTTTTTTTATTGGAAAAAAAGTGGAGCATAATGGACACCCTTAAAAACTTGCCAACTGCCTCAAGGAACAAAACAATGTTACTGTAGCATTTGCCTTATTCTCTAGGTATTCTTTTTGGGAAAAATAGGCAACCGTGTCCATTTATCTAAAGCAAAACTGACAAGCTTTTAAAGGGCAACTTTGCCAAAAGGCTTTGTTAGCCAGAAAAATGACAGAATGAGAGTGTATTCCAGGCTTTCTGAGCACGTTTATGATATTATTTACAGTGATGTGTGTTAGGAGTGACTCCAATAAAGTCAACAGAGACACATCAATAAAATACATTACATAAGAGTTTAAGAAGGTAAGAATGGCCATGCCGGGTCAGACCATCAGTCCAGCTAGCTTTGAAGAGTCTGACGAAGTGGGATTTTCTCTCACGAAAGCTCATACAGTAAATAAATTTGGTAGTCTTTAAGTGCCACAGGGCTCCTTGTTTGTTTGTTTTACTGAATTTTTTAAAATTATGCTTTAATTCTGTGTTTCACTCCTATGAAGGGTTCACAATAGGCCTTCATCTAGGGCCCCAGATGGCCTAAGGCCACCACTGGGGATGCCTTCTGGCCTTAAGGAACATGACTTGGCACAGCAAGGAGGGAATGGGAGTACAAAATGAATCTTCACAGTTAAGATATAGCAAGGGCTGGCAAAAGTAGAGATTGGAAGCAGCTGCCATAAGAGAAAATTATTAGCACGTATGTTTATATTTGTATACTTGCACAAATGAAAGCATATGTTTTGGTATACTTTTTCTGCTCTGCCAGCTATTTCCCCTTATTTGACCTATTCCTGTTATTCACTGTACAAGTTGTTTTCACTTGAACAGTCTTGACTAATTTGGATTTTCATATGAATGATCTCATTCAGTTAGGATAAGTAAATGTATAGAATCCTCTAGTTTAATAAATATTTATTAGTGATACTAAGAAACAGGGAGGCAGCATGCCTTAGACATGAGGATAAAGTTCCCAGCAGTTCAGCTGTCTGGCTTCTAGTCCTTACTCTTCTATAGGCCCCTGTGTTGTTTTAGGTAAGTCACTGTGCCTCTCTGTATCTCAGTCAACTCCTCTGTAAAGCTGAGGTGAAATGACTTTCCTTCCTGTCTAATGTGTCTTGTATTTTTTTTCCAATGAAAAGTACAATATAAACTAAAAAATGATTTTATAGGAATTAAATGTATTGATACCAGTTTTTACCATTAATGTGGAGTGAAAACTCATAGCAGGGATTCGGATAGGAAAAGTAAACGTGATTTATTTTAGTTTTTTTTTTATTGTTTCACTACAACTTCTTTTCAGATGAGTTAGGTTTTTAAGAATATACATCCTTGAATAATTTGACTCTGACCCCAGTATGTTCCATTTGTGGAATTGAGGGGCAGCTTGATGAAAGGCTGGAATAATAGTGATGTTTCTGGATGGTGATAGGGGTTGTAGAGCTCTCTCGTGGCTGGGAAAGAGTAGTAATTTTGTCAAATATTCTTGATGGGTAACTCTCTGGAGGAATATCATCGGAGACTATGTAACCCAGAAAACCAACCAACCAACCAAACAAAATGAAACAGGATGTTTTGCTTCCAGGACAAAGAGGAAAGGTTTTGAATGCTCAGACTATGACAAAGAAAATTAACTGAATGAAATGCACTCTAGCATTTTAGGCTGAAAATTTGACTAGATTTGTTAAATTAGTTTAGAAGTAGGTAGTAAGCAAGTTAAAGATCTTTTGCTTACTTGAAATAATGGTGTATAACTTCAATTTACAAAATATTGTTGATAGAGGTGAAGAATATGAGCATTAGTTTTCCAATACGTTGGTACAACAAATACAAGTAGTGTTGCAAACAAATACTAAATATTGGAAGAGGTCCGAAATAACGCAAAATATGGTATAATAGTCGTAACGACTTAGATGTTTAGTCTTGTAACATTTAGTGTCATTCTCAATTAGTATAAATCTGTATCAGAGATAAGAGAAGAGAAGCATTAGAAAAATATGTCAGAAGTAGAGCTGAGCAGAGAAACAACTTTGTTTCACAGGAAAAACTTAAGTTAAACTGAAAGAAAAGTTTCATGGGACTTTTCAAAAGACAGGTAAACAATATTTTTCATTTAGAATTTTCTGGTCTGAAAATCGAAACTGTTTTCAACCTGTGATCCACACATGACTCGGAGTCCCCCAAAGGGGTCTGTAACTCCAACATGAAAATTTTGAAGGGTCTGAAACTGATAAAATATTGAAAACCACTGATCCAGAAAGAAATCAAAACCAACCATTTTCTGTGGAAAATTTCAATTCTGAGGCAACCATGTTTTCCAACAGGAAAAAAAAAATATAAAAAAAGTTTGACCAGTTGGAGGCAAAAGGATTATGTAATGCCAGGCAGTGACAAGTTAACACTGAGCATGGTAGTGAAATTTAGACCTATATTGTGCTCTTGTTGTTTCATATGATTTTGTTTTTTCTCTCACTCTCTGTTTCCATGACCTTGATCACTTTTGTCTTTCCAGTTCTCTGCTCATTCCCACAGATGGTTCCTTTCAGTCCTTTTCCATTCACTTAATGCCTAGTTCTTACTCTCATCCCCATTGGTTTCACCCTTTACTATATTATTTTTTATTTTGTTAGCTACCCACATACCTTATTATTTCTCTGTTTATTTGTCCCCTATCTACACACATTTCTTTGCATTCAACCATTTCCCCCCACAGAAGTCTACCATTCCCACAAAACGGCACAGAGGACCAAAATCTTCATTGCACTGCACCTTACACAGTCAGTTAAACATCATGAAGGTGCTTATAAAATGTTACCCCACAGAATCTCCTCAGATAATAAAAGCAGCAAGAATCCTGTGGCACCTTGTGGTCTAACAGATTTCTTCGAGCATAAGCTTTCGTGGGCTACAACCCACTTCATCAGATGCATCTGACGAAGTGGGTTGTAGCCCATGAAAGCTTATGCTCGAAGAAATCTGTTAGACTATGAGATGCCACAGGACTCTCACTACTTTTGCTATACACAGACTAACACGGCTACCCCTCTGGAAAATTCAGATAATAAAGGTGTTGATGCTACTGTGCTTCATAGAGAACAGACATCTTAAATCGTGGCATGGTTTTTCTGTTGAGCAGGTGGAGGGAGAGGGCTCTGGCACAGAAAGACCAATGGGTACCCTTGTAGGCATAGAGGAAGTCAAACAGCTTGAAAATGCAATGAAAGTGAAGTTCTGTCTTGTTGCTGAGAGAGACAGAAGTTGATCCAATAGAAGAGATTATGTCATTCATATTATCTCGGTCCCAGGACATTACTGAGATGGCCACAATATCACAGAAAAGGGTAAAGGGGGCAGTCACAGAAAATAAGTAGAGTTTTGAACTTTAGTGTGGACAGATCAGCCAGTCTAGCTCATGTTCGTCCCTCAGCTTTAAGAGAATTATCTACAAAGTGTATGAAACCATTGATGGTTCTTTATAAAGGTCATAGACAAATGTGCTGGAATCATAGGGCTGAAGACAACCAATTGACAGTTTCAGTTGTCAAAAAGAAAAAAAACCCTATATCCTCTCAATCTTTTAATTTTAGCTTCTATACTGAGTAAAATAATATGACAGTTGTTAACCAGAAAATTGCTATACTGAAAAGACAGAGAACAATGAGTAATAAGTTACAGAAGTTTATGTGGCATGAATTGTGCTAGAGAAACTTGGTTACTTTTCTTGGCTAAACTGAAAAATGAGTAGGGGAAAAAAGATAAAATGCATTTTGATTTAGTAAAGCATAATAGTGTTTCAGAATGATTAAAAATAATACAGATTGTTTTGGATTCATTTACCAGTTAATTAAATTGATGAAAGGATTGCAAATTGACTCAGAGATGATATATAAAAGACCAGTAGTGGGAATCTTAGAAATGTAGGTTTGGGAGGATCCTTCAGAAGTCACCAGCTTCAGCATCCTGGGCTGAGGCAGGTCCAAGTAAACCTAAACCATCCCTAACATGTTTGTCAAAATTCTTAAACTCTAGTGATGGGGATTCTACAACCTTCTTTGTAAGCCTCTTTCTGAATTTAAGTATCCTTACTAGTCAAAAAGCTTTTCTTAATATCTAATGAAAATGTCCATTGCTTCCAATTCAGCCCTTTACTACTTGTCCTACCATCAGTGAATATGGAGAACAATTGCTCTCCATCCTCTTTATAACAGTTCTTGACATATTTCAAGACTATCAGTACGCTCCTCAGCTTTCTTTGCTTAAGAGTAAATATGCCTAGTTGTGTTGGGTTTTTTTTTTTTTTTTGTTTAACTTTTCCTCAGAGGTCAGGTTTCTCTAAACCTTTCATCATTTTTGTTGCTTTCCTTTAGACTCAATCTAACTTGTCCACAGCTTTCAAAAAACGATACTTCATCTGACGCTGTACCAGTGCCAGTCTAAAATCAGGACAGAAATATCCTGTGTCTTGCATATGACAGTTATGTTACTGTACCTGAGAATCATATTAGTTCTTTTTTCCAGCTGCATCACATTATTGATTTATATTCCATTTGTGACCCACTGTATCATCCAGATCCTTTTCGGCAGTACTACTACCTGGTAGCCAGTTTTTCCCCATTCTATAGATAGATATGCATTTTGGGTTTTTTCTAACTTAAGTGAAGTACTTTGCACTTACCTTTACTGAATTTGATCTTGTTGAATTCAGACCAATTCTTCAATTTGACAAGGTCATTTTGAATTTTAATTCTGTCTTTGAAAGTGTTTGCAGCCCCTCCCAGCTTGGTGTCATCTGCAGATTTTATAAGCACACTTTACACTGCGTTATCAAAGTCCTTTAATGAAAATATTGAATAGGATTGACTCCTGCAAGACACCACTATATATGTTATCGCAGTTTGACAGTGAACAGTTGATAACTATTCTGAGTACAGTTTTTCAACCAGTTGTGCACCCATCTTATAGTAATTTCATCTAGACTGCATTTTCCAAGTTTCAGTATGAGAATGTGGTGTGGGACTGTGTCAAAAGCTTTACTAAAAATCAAGATATCAGGTCTACTGCATCCTCACTGTCCACCATAATTAGGTTGACTGGTATGATTTTATTCTTGACAAAGCCATGATGGCTATTCTTAACTGTATTTTCCTCAAGGTGTTTACAAAGAAGGAAAATGTGGTCTCAATATAAAAACTAAGGCCTTGCCTACGTTCGTATGTATGCCAGCAAAACTCTGGTCACTCAGGGGATGTGCTACCCTCCCCCCCCCCCAAAAAAAAAAAAGAAAAAGAAAAAAGAACCCTCCCTGAGCAACATAATTTTACTGGTTTAAATGCTTGTGGACAGCATTATAAGGAATTGCTCTTCTGTAATGCAGTTACTGCTACTCATTTACATGGTTTTATTATGTTGGTAGGAAAGTGCTCTCCTATTGGCCTAATGTAGCTATATAAGCACTTATACCAGCAAAATTTGTATTGCTTAGGGGTGTGGCCTAAATGGGTCATGCAAAACTAGCTGAACTGCCACAGAGTTTCTTAAATACCTGAGGATGAATTTCATCAGGCCTTGCTGACTTCAACATCTCTAACTGATCTGGAAATTCTTTAACATGTTCATTCCCTATTTTGGTGTGTGTTTCTTCCCTCTCATTGCTAATATTAATTGTGTTGAGTATCTGGTCATCCTTTCCTTTTTTTCAGTGTGAAGACTGAAGCAAATTAAACAATCAGCATTTCAGCCTTCTTAAACTCTTCAGTTACTAGCTCTACTTTCTCACTAAGAAGAGGACCTATACTTTTCTTTCATTTGGAGCAAAAATAAATGTGTTTTAAGAATCTCTTCTTCTTGTTGTTTGTCCTTTGCTAGATATAACTTTTTTCTGCCTTAACTATCTCATTTTGTTCCTGCACCATTCTGCTATTCTTTTGCATCCCTCCATAGTCCAAATTTCCACATTTTGTCATACTCCTATTTGATTTTCTGGTCAATAAAGGGCTCATGTTGGAGCCATATTGACCTTCTACCATTTTTCCTTTATTTCCTTCATAACAGGATAGTTTGTAGTTCTGCCTTTAATACTGCCTCCTCGAAAAACTGTGAGAGATGTCCTGATCACCTTTCCTTAGATTTTCCTCCCATGGAAACTTCTTTGTTTGGGTCTTTTTAAGTGTACTGTCCTTATTCTATTCCTCTCACTCCTTCATTTCCTTAGAACCATGAAGTCATAATTTTATGATCACTTTCACACAAGTTGCCTTCTATTCTCCTCTCTTAGTCAGAATGGAGTCTAAACTGGCTATCCTCTTGGCTACAGAAACAAAAATTTGTTTTCAATATGCTGTATTTCAAGATTGGAAATGTTGTGTTTTGAAATATCACTTTCCCAACAGATGTCTCAGTAGCTAAAGTCCCCCATCACTATCAGGTCTAGTGTTTTGGATGTTTGTTGTTTGTTCTAAAAATGCCTTACCTACCTCCTCTTCATGATATGGTGATCTATAGTAGACCCGTAGCTTTGTAGGGGCACAGATATTTAAAACGAATTAAATTTACCTTTAAAATTTCTGTTAGTCAGTATTGTGCATCTGTTTTTTAATACCATAACTAAAATAACTTTATGTTTTAATGGACATTATAACCAAAGTCAAACCAAGACTCCATCTTGTAAATCTGGAATTCCATCTTGAATATTAGACTGCATTTTGTATTCTTGATGAAACTAGAGTTAGATGTATACTGTGTAATTTCATTTAGATGTGTGAACAAAATGTGTGAATGAAGGTTGTGTGTAATGGCATCAGTCAATACCAGCCGGTCCTGATGAAATGTGGCTACTACCTTAATGGCTGAAGGATACAGACAAATCTCTAAAAAGTGAGAAGGATCCACCCCAAAAGAAAAGAACAAAACACAATCAAGACAAGATGAAAGTGCTGTCTATAAGTGACTAGTGATCAGTGATCTCATAGGAAAGGAGGACTGCCTTTTAGAGGTCAGAGCATGTAGGGATCAAGTGAGGAAAGCCAAAAGCCAAGCACAGTTAGACCTTGCAAAGGGAATCAAAATCAATACTAAAAGGTTCTTCAGCCATATAAATAGAAAGAAAGCACAAGAGAAGGAGGTTGGACCACTATACACTGAGGATGGGATAGAGATCAAGGATAATCTAGGCATGGCTGAATATCTAAATAAGTATTTTGCCTCCATCTTTAATGAGGGTGATGGTGAGATTGGGGACAGAGATAGGGCAGATAATGGGAATGAGAATGTAGAAGTGGAAATTACCATACCTGAGGTGGAAGCCAAGCTTCAGTTGCTTAATGGAACTAAATCAGGGGGTCCAGATAATCTTCATCCAAGAATATTGAAGGAACTTGCACATGAAATTGCCAGCCCTTTAGTAAGGATTTTTAAAGTATCGGTGAACACAGGGGTTGTACCTTATGACTGGAGATTTGCTAATGTGGTCCCTGAGTTCAAGAAAGGGAGTAAAAGTGATCCAGGTAACTACAGGCCTTTTAGTTTGACCTCAGCAGTATGCAACGTCTTGGAGAAAATTTTGAAGGAGAAAGTACTTAAGGATAGCAAGGAAAATGGTAACTGTGATAAAATACAACACGGCTTTACAAGAGGTAGATCATGCCTGACCAACCTGATCTCCTTTTTTGAAAAGATAACAGATTTTTTGGATAAAGGGAATGCGGTGGACCTAATTTACTTAGATTTCAGGAAGGCATTTGATACAGTTCCACACAGGGAGTTATTAGTTAAATTGGGAAGGATGGGGATTAATATGAAAATAGAAAGCTGGATAAAGAACTGGTTACAAGGGAGATTACAGAGGGTCATAGTGAAAGGTGAACTGTCTAGCTGGAAGGAGGTTACTAGTGGAGTTCCCCAAGGATTGGTCCTGGAACGCATCTTATATAACCTTTTCATTACTGACCTTAGCACAAAAAGTAGGAATGTGCTAATTAAGTTTGCAGATGACACCAAGCTGGGAGGTATTGCCAATACAGAGGAGGATCGGGATAGCATACAGAATGATTTGGATGACCTTGTAAAGTGAAGCATTAGAAATGGGATGAAATTCAACAATGGGAAGTGCAAGGTCATGCACTGAGGGACAAATAACAGGAATTTTTCTTATAAGTTGGGAGTGCATCAGCTGGAAGTGATGGGGGAGGAGAAGGTCCTGGGCATACTGGTTGATGACAGAATGACAAAGAGTAGCCAATGTGATGTGTCGGTGAAAAAGCTAATGTGGTCCTGGGGTGCATCAGAAGGGGTATTTCCAGTAGAGATAGGGAAGTGTTAGTACCATTATACAAGGTGCTGGTGTGACCTCACTTGGAGTATTGTGTACAGTTCTGGTCACCCATGTTTAAGAAATATGAAGTCAAACTGGAACAGGTGCAAAGAAGGGGTACAAGGATGATTCAAGTCAAGTCAAGTCAAGTGAAATGGAAAATCTTCCCTGTGAGAGACAACTTAAAGAGCTTGGTTTGTTTAGTGTTCTCAAAAGAAGGCTGAGAGGAGATATGATTGCTCTTTATAAATACATTAGAGGGATCAATACAAGGGAGGGAGAGGAATTATTTGAATTCAGCACCAGTGTGGACACAAGAACAAATGGATACAAACTGTCCTTCAGAAAATTTAGGCTTGAAATTAGACACAGATTCCTAACCATCAGAGGAGTCAAGTTCTGGAATAGTCTATCAAGGGAAGTGGTGGGGGCAAAAACCTTAGGTGCCTTCAAGTTTATGGAGGGAATGATATGATGGACAGTGTAGCTTGGCCATCATCTGTCTTTTACTACTGGTGATGGGTATGATAGGGATGTGGAAAGGGGCATTTGATCGAGTGGGTTCTGAGTTATTACAGAGAAGTACTTCTTGACTGGCTGTTGTGGACTTGTCCTCATGCTCAGGGTTTAATTGATCGCCATATTTGGGGTTGGGAAAGAATTTTCCCCCAGGGAAGATTGGCTTGGGTGCTGGGTTTTTTTTGCCTTCCTCTGTAGCATTGGGCATGGCTCACTTGCTGGTTGATTCTCTGTATTAAAGTCTTTAAATCATAATTTGAGGACTTTAATAGCTCAGTTATGGGTTTGAGGTTCATTGTAGGAGTGGGTCGGTGAGGTTTTGTAGCCTGCACTGTGCAGGAGGTCAGACTAGATGATCATATTGGTCCCTTCTAACCTTAGGGTCTATGAGGAGCAACCAGAGTGAATAGTGGTGTTGGTGCCATAATGTTATTTTTTTCCTATTGTAAGTTCTTCCTTTTAGAATACCTGCAAATAAGGAAAGGAAAAAAACAAAACACACAACCCTAGCTCCTTGCCTTAATCAGCTGGCTTAGTCTCCTGTTGCCTTCATTTTACTAGCTCCTATAAGCCTGCATGCTCTTTAAAGTCCAAACCCTAGACACAACTGGAATGGGTAACTACAGACTTCTCACTTAAGTGCCTTTAGTTGCTTGCCTGTCCAATCAGAAACTGTACTGCTCTTACTTCAAGAAGTCTTCCTAGAAAGTGGGAGCTTCAGTGCACTGCATGGCAACCTGGCCCAAACTGTGAGCAACCAAGGCTAGATTTCACAACAGAACAACCAAACTAGAATTCTACCAAAGTCAATGGCTAGTTTCCAGCAGAGATCATGCTCCCCATTTAGAGTTAATAAGTAGTAATAAGACAGAAGTGTCCCAGAGATGTTCACCAGCTAACCTATTCCCTTAGTCACCCAGCAATGGGAAAGTCTATAGAAGGAGTATCCTAAGGATTGGTGTGAGGTGCCTAACAAGGTTAATGAACTGGTGAGAAAACATAGTGAGTTGGAAACATGCACACTAATATAGCTGAGAAAAATCAAATAAATACTGATAGTCAGTGATATGAAGAAACCCAGAAAACAATAATGCCCTTAAACTTAAAGACTTTAAAGCCAAAAGCGACTGTTGTGATTATCTAATCTGACCTCCTACATATTACAAGCCAGAGAATATCACTTCTGTAATAGAGCCCTAACCCCTGGCTAAGTTACTGAAATCCTCAGATAATGATTTAAAGATGTCAAGTTATAAAGAATCCATCATTTACTCTAATGCTGAAAGAGGTTTTTAAGGACTAGAAAGAAAATAAGCAAAATTAGGCATGAGTTTGAGATGGGGCAGGAAAAATATTTGGCTACAAATACATCATAACATGGAGAGTAGAAATAATGAGCACTTTGTATATTGTTTTAATGTGACCATGCCTGAAATATACATTCATTTCATTGCTGGGCACCACTTTGCCAGAAGAATGTTGAGAAACTGGAGAGAGTTCAATTTTGCATTGGCAGAGGGGTATACTAGACAACCTGATGGATCTTTTTATGTTAAATTTCCATAATTCTGTAACTGAAAGCATCAGTGTTGTTCCTGGAATTTGGGTGACTACTTGAGGATTTGTAAGGTTATGATGCAAATAGAGACTTTGCTTAAAGGAGGAGTTCAGTTTTCCCAAAAAATTGGAGTATACCTAAAAGAATTTATTGCTGAGTTGAGGGTAAATACAGAATTGACTGTGAGACAGCATCTCAACTAATAACAGGAGAGGCACAGAAAGACAGAGCCAGAGACCTTGGCACAAAAAGTGGGACTGTGGTAATTAAGTTTGCAGATGACATCAAGTTGGAAGGTATTGCTAATACAGAGAAGAATTGATATATCATACAGAAAGATCTCTATGACCTTGTAAACTGGAGTATCAGGACTAGGATGAAATTTAATAACAAGAAGTACAAAGTCATGCGTTTAGGGACAAATAATAAGAATTTTTTCTGTAAGCTGGGGATGAATCAGTTGGAAGGGACTGAAGAGGAGAAGGACCTGGGAGTACTGGTTGATCACAGGATGACTATGAGCTGCCAATGTGGTGTGGCCATGAAAAAAACTAATGAAGTCCTAGGATGCATCAGAAGACATATTTCAAGTAGAGACAGGGAGGTATTAGTGCCACTCTGCAAGGTGCTGGTGAGACCCCATCTGGACTATTGTGTGCAGTTCTGGTCCCCCATGTTTAAGAAAGATGAATTCAAATTGTAACAGCTATGGAGAAAGGATATAAGGATGGCCCATGGAATGGAAAACCTGCCTCAAAAGAGGAGACTTAAGGGGCACATCTACACTGGAGCCTTAGGTCAACTTAAGGAAGGTTAAATCAACCTACAGACTCCTGTGGCCACACTGGGCTTTTATTAAGTTGACTTCAGTGCTTCCTTATATTGACTTAATAACACTGCCTCTTAAGGTTGACTTAACACTTAAGGTGACCTTACTAAGTCGACTTAAGCCAATGTAGATGGGGAAAGCCCATAAGATGACTGACCCAATTGGCCTCCAGGCCCTCTCCCTGCACCACTCCTCCATCAACCTAGCACCTGCCAGTGAGGATGCTGGCAGTCAACAGGAGTTTTCAATGTGGACTCTCTAAGTCAACTTAACAAGGTCAACTCTGTAGACTGAAAATCAGCCTTGTTAGCTGGATTTAATAGAGCTTGGCTTGTTTAGCCTAACCAAAAGAAGGTTGAAGGGTGATATGATTGCTCTCTATAATTACATCAGATGTATAAATATCAGGGAGGGAGAGGAATTATTTTAGTAAAGCACCAATGTGGACACAAGAACAAATGGATAGAAACTGTCCATCAGGAAATTTAGGCTTGAAATTAGACACAGGTTCCTAACCATCAGAGGAGTAAAGTTCTAGAATAGCCTTCCAAGGGGACCTGTTGGGGCAAAAAACATAACTGCCTTCAAAACTGAGCTTGATAAGTTTATGGAGGGGTGGTATGAAAGGACAGCTTATTTTGGAAAGTAATTGATCTTTGATCTTTGACTACTGGTGGTGGATATGCAAGTGACCTAAGAAGGGAGGGTAGATGGGGTGGGTTCTGAATTAGCAGAGAGAATTCTTTCTTGGTTGACTGGCTGGTGAGACATACCCATGTGCTCAGAGTTTAACTGCTTGCTGTATTTGGGATTGGGTAGCAATTTTTCTCCAAGGCAAATTGGCTAGGACTCTGGGGTTTTTTTGCCTTTCTCTGTAGTATGGGATATGACATACTTGCTGGTGAATTCTCTGTATCTTAAAGTCCTTAAGTCATGATTTGAGGACTTAAATAACTCAGTCATAGGTTAGAGGTTTATTGGTGGAGTGGGTGGGTGAGGTTTTGAGGCCTGCATTTTACAGGAGGTGAGACTAGATCAGGCTTGTCCAACATGTGGCCTGGGGGCCAGAATCCGGCCCACCAAGGGCTTTTATCTGGCGCACCAAGTGCTGCTGCAAGATCCTGGGGCTGCCACGGGCTATCTGGAATACTCCGTGCTGCTACATCAAGTGTGTGGGCCGATATTGACAATTTATGCAAGCAAAAGCAAAGCCAAATGTGACACTAATAATTAATTTACTGAAGTTTATTAATAAAGATCTATTTGTATGTCTTGTCTATATCTTGTCTATCAAAAATTTTCTCACTGGCCCCCTAACTGAGAAAATAATTGCAATGTGGCCCCTCACCCAAAAAGGCTGGACGCCCCTTGACTAGACGATCATATTGGTCCCTTCTGACCTTAGAATATGTGAGGCTATGAGAAGGGAGGCATAGTTTAAAGGGAGAATAATATAAAACAGGAAAAAAATAAAATGAAGTTCGAAAGAATAAATGTGAGCTATAAAAATTACATACAAAATGAACATTGATTCTTTCCTAGAAGACTCAAAAAATGGAAAAGTATGTTAGCTAATTAGAAGTGGAGAAGACCAATTGATAAAAATACATATATTTGCTGATGCCAATTTAGTGTTAAAACTTCTTTGCATTGATTTGGGGAAGTGCATATCTACTGGTTTATCAGGTTTTCATGTCATTTCTTATTGCATATGGATACTTACAAACAGTTTACTATCAGTTTTATTACTGTATTTTCATAACTGCTTTAAAACAAATTAATTCCTTTTTTCAGCATAATCTCCCACTGCAAGTATTAATAAGAGAAAGATGTCAGAAGTAAAGGTCATGTTAAGTTAAATAAATGTTAATTTTGAAAAAAATAAGGTAGAAAATACTTTGTCTTTAGTGACAATTGGAAGCAAGTAAACAAGGGTTAGTTGTTATGAAGGTTTCAGTGCAAGATGAAAAACTTTTGAAAGAGTGTTTTTACAGGCACTTGGGCTGAATGACAAAGTTATATAACATGGGCGCCTAAGTTAAACTATCAGTGAAATGAAGCCAGTGACATATATTGACTGTGCTGAGATACCTCAGAATGAAAATATTAGAAGCACTAACTATTAATATTGAAATAAATAATATGACAAGACATAGTATAATTATGATTATTCTTGTTATATGTCCACCTAAGACAAGCTGAGACGCTCAAAATCTCTGTAGAGTCTAATTCCATGACGTTTTTTCCAGCCCATTTTGTAAACACAGGAGTTCTGACAAACCTCAGACAGGCATCAACACTTTGTGATGCTTCTTTAAGTGACTCTGGATATTGAACTTCATGATTCACCCATCTATGCTGCAGCATCCTACACTGCAAAGTTTGAACTATTCATTGAAAAGTTTTGAAAGATTGAAAATAAATGGAATTTGGAGTTCTTGTATCTTATTGCCAATAATTTTAAGCCCTGTCATAGTTTAGAAAAATATCCATGAGTAAAATTGCATTGAATAAATTGGCAAAACTTATGCAAGTATTCCTCTCCCCATCATAATAAGTCACTCACCACCAGTTTTACCTGTTCTTATGAAAGGAAATATAATATCTCAGATTTTTTTTAAAAAAGAAAGTGGCAAGAGGTATGAGTTTACACTATATTTTCCTTCTAATATATAATACATAATACAATATTATGTAATATAAAATATATAATTTTGTTAAGAATGAGCTTTGTTTACTATCAGTTTCCTCTGCTTTGCTATGCAAAATCTTTTTAAAGCAAAAATTCACAAGTAAGAATATAGAAGCAACTGTGATCATATGGCCTAGTGGACTTTGTACAAGGCTGCAGTGAAGAAGTTTTAAATTCTATTCTCACATTTACCATTTACTAGTTCTAATATTTTGTACTTTCTGAGCACATTACAAATATTTTTGTATTATCAGTACCAATATTAACATTGTCATAGTGATATAACTAGACATACAATCGTGTCTGTTCACTGATTTATCTACTTGCCCTTGTGTAGTTAAATCTGTAGTAATATTCAGCCCCATCCTATTTAGAAAAGTTTCTTTGTTGAGTAAAAGTTTGTTACATGCAATTTAGCACCTTGAATGTTTTGTGTATATAATTAGTAAATTTGGATTAGACCTGTCCCACAGATCAGTCTTAGCTATGTGGATTTGTCCTGGATTCTCCCAAGGCACACCTCTGAGCATGTACAGGATCCAGCCAGGTGGAGGCACTGCCAAGTTTAATTTCCTGTAAAGCAAAGGGACTGCAACAGAGGAGTGGATGGAGGATTCCCACAATCCCAACATCACCACTGGGAAACTCACAATCTCCTTGTCATCAAACTCAGGCGCCCATGCATACGTGAGTTGCCTGCTGCCAAGTAACCCAGAGTGGAAATGGAGGGGGTTACATTTAGTTATATGATAAGCATTAGAATGGGTTACCTAGGGAGGTAGTGGAATCTCCATCTTTGGAGATATTTAAGGATCTTTTCCATAAGGATAGCTGTGTTAGTCTTTAAATGCCATACAACTCCTTGTTTTATTTAAGGACCAGCTGTTTGAAACCCTGACTGGGATGATTTAGTGGGAATGGACCTGCTCTTAGCAGCAGGTTGGATTAGATGTACTCATGAGGTCCCTTCCAACCCTCTGATTCCATGATATGTTTTCCACATGTAATGTTAATTGTGGTATTTCCTGATTTTTTGAGTGCTTGACTTTGTAACTGTAACATTCTTTTAACATAGTTTTTGTGCATAATTATTTTGTGTATATTACTGGGCAACTGAGTCATAGACAACTTGAAAAAAATGCTTCTAAATGGTTTTCTAGCAAAATGGGAATTTTGGTTGATGGCTGTTGGCTTTAAAACTACTGAATATATATAATCCACTGGTGATAGTGCTTCTCACTGGAAAGAAATGAGACTACTTGATAGGGTTACCAGTTGAGGTTGGACATATTCCTGAAGGCTTCATTACATCACATAGAAGACCAAAAGCTAAATATGAGTCAACAGTGTAACACAGTTGTAAAAAAAGCGAACATCATTCTGGGATGTATTAACAGGGGTATTGTAAGCCACAAGAAGTAATTCTTCCATTCTGTACGGCTCTGGTTACTCCTCAACTGGAATATTGCGTCCAGTTCTGGGCACCTCATTTCAGGGAAGATGTGAATAAACTGGAGAGAATCCAGAGAAGAGAGACACAAATGATTAGAGGTCTGGATCACTTGATTTACGAGAGAAGATTGAAAGAGCCGGGTTTGTTTAGTCTGGAAAAAAGGAGGCTGAGAGAGGACATTACAGTTTTCAAGTACCTAAAAGATTGTCACAAGGAGGAAGGAGAAGAATTGTTCTCCTTCACTGATGATGATAGGACAGGAAGTAATGGGCTTAAATCACAGCAAGGGAAGTTTAAATTGACATTAGTAAAACATTCCTGACTCTCAGCATGATTAACCACTGATATAAGTTGCCTAGGTAGGTTGTGGAATCTCCATCCTTGGAAGTATTTTAAGAGCAGTTTAGACAAGCAAGTGTCAGGGATGGTTTAAGGGGGTACTTGGTCCTGCCATAAGTTCAGGGGACAGGACTTGATCTCTCATGGTCCCTTCCAGTTTCTATGATTCTATAGTCTTTAGTTGATTTTATTGATGGAGTAAGCTGCTGTTTCACGTGAATGCAATCTCTTGAAATCTAGCCTTCAAGTTATTTTTAACCTTTAGGCCTACAACATACAATCAAAATAACAAGCAAATCTTATGAGGCTCACAGAAGCAAAAATTTTAAGTTTACTTCTACCAGATTGCAAGGATGCATTTATAACGAGATCTGCTTCTTTCACTTCTCTCTTGCCTTCCAATTAAACTTCCAAACACACTGAAATTACCAGTAGATTTCTACCAGAACAGCTATTTAATTACTTTTTTTTGTTTCCTGCCATATCTAAATTTTTATTTCATCTAAATCTTTCTCAAAAGTGTTCAGCATGACTTTACAGAGGTAAAATACCAGGATTGCAGCTGTCCACTATCTTAGTTATGAAGTGGAAATAGTTTTTTATTAATTTTCAAAATAATTCATGCATGTTGTCATCATTTTTGTTCCCTTAATTTACTGAATGTGCTTATTGGATGATCTACAAGATCATCAGGATTTAGCATTGTTTGTTTTTTTGTTTTCCCTTGCAGGGAGTTAGGAAGATGTGGGAGAAGGACTCTAGTCTTGCTCAGGAATCATGTATTTTAATGTTCAAAATTTCTCACCAGATAAGCACTATGTCCCATAAATATACATTACACACAATGCACTACAGTTAAAGAACATTATTAAGATTGCAAAGTCAAGTAATCCAAAGTAAGGAAATGATAGGATTAAGGCAGCCTGCGCAATCTTATGATAGTCTTTAATACATGATCACACTTGGTGTTTTCCCCACAGGCGAGTAGTGAAGCATTGGAATAAGCTACCTAGGGAGGTGGTGGAATCTCCATCTTTGGAGGTGTTCAAGGCCCAGCTGGACAAAATCCTGGCTGTGATAATCTAGTGGGAGTGGTCCTGCTTTTTTGGCAGGGGGTTGGACTAGATGGCCTTATGGGGTCCCTTCCAACCCTATGATGCTATGATTCTATGACACATGCCTCATTCAGTTCACGAGCCGAACCTACTCTGGGGATAAATGAGATTATTTAATGAAGGAGACTGTTGTTTGCAAGACCCCTGTCTTTTTTGTGCAGAAGCTGGAACATATGTATTTAAAGAGGCAGGGAGCTACTGGAAGACAAAAATGGTTCCATGGTTAAGGCAACTGAATGCTGCCTGGAGAAATGGTTGCTATTCCTGCCTGTGCCACAGAATTCTTGTGTGATGCAAGGGAAGTCACTTAAACCAAACTTTTCCCAAATGATCACAAATTATGTGCCTCCTTTTCTGGGTATCCAACTTGAGATCCTGATGTCTGATTTCCCAAAATTCTCGGTTGCAAATGAAGTTAATGGGAGTGGTACTTGAATATCTTAAATGATATATAGTGCTAAGTACCCTGAAAAATCAGGTACCGTAATCTCTAAGCCTCAATTCCCCATCTGTGAGATAGGGTACAATACTAAGCCTCACTTCAAAGATGTATTGTGAAGTTCAGTTATTTTTTGTGAAATGTTCAGATATTATAGGAATGAACGCAAAAGAATAGCCCATGAAGTTGATAACTGTCATCAAAGAGTAGGGTTTGGATAATACACAGTACATATGGCCACACACTGAACACTGGGAAGAAAACAAAATATAAAATAGCTGCTGGTTAAATGAGGAACATCCATTCTGAGCAGTGAAGGAGGCAGAGGTCCTGTGGGAAACAATAGGGTGTGATCATCCAATTAAAGACTGTATCATAAGGAATATGCACCAGGAAGGTGAATTAAGATAGCAAGAACACCCTTAATTCTGCTGTGATGCTGGCAAAACCAGGTGCCAGCTCATGCCAGAGTCTCATGAACCAGGGGAACACTTAAGTCTATGGTTAGCATCAGTCTGGCTTGCTGTGTTAGTAGTATTAAATTAATTATTACTATTATTAGAATGAGTTTAGTGTTTAGACTTTCTTGAATGCTTGAGAGTTGCTGCATGCATTATTCTTACTTATAACATCTGAATCTCTTATTGGCAGGTATTGTTTGAGTGCTTGTATTGTAAGACTCTGTTTATAGAAATCACCAGACACAATGTCGACTTTAAGCACTGTAAAGTGTTAATCTGGAACAGAAGGTGTTACATCCTGCCCAATGGGAAAAGTCCATCAACATCAGATGGACTAATGTGGGACATCAAACAGAACAAAAGACTCAGTCATTCAGCTGTCCCCTTCCCCACAACATGAAGATGAGTCATAAAAGTGAATTCCTTCCTTGATTTGAGTTTGCAGCTTATAGCACATGGCAGGAAGGGGATTAAAAAAAAAAAGACAGAAGGAACTGATTATCTGTGCTGCTTGAACTCTGGAGGAAAAGGTTTCCTATGCATAAGCAAGATGTCTCCAATGCTTAATGTTGGCCCTAGAGATCATATAGAGTTCGCTTATTATAGAAGCTTCTGTTACTTTTGAAACTCAAGATTGTAACTCATTTGTGTATATTGGTTTAGATGCTTTTACTGTGGTAAATATTATCTGCTTTTAATGTAGATATTTCCTTATTTCTTTTTCTTATTTAATGAATCTTTATATAGTTTATTATAAGATTGGTCACATGAGTTTTTTTTAGGTGTGAGATCTAAGGTGCATTTGATCCAAGATAAGTGATTGATCCTTTGGGACTGGGAATAACCTGAATAGTATTTTGATTTTTGGTGTTGTGGACCATCTGCCACAAAGGTATGCTCACCTGGATGGCAAGGTAGATTGGAGTACCCAAGAGGACTGTTTGTGACTCCATGTTTATTGTTAAAGTGCCTGAGGAGTTTACATTTGATAATTTGATGATGAAATTTAAATAAAGAATTCACAATCAATTTGCAGTTTGTGCCCTGCTTCTTAACACCCTGCCCTAAGGTTTGTACTCATGCTCTGGAGTCACTGCAGACAGCTCAAAAACTAAAAGTTCCATCACAAGACACATTCACCCCCAACTTAAATGGTTGGAACCATTATGTTCACTTCACAGACCTCTCCATTAGACTTAATGGAGTAATTGATAGCTGTAGATAGTTGTCATCTTTTATGTGTGCACTGGAACTAGTGGAAGATAAATTACTTTGCCAGTGGACTTCACAGATATTTGCTGACAGCAAAGACCTATTGGGATCTGAGAATCTTGGTTTCCACTCCAGGCTTTGCCTGGAGTATGATTTAGTGAGCACAGGCTTCCACAGATTTGAAGGAAAATGTAGTGGCATCAAAGTCTTAAATTTTCCTGTGGAAGAATGTTGATTTTTTTTTTTTAAATTATCATCTTAGGCTTTCCTGGCTAGAAAATCTTCAATGGAAAATGTTGCTTAGGTTTGTGTTGAAACCATTCAATTTTTTTTCCAGTGAAAATATTTAGAGAGGATCTTTCCCGTAAAATTCTTCCACTAGAAAAAGAAAAAAGGATTTGCCATCCCAGCTCTACCTTTGACATATATTACCATCACTTCAATTTTTCTTTCTGAATCAGATTATACTAACCCTCAGTTACACACCTCTTAATTGTGGGTTATTTTCTTATCACCATACAGCATAAATACTATGCAAGTCAGTATGTCAGACCAACAGTGCCCCTCCTGACCAGGTGGGATGTGGTCTTGGTTCTCTGAGCTCAGCAGGACTGTCAGTCTATTCTTGGTACTCCAGAATCTGAAAAACCTTCTGACCTCAGGTCCAGCAGGGAGTCATGTGGGGAACCAAGGCTTGTCTACTCCACTGGGTTCCAGCTCATGGCTTTCAAGATAGACAAGCAGGATCAAGGTTCCCCAACTATGAAAGTGTCCTCTGCTTCTTACCTTCCCCCCCCCCCAGGCCACTGTATGCTTTTCAATATGTTGGTCTATTTGTCCCTTCCTGGGATGTTGTGCCTGGGCAGCTCCTTAGTAGTTCCTATCTGCATCCTATTCACTCCTCTCATGGCCATCCCACTCACACTTCCATTTTCCGGACCTTCTATCCTTGCAGCTGCAGTGAGGCTGCTAATCAACAGTGGCTACCTGTGCCTGTATTAACCCTTTGGTCACTGAACTAGCATGGGGTACATATACCCCATCACACACCATTATTTAGACATAGAATATCTCTAATGTTTAATATGTGTTTCTACATTACATGTATTAGTTTATATTGTTTATTAGTTTATATTGTCATATTGGTAAACTAATGCTCTTATTTTTCCATCGGCATCAGCTATTATAGTGGATTTTTTTCCTTTTGTTTCTGTTGTGTGTTTTTGTGTGAACTTACATTATATATAATTATTTAGGTTAACTGTCATTACTCCACCACTGGATCATCATCCCAGTTTTATTCTTATTATGGAAGTATCAGTAAAACTTAATAACAGGCAGGACTACCAACCCTGCCTATATAATTCAGGCATCAGATATCTCCATGTATATTAGTAGTTTTTCTGTGCTATAGAGAAATTGCATTCAAACATCAAACTGCATACATGAGATTGCTTGTATGAAGATGGACAAAAAACTGATTCTTTGCCATGCCAAAAGTTGTACTACTAATAAATAAAATTGGTCTGGTAGAACTGAATCTGAAAACTCCGAGAATATTGGCAAATCAAAAAAGTCAACAAGGAATTTGTGTCAGATTGAACAAAATGGTGTGTTCTACCTGAACTTAATTGTTTTGTATCTGGGTTCCTTGGCACAGATAGCAAAAGGAGTGAAGGGCTAGATTCACCAAATGATTTGACTAAGTGATGAATATGGTGCTCACCTAATAACATTGAGCCTCAGTGTTAGAACACTGGAGTTTGGGAAAATCAGGTCCAATTTTTCCCTCTGCCTGGTGTGGAAAAGGGATTTGAATTGGTTACTATATTGTATGGAAGTACTCAAGCCCCAGGACTATAGGATTCTCTGGTGTGGAGCTTTCTTAATCTCTCCTGTTGGAGTTGTTCCGCTGTGTATAAATAGTCAGTCAATGGAACAGAGAAAATGAACTTGGGTTTTCTCCACCTTGATGAGGTCCGTAGCCAGTAGTCATTCTGCCTTTCTTTCCAGCTCAATTGCTATTCCAGTACATAACATGGAATAGCTTCAACAGGAGAGTTATGTGGCGGATAGCTCCTCTTAGCTTCCCTGTTTTGTGAATGATGCTGTCACAGGGTAGCTGGTCTAAATGGAGATTGAGGGCTAGGATGCAGCTGTGACTATAAAGGGCTGGAAGTAGGCAGCTGGGAAAGACAGCCAGCAGGGTGAGACCAGGGAGGAAGAACTGACCCAAGCTGAGCCATGGGCTGCAAAGGCTACTGAGGTGTGGAGCTAACTCATGTGGGAAGGAAGGGAAGAAATCCAGCAGCTGCTGCTTCAAGCTGAGTTGGCTGAGGCTAGGAAGGTGCCAGGAGCTGGAGTGCCAGAAACCCCTAGGAGGATTGGCTGCGTACTGACTTAAAGTTGAGTGAATTCTGTTTAAACTTGTTTAAACTCTTAAACGAAAGAATAAACCTCCTTACCTTGGAATGAACATGGCAGTGCAAGTATGAAGTGGTGCAGTGGTGGCCATCTTGCTGAGAGCTGCCTAATTCTTCTTCAAGTGTTGTCCTGCAGTCTTCCGCTGTAGGTGTTGCAGCGTCCCTGCGCTGCAGCATGGAGCTCTTTTTAGCAGATATCATACTGGCCATGCCTGCGCAGAACTTGGCTCGCAGCAGCCTCATTGCAGATTTGGCATGAGTGCAGCGGTTCTCCCCTCAATTCCTTTTCCTCTGTCCTCGGCTCAGCACCGGAGTCTCCTTCTCTTATCACCCCAGGCATTCATTCTCTATTTAGAAAAATACTAAGAAGAAATTAATTGGTGTTTCTGATCTTTCTTCCTATACTTACCTAGACTGAAAAGAAAAAAAAAAGTTCATCATCCCCCCTCTTTTCCACACACTACCTCAGCCTGTTCTCCTTTGTATTTTAACCTTTATGCCTCCTGTCAAACATACTTTAAAATAAAATATAAAAAGAGAGTTATAGAAAGGAGGGACACTAAAGACAAGCAAACTACTTAAAGTAACATGCTGTCATCCCCAGGATCTAAGAGATGCACCAAATGCAATGAAACAATGCCTCAATCTGATTGCCACTTTCAGTTTATTCATTGCCTGGGAGACACTCATGTCCCACAAAAATGCAGCCATTGCTCCAACCTTAGCACTAGAGCATGAAAGGACAAGGACCTCCGGCCAAAATTACACCTCATGGAAAAATCCCTGTGCCCGACCTCTAATTTGGCTATGGGGTGCTCAAAGGAGAAACATTCCCTTCAGAGTGAAAACATCCATACTCCAAAAGCCAAGGAGACGGCAAGCCCTAAAAGAGGCATATCACCACATAAGAAGTCTACTAGAAAGTCCACCACAGAGGCAATGAGTCCTAATGGTGGCACATGGACCAGCTCTCACAAACCCTCAAAGAAATTAAGGGATGAGACAAAGTCCAATCAACCAAAAGCCTCAGCACCAGCTAAATGCTCAATGCCGGCCAAGGCTCTTTCTCCTGTATGCTGCATGACCCCAGCAGCTGCACACTCACTACAATCGGCACCGACTACAGAATCAAGTAGCACAAACCTCCCTCCAGGCAGCCATGGACATAGCAGGTACAGCTGGGAGAGCAACAGCTACAGCTGTTGTCATAAGGTGACCGTCCTGGCTTCACACAGTGGCCCTTCTAAAAGACCTTCAGAATAAGATGGAAGATCTGCCATTTGATAAACAACAATTATTTTCAGACAAAACCAGTCAGGTACTACATTCAGTGAAAGACTTGAGCCACACTGAAAACTCTCGGAATATATGCCCCCACCTTTAAAAAGAGGCAATACTGTACTCAAGCTTACCAGCAGAGATAGCAGCCACAATATCCATCGAATTACCATCCAAGAGCATATGATCAACAACAGAGAGGCAAACAAATATTGTACAAATGAAAACAAACACAAAACCCTTCAACTTCTCGATCCTCCCTCCCTAAGACACAGTTTTGACAGGCTGGTTAAGGGTCTGAGATATCCCCAAGAAGTTGCAGCATAGACTATCATAATACAGACATCTAATTCCATTTGAGGAAATTTTTCAAAATTTGGTCTAGCATAACAGCAGACAAATGGGTCTTAGAAATTATTAACCAAGGATATGTAATTCCTTTTACCTCTACCCCTCCAAACTACCACCCCTCTCTCCCTGTCCCTTTTCAGGGACCCCCCCCCATGTGCAGATTCTGAGCAAAGAGGTTAACATTTATTATAAACAGCGGCAATAGAACCTGTTTCATACCAATTCTATCATTCCAGGTTTTATTCCCATTATTTCATTGTACAGAAAAAGACGGGTGACTGGAGGCCAATACTAGACCAAAGACCTTTAAATAAGTTTCTACAAAAACAAAAGTTTAAGATGGTAATTCCTAACACTATTATACTAATGCTGCAAATGGGGACTGATTGTCAACTCTCCACCTTAAGGGTGCTTATTTTCATGTAACTATTCATCCTTCCCACAGGTGATTCCTGAGATTCACGCTCAACAACCAACACTACCAATACACAGATCTGCTGTTCAGGTTATCATCAACTCCACGAGTCTTTTCCAAGGTACTCGCAGTCATTGTGGCACATCTACAGACACAAGGCATTATGATTTACCCTTACCTAGATGATTGTCTAATCATGGCACCAACAAGAGATTATGCAATAAAGACCATGGAGTTCACCATAGCGTTGTTCAAAAACCTAGGCCTCAGAATAAATTTTAAAAAGTCCATTTTAACACCAGCACAGAAAATAGAATTCATTGGTGCAGTTCTAGATTCCACATCAGGCATGGCATACCTACCTACCAGTCGGGCAAAAGCAATAACAGACCTTGTAGAATTCATGCAGTTTGCACCAATAATTCCCACAAGAACTATACTTCAACTTCTCGGACACATAGCCAACTCAACTGCTGTTTGTACCACATGCAAAACTTTGTATGAGTGCTCTTCAGTCCTGGTGCATGACAGTGTACAAGCCACATTGATGCTATCTAAACAAGCCTCTCATAATACCCACAGAAGTGAAAAAAATCTGTCAATTGGTGGAAAAATCCAAACAATCTGCTACAGGGAATTCCATTCACACGCCCTCAGCCATCAAGGACAGTCACAACTGACACCTCATTTTCAGGATGGGGACCACACATCCAAACAGACACAATTCAGGGCAAGTGATCAAGAACATAGGCATGATTACACATAAATGTTTTGGAACTTTGTGAAGTAAGGCACACCTGTCAACACTTCTTACCTGTCATTCGAGGGAAAAACAATAAGCGTAATGACAGACAATATAGCAGTGATGTTTTATGTGAACTGACAGGAAGGAGCAAGATCTCCATCCCTCTGTGCACAAGCAGGGAGGTTATGGAGTTGGTGCATAACCCACGTTGTTACAATATCGGTGAATTATCTCCCAGGTATCCAAAACACAATGGCAGATACCTTGAGCAGAGTGTTTCCCATGCCTCATGAATGGCAACTAAACAACATGCCCTCAACTGACTTATTCGCCACTGCCCACAACATCAAGCTCTACTATATTGCTCCAGAATGGGTTGCAATCCCCGATCCTGAGGAGATGCACTCCTCATAGACTGGTCAAAACATCTTCTATGTGCTTTTCCTCCAATCCTTCTAATACACAGAGTCATCCAGCAACTGAAATTGGATCAAGCCACCATGACACTTATAGCACCTGCTTGGCCCAAACAAGTCTGGTATATCCACCTTCTTAATCCATCAGTGTACAAACTGATTCCCCAACCATGCATACCAGCATAACTCTACCAATGCAACATAACCTTGCACCATCGCTACACATACAAGCTACATCTCACAGTATGGTTTCTCAGTGGTTCCAGGGTACAGATAAAGCATGTTCCAAGGATGTCCGTTTCACACTCCTATATAGCAGAAAGCTTACTACAAGAAAATCGTATACACAAAAAGGGCACCAATTCCACTACTGCTGTATTAACAAACACATTGTACTAACAGCCTCTTTGATTCCACAGATCCTTGACTATCTTTTAAAATTAAAAAATTCAAAACTCTCAAATAGTTCCATTAAAATCCACTTAGACCCTATCTCAATTTTCCACGAAAATTTGGATGACTCATCTGTATTTAAACACCTGACAATAAAGTGTTTCCTTTCTGGGCTTTAAAGATTATACCCACAGTGAGACCTCCAGTGTCTTGGGATCTTACTTTGGTCCCCTTTGAACCCATGGCTTCTTGCTCACTATAGTTATCATTAAAAGTTTTCTTTTTAGTAGCAATCACATTGGCAAGAAGAGTAAGTGAACTAAACGTGTTTTGATCGGACCTTCCATATACAATTTTTCATAAAGATAAGGTAACCCTTCAGCCTAACCCAAAATTCTTAACAAAAATAGTTACAGACTTTCTCTTGAATCAATCAATACATCTTCCAACCTTCTATCAAAAATATCATCACAATCAACAACGAGCCTACTTAAGGTTGAGTGAGTTCTGTTTAAACTTGTTTAAACTCTTAAACAAAAGAATAAATCTCCTTACTTCAGAATGAGCATGGCAGTGCAAGTTTGGAGTGGTGCAGTGGTGGTCATCTTGCTGAGAGCTGCCTAATTCCCAATAAAAAACACTTCAATGACTTGATATAATTCTCAACAAGTTTGAGATTGACCATAACATGAATTTTCTGACAAATAAACTGTACACCCAAAAATATGTTATGGAACTGTATAGTTGTGCTTACATTTACATCACTGCTCAAGACATTTGACATGTAAGCAACTTATTCATTTGTAGCTGGGGAAACAAAATCCACTTTAGATCTGAATAAAGTGGATTGATATATATATATATATTTTTACATCCTTCATGAACTACTTTAGTGATAAAAGATGTCAGTGGTAGGGGGTATACAGAAGTATTTTAAATCTTTTCTTCATAATCCAGTTACAAATGAAAAGGTCTTCACACAGTACAAAACTGGAATCTTCATTTTAACCTACTGTAATTGATACTGTATGTTTCCACCTTAGGTTAACATGAGTCAAGAAGGTTCAAGCTATAATTTTAATTTGTGCATGAATTAGATATTTATCATTTTAAAGATTATTAGAATTCTAACTATAAAAAGAAACATTTTATTCTAAAGGGAGCAAGCACAGAGAGAATATAAAATTGCTACCTTTGTTGAAGCATTGATGCAGAGATGGCCGTGAATCAGATTTGACACCTTTCCCTGCTAGTCACAGTTACAAAATGAGGTTATGGGTCAGATCCTAAATGAGAAGAGTTTGTTTTCTAAAGCCACCCTCAGAGAAGAGCAGAAATGGGTTGTGACTCAGAATCACAATTCCTCCTCTGTTCTCCCTCTCCTTTGGAATCATTTCATTGTTCTATATGGAGCAGATTGCTGTGCTCATGGCTGGTTACCTGGATGGTGAGTTGTGGAAGCAGAAAAGGGGGAAGAGAGAACTCCTCCCATATCCCATTTTTCTTTCCCTCTCCTCACCAACTTACTTGTCCTGGGGAATATCACAGGAGTAGCACTGGCTGTGACTGGTGCCAAAATCTGAATATCCCTTATCTGGTGAAGGAAGGAGGTAATGCTGTTGTTTTATTGTGCATGGCTGAGGAAGAGCTGCAGCCTTTTAGCTCAGATGGTTTATCTTCAGAAACATGGCCACCACAGATGAAGGTAGCTCTTTTTTTTATAGTTCTGCAAAGCTGCACTTTATTATAGTATCTGAGTATCATTTTTAAAGAACACTAATTTGCCAGGTTTAGATGGTAGGATACAAGCAAAATATATTTCCTCTGCTACTACTTCTATTTTCACTGGATAAAAATAGATGGGGACCAAAGATTTCCTAGGATAGTCATACAAGTTTGTATTGTAGATTCATTTTATTTTTTTAAAAATAAAATACTCTGAAAACATCTTAATTAATTGACTCACAGTACATTTACTGAATACAGCTAAACCTAACAGGTCGTTGTGTGTGTGCATATATAGTAACTTGCTTCATATTCCTTACCATGTGAAATTAATTTTACCAGGCAAAAAATGAAGTGTCCAAGGTATAATCCTATCTATACTTTGTAGTGTGTGCTCACCTCAATGGAAATAGCAAAAAGGAAAAGTACATTTGCTACATAGAGCTGGGTAAAACCCTAACTTTCTCACCTGAATGCATCCAGAGGATTGTCTGAATTCTTTATATCCATGTGAGACCATATGTGTTCTTTCTATATGTATCTGCATATCTCTTGTGTCTCTCTCTATATCTACCACTTACCTATGTAAAAATGTATGTTCTAGCTGCTCATGGAATGATTTGGCATGACACTTTAGCAGCAGCTGGATATTAGATTACCTCTAGAAAATTCTCTGTTTGTTTTCTCAATAAATGATTCACAGTTGTTTCACAAAGAAATATCATTCTGAAGATAAGTAGCTTCTGGCATTGCAGTTTGAACGAAGTATGCATGTCTGGTAGCCTTGGAGAAGTTCAGGTCTGAATGAGTTATATAACCAAAGTTTTTCTATAGCTAGTGGATGATAAACATGTGTCTACAGTTAGTGGATGAAAATATGTACAGTTTATAATTTTTTACTAAAAAGAAAAGTAAAAGAGAGAGAATATGCCTTAAAAATGGAATTGATGAAACCATGTGACAGATAACTTTCTAGTAGTGTTTCCAGGCAGAAATCTTTCATGATACACCAGGCACCCCAGATTTTGTAGTTCAAAGATGTTAGGATAAGCATCTAAATTTGAGTACTTAAAGTATCTGAACCAATGCTTTGAAGTTTGCCCAGTCTTCTTCATTACAAAGCAATTGGACATTTCCAAGTGTGATGCTTTTATGATCTGCTTTCACAGGGAGAAATCATTGGAGTTGCACCAGTCTGAGCAGAATTTGGACCACTCTGTTCTTATATGCAGAATAAACATGTTTTCCTTTCAGTAAACATCAGCAGGACTGTGCCAGTATAAATGAGAATAGATTTTGGGCCCACTGCATGATACTTATTAGACGTCCCTTATTAAATATGAAGTGTTTGTATGATATACATCCTTCATTATTGAGAAAGAGAAGATCAAAAGTTGATGAAGAATTATGCAAGATAAGCATTGCTGAAGCTGCCTGCAGAAATAGTCAGTATGAACAAATAATTCAGACTCATCATAAACGTATCATGTCTATTGGCACATGATCTAGATGAATGGCACTGGTAAAAAGAATGACATATTGTGCAATCAGCATAAGCGATCCAGGACTGGTCTGTCTAATTCTCATGCCTAAAACCAAACATCTGTTTGTCAGATACGCACAGCTTTACAGTTTGTGGGCTGCTGCCAATCCAACTATACAATGTGCTACATTGCAATTCCTTTACATAGACTGGTAGGGACAAAATCTTCTTTCTTGCTGCTTAATTGTTTGCTTTTTTCCCCTCAGTATAAAATTCTATTAACTTTATTGAAACTGAGTCATGAATGTGGACAACTACTTTTTAAAGAGAATTCATTCTTTACCAGATGGATTGTTCCTATGACCTACTACAGTGTTTCTCAACTGGTGCTCCATGGAACCCTGGTGCTCCTCAGGTGTACCACAAGTGTTCTGCGACCCACCCTGACCCTTCCCCATCAGGAGGGGTTGAGTGGAGATTGGGAAGGAGCAATTTAACATCCCAGCCACAGCAAAGCCTCCAGGGAGGTGTTGGTGGATGCTAACACACATCTGGAAGCTTTGCTACAACTGGGGCATCTGGAGCATTTTAAATCTCCTGCCACTGTTACCAACTTGTTCAAGAATGTTTTCAAGAGGTGTTCTGTGTAAAATAATTAATACTTTTAGGTGTTTCCTAGTCCACTAAAGGCTGAGAAGCACTGATCTACTATGTTCCTTTAGCAGAGAGTCAACATTAGGACACAGTAGATTCTCATGAAAGATGACTTAGTGACATTTAGACACATCATTTATACATTATTAAGATCCATTATTATAATCTCATGAATTCTAACTAAATAATTTTCACTTAGGTTTCCATCATTGCTATATTTTTGAAAATTTGACAGACTTTTAAAGTATTCTGTAAGACAATGTGAACTAAGTAATGTGTCCCAGCCCTATAGTAGGTATATTTTAGATAACAGCATTTCAAGGACCTGCTGGAGCTATCTCCAGTTAATATGCACTTGAAATCTAGTGCACACAAGTACAAGGAAGTCTATTAATTTCTTCAACTGACCCCAGGTAGCTGAAAATCCTACTTAACTGAGATTCAGTAATGCTTTTCTTTCATTAATAAAGTTAGACAACTCCTCATTAATAAAGCTAGGCTAGGCAGCTCTTCAACCTTTCAGTTGGTTGAGAAGCTAGAGTGTGACTTATCCAAAGTTGGTTGGCACTCATTTTGCTTTGAAACCCTTAAGGTTCCAGAAGTTCTCCAAGACTTTTTCAAAACTTGATTTCTACTGTTACTAGGATTAGTATTAATTATATTGACAAAATGGAATGTCTTACCAATAAATAAATAAATAAATATGCTTCACTAGTCATTAGAGCAATCATGTTTGCACTGCTCAATACCAAATTGTTAAAATGAGACTTTCACATTTGGAGAATAGAAGGCATGGGACTGTTAACACAAAAGTTTTTTCTTTAGTGCTATTGGTGGTCTTTTGTTTGAAGAATGTTTTTTTTCCCAAACACGAGCCCAGGGATAAGAAATCCTTGCCAACCCTGTGCCAGCCCCTCCTCCCTCACCCTTAGCTGCTGCCAGTAGCCTCCTCCATCGAAAACAAGCAGTGGCCACCTACAAATTCAGTGGCAGCCACAGTCAGGGAGAAGCAGAGTGTTGCTTCCCAAGCATGCCTCTAAAAGGAGCCACTTGAGGAAACAAGCACCCAGAGCAGCTTGTGTTGGTGGCGTGCCTGGGGATGGGGTTCCCCAGGGATGCCATGGAAAGAAGGTGCCCAGAATGGCTCCTTTTGGCAGTGGCAGGCTTCAGAGAGGAGCCACGCCAGGCAGTTCCTTTCCATGACATGCCTGTGGTATGGGGCATGGCGAGGACCACCTGTGACCCAGTCACCCCTGAAAGAAACCACCCAGAGTGACTTTCAGTGGCAAGAGCTGTAATTTCTGTGGCAACACAGAGGTTGCTGCATTCCACTCAGCATGGGCTTGTGTGCCATGCATGGCATACATGCTGCAGGTTGCCCATCCCTGCACTATCCTTATGTTTTGCATAATCATGATTTGTTCATGATCTTAACTTGGATGTGACTGCATTATCAAAAATTCAGGGGATGATGTGGAGAAGGAGAAGGGACAGTCTTGCGATTAAAGCACATTGGACCATGACACAGGAAATTGGAATCCAGTTCTTGTATCTGCTGCAAGTTCCCTCTGTGATCATGGGAAAGTCAATTTTGGGGGCCTTATTATGCCATTTATAACATTAGGATAATACTTTCCTATTTATAAAGGTGTTTTTGAGGAAGGCATACTCATTAATGCTGATTGGGCATTGAACCACTGAGATAACAAAGGTCATGTAGATACTTAAATTGATAGAATAATACTCCACAAATGGAGCCAATATTAAAATATTGCAAGGAAGTATCTTAAGTAATCCAAAGCAGTTTTTAAAATTGTTCTGCAAGAGAACAGAATATAAGAAGATAATTTGATGTATTTTTGGTAGGTGGTAAGTGGGTGAGTTTTACAAACTATGTTGATTGGCTTTAAAAAATATTTATCACAGGTATGTATTATTATGAGAATTTTGTTCCCTGAAGCAACAGACAATACCTGTAGAGCTTTTTTTTTTTTTGGCAATGAGATCATTTGAATATCTTTGTAGGACATTTTTAAGTATTGCAATTAAACATCTATATTCAGAGCTTCATCTATAGAAAGGTTCCAGAAATTGTTGTGTTGTTGTGCACATTAGAATTTGAGTGGCATTGGTATGAAAAAAAAATGCTGCGAGGCACCATTGTTTTTATTTGGAAATCTGACTGCTCCATCAGAAAATATAACATTCCAAGAAAAAAACACTTTCACTTTTCTCTTGTTCTGTTTACAAGAAGGGCATTAAATAAGAAATCTCTGTTAATACGTGTTAAAGTGGATATCTGATTTGCATTCAACTTGGAAATTAAAAACTACAATCCCTACAGCAAATGCACCCATATTTCAATAACAAGTCATCAGAACTGCTAGCAGCTAAAGAAGAGTGAAATCCTGGCTCCACAGAAGGCTATGGCAAAATCCCTTATTGTCTTCCTTTGGATCAAAATTTCACCTGATGTGTTTAGAGTCTTAGTCTGGGTTATCAGAGGGTTCCCTGGTTGTCTGTCCTTCGTAAATATATCTAACATAAGTTGTTTAAAAAATATTGAATGTTAGTGCTCGCTAATGCTGCGTGATTGTGTCCATATTGATCCCAGGATACTAACGAGACAAGATGGGTAACAAGATGGGTGAGGCAATACCTTTCATTGGACCAACTTCTGTTGGTGAGAAGCACAAGATTGCAAGCTTACACAGTGTGTTTTACGTCTCTGTAAGTTCAAAAACGTCTCTCTCCCATCAACAGAAGTTGGTCCAATAAAAGGCAGTGTTAACTAATAGTCTTAGTGTCACATGATGCCCCTTGGGGTGTGATCTCTGTATCTTTCCTGTTCACTTTTGCAATGTGATTGTATGGTTCGATGCCATATGTGCCATTCAAGGGGTTCCTTTATGAATGCACATAGCATGCTCTGCAGTATAGCACTGGTATCAGTATCACGTATGTGTAAAGATGTGAAATTTATTTCATATGGCTTAGGAGGGAGGCAGGCAATCAGGGCTGTCTGTCAGCATGGAGAATGAAAAGGTACATGACAAAGAAAATGCAAATTGAGTTCCCTATCTCAGGTAGAGCAAAGAATCATCTAGCACAGGGGTAGGCAACCCTCCGCACATGTGCTGACAGTGGCACCTGAGCCCATTCAGAGCAGCATGTGGCACTCTCTGTGGTACCACAGAATTTGCCACTCCTGCCACCATGAGCCACTCTGGGCGGCTTCCTTCAGGTGCAGCTGGGACACAGTGGGTCCCCCCCATGCCTATGCCTCCATGTGACACAATTGTCATTAATAGGAGGAATTGTTCATCCCAATTGTGGAGGATCTGTCTGAAATGAATGACCAAAGCCAGTTGAGTACTTCATCATCCACTCCTGCTAAATCTGATATGTGAGTCAGCAATAACTTGTGATCAGTTATGCACATGCAACTGAAGGATGTAGCAGTACAACAGCAGCTATTTCTCCTTTGTCTATTGCCATAAGGAGATTATCCACTGGTGAACCTAGAGCTATTTGTAGATCACAACTTAGTGGAATGCCACTGCCTCATTGTGAATGGTCTAAAATGTTCTTGGAGATCAGGTCTTGGTAGAGCTTTCCAGTCATCACTGTTTAGTGAAGGGGGATGATGGCATTGGGGGATTAGCTGGTGAAATCATTGATATTAACTGAAAGGTTTTTAGTGAACTAGGTAGAATATTGTACACTTCAGTCTGATGGGTTAGTTATCCTTTCTAAGGTAGGTTTTTCACCTCTCTTACACGCTTATCATCCCTTAGCACTTCTAGTGATTCCATTTGTGTGATTAGGTCAAAGAAGGACCCACCACACCAATATAACTATCTCATACTCACATAATTATTGCCTGACAAATAGAGATACTAAATAATATTTTAAATCTTCATCTTCATATGCTGAGATCTTACTATGGTTTATTATTGGTAAACAGTATCGTTTGCAACTTAAGTGTTCTGATAATTTACGGTATATATGGAAAGTTTTTTCCTAGTAGATATATTAACAGCTTTTTTTTTTTTTTGGAAAATATATTTTTTAAATAACAATGTATTATATATCTGTTTGTGTCCAGTGTGATAAACAACCATGTTCTAGAGTCCATTCTTGGTACACTGCCTGCATTTTAAATTACACTTCCCATGAGAACTTGTCTTGTGAAGACTGGTGCCAAAATTTCTCTTAAAAAATTTAAAAAAAAATTGGCATTAACTTGCCCCTTTATTTTTGACAAAGCAAATTTCCTAAAAAAAAAAGGAGAAATGCAAAGAGCAGGCACTTTACCAATATTGCACTCTAAAAGTATTTTTACAATTAAATTGTATCTTTTGGCAAAACCCTCCAGTTTTCATTGCAGGTTACTTGACATTAACAACAAAAGGAACCACTGTTTCTTTATATTTCTAGGTGCACTTCTATACTAGCTTTGCACTTGTGTAGAGTTGCCAGATTGGAGTGGAATATGGTTTTGGACATCTGGTGTAATATGCTGACATTAGACCATGAGAACAAGATAAACTTTCAAGCACTCTTCAGCTGTAGATATTGGGGAATTAAATAGAAACTGAGACACTCAAAGAAAGTTTAAAAAAAATATAAAATGTACTTGGCTAATTTATCATGGAATAAACTCTTGGCTTCATCCTTCTCTGCCATTAGTTTTAATATGGAGCAACTCCCCGAAAGTCAGTGTAGTTACTCTGGTGTAAGCTCAGAGCCATGCTCTGTATCCTTCCTATCTGTGAGACTTATATGGGCCTGGTTATTGTAGTAGCTAAGCATTTCACCATCTTTAATGAATTTGTCCTCACTGCATGGTTTAGAAGAATTATTATCTACATCTTGCAGGTGGGAGATACAGAGAGCGACTTGCCCAAGACCCCACAGGAAGTCTGTGGCAAAGCAGGAACTTTACCACAGGCCTCCCAAGTTCAAGTCTAGTGTCCTTACCACTGGAGCATCCTTCCTGTTCTGAAGCTTAAAGCCACCTTCCACACAACCTTCAGGCCATGTTAATTTTACATCATTGTAGATTTTTAAACAGAATCTCACGCAATGCTAATTCAAATGCCTTACAGAAGTCTAAGAGTATCATCATCCCTGTTACCTTTATCAACCAAACTTATAATCTCATAAAAAACTCCAAAGTAATATGATATTTTCTTTTGAAGAGATCATGGTTGATAAAGGTAATAATATTAATGTAATATACTTTTTCTGTAAGGTATTTGACTTGGCATGGCCTTTTGATTCAAAACTAGAATTATATAACATTAAAATGTCACAAATTAAGTGAAATAAAAGCTGCCTATCTGATAGCTCTCAAAGTAATTGTAAATTGTGAGTCATCATCAATTGGGTGTATTTTTACTAGGGTACCACAAGAATTGGCTCTTGGTGGAAAGAATAGGAGGAAAATGGAACATAATTCCTGGTAAAATTTTCAGGTGGCAGAAGTGGTTAATATTGAAGAGTTATGTGATACAGAGTAATCTGAGTTAGTTGGCACACTGTGTGCAAGCAATTAAACTGTGTCTTAGTATAACTAAATGTAAATTTATTTATCTAGGAACAAAGAAATTAGGGAGAATGGGAGACACTATCCTGGGAAGCAGTGATGCTGATAAAGAGAATCATACTGGATAATCTGCTGAAAGTGAATTCCCAGTGCAAAGCTCTGAATGAAGGAACTAATGCAAAGTTGGATAAATAAACAAGGGAATCTTAAGTGCGAGTGGACAGGTTATTTTATTCTGTATTTGGCACAGCTGTAACTGTTGCTGCAATGCTGTGTCTAGTTCTGTTATTCCAGAAGGATGTTGATAATTGGAGAAGGTTCAGGGAAGAGCCAGGAGAATGATTAAAGGCTTAAAAACATGCCTAGTGATAGATTTAGAGAGCTCAATGTATTTAGTTTACCCAAGGGAAGGTTTAAGGGTGATTTAATTAGTCTGTTAATACCTACATGGTGAACATAATAACGCACTCTTCAACCAAGCAGATGAAGATTAACATGATCCAATGGCTGGAAGCTGAAGCTAGACATTTTCAAATGGCAAATGAGGCTTATGTTTTTAACGGTGAGAGTAATTAACCGTTGGAACAATTTAGAATTTAAAGTAGTGGATAGTCCATCACTGACGATTTTAAAATCCAGATTGGATGTTTTCTAAAATATATGCTAAAGGAATTTTGTGGGGAATATTCCATGACCTGTGTGGTAAATCAGAGTAGGTGATCACTATGGTCCCTTCTAAATTTGGATTCTGTGAATCTATTAATGTCTCCCCTCCCCACTCCTTACCCATTGACAGTATTGTCCAGCCCATATTAGTATATGAATGTAAACATAATAATACATAGCTCTGACAGAATCTTTCCTCTGTAGATTTTAAAGTGCTCGACAAAGTATTTTAATATTATTATACCCATCTCACAGATGGGGAAATAGAAGTCCAGTTCACTCACTCCAAATCATGCAGTATATCCACAAACCATACTGACTTTTCATCAGCAGTTTGTTGCTGTTTCAAATGCTGGCTAAAAGAAAATGGATGTTTTATTTGATTCTTCTTTCTGTGTATTGTGTCCAGTGATATGCAAGTTCTTCTCTCTTTCATATGGTGTTATCTTTCCGGCTGATAGCATATGCCTAATTTACAACAAGAAGGTTTAATGTTTGTCACCAAAACAAGTTGTTTCTATCTGCTGTCAGCTTCTATATGCGCTTATTGGTTTATCAGCCAGTTGGGGTAAACTACATAGAGTAGTCCATCTTTTAGCAAGTCTGATGCCAAATTAAATGATTCTCCTCATGTTATCAATTATAACTAGAGAAAAATACAATTGCCTTTCAAGTAAAGAATATTATGTTTTCAATGGAAAAAAACTTTGCAGTGTTACAGAAACATTTTTACTTTGTTAGAAACACAAAGAGCTGGAAGACAAAAGGGAAAAGTCCTAAGGATTAAACAAAAGAGGGTGGCCATTCTTTAGTTCATAAAAGAATTCTGAAACATATTAATATAATTAAAGATACGGTATTAGGCCAAATTCTGTTGTCAGTTACGACAGTGCCACCCCATTAACTTCAATTTGATTTTAACCAGAAGAGATTTTAAGTAATGTAATGCCAAGTACATTTTGCCCGTTCCTGAAAATTCTCTCCACACATTTTTGATGGTGGTGTGACAAAGGCATCTGCAGCTTAAAGCTTGGCATGTAAATAGTCTTAATAAGGGGAAATGCCTTAAATAGATGGGGAGATTTAAAATGTTGTATGTTTCTGAAAAGTCAGTTCTCAGCTAGCTCAGTAGGCAACTGCTAAGTATTTACCAGCCTAAATGGAGTTCCCACCCTTTTTCCAACATTGCTAAGAAACAAGAAAAGCTGTACTTTTTCTTTCTCAGCGTAACAGGCACAGTGGTGATTGCTCTTTGTCATCTATTCAGAAAGAAGATAAATTTGGACAGGTGAGGTAGGTGTGTCAGTGGAGGGGTTGGTCAGTGAGTATGCCCATTATTTTAGGAACAGGAATCTGTTTACAGTTCAGTTACCATGTACCAAGTCAAATAATGTGTTTCTGCAGTTTATTTTACAATTTACTTGATTTAATAGTTCCAGCATCTCTGAGTATGTAAGGCTATGTCCACACGTACATGCTTATTTTGATTTAAGTTAAATCAAAATAAGTTAATTCAAAATAAAATCCTTAATTCAAATTAACTTAAATTGAAATAAGTAAAAACCTCAAATCAAAATAGCAAGTCCAAAATGTTCAGGGAATAGCCATTTTGAAATAACAGACGATTTGAATTAAAGTAGGTTTAAGCTATTTTGAAGTAATGTCTCTTGTTTCTAAATGATCTTTTTAAAATTGAAATAACCAGTGTTATTTTGATTTAAAAGATATGTGTGGACATACTGTAACAGCACTGGGGAGTAGAAGATAGGTATAAGCTTTCTGAAAAACAGCAAACTATTCTGTTGTAATGTTGCACTTCTGTCACTGTTAGTGTGATCCTCGAGCTCTGTAAAGCACAAATGTCTGCTTGGGTAGATCCAGTCCTAGAGGAGTCAAGCACTAGAACACTCGGGTTCCATAGGGTACCCTTTATCTTGGAAAAGATCCAAACACAACACTGAATTTAAATTATTGAGCAGAAAGAAAGGCTTTTCGCTTTTAGAAGTATGTAAGTTTTTAAAATCTGTACATCTAGTAAAAAATGAATTATTTTACAGTGAGCAATTAACATTGATGAGCTTTTATGACAAAAGAAGGGATTTAAGGGAACAGTGTTCTTTTTGCTCACAGGAGGAGGGAGTTGGCTTGTAGCATAAGGCAGCCTGAATGGTGTGAAGATAACAAGAAGGTTGAAATGGTGGCACAAGTCAGGTGGGAGGCTGTGATGGACCAAAGCATCCAAATAATTATTTGCCCTTTGCAATCATGAGTTTGCAATTTAAGCAGGAAATCTTATGAGACAGAATATTCTCATGAGGCTCTTTGCCATCAGTGATGGGGAATTTTTTACCCTACCACTTCAGACAGAGTTGGGTCTAAAATTGGCAGATGGGTTAGAAATTTCTCATTTTGCCTGACTTTATTCACACATCTTTAGCTGTTGCCTATGGACTATAAGCATCCCAGGTTAAGTCTCTGCATTGTTTTCGTATACATTTTAATGCACACTCTGGTATGTATGTGTGGGGGGAGGAAACTGTCTGGTTACTTAAGTTTTCTGTAATGTCAGGCCATGGTATCAACGACCAAGGAAGAGTAATTTTTTAGTGACCATTTTTCATAGGTACTATGTCTCCCTGTAATACTATACTTCTTGAGTTTTCCCTATATCTCCTGGGGCTCCATTGAACTATCTGTAATGTGTAATGAATTTTTCTGATGTTGTTTATTGCTTGCTTTCTCATGGATTTCAGTCTGTCACTTTTTAAAATATGTTTTGTTCTGTATTGTTCTGATGGTATACAAAGTTCCTCAATTATCCTATTAGCCTATGCTAATGGTAGGGTGGTTCTGAAGCTGGGGTTTGCATTAGGCCCTGTACGACAACTTTAAAATTATTACTATGCTAGTTACATCTTTCTTCAATTTCTGAATTAACCATTCATGACTTGATGATATCAAATTTTTTTCTCCACCCTGGTTGAAGATCTTTGTGATTGACTTTGAAAGAGGTCTCCATGAGTCATAAACTCAGAGAATGGTTTTTCTTAAAATGATGATTAAAATTTCTTCCTGTTCTCTGCAGTACCAGTGCCACAAGGAGTATAATTTTGAGTTCTTGAAAATGCTATATAATTTATTATTATTAGCTACTTTCTCAGCATCTGTGTTTCCAGTGTTCATTGTCTCTTTACTCCAAAGCCAACCTTATCAACCTCTCTAATTTTTCTGTTTGTTACAATGTATAAAGTGAGTGTTCTTAGCTTCAGTAAGAGTTTGACTGATGCTTTGCAGGTGTGCTAATGGGAGGAGAAAAAGGGTATAGGTAGTTCTCTCTTTTAGGCAAGTCTACATGGCCCACTGTTTTTGGCGGCAGTCCAACGCAGATATGCAAGTTATTTAAAATAACTTGTCAATCTCAGTTTGACCACTCTGTGGCCAGCACACCCACTGCATTGAGTTGAAGAGGGGGCCTTCCTTTGACTCAGTGCTATTCCAGTTGCTGGGATGGTCTTAACAGATCAGCTTCCTCATCAACTAAACAGGTCTTCACAAATCGAATCCCTTGATTGGGAAGATAGATTTGATGGCAGTGATTTTGCTGCTGTCAGTGAAAACTAACCATTTCTCTAATCCCACAGTTAAGCAGCACAGCATGATTTCAAAAGAGAATTCCTTTTGTTTGGCATACTAGGGAGGCAAACAAATTTATATACTAGCTAACACACCCAGTGCCAAGAGAACATCATCTGCCAGCTACTAAACATTGCTAGCCTTACAGTTACCACCCAATAGCATGTGCTAGCTCAGTGGTTCCCAGCCTGTGGTCCATGGACCCACTAGTGGTTTGTGAGGGTACTGCAGATAGTCTGTGGGCGGGGAGGAGATAGTTACTATAGGTAAATGTATAGTGATGTATGCAATACGTTTGTGAGAGAGCATAATAAATGATTAGAAATAGCTGTGTTTTTAATACCCCTTGATATATATGTTTGATTCCTGTCAGCCATAGGCTATGTTAAAAATGTTTTAAATGATTTGCTTACTTAGTGGTCTGGAGAAGCTTTCGATGGTGATGTAGTGGTCTTCATAAAGAAAAAGGCTGGGAATCGCTGTGCTAGCTAAGAGTGGATGCTGCTCCTTCTCAAAAAAAAAAAAAAGCACAAGTGTGGAGCTGGCCATGCCCAGCCTTCCACATGGAAGTCAGCTCTTGCCAGGATGTGTGTAGAAGGAAATATGCCTGCCAGAGTTTCTGCTTCCTACTTTGGCATGAGCCAGTACTGGATTTGGTCCATATAAGTTAGATGCAACAAAAAAAAGGTTACTCATTAATTGATTGTAGTTTAAGCTGTAAAATATTCAGACACAACACACAGAGACCTTGGGATCTTTAACATGCAAGAGGATTCAGATGGTTACATTTGAGTAAGAAAGCAGAAGGTAAATATATTCAGTACTTCTATTGTGTCTTTCAGATTGGTACCAAAATGTAGCATTGGTTTTTGTTTCAGTATTTATTAATGGGGCCCTGTGAGCATGCTTCCTTGTCCCCTGACCTTAATCTGCTGTTTAAAGCTATTGGAGACATGTCTAAGTATTGAGGGTGGTGACCCACCAAGTGCAGGAGTCCAGTATAAAACCCTGAACATCAGTTAAGTTCTTTGACTGATCTGTGCCCTAGAGGAAATGGAGAGTATAGGGAGAGAAGAAGCACATAAAAAGGTAGCATGGATATGAAGTTCCTGTGCACCTCCATTTGCAAAGGAGAAAAGAGGTTTACTGGACACAGATAGGCTGGTCTGAAGGATGCCATTGGAGGGAGTTGCTGGACAGATCCACATGACTCATGTTAACCTGAATCCAGTAACCCCAAACCCTACCACAGAGAGCAGAGACCTGTGGTGTCCACAATTATTGCCTATAGAGACACTGTGGAGTTTGTCCCATCCACAGCTGTTATGGAACTCCTCATTATTAGCTGAGTTACTGTAGGTTATTGCACAAGAGAGTTAGGGGAACTATTTTCACAGATAGAATTAGTTTTATTGCAAGGCACCATATCTAAGACACATTGGCTGGCTGCTGTCTTCCTTCTCACACTTGTAAAATCCAGTCTTGCCCTCAATTTACAATATATTTTTGCACAGGAAGTATGAACTTAAAATTACACTTCCAAAGATAGTATAAATGAATCTGACTTTTCTGTTGCAATCCTTTGTGTGTTTTACAGCATTTGTGACAATAACCATTTTCAATGTCTCCCCTGATGCTAGGTGGCGGTCACTTACACAGAAATATGGAAGAGGGTTTTTTGGGAGGGGCGGGGAGACGTTTAAGTAAAGAAATGGTAATATTACTATTGTAATGCTGGTGGAGTTATGACATAGCTGTTGAAATGAAAATACATTAAACTTAACTTGAAGTCTAGTCAATTAAAATTGAACAGTGCTCCTTTAAAATGAGGAATGCCTGTTTTATGTTTCCCTATACATACAAAACTCTGATGGAGTATCTGCTATCTAAATGTATAGTGAGAAGCAAAAATGATAATGTAATTACATTGTGTGTCTGTTCACATCTCCATCACATTGTTTATGCATGGCTGAGTTGTGACACTCAGTGACTTATTTTAATACACTGAAACTTCATTTTTGTTTCTATCAGATAACACCACTGATTTTCATCTGAAAACTGCTGAGGAAAGTATTTGATCTGCAAGCACAACAAACCTCAGGCATTTTAGGACATCTACCAAGGTAGTTTCATTGAGTTACATTGCCTGACCTGAAGGTACAGGACAAAATAATGTATTTTTATTTATTTATTTAGATTTGCAAGAGCAACAAATGCCAAGCTCAAGGGCCCCACTGTCAATTACTTAATAACACAGATCAAAATATCAGCAGGAACTGAACAGCAGCGTTCATCATGTAAAGCAATTTTTGTCAGACAAGGGGAAAAGAAACCTGCCTTCCCCAAATATTGCTTTTCAGGAAGTAGTTCCTCTCCAGTGGTCCCCTGAAAAGATCAGTTTTTCAGTATAGCATGAACATGAACTAATTTATATGTTGCCTGATTCACTGTAAATCCATAAAAATCTTTCTGTCACATCTGGAGTGAACACCCATGTCAGTGAATTTGCAGGCCACAATCATAGACCCTGTGGACACGGTTTGAAAGGGAATCCTTCCACTTTTCCATGCAAAAAAACAGCTCATGTGCTTACACCATTTCCATAAGCCTTTGTGGAAACTTCTCCATAGGATTTGGTAAGTTGGGGAAAAGAAGAGGCAGGAGAAAAGAAGGAGCAAAGGGTTGGGGGCATATTTCTCTTCATGCTCCCTCTGGGGCATTTATGTGTCTTCCACAAAGATAACCCTTGCCTCCTTCAGATTCTGAAGGGAACACTAAGTTTGGAGGTGGGTCTCAGGCCTTTTCTGAGGGAAGGCAAGCCCCATCTCAGAGAATTCTTGCAGAAATTTCCATTCAAATGCCTTCTCCCACAGCTTACAGAAATGTGGAGGGGTGACACCATCTGTCTTGTGTTTTTAATTTATGCTATCCTGAACAAAAGATATACAATTGCCAAATTTTGTTCTTGATTACAGCTTATAAAACCAGAGAAACTTTGGGCAGTTTTACACCGGGGGAATGGAGTAGAGTTAGATCTTATGCCATTTGAATCAATTCAAAAGGGAAATTATCTATAAGGTCGCTTCTATAGTCTTGACATTTCTTCTCTTATAGGACTTATGAAGACTGCAGATGAATGGAAATAGAATCATTTTAGGATTTGTGGAAACATATTCTTCTAGTCTGTAACCCTTTAATATTATTGGCTTTACTTGTCTTAAACTGATGACTCAGTGTTGATAAGACTCTGAGGCGGTAAAGGATCAATACATGTGAGTATTTTGCAGTGTCAGATTCTGCTCTCATCATTTCTTGAGATATATTTCTCTCATAACTATCACAGCACTAAACCTTTTGCCCTAGATGGGTCTTTTTTATTAGATGTCTGCTTTGACAGTTAATTGAGAACTTAAATCAAGGATAAGTAAGAAAAGAATCTGTTCCACACCAGAACAAGCAAGGAGTCCTGTGACACTTAAAGACTAACAAATTTATTTATTACATAAGCTTTCATGGGAGAAAATCCCAGTGCATCAGATGCTTTGAAGATCTCCCATGAAAGCTCATGTGCTAAATAAATTTGTTAGTCTTCAAGTGTTACAGGACTCCTTGCTTGTTTTGCTGAATTAAACTAACCTGGCTACCCCTTTGGAACTTGTTCCATACCAGTTTTCAGTTGATGCTGAATTCTCCTAACTGTGGCAAAATGCTTGAAAACAAATCATTTAAACAGTGTTTAAAATATCTTGGAAGTTGAAACTTCAATCTGCATGAGTATAATTTTTATAGGGATCTTTGTATCTTCTCCATGACCATAACATACCACCATGTTGAAAGCTGGTGGTTGCTTGGTTAATGATAATCAGTGCACCCTTACCAAGAACATAAAAAAAAAAATCATTCTCCAGTATGGTACCTCAGAGCTAACTAACAGTGTGTGAAGTTGAAATAAAATCTTTGCAGAAGTGGGTCATTAAGGTTGGTCTTCACCAGGAAAGATTTCCTAGTTCAGCTATGCCAGTTAGAGTATTCTAAACCACAGTAAGTTATGTGGATATAGCTTTTGCTGGTACAACTGCTTCCATGAAGGATTTTTGCCACTTGAATTATACCAGAATGATGAAAGCAGCAAATGCTTTCTAAAGTAGACAAGCTCCTAGACTGAAAACTCTTTGGGGCAGGAATTTGATATATGTTTATAGAGCACCTAGAACAAGAGTTATGGCCTCCAGGTGCTGCTGTACTACAAATGCTAAATAATGTTTGAAGCTGCTAAAATGAGAAATTTAAGGAAAAATCTATCAACTACTTTTGTCAAAACTAAAAAAGAAAAAAAGCTACCTTGTTAAAAAACATTTTTTAGTGATGTATGAAAAAAACAAAAAACCCTGTCAGAGTGTTCCCACTAAAGGTAATGGGAGTCTTGTGTTCACTTCAGCAGGAGCAGGGTTTAGGCCAATGATGAATAGTTTGGTAAATGTTAACAGATTGCTGGATTGTAAGCGTCCCAAGATTAAAATTAGAGATGATCCAAAGTGATCTGGAAAAGTTTGAATAGCCTGAAATTTTGATAGAGAAGGAAAAAAATTAGTAGCTAAGATACTGCTTGGGAGACACTGTAAAAATGGCTCCTGTCCATCATCCTAAGATTAAGTGGATAAGGCTACCCTCCCAAACTAGCTCCAGATGAGTTTCTCTTGCTCCAGTAATTACTCTTTTTATAATGCAGGTTACATGTCTCTCCAGCTTTAACAATTAGCTATGAAAGCTTTAAAGAGCTGTTGACACAATAGAGAAAACTCTGGAAAGCATTCTATTTACATCAGTTTTGCATATATGGTATTATGCAATTTCTGTCCTCCCCTACCCTTTTCCATTTTCTGTATTTACAAGAGAAGTTTGTATGAAAACATGACCATTATTGCTTGGGTAGTCATCTTTTTCTTCTTATTATTCCTAATTTAAAGTCATACTTTTCTTTCTGTGACAACATAATAATTTCAGTAGCAACTCGTTCTTGTGTCAGCAGCCACAGCTGTGTATCAGGCTTATCTTCACACAATTTTTGTATGGGAATAACTATTTCAATTAGGAGTGTGATTCAGTCCTTATGTTGGATATAGGTATATCTGTATAAAGGTACCTTATGTCAATATACTCTATCCCCCTTCTTATATGGGCATTAACTATATCTATTAAGCACCTATAAACCACTGAGAGGTCATACTGTTTTAACTACACCAAAATAGTTAGAGGTACAATATTTGAATGTAATAGGCAAGTTCCTTAGAGGTTTTACACGTTTTTGTGTTATCTGTATTTTTCTGATTACTCCTTAGCCCTCAAGAGAAACTTGTTCAGGTGACTTTGTGTGTCTTCTCCATGATCCCTATTTTTAATCAGAAGGCAGGGATTTTTTTGGGTGGGTTAAAATTTTCTCACCTTGAAGAAAGTCTATAAAGAGAAGTATTGACAATATGATACTGAGCTTTTCACAGAATCATAGAATATTAAGGTTGTAGTGGACCCCAAGAAGTCATCTATTCCAATGCCAGTGGCAGGCAGCCCTGGACTGGATCCGGCTCCTGCAGGCAGCCCAGGCATGATCCAGCCCCCGGGTCATGCTGCCTGAGCTTGAGGAGTGGGGTGGGAGCCATCCACAGCCCCCCATGCTCTGCTTCTTGAGCTTTGGGGGAGAGGGGAGATCCCGAGGGCCCTGGCCACATCTGTACTTGAGGGGAGAGCACCCAGTCAAGCCCTCTGGGCTGGGGGGTGGGAGAGCTGTCTGCAGCCCCCTGCCACCTGACCCCCAGAGGGGCTGATCCCCTGCCTGGTCCCTCTGGCTGGCCCAATCTCCCTGCTGGCCTGACCCTGCGCCCAGAGGGGTTGATCCCCTGCCCTGCCCCTCCACCACACACAACAGTATTACTTACCTGTTGCTGGTCCAGAACTGTGAAGGGTGAGTCAGTCACAAGGCATGGAGACAGTGTCTGTCTGCAGAGGGATTTAAAGTTCCCTCTGCCGCTGCCCTGGCCTACCTGACTCAGCTGTATGCTCCAGGGTGGGGTGGCAGCTCAGCTTAAGTAGGCTGACTCACTGCACCTGCACTGCTGGGCAAAAATTAGAGGGGGCCTGGGCCTGAGGGTCAGCAGGGCTGACACCCCCTGGGCCCCATGGCAGTGACACCTCTGTCCAGCACCCTGCTCAAATCAGAACCAACCCCCAAAAAATCATCCCAGTCAGGCAGGGCCACATCTTAACCCAGGGGTGGCTGAAGCCCTGGCTTCCGTCCTAAAAGCGGATCCCAGCCTCCAGCCCCTTTGGTCTCCTGCAAGATCCAGCCACTGCCACCATTCTCAGTCCACACACCACTGGTGGGGCTTGCTTAAGGCGGTGCTATGAGGGCCCCAGAAGTGCTGGTGGGGGCAGGATCCTGGGGCCAGACTCCAGTCTCTGTGCTTCTACCCCACTTCTGGGCCAGCTGGTCTGCCCCCAGATGCAGGATGAGCTGGCATATGTTCACTCCATCTGGGAACAGAACTGGCTGGAACACGGTGAAGCCTCTGGCATGGCCGGGATGCAGGGTCCTGGTGGGCTGCACTAGAGGGCACATCACATGCAGATCAGTGGGCCAGGAACATGTTTGAGAGAAGCCTCTGGCTTCCCCCCACTACTGGCCTGACAGCAGGCCACTATGGTGGAAGCACCCAAATGGGGGGGGCACAGGGGTGGGCAGCAGTGGGCCCCAAGACCCATTAATCTGGCCCTGCAGCCAGGTCTCTGTCAAGCAGGACCTTAAAGACCTCGGATGGAGATTCTGCCACTCCTCTATTTAATCCATTCCAGAGCTTTACCACCCTCCTCATTAAATGTATTTCCTAATATCCAGCCTGAACCATCCCCTATTGCAACTTCAGATCATTACTCACCTTGCTCTGTCATCTCTGTCACCCCTGAGAACAGCCTCATTCATCCTCCTCGGAATCCCCCTTTGGGCTGCTATCAAAATCCTCCCTAACTCTTCTGCAAGCTAAACAGCCCCTGTTCCCTTAGCCTCTTTTCATGAATCATGTGCTCTAGCCCGCTAATCATTTTTCTTGCCCACCACTGGATTCTCTCCAATTTGTCCACATCTCCTTTAGTGGGGAACCAAAACTGTACATAATGATTCAAATGAGGCCTCACCACTGCCAAATAGATAGGAATAATCACTTTCCTCGATCTTCTGTTAATGCTTCTACTAATGCAGTCCAATATGCCATTAACCTTCTTGACAGTAATGGAAGACTGTTGACTTGTATTCAGCTTCCTGTCCACTGTAACTCTCAGGTCTTTTTTTTGCAGTACTGCTGCCCAGTCAATAGGCTACTAGTCTGTAGCAGTACTTGGGACCCTTCCACTGAAGTTCAGGACTGTGTACTTGTCCTTGTTGAACCTCATCACATATTTTTGGCCCAAACCGCTAATTTGTCTAGAACATTCTGTATCCTATGTCTACCTCCAACATATCTAGCATTACCCCCATCCTAGTGTCATCTGCAGACTTGATGAGAGTGCAATCCACTCTATCCTCTGGATCACTAATGAAGATGTTAAACAAAACTGGTCTCAGGGCCAACCCTAGGTGCACTCCTCTTGTTACTGCTGCCATCTAGACATCAAGTTATTGATCACTATCCATTGAGCCTGATGATCTAGCTAGCTTTCTATTCGCCATTTGGCCAACCCATATTTTATTTGAAGCTAGTTCACCTCTGATATTCCAGGAGAGGGAGAATGCTCTGCAGGTGTACCTGCTTCACCTTTTCTTTGGAGAGGTGTTATAAGACTTCAGGGCTCTACCTCCTACAATGGTCAAAGCATCTAATTTCACTTTAACAAAAAAGCAAAAAGACCTAAGAATGTGGATGTCTGCATCCGAAGGCTGTAGCAACATCCTCATCTCTAGATTCCGTTTTCTGACTTCCCCAGCCCTTTTTTTGGTTTGGGCTTCATTTATTGTCCATAATAGCCTTTAAGGGTATGTCTACACTTGAGGTTCAGTTAAGTCGACTTAACAAGGTCAACTTTGTCACTTTAAAGATGACCTTGTTAAGTCGACTTAGAGCATCCACATTCGAAAGTCCTGTAGACTGCCCACATCCACATTGGCAGCTGCTAGGTCGACTTAATGCTTAAGTCAACTTTATTAAGTCAATTTAAATGCTATTCCCAGTTTACACTGGCTTAAGTCAACTTAATAGGGTCAACTAAAGTGTTAAGTTGACTTTCCAAGGTAGAGTTATTAAGTCAACTTAAGGAAGTGCTTAGATTGACTTAATGAATTCCAAGTGTGGCCAGAACATTCCTTAGGTTGACTTAAGCAAGGTTAGGTCAACCTAAGGCTCCAGGGTAGCTGTACCCCTTGAGTAATGTATGTCTGGATATGCTTCCAGAAAATCTGCCTGGAACAACTTGTTAGTAGAATTTCAATCTGCCTTGAACATGAATGTTTCAGACTACCTTGTTTTCTGTAATGAGTTCACTGGGTAATAGGAAGGGAAAAAATAGTTTGAGTGAACAATGTGACCCCTTTTACAGTAGTGAAGCTTCACAACACATAACATAGCTTGAATAATCAATCTATTTTTCCTTGGCCTGAGGTAACAGAGCAGTTATGTTTGCCTACAGAGAAATTTAAATCCTTCTTGAAAGAGCTAACAAGTACTTTCAGTCAGAATGATCATTTTCATCGATTAAAGAACAAAAAGAAACAAGAAGGAAAAATCAAAAATCCTGATGACTGTTGAGTGTTACTTAGTGTTTTTGTGAGTGGTTCCTTTTTTCTACCTTATTGATGAGCCTTATGCTGAGTTCAAAGGCATCACTGCTTCTGGCCTTCCATTTATATAAAAGTTTTATCCAGCAGTGCATCTGTGACTACTACAAACACACTTGCAAACCTCACTGAAAGTTAGAGTGGCACACTTGAAAGAAATGGAGCTGGGAGTGGCTGGTATGGGCAGCTGGAGATGTTACTCTGCTGAATGGTTCAGTAGCCTGGAAAGATTTAGAATAATTGATTATTCTGAAACTACCTGACTAAAATGCAGGCACTGTGGAAAAGCTCATAGTGTCTGAGCATCCCAAAGATTTTAAATGGAGATGCCTTCAAGCTTCAAAGTGTAGATGGGATCCAGATTTTCTCAAAGTTGGTGGAGAAGGAGCTTGAATGTGGAGGTTTGAGTTAATTCATTATGATCATGCTGCAAAGCTTGCATATGGATCTAAACATCCACAAAGTTTGGGGATTTGGTGTAGCCTTTTCTCTGGTTTTAAAAAGAAGAGTTACTGACAAAATCATCTTCTCTCATGGCTAAGGCATTCCATATAAATGCTCTGCCCTTTACCGGGTTTTTGACTGGCAATTTCACTGTAAAAATACTGTAAATTTCCCTAACCTTTGGGAATGTAACCAAACACAGATATGAAAAAATAAATAAATAAAAAAGTCACTTGTATGGATTTCCCCTAAAGACAAAACTAAATAAAAACAAATAATCAATTTACAGAGCTCATCAAGTTTGTTGCTTATCATCATTGGTCATCAGTTTCTAGAGGGGTAGCCTTGTTAATCGGTGTACAGCAAAAACAACAAGAGTCCTGTGGCACCTTATAGACTAATAGATTTCTTTGGGCATAAGCCTTCATGGACTCCAACCCACTTTGTCAGAGACATGAAGTGGAAACTACAGTTGAGAGCTCTATATATACATGCCAGGATGGAGAAGGGCAAAAATCAATACTCAAAAATAATACACTACTGTTTCACTTAACAGTGCCAGGGAAACTATTGTGCTATTTTTCACTGATATTCCATTTCTTTTTGGTTTGCTTCATATAAGGGACCTATTTGAGTGATTTAAATAAATAGCAGTTTGCAGCCTGCAAAATCCTTAATTAAAAAAATGTATGCTAAAGTTCTGGGATTTGCAGTTAGTGTCTACAGTAAATTAGACATTTGTCTTGTGGTATCATGGAGGAAACTCATAACTTCTGCTATTTTTAATTTGCATATTTTAATTAAAGTCAGTCATACAGTTGAATTGAAACTGCTAAGTTCAGCAAGGATGTCTGCCATAGTATATGCTATAGTTCTACATGCAAAGGAATTTATTCTGTTAAAAATTCCAGCATTGTAGCCAAAACAAGAGAGGATCCTGATGTTTGGCTTAGAAAATAGAAATACTTTTAAAATTTATCTAGAACAAGCCCATTCTACTCTTCTCAGAAATAAAATGGTTCGATACTTAATATTGTAAAAAATATGTTTAAAATATCTAAAACATAAAATCCAGGTACTACTTGTGTTAAGTGGACAAATCCATTTGAAATCTTTCCTCTGCCCATTATAAACTCTTTTCATGCTTTATATTGAATGATATACACAATAAAACTACCTTACAAAAATGTTAAGGTTGCAATATAAGACATTCAGAAGTTAGGAAATTCAAGAATTAGGGTTGCCTGGGCAACCATAATTCAGCCCCTTTGTGTATTTGCATAATTACATGAACATATGACTTTTTTTCCACAGGACCTGGGCCTCATTCAATGCACAGGATGGATGGTGGTCACTTAATGCGTACCTAACCAATTTTTTTATCTTCATCATTTACTGTATGACCGCAGATATTATTTTACTGCACGCCATTCAGACTTTGGGCTGGATACAGAATTATTGAGTTCCTTACATTTTAATGGCCTTCATCATTGTAGTATCACAGCACTTCACAAACATTAATGAATTTGTCTTCATTCGCTGAGATGAGTATTATCCCCATTTGACAGCTTGGGAACTAAAGCAGAGAGAGATTAAGGTCATATGTGTCTGCTAATTTTAAGTGCCCAATTTGAGATATTTAGGGCCTATTTTTTTCAGAATACATAGCATTTTTAGCTCCTTCTATATTTAAAGCACAGTTCCCATTGATTTTAGTTTCAGCTGTGCTAACTTAGAACTTCAGCAAATTGGCCTGGAAATCTTAAATCGGGCATTCAGAAAATGAGAGAGACAGTGGCCCACCTGTAAACAGTTTGTTTAAATGACTTGCCCAGTAGCATATAGGACCCCTCTGAACAGACAGGGATAAAATCCATTTCCTTAGGGCACCATTCAACTGCTTTAACCCTGAGACTTTGTTTTCTCTTTCTGCAAGCTCCTGTCTCAATCACTAAACACCTCACAACAGCTGCAAGAATGGAAACAGGGATCCTGGACAAAACAGCCTCACTCACTACAGAACCCTGATTTATTACCTGACCTCCATCCATCCTGTGCTCTGGAAAAGGTAGGGAGCTGATAGGAAAAACCAGCATGTGATCGAGTAATTTAAGACTGTACTGATGCTTCATTTTTACTACTTGACTGCTGGCATTCTGACAATAATTCACCCCTTCTGCTTAGGAAAATACAGTAATATGCTAATCTGGTTAACTCAGTGGGACCCTAATCCTTCAGCCATTTCACTTCATTAATAGAAAATGGGTAGATTTGAGAATGCCACTGATTTGACTCCTATTCAGGGGTCCAGGGATGCGATACACTGTTCCACACTCCATCCATTTATAAGCCCATGAAAGGAGAAACAAGAGAAAGTTCTGCCATCGCTTCCTATCTTCTGTTCAAATACTAGTTGCTAAAAGCTCTTGAAAAGAGGATAAATAGAGACCACTGTGCCTGATCATGGAAATTTTTAGCATCAGACATACTGAAATAAAATAAAAAAGGGACAAAAGTCAGAGAAATATAGTAAATAAATGTGTGGGGCCATATCTTCAGTGTGCCCCCATATTTAACAAGAGGTTGCAGCCATTTGCACAAATATGAACTAGACTTGATTTGGTGAGAGGTATCTGCAAGGTATGAGATTGAGTCCTTTAGAAAGGGCAAGGGAAAAGGAAAAGAATTACCACTTAAATCTTAAAAATATAACTCTTCCCTTTGTCCCCGTGTACTGATTACAGAAACCTGGATCCCCTTAGTTGGAGTGAATTGGATATTGTTTTTATTTGCAGTTTACACAGATTCTGTCTCCTTTGTATGTGATCATAGCCCCCCAAATAGTGTTTCTCAATGGTCACAGCTAACAGCACTCCCATCTTACAGTAGACACACCTTGAAATATTTATTAATTTATTTATTTATTAAAGGTTATATGACTTTAATTAGTTCTGATTGCCTTAAAATTATAGTTTAAGTAGCCAGTCTTTGGTATAATCAAAACCTATGGTAGCCACTGATTTAAATTCTCCTATCCTCCTCCTTTTTTTAGTGTAATAATTTGAACTTTGACTATACACCTTCTGTCATTCCAGGAAATCAGAACTCCTTTCTGCTTCCTCCATGCCTTATCTTACTGTAAGCTTGAGAGTGGAGAAGAATTACATTTTGTAAAAAATTACAAAAAATCTACTTCAAGATTTCCTATTCTCTTATATACGCATTTAGGTTCACTTCATATGGCCATACTGCCTGACAGACTTGAACGTGTCCGCATAGAATCATTTGCAGGATCAGCGTCCTTGAGCAGAAAGTGGCAATGAAAAGTTGTAGATTTCCAATAACTGAGCTTATTCTTCAGAATGCTGAGTGCCTCGTTGAGGCTGAGCAGCATGAAGCACTGAAAAAAGCAGTCAATATTGTGTAATAAAATAACATCTGCATCAAATATATTCCATTAAATAGTCACCACACATGCACATGTGATGTAGGTATAGGTCAGTGTGGTAAAAACACACAGTGTAACCAACTCTGATCTTACCTAAGAACAGTAGGTTCATATCCACCACTACCACAAATTGGCATAATTCCATTGATTTCAGTGGAATTACACCAGTTTGTGCTTGCTGAAGATCTGGGCTACATTGCTCAGCAGCAGAGGGGATGTATATCACAGTTTCTGTGGTAAAATGAAAGACAGCAGACTCTGAGGAAGGATGGCAGTCAAATCTAGCCTGAAGAAAACATTAAAAGTCAGAACAGTATCTCAGGAAACAAACTCTCTTGCTGAAGTACAGTCCAAATAAATTGTAAGCAGGTGACAAATATTGACAACCAAATTTAAAATAAACCTCTTACCAATGGCTATATACACATAGACAATAACTGCATCTGCTTTCAGGAATGCTTTTGCAAGGAACATGAGTTTGTTTTTCTGTCCTTAACAGTGTTTAATGTCCTGTGGCACTTAAAGACTAACAAATTTATTTATTGCACAAGCTTTCATGGGAGAAAATCGTACTTCGTCAGATGCTTTGAAGATAAGGAAATTTACAGAATGGGAGGAAATAAGTGCAGGGAAGTGTAAGTAATGGGATCAGGTCACACTGAAACAGCAAATCAAAACAATTATAAAGTTTCAAACACTAGGGAACAGCATTTAGAGGAAGATCAGGTCAAATCACCTGTTGTAATGAAAGAAAAATACAAAGTCCCTGTTTCCAGAGGGGTAGCTGTGTTAGTCTGTGTACAGTGTTATGAGATTTGTATAAGACCACAAACTTGTGAGCGTAAGTGACTCCATCTTAGCACTATTCCCTTAATATTATTTTAACCTCTAGCCTGACTAACAAAAGTATAGAGCCCCTCTCATCCTTTAACAGTCTGTAAGCAGGAGATAGGGGAAACTGCACCAGTCTCAAAGTCACTTATTAATCAACAATTTCTCCTGTTTATTACATTCCCAGGCTCTGAGGAGCCTGCTTGACCTTCTTTACTAATTCTCCTATCTTATATGAATATGTATGAAAACTATCCCTATATGGTACTAATAAATGTATTAATCTTGTTTAACTTGAATATATTAACCATTTTTAGATTTCCTTGAATTAAGTTGTTGTACCTGAGTATAAAACCCTTTTAGCACCAGTCCTTCGGGGCCGGCCACACTCAATAGCTCTGAGTGTCAATAAACTGGTGATTCTTCCTCCTGTTGTCCGGCTCCATCATTGACCAGAGCAGAGAACGAGCTTTTCTCTCAACAACAGCAAAAGCAATGAAAGTGCTGCGGCACCTTATAGACTCACAGATTTCTTTGGGCATAAGCTTTCGTGGGCTTCAACCCTCTTCATCAGATGCATGAAGTAGAAACTACACTTATGAGGTATATTACTCAAATTTGCAATTCAATCTCAGCAGCTTCTCTTTGAAGCCTTGATCTGGTATTCATCTTTCTGACCACAGCAATTAGCAAATCATTAAAGGAGTGAGCAGGAAGAGTGAAATGCTGACGCATTGGTTTTAGAATGTTGTGATTTCTGATGTCAGATTTCTGGCCATTTATTCTCTTGCACAAAGTCTCTTGGGCACAAATCTGACATCAGAAATCACAACATTCTAAAATCAGTGGGTCAGCATTTCAATCCTCCTGATCACTCCATTGATGATTTGCTAATCGCTATGCACATAAAGATGAATACCAAATCAAGGCTTCAAAGAGAAGCTGCTGAGATCGAATTTATTTGCAAATTTGATTGCATTGCTTCAGGACTTAACAGGGACTTTGGATTTTTCTCTCATTATAACAGGTGGTTTGACCTCATCTTCTTCTGTACGCTGTTCCCAAGTGTTAGAACCTTTACAATTCTTTTGATTTGCTGTTCCAGTGTGACCTGATCCCATGACTTACATTTCCCTGCACTTAGTTCCTCCCATTCCGTAAGTTCCTCCATCTTCAAAGTGTCTGATGAAGTCGGATTTTCTCCCATGAAAGCTCATGCAAAAAATAAAATTTGTTAGTCTTTAAGCCAAAGGATTCCTTGTTTGTTTTACTGAACTATACTAACATGGCTGCCACTTTGGAGCTTAGTATTTGATGGGGCTATCAAATAATGCAGAGAAATGATTAATGTGCTTGTCTAAGCAAGTAATGTCCGTTCCAGTTCAAGAACCTGGACATATGCATAATTGGGGAGATTTTGGCAGCAGTCAAAACAAGATATGCAAGGTCCTTAAAATACCTTGTATATCTCCTTGCTGAAATGCTCTCCCTTCGACTCAGTGCTACTCCAGTTGGCGGGGTGGTCTTCAGTGATCAAATTCCTGATTGACTGACCAGTTCTTTACTGACCCAATCAGTCAATTTGGAAGATCAGTCTGATGGTGGTGAATTTGCTGCCCTCAGTGAAGACTAGATATAAGTTTTATGTCAAGGGATTTTCAGGACTGAGAGGGTGCAAAGGTGGCTTAAAACAACTTTAATCTCATACTTCTTTGGTCTTTAGCTGAGAGCTTTTAGCCTAGTCTATGCTTGCCATGCTTTTTGGTGGCAGGCAACAGAAGATACACAAGGTATGTAAAAAGCTTGCATATCTCCTTACAGCTTACCAAATACTCCCTACACACTATTCTAAGCTGACCAGAAATGCCTTCCAGTCGGCTTACCAATACTCCAGTTCTGGGGCTGGAGTTGCTACAGCAATTTCCGGATCAATTGAGCATGTCTACACAGACTGCTCAATCAAACCCAGAAGATTGCAGTGATGGTGATGATTTTTCTGACATCAGTATAGGCTTAGCCTTAGGGGGTTCTGTGCTGCACTCCTAAGTGTTGATGCCCTACACTAGTGTAGAAAGTGACTTGCATCCCTAGGGACAGACCTTGATTTCAGATTGGGTAAGAACACTTTCTTTGGGCCTGGTGTGGGAAGTGGTGAACTTTATGATTTATGAACATCTGCTAACAGAAGAATCATACTTAAATGACTGCAGTTTTGGTGACTAATGTTTCTCAGTGGTTTTATTAAACAAAAGAATGGGACCTTCAGTGCTTTGAAAAAGATAAGGAAAAGGTCAGTTTGTGCCTTAGCTATCTCTGCTTTAAAATAACTGATAGCTAATTTGAAAATGTGGCTATTATCATAGCTGCAGAAGGCATTCAACATCTTTGAAGCCTTGCCTGGCTTTATGTAGATAGCTGGAAAAAGTTTTTTTTCTGAGTGAGAGAAGGGACCTTTTTAATTGTTTGCCAGTTGATGTTGCTTTTCTACATTCTTTCATGTGTTCTCTCATAGTCTTCCAACTCAGTCAAGTCTTGATCCTGATATGTTCTTTGTGTGATAATTAATAATCAAATAATTAATAGTAAAAGTCTTCTTTGGATGAATTTCTCATCTCAGCAATAGGGTTATGCTAGTGTACCTCAGAGTTGATTCCAGTGAGGTGTTTCTTGTTTTCATGTACATCTCTTCAGAAAGCTATAAACCAGAGGCAGGATCTGTTTCAAGTTAACATGACATGTTTTCACAACCTTGCTATATAAGTCCTCTTTTCTTTATGTGTTTGAGGCTACTGTTAATAGTTACAGAGAGTTATTTGGCCCAATAGTATGTTAGGTTAGCATGGGTAGCTGCTACCTTAGAATGATGGCCATCTTGAATATGTCACAGACTGAATCAATAACATAAACATTGAATTTGTTGCCAGGGAGGTCTGAGAATTACTGTTTTCCATCTGTTCTTCATGTGAGCATGTAGACATTGCATGCATGGAAAACCACACAATTATAATTTGAATAATCACAGATATTTCAGTGACGGGTGTCTTAGAAATGCACATGACAAAAATGGGAAGAATGAATTAAAATGACCTCTTCTGGTTCCATTCAAGAAGTAGAACATACAACACCAATTCTAAACATCCTAGCAAAATTGACCTAAAGAGACAAACCAAGTGGACAAGTCAGAAACAGAATCAGCTAAAGGCAAAGGACCAAACTAATTAGGTACAATTCCATTATGCGAGTGAAGCTGAATGCACTTATGCTCTATCTGGAGTTGGCCTAAAGATGTAGAACATCTGGCTTTTGTTCTATCAGTCTTTGGATGATATGACAGACAGATGTGATCTGCGATTACAATAGGAGAGAGTTTATTCTTATTTAAAATAAAATGTATTGAGATCCTAACTGAGGACATATTCAGATGTGATGAACGCTGGCCCATTGAAGCCAGTCGAGTTGCATGTGGTTACATTTCAACTGGTAAAACTTAAAATGTAGTCAAACTTTATTTTGCATTAAAACCTAATTTAGTTAAATTGGTTCAAAACCCTGTGTGAATGTTCTAATTTTATTGAAATCTGGTTTACAGGATCATAGAGTTATAAGATGGAGGGCTGAAAAGGACCTTTGAGAGGCCATAAAGTCTAACCCCTACTCTGAGGCAGAATGAAATAAACCTAACAGGTGTTTGTCCAGCCTGTTGTTAAATTATCTTCAGTGACGGGGATTCCACAGTCCTCCTTGGAAACCTGTCTCAGAGTTTAACTACCCTTATGGTTAGAAAGGTTTTCCTAATATCTAAACTAAATCTCTGTTACTGAAGATAAAGCCCATTATTTGTTGTCCTACCTTTAGTAGACATGTAAAACAATTGAACACCAGACTCTTTATAACAACATATCTGAATATTTGCCAAGTCTCCCTTCAGCCTTCTTGTCTTATAACTACACATGCCCAGGTTTTTAAGCTTTCCTACCAGGTCAGGTTTTCTAAATCTTTTATCATTTTTGTTGCTCTTCTCTGAACTGTCTCCAATTTGTCTACATCTTTCTTAATAATTGGCGCCTAGAACTGGGCATGGTACTCTAGTTGAGTCCTCAACTCGTGCTGAGTAGAATGAAACCTCCATCATATTACATACATATTACATTACAAGATTCCTGTCAATACATCATAGAATATTAGCCTTTTTCACAAATAAATTTGTTAGTCTTTAAGTGCCACATGACTCCTGAACTAGACTAACACAGCAATCCCTTTGGATCATTACTCTGTGAGTACAAGTTTCAAACAGTTTAGTAACTTCATCTAGACCATATTTCCCTAGTTTCCTTATGAGAATATCATATGGGACTGCAATAAAACGACTTATTTAAATCTAGATTTAACATGTCTAGTTCTCCCAGTCAGTATATATTTAGATTAATCTGAGCTAAAATACATCAGTATTGACAAGTTTTAGCTCACATTTATAATGGCCAAAAGATATTTGGGGCATGGGCTTCACCTCCCCGCCACTGCAGTCACCCTGATCTGCCTTCCACCACTGGTCTGGGCTCAATCCAGGCAGCCACTGCCGCCAGCCCCAGACCAAATCTGGATGGCTTCCCATTGCTGCTGCCTCAGGCCCAATCCAGCCACTGATGATGGCTAGAAAAAAACACTCGGGGCAGGACCAGAGACACCTGAGAGTCAAGCCTCATGGGCCTAATGACAGCAATGCTGCTGATACCAGGGCCGTTCCTCTGGAAGTGGGCCAGCCCAGAGGCTGAGCTTTGTGCTCCCACCCTATCTCTGGGCTGGCTGCATTGAGGCTGGGCTCCACTTCCACTCTCCTGCCCTGCCCCTGGCCTGCTACTCTGCCCCCAGGGGTGGGCTGTCCAGGCTCCATGCTCCCTCTGTGCTCCGTGTTTTCAGCTTTCTGCCAAAAGCAGTGGGAGGGGAGTGGGCAGCACAGCAATGGGGGTGCAGCAGTGCGCACGCCATGCTGCCTCAGTGGCAGTGCAGGGCCTGCAGAACTACAGAGCTTGGGGTGGTTGCCCCACTCACCCCTCCCCACCAATAATGGCCCTGTCTAGCACAAACAAACATTTTCAGTAAAAGGAGAGACTCTTGAGAAGTATACATTTTCTGTAATATCCCTGGATAAGATGCCTAGCCTGACTTTTTGGAGTAACTGTAATTCTCTACTTCTGAGGTGAGGAGAGTAAAGCGGGTGTGAGATTACTCTCGTTGGCATAGTGCTCAAGTTACTTTCAGTTATATATTGGCAATCTGGAAAGGCAACCATTCTGAGCAGCACCAGAGAATCTGTTTGAAAATGAAAGAGTTGCTTTTTCTTGTACAGGTGAAGAAAATGTACAACATAGCCGCAAACATAGTGATAAACAAGCAGCCAATATAGCTGATGACAGGTTTGTACATTGGCTTTGACATTTTGCTCTGACTGACATCTATGAGAACTCCATGAATACGAGTGTATTGATATCTATCAGTTTTACTGCTCTTCTTCTTTCAAAGGGGTAGCCGTGTTAGTCTAGTTCAGCAAAACAAACAAAGAGTCTGGTGGCACTTTTAAAGACTAACAAATTTATCACATGAGCTTTTGTGTGAGAAAATCCCACTTCATCAGATGCTTGAAGGTTCTCTTCCTGGCTGAATATCATCAATGTCTTAATACTGAGGAAAATATCTTTTACCACAGTATAAAAATCTTTAGACCAATTAAACCAAAACATTTCTTTGGCTTTATGTGGCCCAGCATAATTAGATACAGAGGGACTTTTTTATTGTTACCACTGGAACTCTGTAAACTATCAACTTCTCAGCTCTTTTAACTTTTAAAGATGCTGTGTATATACTCTGAGCCCTGTGAATCTGTACTGAAGTATCCTGTATATACTTTTTAATCTTATGACAATATATGTGTGTGGAAGCTATAGTACCATGTTACAGATGTGAAAAGAATGCCAGTATCAAGCAAACTCCTAATTTCTTTCCATCGGAGATGACAAACAGCTAAATCCTCCTAGAAGAACACATTTGGAAGGGGCTCTGTTACAGGCAAACTCTGTGTAAAGATTTTCAATTAAATCATGAAAGATAGTGGAGTTTTGGTTTCCAGTGCCTGAGTTTTTCCAAAACTGTCTTCCCTTATTAATGTAAGATTTTAAATGGTCCTGAATCTGTTTTGAAATTCATTTCTTGTTGAATGAATGAGAAGTTAAACTGTCAGTAAAAAGCACAACCTTTTTATAAACATTACAATTTCCCTTAGTAAAATTATGTAAGAGAGGATATTATACTGTATAAGTAGTGAAGTAATTCCAAAATGATTGAATTCCAGTTCAGTGAGAGCAAACAATACTGAATTTTAATCCTATAGAAGAGCCTTCACAGAACCTTCTGTATTACATACCCAAAGGCAGAGATAACAGAAACAAAACCATGTTAACCTAACTTCTTTGTAGAGGATGTGGCAAGGATGTGGTTGTGTCTCTAGAGAATCACTTTATCAAATTCGTAATGATCTGTGAAATGACAAAGCTCTGCTTGGTGCAAGAAAATTGAAAACAGAGCTGTGACGCTCCTGCTGTGTGGCACAATAAATAAATAAATAAACAACCCACCTCAATACAATGCAAGGAATTGACAGATGCTGAATGGTTTTTGTTTTGTGTTCCCTGTAATTTCTCACTCTTGCTCTCTGAGATCCCTAAGTATGGAGCCCTTTTAATTGTAGTTCATATTCCTTCAAAAATTATTTTCCCTTTATCTGGATGAACATTAAAAATACCAAAAAAAAAAAAAAAGAGAGAGAGAGAGAGAGAGCTGTGTGAAATTCTCAATGTTTTTTTTACATTTACTACAGTGAAATACAAACTTTCATGAAAATGTGTGCTAACTTTGTGATATCACACTATGACAGAAGTGACAAGATTTTGTATTCATGAGCCACACCTCTCTACTTCACAGATGGAAAAGCTACGTGCATCCTTATGAGCTCAGAAAAAAGACTGATGAGAAGGAGGATTGAGTTATTTTTCTAAATTTATATAAGATCATTCACTTTTACAGATCTATAAGGTTGATTTTATTTATATCTTTTCTCTCACAGAAGCAATGAGTAGTACTGGCAGCCTTCTATAAGTTATGTGACACTAAATTATAATCTAGGCTCTAATATAGGTAAACTTGGTGCTGAAAGTAGAAGTGATTTAGAAAAGAGGGGAGGGGGAAGGCGATAAAACCAATGACCCGACTCCACTTCTCTGGAAGACAGCATGAAGTTGGCTTCTACCTTCAGTTGGACCCCAAGAGTGGAGGAATATTAACATAGCTGTATGTGAGAGAATGTCAAATTTTAGTACCCTGTGGAGGTGTTGAGTTATTTGGGTGACGCACCTTGGTGGCCTGAACATGATCTATTCAGCTCCAACTCATAGTTTAGTACCTCTCTTAGGAAAGTGTTAGCAAAAGGAATGGGAACTCTGGCTGAGAAAGGCTTTTTTATGATTGCAGATGGATTTTGCTACTTCTGATAGTAACCCCAGAAACCAGCTGCGTTTTGGACAGAGTCTGGTCATGTATGGTTGTGGGAAATATTTTGGAACTCTACTCTCTCAAAGAGTGCAAGATTCCACTCCTATCCCTACAGAATAGCTTTAAAAGCTTTCTTCAGGCCTGGACCTTGCTTAGTTTTTCCATAAAGAGGCTTTGCAAGCAGTTATTATTGTCAAAGCATTTTGTAAGAGCAAAACATTCAAATGAAAACAGCTCATTTTTCACTTTTTGTCACTCTGGCAATAAAATAGGATAATTAGCCAATGGTGCCTTTTTTTTTGGTACACAGATCTCTTTTTTTTAAGTGCAGCTTTGGGCCTTCTATATTCTACTTTCTTCTATTTTTTTTTTCTGTCTCTTCATTTAACCCATAGCTTACATTCAGTAACAGTAAAATATTCTTTGTTAAAGAGGATTCAGTGAACTTTTAACTTTTCCTTTCTTAATATTCTCACTCCATTATATCATGTTCTTTTCACCTGTTTGAAGCACCTATGGCTTAGTAATGTGATTTTTAACTTTCTCCTCTCCTGTGAGCCTTAGGAGTAAAGATAAAGGTTTCTTCTGCTTGACTTTTGTGAGGTGCTCAGAGTTTTTAATTTACCTCATGGTGAACAAATATTGATGGCATGAGTACCTCACAAGAAGCAGTAAGTACCCCAGAAGACTGGGTTCTCAGCAAAGAATGGGATGACGTGGGACCACGTCAACTGGAGATTCCCCGAGAGCTCCTGCTGAGCAGTTAGCTAATGTTAGTGCTGTATAAAAAACACAAAGCAAACTGATTTAAGTGGTGTAAACTGATAAATATAATACTTAAGAAACTACCATGCATGGATACTTATCTAACTAGGTCAGATGTTCCTATTATGAAAAAGATAGATTGCACTTCAAATGCAAACTTCACTATGTGTTACTAAGTCAGCCTAGAAATAAATGCTAGTTCACAACAATCATTCCATCCTGTATCCTTGGATTCTAGAACATTCATTTGACTGATTTCTTTTTGCATGGCTTCAAAAGAAGGCAGCTGAAAACAACAACAACAAAACCCAATAAAAAACAAAAAAAAACCCCAAAGCTTACAATGACGTTTCCAGAATATTCTCACCAAATCCCCAGTGCCAAAAGATTTCCACTCTGATAGCTGTGTCTCAGTCATTGCTGTTAAAACTCAGGATCTGTGCCTTGATGCACCCTGCTCAGATTGCAGTTCTGATTCTAGAAAGGACCCTTAACTAAAACTAGCATTCTGGTTCTCTGTTGAATGTAGTGAAGTCTCTGGGAATGGCCTTTCCCCTTCACTCTCATGAGTGAAGTCCAGTCTGGGAGATGTGACTGGAGGTAGTTTGCTGAGGGGAAGTGTTACCTCCAAGGCATTGCCTCTTCTCCCCAACCTCTGACTTCACCGAAAAGAACAGAGGTCCATCAAGGATACATAGCTTTTCTGTTTTGTGATAAAGAATTTTGGTTGGAGGTAGAGAAGCTGTTTTGTGATATTCCCCTAGACTGTAATTAATGTAATCACAAACAGCATTGGCAGAAGCTCCAACTGCGTACAAAACCACCTGAGTTTCTGAAAGGCGTGCAGGCAAAGAGTCTGAGTTAATACTATGCAAGAAGTGTCAAGTATGAATAATAATTAATTTGTTGTTGTTATTGTGGTGGTGCCTGCCCACTGTGTGCTAGGAACTTTCCAAACACTCAAAAACCAAACTCCCTGCTGCAGACAGGATACAATTTAAATTGAAGTCTGATGTTTATTGTTAAACTGAACAAATAAAACCCATTTAGTGGTATCCCCAAGATGTGATGACAGCTAAACTCAGTGAGCACACACCACCTTATCGTTGCAGCCCTCATCTCATCTGTTCCTCTCACCATCCTCTCTCACCTGTTCAGGCATCCCACTGTGTTCATATCACACACTGTCAAACCATATTATGATTATAAAAACCATCAAGGGCGAGGCCTCCTTTTTCTTGCTGTACTGAGAAACAGCAGCACACATTTGTTTAAAGCATTAAAATAATGATTGTCAGATGATATAGTTCTGTAGAAGCAAAATCTTATCTGACACATTACATTTTTCTAGTTCCTATTTTAGTTAGCATCTAGGTGCTCTGTACAACATATAGTCAAATAATTGAAACAAACACAGGCTATGGAACATACCTGCATTCATTAGAATGCTTTCAAGAACATGAAAGACTTTAACCTATTGTCAGCCTATCAGTTGGTGACATCCACTGTCCCTGCTAGAGGTTTCCTATGTTAATTTTCTACTGAGGAACATAGCGCACAGATCAGACTAACAAGAGAAAAAGAGTTTGTGTTGTAGATTTCTAGGACTGCTAAATAACTAAAACCTTTAAAGGGAACCCACAAAGTGAATGAAGAAAAACATTTTTGAACTAGTGATTCAGAATGCTATGGCAGGTTTAATCAGCAGGAATCTTCTGCCTGCCTATTCTGAGGCCAAATGGTTGGATGTCACAATAAACGTAATAGTCAATTTGTGAAGTGACAAATGCCAGGGCATTAGCAGGCTGGTGTCGGCAGGGAGAGGAAACCATTTAAGGGAGGAGATTTTTCTCACGTGGTTAAAACAAAACTAAAAAGGTCTGTTACCATCTGATACAGAGCTAACTAAAAAGTTTAAGAATTTAAAATGATTGACTCTTTTGGTTCTAATATGGAGTTCACCATTTGAGTAGGAAGATGGAAGAAGCAGTTGACAAGCTGGGTTGGTTTTATTTTATGTGAGTTGCCAAAGGAGGGGCTCTCATTTTTACTGGACTGAAACTGAACATTAAGTGGCTTTGAGACATCCAGCTTTGGATCCCATTAATACTGAAGTAACAAAGCGCATGATGACTTGGGTCTGAAGCCAGTGGAAATTTAAAGGCTAGACATAATGTTGGCCAGGACTGTGCTTAGAAGAATATATTGTCTCGCTAGGCTTAGGACTAATTTGAATTCCGTTTCGCGGAAAGAATATTTAAACGGTGAAAAGACAGAGATGGTGAATGCTGGGCAGGTGATATTTTAGTGCTCCATGTTATATCCCTTTGATTGCCTGGGGTCTGTCTTGAAAAGTCTTTTAGTAGCTATTTATCAAAGCACTGGCATTTTTAACAAGTTGTTCTTGCTCATATGGAGTACATTAGAAGCAAAACCTTTTCAGTGATTCCCACAATAATGCAGGTGAAAACGTCAGTTATTCAGAAGACAATAGTGTAGTTAATACCCAGTTGTGCAAAATCCCTAGTTTTGATTTTGCTTTGGTGCGTATTTAAAAATAAAAAAAGGCAAATGAACCCATTTAACATGCATTACAGTGCTCTTGTCTATTAGAATGTGTGATGGCTTCATCCATATTATCGGACACCAGTCAAATTGGGCCAGATTCACCTACCCCTTCTATAACAGCAAAGTATTGTCAGGTGACAGTCTTACCCTCTCAGAAAGGCCCAGCTGCAGGACTCAGACCAGTTCTGGACACCACAATTTAAAAATTAGAAATAGACCAGAGGAAAGCAGTAATCAGAAGTTTGGAAATCATGGTGAGGAACAGATGAAATAATTGGCCTGTTTGGTTGAAGGGAGAGATGGCTGAAGGGGAGGGGTTTGTGAAGGACCAAAAATTTGATGGCTTTTGGAGAAGCATGTTGTGTGCTCCCACCACAGCCCAGGGTCTGGAGAAGCCCATTCTCCCCACCATGGCTCCAGGGCCAAAGGATTTCTGTGACTCTGCCAGTTACTGGGGGGAGGGTGGGGATGGAGGGGGACCTTGCTTGTCCTCCTCTTGTGCCATGGATAAGCAAAAACATGAGAACAGGCTTTGGATTGTGACAGGTTGTTACAAAGATTAAGGGCTAGAGAGACTCTCAGTCCTTGCAGACAAAGAGCACAAGGACTGTTCCTTCTATATTCCTCTGGGCAGACCCACCAACTGACATCAATTCCAGGACCCAGGGTGGAGCAGTCAATGGCCCCCTCGAAAAGGATGGCTGAAGTCCAAGTGGGCTTCTGTCAGAAGATCTGACTTATTCATTATGGGTCTTGCAGGTTCCTAGGCAGTGGAGGAGGTGGCATCTTCTACTTAGCTTCCCAAGTCCTGTGGAGTCCCCGTGGACATTACTGATGAACCCACAAAGCTGAATAGCACATCTTGTCCCCTCAACTGCTCAGGAACCTTCATGGTGCATAATAAGCTTGACTCAAGAGAGGAACAGAGAATGTGAGCTTTGGGGGCCTTCAGAGGAAGGAGGTATGTGGAGGAGAGGAGGATACATCTCTATCCTCCTGTCTTCCCAGACCTTTTTTAAATCACTGCCCCTCTGGGCAATTGGCCACCTTGCCCTGCCCAGTTGGTGGGCCTTCATCTGGGCTTCCCAGCACCCCAAAGAGGACAGCGAGGTGGTAGGCCATGACTTTGCCTCCTCCATTGGTGACGGTCACAATCTGTTCCCTGTTAAGGACTTCAGTAGTGATCCCAGTGCCCTTGCATGTTCAGATAGTGTGCTCTTCCCCTTAGGATGCCTCCCAGTGCTCCCCCTCAGGGTTGTGCAGTTCTCCACTGTTTCTTGCCATGGGCTGCATTTCCAAGGCACAATCCACCCCACAGTTCTCCTGCAGTGAAAAGATCCCTGTAAACTCCATTTTGTTTGAATTGTAGGTTTGGATGCAAACACATATGCTTTCAATTTTTATAAAAATGTATTGGCATATTTCTTGTATTTTACTTGCTTATGGCTCTTTTCAAGGCAAAGCTCTCCCTTTTCAGAAGGGAAGCTGCTCAGATCATCATTTCATTACATTGCTGTCACTTTCTTTCGGTTTTGTATCTTGTCTTCCTGGTTGGTGGTTGTGGTGTTTTTTGTAAATTTCATTTTCTTATGCACTATCTCTGATCTTGCCACAGCTCATTGCTTTAACAAGCAGCTGCTCTGTCTCTCTGAGCTTTTCATGCTTATCATTTAAAATACACTCCTTTCACTGCTTTTTTAATGTCTTGTCTTTTCTGCATGATTGATGAGCCTGGTGTTGGTCCTTGAGGTTTCTGACTGGTCATTCTTTTGGGGAAGGAGAGGAGAAATTGGCCAGTTTTCTGACCTCAGAGCATTTGCCCTCACAGAACTGGCTGCTCTTCCCAAGCCATTTGGACTGTGGAGCATACAATCATATGCATCAATGCACTTGTCTTCTCCCTTCTTATTCTGTCTCAGTTCTCCTTTGCATTCCCTTTGCTCCTCTCTTTTCTGCTGACCCTTATCCCCATCCTGGGCTGAGGAGAGGCGGGGGAGGGTGTTTGCAATACATAGGGGAAAAGAAAAATGAGCTAATGGTCACTGCAAATAGTTTTGCCTACATTCTTCAAAGCATGTTGTCTCAGTCACTTCTGCATACATGCGCATAATCTTAATGAGAACATGGAAAAATTTAGGGAAACACAGATTTCATCATGCAGAAATCTAAGCTGTAATTAAACCATTGTAAAGAAATAAAACATTGGTGGGCATGTAGGACTCCAATATTAGAAGAACTATTTATATTGTGGGGTATTACATTTTAGGAACTTTTGTCTGAGCAAGATCACCTATGTTAATTTTTTTAGGTTTATTACACTTTATCATCATCCTAGAGCTTGAATATAAGCCTGCTGAAGTCAATGGCATGAGTTCACAGAGATTTGTCTTAAAATTTGTCACTCTTGCACTATTACAGGTAGAATGCTGCTAGAGGTAGCAATGATGGGAATTCCACTGTTCAAAGACACAACTGTCTGTGCAAAGCTTGTATGCTGATATGACTAAACAAATTTCCTGATTTGGTAAGGTGATGCACAGACTCGTTTTTATATACCATATCTCTTCCTAAAAAGGGTTGCACTGTCGCAAAATTGCCAGTGGCTCTTTTACATTGGGTCTCAATTGTTGCTTCCACTGGTGGAAATTTTTAAGAAAAATTGCAGTGTAGACACAAGCTCATCAAGTTTTTACATCGACTTAAGGGCTCAGGTCCTGTTCGTATTTAAATGATACCTTAGCACAAACAGAAATACATCTGATCAAGGCAGTATGCTGATTTTCAGATAAATTGTTCATGTAGAATTATGTTTTTTCCCTGAAAAATTGTTTTAAGATTGATGTTATACTAAACACAAAACTATCACCAGAGGCTGTGTCTGAACCATTTAGGAGACAGCAGCTTTTGAGATGGATCCAGACAATAACCTGAAATCTGACTATTCCCAAATGTCAGAGTTTCAGAATCAGAAACTGGAATCAAACTTTATTTGAAGTTTGGCCACAGAAGTAGATCCTAGCATCCAAAGCCAAACCTGTCCAAACTTGGGAGAAAGTCTAAATCTGGACGCAAATCTCATTTTGTAGTTTGGAACCAAACATAATAGATCAAGGAAGTAGCCTGACATGAAGAAGAGGTTTCACAGTATAAAACTTTAGTTGGCAAACACTAGTTCACATTTAACTGCTATCTTTTCAATGTACCTGAGTATTAGATGTGTAATTAATCCATTGATGGCACCAGCAGTTCTTAAATTTCAATGAGTGAAGCTCTCATCTGCCAATAAAAATTACTATGTGCAGGGCAGGTCCTACCATAGAGGTGATCTGGGTGGTTGCCTAGAGCATTAAACATTAGCGAGTGCCAGGGGCCACCATCCTGGGGCCAACAAAGCTATTTTAAATGTCCCACCCTGCTGCACACAGGCATGTAGCTCAGGGCGGAGCAAAGCAGCAAATCCTCTGCTCCCTACTCCAACAAAGGTAAGTGCTGGCGGGGGGAGGAGAGGGAGGGAGGTTGCGCATGGGCTGTTCAGCTGCCCCCGCCAGGCCTGCCACTTGGCCGGCCTGTGCTCTTCCAGCCCCCTGCTCAGCCCGGCCTTGCGTGGTCATCCCAGCTATGCAGCTTGCACCCCCTCAAACAGCCCCCTGCTTAGTCTGGCTCTGCGCAGCCTGCAACTTGTCCCTCCCTGGCCTACCCTTGGCTGGACCCACTCCCGGCCCATCACTTGGCCTGTGCCCATCAGCCAGTCCATGCTCAGCCAGGCTTGGGGGGGGGGGGGTCTAGGTGGAATCTGTGGCTTGGCCAGGCTTGGGGAGGGTGGGGGCTAGGATGAATGTGAGAAGGGCCCACCACCCGGTCCACACAGCCTGGGCCACTGGCGGGGGGGGGAGGGGAGGGGCAAAATCACAGATGCCTAGGGTGCCAAAAAACCTTGAGTTGGCCCTGACTACATGACCAAGGGGCTCAGAGGGAGGCAGCAGAGACCCAGCTCTGTCACCCCCATGCTTAAGCCATCAGGCTTTGACTTCAGCCCTAGATGATGGGGCTTGGGCTTCAACTTCAGTCCCAGGCCCCACCGATTCCAATGCTGGCCCTGACAACCCCTGTTAAAATGGAGTCGCACCCTACTTTGCAGTCCTAACCCACAGTTTGAGGACCACTGGATTAGATAGCATCCATGAAATTAGTTGATCCATAATTCTTCCCTGGACAATTGCCTAGACTGTTCTATTAAACCTGATCCTACTTAAGCTTACTAGCAAGCACACTGGCTACTACTATAAATAGTTCCATTGAAGTCAGCTGGGGCTAATCAAGTAATAAATACAGCAGTTTTTAACAAGTATTTGGAAGATTGGGGCTGAAGCCATTTATAACATATGACACTTATCTGTGTGTTTTTACTGTAGTGGTAGTGTGATACATAATATATAACTGCAATCAATCATGTTCCCTCTTCAGGTTTAAAAATGGGAAGCAGCTCAGCAGTGACAATGTTACAGAAATATGACATTTGTTGTTTACATTGTCAAACTGAAGCACAAGAAAAATGAGGGCTATGCCCTGAAAGCTTACCACCTAAATAAATAAAATCCAGATAAAGTAGAGGAAAGGGTTGTGACATAAAAGCAGACTGTCTGAGTAATAATTTGGAACAAGATATGTTAAATATAATAAAATATGTATTACTTCTGCACAGTATGGCAAGGAGGAAATTGTGGCTACTTGTTCAGGAATATGAATAAGGACAATGTTAATATTTTCAAATGGAAAACCTAACAATTAAAGTATAAACTTTCCTTTTTTCAGGTTAGCTCATAACAATAGAAGCTTTATCTGGCACGCCAACGGAATATAGAAAACTTGCTAAAATGGGAAGATTCTAAACTCATGAAAGCATGCTCTGGGGTGGAGTCAGAAAATAGAGACAGTCTTGTTCAACAATTTTTCCAACTGCAGTAAAGTAAGCAATTTATGAATCACTTTAAAGCTGGCAAAAATTAATAAGCTTAGTCCAACAATGATGAGTTCATTTCTTGCCATACCAGTATCAGATCTTTTCAGCAGCTGCCCTCCTCCACAGCAGCATGTCCTCTGCTGGGATATGCATGAGTCACATTAACCGGTGTGCACATGATTCTTGTTGCCCAAGAAGGCAGTGCAAGATACTAAGGTAACGTATCTACATCCCAGAGTGGAGCGCTCTGTTTAGGACAGTAAAGAAGGAGATCTGGACATGAATCTGCATGGAACTTTGAGAGAGGAGCACTGGTTGCAAGTATAGAAGAGTTTGGAGTAAAGAAGAGAAAGCCAGTCTGTTTGTGTGTGTCTGGAATGACCCCTAAAATTGCAGCTGATCTGTAAATAATTCTCCTAATAAGGAACGAGTTTAGTTTTGAAAACACAGTCATTTCATGTTACTACCTATCACATGGTATATGAAACAGTGGAAGCACGGTGTGTCCCAACTCTACCTTGAAAGTCTTCTAATGGACCAGTAACTGATTAGAAGAAAGAAGACAAAAGTTAAGAATAAATGGTAAGTTTTTATAATGGAAAGAGGGCAGTAGCTGGTTCCCCCAAAGATCTGTATTGTGCTGTTCAACATATTCATAAATAAGCTTTAAAAGGGAGTGTACAGTGAGATGACAAAGTTTGCAGATAATACAAAATTATTTAACATAAAGTCTAAAGCTGACTGCAAAAAGTTACAAAGGGATCTCGCAAAACTGGGTGACTGGGCAGCAAAATGACAGGTGAATTTCAAACGTGGTAAATGCAAAATAATGCACATTGAAAAACATAATCCCAAATATGCATACAGATTGATGGGTTCTAAATTAGCTGGTATTACTTAAGGAAAACACTTTAGAGATTTAGAGTTATTGTTGGTAGGTCCTCTGAAAACATTTGCTCAATATGCAGAAGCAACCAAAAACAGTGTGTTAGGAACTATTAGGAATGGGATAGATAATATGACAGTAAATATTATAATGCCAATATATAGAATCATGGAAAATGGAAGGTATCATGAGAGGTCATCGAGTCCATGCCCCTGCACTCATGGCAGAATGAAGTACCCTCTTAAACCATCCCTGACAGCTGCTTGTCTAACCTGCTCTTAAAAACTTCTGCTGATGGAGATTCCAAAACCTGCCTAAGCAACTTATTCCAGTTGTTAATCACCCTGACAGTTAGGAAGTTTTTTCTAATGTCCTACCTAAAACTCCCTTGCTGTAACTTAAGCCCAATGCTTCTTGTCCCATCATTAGCAGTTAAGGAGAACAATATTTCTCTCTCCTCCTCATGACAACCTTTTAGGAACTTGAAAACTGTTATCATGTCCCCTCTCAGTCTCCTCTTTTCCAGACTAAACAAACCCAGCTCTTTCCATCTTTCCTCATATGTCAAATGTTCCAGACCTCTAATCATTCATTTTGCCCTTCTCTGGACTTTCTCCAATTTGTCAATATCTTTCCTGAAATGAAGCACCCAGAATTGGACACTATACTCCAGCTGAGGCGTAATCAGGGCCTGTTAGGGTGGAAGAATTATTTCTTGTGTCTTACTTACCATATTCCTGTTAATACCTCCAGGAACAGTATGTGCTTTTTTTGCAACAGTGTTACGCTGTTGACTCATATTTAGCTTGTGGTCCATTAGGACACCCAGATCCTTTTCCATAATACTCCTTCCTAGGAGGTCATTGCTCATTTTGTATATATACAATGGATTGTTCTTTCCTAAGTGGAGTACTTTGCACTTGTCTTTATTAATTTTCATTCTGTTTACCTCAGACCATTTCACCTATTTGTCCAAATTATTTTGAAGTGTGATTCTATCCTAGAAAGCACTTGCAAACCCTCCCAGCTTGTTATCACCAGCAAACTTTATAGGTGTACTCTGTGCAATCTTTGCATTATGCCTTACCAGTATGACTGCAAACCATTGATTGTACTCTGGGAGGGGTTATACAACCAGTTTTTCACCCATCTTATAGTAGTTCCATCCAAGTTGAACTTCCCTAGTTTGTTAATGAGAATATGATGTAAGATTCAGCATGGCTATCGATTCAGCTTGGTTATTCTCATGGTTTGGTATATAGGGCTGGTAGGGATATTTGGGAAGATTTTCGGAAAGTTTCTTTGGGCCACCCTCAACTTCATTATTTGTAGAAAATTATAGTGAAGAAGAATTGTCAGGTTAGCAACAGCTTCCTGCTATCTGAGAGGAAACCAATTCCTTTAATTCCTTTTACTTATTTTAATTTAAATAAAATAATGGTGCCCTAACATTATTTGATATTACAACTTTGCCATAGCATCATTAATATAATTCAGACATGAACATAGCCAGCCACCCCTCCCCCCCAAAAAAAACACCCAACCAACTATAAGCCCTGTAGTCTTCCTTCAACCCCCTTTATCATTCTGGAAAAATACTGATAACCCTTTGTTAATGAAGCCTATGCCTTTTTCATGGAGATTTACCCAGGGTTGCCCAAGAATATTTGTTTCGATAAGCTCAGAATTTGAAGTTGTCAGGCCCCCCAAGCACTGAAAGACTGTGTAACAAGTGGGAATAATGTTAGCTCTTAAACAGAGAACTGGATGAAATTATTTTCCAGTAATAAAAGTCCAGATTTAAGTTGACAGAAAACATTGCACAAATTCACGTCGATTACATTTTGGTTGAAGAAGAAATAAAAACAATCTGTCAATACTGAAATTTTTCATTTTGACATTTTAAATGAAATGCTTCAGTTCTTTGTTTTGCAATTTCCTTCATGTGTGTTTTCCAAAAATTAGAGAAACACACTTAAAAATTTGAAATTGAAATGATTTTTTTGACTGTTTTGTTAACCAATATTTTTGTGTTGGGGCAACCCAAAGTGATGTAAAAAAATTTAAGAACTGACAGCAAACAAAAAACCCTCATTATTCACACAGCTATGCTTATATAGTACTTCACAGTCCTCAAATAATCAGAATTTTCTGTGATGTTAAGTATTATTCTCAATTTACAGGTGAATAAATACAATGCAAAAATGTTAACTAAATGGAGGAAGATTGAGGCCATAGGAGTCAATAGCTGCACCTTGAGTAGAGAAAAGGTGATTGGTGCTTTCAGTCCTATTTTCAATCTCTATATCAAGCCAAAACAACTCACCTCCTGTGGCACCTGAAAGATGAACAAATTTCTTTGGGCAAAATCTTTCAATGCATCTGATGTAGTGGGTTGCAGAGCATGAACTCTTATGACCAAAGAAATGTGTTCATCTTTAAGGTGCCTGAGGATTTTCGTTGTTTTTGCTATATACAAACTAACATGGCTACCCCTCTGGAACATATATCAAACTATTTTTCATGCTATTCTAAGTTATGTAGGGAGGTAGTAGAATCTCCATCCTTAGCGGTTTTAAAGTGGTGTTTTGATAAAGAAAGACCTGGCTGGGATGATTTAGTTGAGGTTTGTCCTGCTTTGAGCAGGGGATGGACTAAATGACATCCTGAGGTCTCTTCCAACTCTAACATTCTATGATTCGATGAAGGTCTTGGAGCCAGAAAGAATGGTCTAAATTAAAACAATAGATATAAACAAAAATAATAAGTAGAATGATGATGAGTTCCAAAGGGATAGCCTTGTTAATCTAGTTCAGCAAAACAAACAAGCAGTTGGTGGCACTTTTAAAGACTAACACATTTATTTATTGCATAAACTTTTGTGGGAGAAAATCCTACTTGGTCAGAGGCTTGAAGATGAAGAACTTACAGAATGGGAGCAAAATAATTCACCTGCTCATCCACCAATGTTATTTATACCATCATGTGCCAGAAATGCTCCCCTTTCATCCCCCCCACCCCCTCTGGTACATTGGACAAACAGGACAGTCTCTATGCAAAAGAATAAATGCACACAAATCTGTCATCAGAAAGAACATTCAAAAACCAACTGGAGAACACTTTGATCTTCACAGTCACTCCATCAGTGGTCTGTTAATAGCCATACTCAGGCAAATGGATAACAAATCAAAGCTTCAAAGAGAAACTGCAGAATTGGAATTCATATGCTGATTTGGCAGAGTCAGCTTAAGGCTGAATAGAGACTGTGACTTTACTCCACTACAATGTAATTTTCCTCCCCTCCGTACCTCCCTTCTTACTTCTGTTCTCTACTCTTTGAATCTAAACTGCTTTGATTTGCTGTAACAGTCTGACCTGATCCTATGACTTACACTCCCTGCATTTCTTCTGCTCCCATTCTGTAAGTTCCCCATCTTCAAGCATTAAACAGTGAGATTTTACCCGTGAAAGCTCATGTGATAAATACATCTGTTAGTCTTTAAAAGTGCCATCCGATTCCTTTTTTTAAAGTAGAATGATGTTTTATTAGATTACCCTATACTTATTGAACAAAAGGCTTAACCTACATGACCATCATGACGATAAAGAGGTTTATAGTAAGATTCTTGGAAAGGGGAAGAAATAGTATGCGTAGAGGAAGTTATAGTTTGTAAATGTGAACTTTCAGCAGAATAAGGAGAAAGATTAGGCTCTTGGTTTTCTTTGTACAAAGGCTCTTTATTTAAAAAAGGAAGAAAATCTATTTAGAGAGAGGAAATTGATTAAACTTGCCATAGGTGTGATGTTTAATGATCCATTTGAGAGTGAAAATAAGGATATGGGTACATTGTGAAAGGTCTAATGAAGTGGTGCAATTCATTAACATTTTAGCAAAAATATTGATCAGAATTTTCATTAAGGACTGGAAAAGTAAAGCCAAGCAAGTCTGCATTTCAGTCTCTGCACATGAAGAATTTTGTTTGCCTTCTGAATACTAATAAGGCATACATTGCATGTTAGCCTGATGTAGCATACTTTTTTAATGATATTTGCTTCATTCTTCTCCAATAACAGTATGCAATATGGTTAATGTATAAAATAGCATGAAAACAATACAAATGTATGAAATCTATTACAGTTTAAAAGGACAGTACATCAAATTGCATTTTAGTACATAAAAGAGTTATTTGTTATTTCTGGCAAATAAATATTTTGAAAATCAGCTACGAATACACAAAAGATGAGAGTTTAAATGTGGAATACTGCTTTTTGCAAAATATATTCAGAATTGTATATCACTGGGAAGTGTGCATGAAAAAGGCATTTGATTAGCTATATAGTCATTTGAATTCTTTTGCAAATCTGATCATAAAAAATCATTTTAATGCTACAACTTGGTATTTTATAACAAAGTACTTAACACAGATATTCATCTGTAACTACTTATGACAAAGCAGAGCAGCATAAAACAGCCAAACCCTAGCACTGAATTGGGCTTTAAAAGTTAAAATCGGAAAAAAACCAATTCAAGGTTCATATTATCTACTTTCAAATTAGAAATATTCTGTCATAACCTTCTCTTTGGGTTTCTTGTTTAATGTTCATACATGAAATGGTAACAAACAAAACAAGACAATTCTCAGACACAAACTAAATTACAATGGAGTTAAGACTGAGAATACAGCAAGGACAACCATGCAACCTTCCTTCTGTTCTGTAAGGACACCATGAGAAAAATGCAGAGAAAAAAATATAAGTGGTAAAACATTGTTTAGTGATTGAACTCTGCATGTCTAACCTTAACATGTTTCGATTTCTTTTAAACTTAATCTAATTGATTTTCCTGAAAAAATAATACTTAATTTTAGTACAAACTTGTATTTTATCATAATCTACTAATATATGTTCTCAACCTTGACTCCACATAGTTTTTAATCTGGAAATATTAATATATGATCCAGAGCCTCATTTTGTGTTAGAATGTGTGCTAGTAAGCAATTCTACTGAGCTGGAAGGTGATAAAATCAGTTTCTTCTTTCATATATAATGCATAGGCACAGCCTGATAGCAAGAAATACAAATGTTTTATTAAATATTTACAAAATTGCATGGATATTCTTTTGTCATGGATTTAAAATAGTCTTTAATGAACAAAGCTGTTGTTTTGTACAAGGGAAATCTCCTTTCCAAATCACTGGTCTGAATATTTAAACTTCAGCTAAGTGATCTCATCAGTTATAAGTTGCTCAGTGCTTCCTGGCCATGGTATATCTGAACAATGACACTGAAAAAAAAACAAACAAAAATATGTTTAACAAAAATAATTTGTAACAGAATTGACCTGTAATAATACATACCACTACATAATTACAAATTAATAACAAGGAAAGAAAAGAGAATTACCCAGTAGAACAAACTATTAAGACTGAATTAAGTTACAAATAATAATTATGTAGTGAAAGTATGTTGGGTGTGTCAGCTCTCAAATAAGATGATGTGAATCTTGTTTAAACAATCTTGTATTGTATTTTGACATAATATGACAAACAAAATATCTGGGACAGGCTGGAAGAGGGTAAACAAGGGTCATGGCAATGAGATTAATATTAGCAGCAAAACTTGTGCACACCATGTGGAGCAGAATTTTTTTTTTAAATAGCTCAAATAAAATGTCTATTCACTCATTTATTTTAGTCATCACATCAAAGGTGAGTCAAGGGGGGAGGCAGGGTAATGGCCTCAGTACCAGTTCAGAGAAAGCTTTGAGAACAGCATGGGAAAAAACTCGGAGAAGGACATAAACAGGGCATAGATAGCTTATCATTGGGAAAGTGGAGAGGGCAGGATGCATACTGCTTGGTAAGAGGTGTAACAAAGCCAGGGATGACGGTTATAGAAGGGTGTTTGAGGGTAGGTTTATCAGCCCCAGAA
>ML681979.1:32693197-32832108 GCA_007922195.1 Podocnemis expansa | reverse complement strand
CCTCCGTGTATGACAGCCTTGTGGACCTGGTCAAGAGGCACTTAGCATGGACTAATGAGTATTAATATTGATTTTGAGTTAGTCTTGAAACACTGGAGAAGTTCCAGAAGACTAGAATAAAGCTAATGTTGTGCCAATATTTTAAAAGGGTAAGCAGAAATACCCAGGTAATTTTAGACCCATCAGCCTGTCTGATATCAATCTAATGAAGATAATGGCATGGCCAAAATTAATGAATTACTGAAGAATTAAAGAGGGTAATATAGAGAGTACTATAATGCCAATCAGTGTGAATTTTGTGGAAAATAGATCCTATCTAACACTATGTTTTTATGAGATTGCAAATGCAGTTGATAAAGATAATAAGGCTGATGTAATATACTAAGACTTCTGTAAGGCGCTTAATTTGATACTACATGGCATTTTGAGTTAAAAAATAGAAAGGTAAAAAATTAACATCACATATATTAAATGGATTAAAAGTTGGCTAACTGGTAGGCTTCAAAATATAATTGTGAATGGGAGACTCGTCATCAAATGTATGTTTTTCTGGTGGGGTTCCACAGGAACTGAGATTGGCCATATGCTATTTAATATTTTATTAATAATCTGAGAGAAAATATAAAATAATCACTGATAAAGTTTGCTTACAACAAAATTGGTGGGGCAGCAAATAATGAAAAGGACAGGTAACTGGCACAGAATAAGCTGGATCACTTGATCAACTAGATTGAAGTAAACAATATGCATATGGTTAAATGTAAATTTAGAGAAAGAAGGTATGCCATACGTACAGGATGAGGGATGCTATCCTGGGAAATTGTGTCTCTGAAAAAGATTTGGGGTCATGGTGAATAATCACATGAATGTGAGCTCCTGATATGATGTTGTGGACAAAAGGGCTAATTTGATCCTTGGATGCATAAACAGGGGAATCTTGAATAGAAGTAGAGAAGGTATTTTACTTCCATATTTGACATTGGTATGACTGCTACTGAAACACTGTGTCCAATTGTGGTGCCCACAATTAAAGAAGGATGGCGATATATTTGAGAGGGTTTAGAGAACAACCATAAAATTGATTAAAAAATTAGAAAACATGAATTATAGTGGTAGACTCAAGGATCTCAATCTATTTAGCTTAAAAGAAGGCTAGGTAGTGACTTGTTTACAATCTATAATTGCCTATGTGCAAAACCAATACTTGATAATGGGCTCTTCAGTCCAGCAGAGAAAAGTATTACACAATCCAATGACAGGAAGTTGAAGCTAGGCAAATTCAGACTGGAAATAAGTCATAATTTTTTAACAGTGAGCATAATTAACCATTGGGACAATTTACTAAGGGTTATAGTGGATTTTCTAGCACTGATCATTTTTAAATTAACATCAAATGTTTTTCTAAAAGAATAAGCTTCTAGAAATTATTTTGGAGAAGTTCTATTTCTGTATACATAATATAGGCAATCAGACTAGATGATCATAGTGGTCCGTCTGGCCAGAGGTGTTGCTTGGGTTTGGGTTTTAATGAACCCTTCAGGTCATTACACAGTGTTTTGAAGCCCAATGGCAGTGTGTGACAAGGACTGGTTTCAAACATGTGCAGAGCCCTTATTTGATTAATTCACAGCTTATTCAGGGGATACATACAAGGAACTGATATTTTTCTAAGCATCTTACATCTGTTACTTGCTTCCTGTGAAGACCTTTGACTTCTCCTTTGTTAGAACACATAATGGGGAAAAAGATGTCCTCCCTGGTTTAACTACAACTCTATTGTTTGTTTAAGTTACCAGTGCATGGACAAAGTTTGTGAAAGATTGTTTTTAAAGGTCACTTCCTGCTTGGAAAGAAACCTGCAAAGTTTCTCTTTAACAGAGTGCTCATTTTCCTGATCCTAGTTGATCACATGGGCATTCAATTTCCTTTCAATTTTGAGGCTTTGGGATCTGGTAGCCCTACCCCAGGGCAATGTCCCACAGGATCCTGAGCACTGCTGAGAGTCAGGGCAGAGGTGTGTGCTGCGGACAGGCTGAACACAGACAAGGCCAGCAGGCAGCAGGGGCCAACTGTGTTTTCTGCTGCCCTCCAGCAGGTCGCCCAGCCGCCTGCCATACACCACCACCGTCCCAACATGGCATCCCGAGAAAACCATGGTGGAGAAGTGCCCCCCGGAAGTGCAGGGAGATCTTGGAGACCCTGGAGAACAGAGGCATCACTGGCGCTGGGCACCCTGGGGCATGTGCCCCGAATCCCAGCGCTGCTGCCCCGGATCTCCAGCCAGTTGGGCCAGAGATCTGGGGCCCAGCCGCCGGTGGCTGCGGCAGCCCTATCCCTGGACAGGGATCTGGGGCCTGGCCACCCGCAGGTGCAGCGGGGAGTCCAGGGCCTGGCAGCCGGCAGCTGCTTCCGGCCCTGTCCCCATCTGGGGATGTGGGGTCTAGCCGCCCATAGCGGCGCAGTGGCTTCCAGCCCTGTGCCCGGTCAGGGGCAGGGGCCTGGGCCCATGCCCCATGTCTCTCCACGGGCCAGCGATGCCCCTGCTGGAGGAGCTGGGGCAGCAGACGGAGGTGTCGACCCAGGCCCGGCACCAAGACCAAGCCAGGCGCCACGACTCTGCCCTTCACCTGCTGCAGGAGGTGGCAGCTGTGGACGCCTGGGTGGTTGCCACCCTAGAGTGCCAGGCGCAGGCCAACGAGCGCCAGGCGCAGGCCCTCGAGCGCCTCTGCAACCACCTGCCCACTGTGGTTGAGGCCATTGCCAGTGGCATCCGCCAGCTTGTGGAGCACATGGCCCCTCCAGCTGCTGCAGGAAGTCCTCCACCTGGCCTTCCGCGGAGGTGACCCCAGACCCAGGGCGGCTGGGAGCAGGGGCGGGGAAAACCACCACACCTGGAGCCCCCCACAGGCCCTGCCTAAGGGCTCCCCTGCCACCCAGATGACCCCTCCCCTCAGTCTCCCCCTTCCAAGTTGCTGGCCCTCTCCCAAGACACCCCCCACATTGCCCCATCCCATAACCCTCCCCAGTCCTTCCCTACCCCAACCCCTGTTTTGTTAAATAAATAGTTTGAAATGTATTCTTGGTTGTGAGTGGTTTTATTGGGGGTAGTTCACAGTATGGGTGGATGGGTGGGGGTTGCCTGTGGGCGAACAGGGGAGAGGGTGGTGTGGGGCAGGGCAGGCCTGGCCCTCAGAGTTCCTCTATGACAAAGGTGTTCATCAGTGCATCCCGCCAGGGGCATCGCTGGTGCTGGGCATGCCGGGGCACGTGCCCTGAACCCCAGCACCAGTGTCCCGGATCTCCGGCCCAATAGGACTGGAGATCTGGGGCCCAGACACCGGTGGTCGCAGCAGTACCGTCCCCAGCCTGGGATCCGGGGCCTGGCTGCTGGCAGCCGTAGCGGTCCCATCCCCTGCTGGGGATCCGGGGCCAGACAAGCCATGGCCACGGCGGCCCCCTCCCCTGAGCCGGGGATCCGTGGCCTGGCAGGCCACGGCCGCAGCGGCCCCCTCCCCTGCTGGGGATGCGGGGCCTAGCCGCCTGCCACAGCGCGGCAGCGCCTGGCCCTCTCCTCGGCCAGGGGGTGGGGCCTGTAGGCTGGGGGTGGGGCCTGCAGGCCAGGGGTGGGGCCTGGGCCCATGCCCCAGGTCCCTCCCGCAGCCAGCGATGCCCCTGTGTCCCGCACTGTCACAGCTCTCTGTGACAGCTGCTCCCATGGGGGCACAGGTCTGGGTTCCTCATAGTCTCTGGCGAGGAGTTATGCCTCAGCTTCCCAGGCAGCAGCAATGGTCTTGCCCCGCAGCTCACAGAAGTTGCGCAAGGCCACGCATGCACTGATGACCTGTGGCATTGTCTTCTCCGCAAGGTGGAGGCATGTAAGGAGGCACCTCCAGCATGCCTTGAGGTGGCCAAATGTCCGCTCGACCACCTGGCGGCAGCAGCTCAGCCAGCGGTTGAAAATCTGCTGTCAGGGATTGAGGGGCCCTGTGTATGGCCGCATGAGCCATGGGCAGACGGGATAGGCCGCGTCTGCCATAATGAGGACGAGCACCTCTACTCCCCCAACATTGATGTTATGGGGGGGAAGAAGGTGCTCGCCTCCATGCCCCGGTACAGGGCAGAGTTACGGAGGACCCTGGCATCATGGGCCCTCCCTGGCCATCCCACATAACAGTTTTGGAACAGGCCGCGGTGGTCCACAAGGGCCTGCAAGATGATGGAATGGTACCCCTTCCGGTTGCGGTACTCTGAGGCTCTGTGCTCCGGGGCTCACAAGGGGATGTGCATCACGTCCAGGATCCCTGCACAATTGGGAAAGCCCAGTGTGGCCATGCCGGCAATGGTGTCCTGCAGCAACCCTTGGGTGACCAGGCATCGCAGCAGGATCTGGTTGATGGCCCTGGTGACCTCCAACAGAATGTTGCCAGTGGTGGACCTCCCGATTCCAAACAAGTGCGCCACAGACCTGTGCAACTCTGGAGTGGCTATCTTCCACAGAGCAATGGCCACTCTTTTGTCCACAGGGATAGCAGGCCTCATGGTGGTGTCCCTTCTGTGCAGCAGTGGGGCAAGTTCTGCAACCAGAAGGTTGAAGCTGGCCCTGCTCATGCAGAAATTCCTCTACCACTGGTCGTCACCCCACGTTCGGAGCACCACCCGCTCCCACCAGTCTGGGCTGGTCTCCTGGGCCCAGACCTGGCGAGGCACAGAAGGGGGCAGGGCAAGTAGCTCTGCTCTGCAGCCCAGCTGGATGACAGCCTTGGGCACAGGCTGGGCATCATCTGGGTCTGCAAGCAGAGTGTCCCACATCAGCAGGACACTCTGCAGGCGGGCAGAGGGTCTGTTTGTTGCACGGCACTGGCTAGGCAGCCGGGCAGCGTCCATGTCTGTCGCTTGCAGAGTCCTGCTAGCCAGAATGGACAGGAAAGTGAGGTCGGGGCCAGCTTTTATAGGATTGGCTGGCAAAATGGCTGCCAACATGGCCCAGGGACGGGGCCATGTTGCCACACCTCCTATGGTGCCCTTCCCCTAAAGCGAAATAGCAAGTCCTCTGTTTGGACATGCTATTTCGACTGGGGCTTTTCCCTTATTTTGAATTGGATTTTAGTTATTTCGAATTAAATCATTCCGAAATAAGGGCTTTATTTTGAAACTACTTGTTTCAAAATAACTTATTTCAAAACAATGCCCTGCGTGTGGACATAACCTAACAGATTTATTTATTGCATGAGTTTCCATGGGAGAAAATCCCACTTCGTCAGGTGCTTTGAAGAGGGGGAATTTACAGAACGGGATGAAAATAAATGCAGGGGAGTGTAAGACATGGGATAGGGTCATACTGCAACAGCAAATCGGAGCATTTGTAAAGATTTAAACTCTAGGAAACAGCACATAGAGAGAGGGTGAAGTCAAATTATCTGTCACCCTCCCTCTATGTGCTGTTTCCTAGAGTTTGAATCTTTACAAATGCTCTGGAAAAGCAGTGGTTTCGAAACAACCCCGTGGGGACATGTTGTTTCGGAACAAACTGTTCCGAAACAACATTTGACCCTCCTCCCAGGGTGCTTAGCACCCTGGGAGGAAGGGCCACCCCCTCAGCTGTGTGATTGGAAGCTGCCCTTGGCCAAGCCCATCCTGCACATTCAGGGGCCTGGACACAAAATGGGGGCTTGTTATCTCCCTGCTGACAAGCTTTGGCTCAAATTAAGCACTGGATTTAGGCATCACAAATTTAAGTGCAGAAATCTTTAAAAGCCTGGCATTTTGAAGATGGGATTTAGGGCCACATTTTTAAAGAAATTTAGGCAACTTATAGGATCATCAAAAGTATATGTGTACCTAATACCCACTGAAATCAGAGTTGGGTGCTTAGATGCTTTTAAATTCCCAGTAAATATTTAAATGCTTTTTTTTTAATTGAGCTTTAGGCTACTCGAGGACCTTTTGAAAACTTTATCTTTACCTTAATATTTATTTTTATTTACCCCAAACGGCTTATCAACTGTTCAGCCCTGACTGCCACCTAATGGCTGATTAGCTATTCTGGCAACACGCAAGGCTGGCAGCTGCTCCAGCCATTTCCCAGAGGTCCTGGATGTCAGTCCATGACCTCCATGACCATCCAATCCACAATCTGCAAAATGTGGTTGATGGATAGCTGCATTTGGGGATACAGATATTCACAGATACTTGAGGATTTGCAAGACTCCATGTACTGGACAACAGGAGGCTTTTACAAAAGCAGTTAGTGGTCCACTGTAAATTTCTATTATCTTCCTTACAAATCCTTTGCAGAAATGATATTTTCCCCTGGCTACATGCTTCAAATAGATAAAGAAACAATGAGGCACAATTATTACAAAGTGAAATATAGTTTTGTATTTAAAAAACACCTTTGAGTGGTATAAAAAGTGTACATTTTCAACATTAATCTATACTAGCCATATATATATATATATACACATACACACACACACACACACACACACACATACATACATATGTATATGTGACTGGATAGTGTAGTAGTTCAGCGTGCTGCCCTTTGATACAGGAGACTGGGGTTCAAGTCCCAGTTGGTACCTACCTACCTTTCCAGTAGGGGTCCTTGGGCAAAAGACCCCCTAATGCCTCACTTGTGTACTTTGAATATGAGAGTGACACGAACTAGGAGAGTCATGCCGGCTTGGACATTGCCCGGATTAACAAGGTCCGCACCAGATGTTGGGGAATCAGGACAATCTGATGATAAGTGGGCTACTGGAACAAACCAAACATGGACAAGACAAGAGAACCTGGAATTGATGGAATGCTACTACAACAGTAGACCTAATGAGAGGGGATATATGAAATGTATGAGGGAACTATGGATGGACAAAAGACCTCTATTCACACTAACCGAGAAACAGCTAGTTACCCAATGCTTCAACAGAGTAAAGAGGCTGCTGCTCTCACAACTTGAGATAGACCAACTTCATATTACATCCCAGACTCAAGAAGAAGACCCGGAAGAACAACTCGATGTGCAGCCAATGCTTGAAGCTGGAACTTCACTGCCACCCCCTTCATTACAGAGCACAGCAGCTGATATGAGGCATAAGATCATGGATAAACTAGCTACAGTCAACCCTCGAGACCGACTACCAAGGAAGGCTTGTTGGAGAAGTACCAGTAGATAGTGTGCTAGAAGATGCCAGTAGAGCCCTAATGACAATTCCTACTACCACCATAACTCAAACTAATGAACTGGAATATGCTACAGCCTCTGTAATCCTGGAGATGCTTGGCTACACGATCAAGAAGAACAGCAGTACATATACCCACCCCCCCGGAAAATGAGGTTGGAGGATAAGATCAAGGCAACTCGGAGAGAAGTTACTCAGCTGGTGGAACTACAGAAGGGTGTAGAGATTAAGGAGAAGACTCTGCTACTGAGAAAATACAAGGGCCTGACTCCATCTGAAGCCCGAGAGACTGCTAAACAAAGGCTCACAGCACTGGCTACCAGGCTAAGGAGATACACTAGAGAAGCAGAGGCCAAAAAGATAAATGCCCTGTTCTCCAAAGAACCATCCAAGGTGCACTCCCAACTGCAGTGCAACAGCACAGTAACAGCAGAGCCACCAACAGTGGAAACTGAACAGTACTGGAAGACCATATGGGAGAAAGAGAAGACTCATAACACCAGTGCAAAGTGGCTGCAGGACCTGAGAACAGACCCCACAGCAATCTCCCAGAACAGGAACCAGTCACCATCACAGCAGCAGACATCCAACAGCGGGTCAAGAACATGAAGAGCTGGACAGCACCTGGACTGGACATGATCCACACTTACTAGCTAAAGAAACTAACAGCAGTGCATGAACGCCTAGCAGCACAGATGAACCAGCTGCTAGCAGCAGGCTCCCACCCAGACTGGCGAACACAAGGAAGGACAGTGCTGATCATGAAAGACCCCCACAAGGGAACAGCACCATCCAACTACCGGCCAATAACCTGCCTCCCCACAACATGGAAAGTCCTATCAGGCATCATAGCCACCAAGCTACAGGACCACATGGACCAGTACATGAGTACAGCTCAGAATGGCATTGGGAACAACACCAGAGGCTCAAAACACCAGTTGCTCATAGATAGAGCAGTCGCCCAAGACTCAAGGTCTAGACAGACCAATCTGAGCACAGCCTGGATTGACTACAGGAAAGCCTACAACTCAATGCCGCACACATGGATCTGTGAATGTCTGGAGCTATACAAAGTCAACAGGACACTAAGGACCTTCCTCAAGAACTCAGTGGGACTGTGGAAGACAACACTGGAAGTCAACTCAAGACAGCTTGCACAAGTGGCCATCAAGTGCGGCATATATCAAGGTGATGCTCTGTCCCTGCTGCTGTTCTGCATTGGCTTGAACCCCCTCAGCCAGATAATCACAACGACTGGATACGGATACAAGTTCAAGAGTGGAACTACCATTAGCCACCTCCTCTACATGGATGACATCAAGCTGTATGCTAGGAATGAATGAGACATCGACTCGCTAATCCACCTGACACAGATCTACAGTGAGGATACTGGGATGTCATTCGGACTGGAGAAGTGTGGCTGGATGGTAGTAAAGAGAGGGAAGGTAGTCAAGACTGATGGGGTGGAACTACCAGCAGGCCACATAGCAGACATACAGACCAGCTACAAGTACCTTGGCATCCCACAGTCACATGGGAACCATGATGAGGAGGCAAGGAAGACAGCAACATCCAAGTACCACCAAAGGATAAGACAGGTCCTGAAGAGCCAGCTCAATGAGAACAAGATCCACGCCATCAACAGGTACGCCATGCCAGTCATCAGATACCCTGCCGGTATAGTGAGCTGGCCAAAGGAGGACATGGAGGCTGCCGATGTGAAGACCCGGAAGCTCCTCACAATGTACAGAGGTTTCCACCCCAAATCCAACACCCAGAGACTGTACACCAGCCGGAAAGAAGGCGGGCGGGGTTTGGTGAGTGTCAAAACCACTGTCCTGGATGAAACCCAGAGCATCCAGGAGTACATCAGTAGGATGACACCCAAAGATGAGCTGCTGAGAGAATGCCTGAGGGAGCAGCAGACAAGGAAGGAAGATCAAGCAGAAGAAGTGCCATGGCAAGACAAGACCCTGCATGGGATGTACCATCGACAGATAGCTGAGGTGGCTTACATTGGGAAATCTTGCCAGTGGCTGGAAAGGGCTGGACTAAAAGACAGCACTGAGGCACTGATCATAGCAGAGCAAGAACAGGCACTGAGCACCAGATCCATTGAAGCAGGGGTCTACCACACTAGACAGGACCCAAGGTGCAGACTGTGCAGAGAGGCCTCAGAGACAGTCCAACACATAGTGGCAGGATGTAAGATGCAGGCAGGAACAGCATACACTGAACAGCACAACCAAGTAGCTGGCATTGTGTACAGGAACGTCTACACAGTGTATGGGCTAGACCCTCCCAAGTCCAGATGGGAGATTCCACAGAAGGTCGTGGAGAATAACAGGGCTAAGATTCTGTGGGACTTCCAGATCCAGACGGATAGGCAGGTACTGGCCATTCAAGCAGACATTGTGGTAATAGACAAGGACCAGAAGACAGCGGTAGTGATAGATGTAGCAATGCCAAGTAACAGCAACATCAGGAAGAAGGAATATGAGAAGCTGGAGAAGTACCAGGGCCTGATAGAGGAACTAGAGAGGATGTGGAAAGTGAAGGCCAAAGTGGTCCTAGTGGTGGTAGGAGCACTCAGGGCTGTGACTCCTAAGCTGGGCGAGTGGCTCCAACAGATCCCAGGAACAACATCAGAGCTCTCTGTCCAGAAGAGTGCAATGCTAGGAACAGCTAAGAGATTGTGCAGAACCCTCAAACTCCCAGGCCTCTGGTAGAGGACCCGAGGTTGAAGAAGACACATACCACCCATAGGAGTGAGAGGGGAATTTAAAAATTATATACATATATTATGCACATTGCACTAAAGTTGTATCTAGTAGGTCTGAAGATATAGTCTGTTCAGATAGTAAATATTTCCCCTAAATCTCCAGGTGAGGAAGAAGTCTCTCTGTATTTAACTGTAATAAGCAGAAATTGAGCTTAATGACAAGCAAATACTCTAAGACACAAAGAAGAGGCCCAGCAATGTTCCAGCTAAGCCACTGATGCAGCTGAGCAAGTTGTGGTGTTCACTGCACAGCAGTTTGTGAGGCTAACCCCCCTGACACTCCCAAGGTGGCTCAATCCATTTCTCCCACCCTAACCTGTTCACCCACTCTCCCAGTCCCCCCACCACCCACCCACCAGCCGGCCTTGTAGGTGAAGATTTCCCACCTTGTCAGGTGTCAGATCAATGTGTTCAGCAATTTCAGGTAGATTCCCCCAAAATTTCAAGTGTCTATTCACCTTGGACATGCCCTTCCACAGTAAAACTCAGAAACACCCACTTTCATTTCAACACAAATTTATTTAAGGGAGTTGGGAGAAGGAGTGGGGAGTCAGATGAGGAGTATATTATAATAGTAATAATAACAACACTACGTTACATTACCATGAAACAGACCTAAGTGTCAAAACTATATCAGGTAAGTATACATTAAACTATTGAGAAAGGTTCCCAAATTTCCAGGTCTGATCATTCTTGGATCACCTGCCCTGCACAGGGTCCTTGTCCCCTCCTTTCCTGTGGGTGCTTCATCCCTTTGAAGAAACCTATTTATCCCCCACACAGGTGAATACCCTTTCCCTGCCTCCGAGGCCAGATGAATGACCAAGGATACTGAACTGGTAAGTGTCTTGATACTGTCTTAGGCAGTGAGATTCCCTTTCCCCAAGAGGCTGGTTAGCCTTCCAGTTGAATCCTATGCTCAGCTCACAATTTTGATGTTCCTCTTCCTCAGGTAACGATAATGGTGTGGTCCCACGAAGTCCTGATCCTGACACAGGAGGTGGTCCAGACTCAAGATGTCTGTTTCTAGGGTGCTTCTACCCTGGCCTTAATAAAAGAGTCTATTCACCCCTGAACAATGTCCTTAAAAGCAGGGCCTTTCTTGAGGGGTAGCAACAAATCCCAGGTCTCTGTTCTTCGGGGACTCGTCTGTTCTTGCTCCAGTCCTCTTCTGTCCTCTTTGGGACTCCAGGAGGATTTGGCACAATGTCTGAAGCTTTCTGATTTAAAGAAAACCAGAAGCTCAGCTCCCAGCTCAGTTCAGCCAAACCTCCGAGCCTGTCGCCTTCAGAGCTTGCTGGCACAAAAGTTCACAGATTGTTCTAGGTGGAGCCCAAGCCAAAAGCTGTACTCTCACCAAGGCACCCAGCAAATCCCCATGGCTTTCTTTAATACTGTCTGTCTCTTGCAGGGGTGTGATGCAGCTGATCTAATCAGCCTCAGCAACCATCCCTCACTGAAGCAGAGAAGTGCAGCGAAACCCCTATTTTGGTGCGCATTTACCTCATATACCTAGCTCCTCAGGATCTATGAGCCAATCAGCAGCATCCCTTTTCTCACTGAAAGGTGCTTCTCATAAGCTTCCATGGAGAAACTTCTTGAAAAGAGTGCACATGGCACTCTCCTGACAAAGCTCATTAGCCTGTCACTGGGCAGACTCTGTGGCTTGGCAGACTGCCAAGCATTGCTGTCCATCGTGGCTACAGATACCCAAGTATACTATCTTAAGTACATAACCTTTATTCACCAATACTGTTATGCTGTTTGCTTAGCCTATAAGTTATGCTGTCCTCTGCTGGGGAGGAGCAGTGGCAAGTAAGATCCAACATATAATAACAGGAATAAATAACATCTGTACGTTAATACATGAAGTTATATATATAAACAGTAAAATTCTACTACAGCCTGACCCTGTCTTTCCCCCTAACACTCTGCACACTTTCCCTGCTGGCTGCCCAACAGTCTCAATCCCCCCCCACCCCCGAAAGCCCCCTTACCTGGTCACTGGAGCAGAGCAGCCAGGCCACGGGCTGCTCCTCCCACCCTGAGCATGCTCTAACTGAGCAAGCTCAGAGGTTCTGTGCATGCTCAGTCAGAGCATGCTCAGGCAGGAATTTTGAAAGTTTCCAGATCTGGGGAAGTTCTCTGCAGGCCAGAAGATTGTGCCTTCCAGCTGGGTAGGGCCTGCAGCTTCCATGCATGTGTGACCGGCATAGTTTCCTGTGTGGGTGAATGGTGGGGGCTGCATGCCCACCCACCTAACAGAGTTATAGGGAACGTCGCAGCCAATCCTACTCTAAAGGCTCCAAACTATAGTGTGAAAACAGATCCATGGAAATACATGAAGGCATTATTAATAAATGATCACCATTTCTGTTTGATATTTCCTCACTCTGTCAGCTTCTCAGTTTTTCTATAAAAGATACTTTATGAAAAACTTTGCATCTTCTTATGAATAAGTACACAAGTTCATATTGTTGCTCAGTCCACTGCTCTTCAGGGTATTGATTAATCAGAACACCTGACCTTAGGATATCTCCTGCTGCCTGTATAAAGAAGACAAGTAGGGGGAGAATTGCTATTGAAAAGACAAATAAACAATCTATATTCTGATTCTATGCATCTGATCCAATTTGTTCAGTGAAGTATAATCATGCTAACATTGTGAGCTTTTGGTGATAATTTGGTTTGTTTATTGATTTGTGCTGATCTGCACTTTCTCCCGAATTTACTCCGCGAAGTCCTCCTTAATCTCTTTGCTTGATAAAGAACATGAATATCACTACATCTAGCTATCATTTAAATTGCGAGACTGCATCCATGCAGTGCTTTTTCCTGTTTTCATCTGATATGAGTCAGAGGCAATTAGTATGTTTAGAAAGTAGCTTGACAGCCTGTTGTTTCCCTGAGGGTTCTCTTTGTTGTGGGAGGAAAATCCTTCAGCAAGAGTGCACAGTGAGACGCAAAAGTATTTTGAAATGATGTTGTTCACCTAATGCTTTGGTGGGCAAACAAAGATTTGTGTGGGCTGCCCTGTTTTTTTTCTCCTCAGAATGTGCAGGACCCAAACACCGTTCAAGTCTTCATATGATGATGGCCTTATGATGATGTAAATCTGAGCTTTTTCTGTAATGAATATTTAACAAAAGTAAGGGCAATAGAGGTTGTGAAAATGATAAGCAGAATAATAATAAAAAGTTACTGATACCACCTTAGCTCCACCGCTGATTGAATGAAGATGATCATTAGATTGTTTTTAATACAATATTTCAAAATATAGTATAAATGAGTTCTGTGAGATCTGATCACCTAACAGAAAAAGAAAACATAATTGAAGACTATTTGTAAGAAGGAGAGCAATCATGGGGAACTAGTCTGTTGACTGAACAGGCAAGCTGAATGCCAACAATTACTTTCTACAACAATGGCACTTGAATCATGAGTGAAGCAGTCACTTCAAACAGGCTGATAATTTTCTGCAAACTTAAATGTCTCAATGGTTTTCCTTAAACTAGTTTTAATTCAATATGTTTCAGTTAAGACTATGAAATGAGACCAGTTCAAAATATTTAGTGTGGTCATTTTTTAGTTATATTAACATAGAACTTTATACTTACCCCTAGAGAAAAGTATAGTTTTTTCACTCTGCTATGAATGAAATTAGGCTGACTGGATTTTTGCTCAAAACACTTTTACGCTAATATTTATAGTAGTCATGACAGTGAGGTTGTTCATGTAGGTAAAGTTATATGTGCAGGTGACTACAACAGTGTGGTCTAAAAACACTGCTGTTTCAATTATTAATACAATAGCCCTGGAATTGTGGGGAGATACTAGGGTTTTTAAGCTCTTCCCCCTCTGCACGTCCCCCACCAACCATGTTTATGGCATTCATAATATAAGAAAACAGGTGTCTGCCAGAAAGAGTTAGGATTTTATTCTTAAGTGTTGCTTCTTATCTCACAAATTGTACATACAGAAATGCTTTTTAGGGGAACATTAATAGGAGATGTAACACTGAAGAGCAGGAGTTTAAACAAAGTAGGTTTTTCACAGTTTTCCTGAAATGAAAGGACAAGAGGGTGAAGAGGTTAATTAGCTGCCATTTTTCAGTTTAAAAAAAATGGTTTCTGATTTGAAAGTTGTTTGTAGTAGAAGAAATGTAGGTTAAAAATAAAGCATCATACTCCTTGGTCAAGTAAAGATGATTTGTTCTGTAAGAAACCTAAACCTAGAACAGTTCTGTATTGTCCTTTTGATTTGCATCCTGATCAGCTGAATGAATCATCACATGCTTTGTGCAACACTGAAGTTTTCTTTTCACAGGACAGGGATTGTTCCATAAATTATACAATTCATTTATTAAATCAGGGATTTTTAGGCCAACTTGTAAACATTGGAAGTAGGATAACACATAAAGTCTTTGATAAGTGAGTTGATTCTGAATGCTTCTAGGAATTTATGGTATAAACTGTTTGAACTGGTTGTTAGTTGGTTGTGAACAGGTGTTCCAAAATCACTGTGTGTTGGTGTAATAACTGACACTATAAAAGTATCTTAATTGTGATCTCAATGGTAAGAAGTAAATGAAAATTCATAAGATGCCTGTGTTGGGGAGCCTAATCTGTACTGGTCAAGAGTGGGTTAAGAAGGACTGGGCAAGGAGCAGCTAGTGGGCAGGAGTGGTGGAGCAGCCAATCAGGACCCAGGAGCCTAGCATAGCCTAGTATAAAGAGGGGAGTAGCCAGCAGAGCAAAGCAATCACACTTAGGAGTTCAGGGAGGGAAGTCTGACTGCTGGGTAAATTGAGAGAGATTAGCACCCTGAGCAGGGAAGAGACTGATGGCATGGCTCTGTGGGAGTGGAAGGCCCTGATACAAGGGTGGAAGAGATAGTGAGGCCAAGGGAGGAGGTACTGAGACTGTGGGGAAGCAGCCAGGGAAGGCTATAGAGGAGAAGGAAGGAAGTCAGGGGAAGGCTGCTGGGCCACACCTTGTTTCCCCTAGGCTACCTGTGGAGCAGTGGAGTACTATAGCTGTCACTAAAAGGAGCTGGGGGAGACTGCAGAATTCCCCTCTTCTAGGGTAGGAGGGAAAACAGACTGTGGCTTGGTTGGAGGGAAGAGTGACGTAGCACAGGCTCCCCAGATGGGAGCATCATCACAAGCTAATTCTGGCAGACAGTCTGGCACAATGACCTATAACAATAAATGTTGAGAAAAGTTCCAAAAGGGAATTTGTCCAAACCCAACCTCATCACCTTCTATGATGAGATGACTGGATTTGTGGATGCGGGAAGAGCTGTTGATGTGATATACCTTGATTTTAGTAAGGCTTTTGATACAGTTTCCCACAGCATTCTCATTGGCAAATTAAGGAAGTATGGCCTTTGATTGGCTCATTCCCCATGTGTTCATCATGTAGAGACTGTCACTGGTCTATGCAGAGACTTGTTGATATCATATATAGCAATATACAGTAAGATTTTTAAGTTTTCTCAAGCTATATTTGCTATTTGGTCATTAATGAGTATTTTTAAAAAGTCTTGACTTCTCATGGTGTTTCAACAAAACATATTTTCAGTCTTTTGGGTCAATGATAAAAAATTCTGAAAGTCCCTGACTTTGTATATATTATAAATATCCATCTGAAGATAGCCTGAAAATATTCACTAGAAAAAAGACTGAGGGTCAAAATGTAAATATTGTTATTTTTTATTCAGGACCACCTGGAGACCTCATTCTAGATGGGTCCTAGGCATTGCAGAAATGTACAGCAAATGATAGTTTCTGCTCCAAACAACTTGCAATCTAAAATTTTCATCAGCATTACAGTGGGCCTAATTCTTCATTGTCTTCACACCTTATATAGTCATTTATACCTGGAAAAAGCAGGAGAGGTAAACTGTACTAATGTGGTTTGGTAGTATTTTATACGTGAAACCAAATGTACCCCTGTATTCACACTTTACACACTCTTGTAGTAACTTACTGGTTAATAGTGTCATGATGAAATGTGTGTATCAACATTATATGTAAAGTTATGAATATAATCTGAAAGTAGGCCTGAAATGTGTTTATCAGAGAAGGCTGGCTAAATCAATTGCTCAAAAACAAAGGACAGGTTGACACCTTTGCCCAGGTGTCATCAGAATCGATACCCAATCACCTATCAAGTAGGCATTCTTTGGCAAGGAAGAGGAGCAGGAATGAACAGATATGCAGCTTTGTAAACAACAGCAGTGAACTCTTCACTAGAGGAATCCATGAACTTTATTTAAGAGCAAACCTCAAGAAACAGCTATTGGATGTTGGGTGCAGATCCTGACCTCTTGCTGGGAGCATGTGGTAAGAATCTTATCTTAAACAAGACTTGGTACAAGTTTTAGCACTAGAAAGTGTTCTATCTTTATTTCTCTTGAAACCATTTCTAACTTTAATGGCTTATAGTTAGAGCCCTGCGTGGATACAAAAATATGGAACCGCATCCGATCCACATCCACTCACAGACAGCGTTGATCTGATCCGAAATCCACACGCCAGGGCTTAGTTGGATCTGTAACCGCATCTGCAACCAAGCTTGGGCTCACATGCAGCATATCAGCCTTTGATTGTTCATTCCCCATATGGGTCCCACCTACTTTTTCCTTTTTTTTTTTTTTTTTTGTGGTTTGCATGCTGTGCTATCAATCAGATTTCCCTGCCCACCAATGAAATATCTGATTGACAGCAATGGCTTGCTAACAGAAAACAAGAAAAGAAGTGGGCAGGGAAATCATGGGGAATGAGCCAATCAAAGGCCAGCAGTGGCTCTCCAAACCCCAGCTTGAAACTCTGATTGGCTGGCAGATCAACAGCTAGGACTGGCTGGAGCACTTCCTGGTTCCCGTGCCTGCTGCCAACACAGATCAGCTCAGCAGCTTCAGCAATGGATCGCACTGTGAGAAGCTGAAAATAGAAGCTGCATCCATGAGTCAATCCACAACAGTGGATGTGGATAACCGTGGATCTGCAGCGGATACCCGTAGATCTACAGGGCTCTACTTAGGTTTTAAGCAAGAACTATATCTCCTCATAGTTAGATAAACTTGTTTAATTCTTTAATCAAAACTAATAGAGTGTTGTGAACTTTGTGGATAACGCCATTTATCATAGCAAACTGTTGTATACAGATTCCCTGAGAGGGGCAACAGACGTAATACAAATGAACTGTCCAGGAAAAGGCTGGACAGTGCAGAACACGTTTTGATGAGGGATCTGGCACTAGGAGTGTGTTGAGGTTGTTCTGCAGTTGGTAACCAAGTCTGCTGGAAATCAGAGTGACTGGTGTGTGGCTGGCAGGCTGCAGCTACACATAGGCACTGAAGGTATTACCTGCAGTCTGGAAGGCTGTTTGGCTATGTCTACACTACAAAAGTTAAGATGACTTTGTTAAGTCAACTTAATAAAGTCCACTTAAAGTTGACTTTATTAAGTCAGCTTAGTGAGTCCACCCTTCTCTTGGGTCGACTCAACGAAGTTGGTTAAGTTGATTTAAGAAAGTGTCCTAATAAAAAATGTGTTTGTTTAAGTTGGCTTTACTAAGTCGACGTAAGCGGGCACATGTTATTACATAGGGCTTCTTAAGTTGACTTAGATGGCCACATTGCATTAAATCAGCTTAATAAAGTAGACTTCATGCCTAAATTGAGTTAAAGAGTGAGAACTATTAAGAGTTATTAAGTCAACTTAATGAACTCCAAATGTGGCCAGGGCTTTGTTTAAGTTGACTTAAGCCCATAATGTAGACATACCCTTTGTGGGCAGCCCAGATGAGGGCACTGGCACCAAAGCATTATGAGCATCTAATTTTGAGAACTGGGGTGACATAGCCTCTCATTGTTCTGAATTGCAGCCCAGAATGTCATAAATGCACAGGTTTAAGAATACATGAGATTCAAGGCAGTGGGGAATCAGACCTATAGTGTAGTATTTTTAATCCTGAATCCCTTGAAAATATGCTCTTCACCATCTAATTTACATTAATGTGCTCACTTGATAGGTCCCCAACTTCTTCTTCAGCTAGTGAGACATGATGTGGCTTCTCTTCTGGCAGTATTCTGCCTGAAGTGGAGTTAATCTGAAGTTTCCTGAAATTCTTCTGACCTTTCTTAAGGCATATATTGTTAAAGTGAAAGGTTTGAGATTGAAGGTAACATCAGTGTCAACTGTAGTTCATTAGAATCTCAAGCATATGTTCTCCTGGCAACACAATTAGACATATAGGATATCTATTTGGACAAATTCATTGGAGGAGCTAGACATTCCAAACATTTAGGGGAAGATGCATGTAAGCCTCTTAAAATAAAATGATTTATCTCTGTTAGCACTTTGCTTATACTATCATACTGTAATTCCACCTTTAATCATTCTATTTACTCACTTAATTGGAGGCTGTTCTTCCCACTGTTTGGGATGCTGTCTGGCCACTTAATCTCCATATATATTCAGGATGATCTGCTCCTAAGTCTTACTGGACTGTGAGAGAATCATTCAAAGGGTCCTGGGATTTGCAGTAATGCTGTAGCAAGGAGTTGATGCTATTGTTCACATCTGCAGTATGAGCAGGAAGTATGAACCTGTTATCAACCCCCAGAGGACCCAATAGATGAAGTAGTTTGATCCAGATCCCTCCTGAGGCTGAATATGGGGCAACCTCCCTGAAAATCTCAGGAAGAAGAAGAGAAGGAGTGGGTCTTATCACCACAGAAGATTTGTAATAGTGGTTATAAGGAAGCAAGGCCTGTGTGGCAAGGGACACAGGAAGAAAGCTGATAGGAGTAATATGCAAAGTATGTCAGAGGAACTATTTTGAGATTTCTGAGATTTTAATTTTGCCATCTGGTGTGAATTCAAATCCAAGTGTTTTTTTTCAAGATTTGGATAAAATCCAAACAATTCATTGCAGTTGAATACAGTTCTGATCATAGCAAGTTTTTGCCCATCTCTGATCATTTATTTGCATGTTGAACTTGACTTTCATCTCTAAAATCAGGCCACTCATATATAAGCATTCATATTTGAAAACACTGGCCTAAAAGTTTAAAAATATTTAGGATGTGCAATAAGGGAAATTTAGTGTTATAGTACTGTAAACTGTAACCATTGAAATTTCTTGGTCTCTTTGTGTTGGGTTTTTCAATCTTAACATTGCATTGACACTAAACTGACATGATTTAAATATACAAAGAGATATTAGAGATGGACTCAGTGGCTATGTCTACACTGCAAAAGTAAAGTTGACTTAACTGTGTGTGGTTGCTAAGGCGACCTCAGAATGGTGCATTGTGGGAATCTGGCCCACAGCACACAGCTGAGGCTTCCCCCTCCCCCAACCATCCCCATAAAACAGGAAGTGGACAAAGCAAGTTGCACATGTGCCAGGCAGGATCCAGCTTGCAGACATGCAGACTTCATTTGAGGTCTGCAGTCTGTAGGCAGGTGCTTCCCACCGGACCAGTGCTAGGCTGGCAACAGCTGCAGAGTGGAGACCATAGCATGGCCTTCACTATACTGGAGGCAGGCCCCAGCAGGGACATCAGAATGGCCAGCGTGGCAGCAACAGCAGTTATGCCACAAAGCGTGTCCTGGGGCATCTGGACCCTTGAAACAAGCTCGGACTGGTGGGAGTGTGTTGTATTTGGCACCTGGACTGACGACATGTGGCACCAGAATTTCAGGATGACCAGGGCCACCTTCCAGAAGCTTGTCAGGGAGCTGAACCCAGAAGTACAGCGCAGGGAGACACATCTGCGACCTGCACTCTCAGTGGACGAACATGTGGTGATAGCCCTCTGGAAGCTTGCCACTCTGGACTCGTATAGATCTGTCAGCCACCAGTTTGGAGTCAGGAGGTTGACTGTGGGGGCTGTGCTTGGGCAGGTGTGCAGGGCCATAAACAGGGTCCTGCACGGCTGCCTCATCTGCCTGGGCAACCTGGAGGACACCATTGTATCCATGCCCCAGACCACTGGACCACGGTATCCTATAACAGAAAGGGGTACCACTCCATGATCCTGCAAGTCATGGTTGACCACCGGGGCCTGTTCGTTAACACCTTTGTGGGGTAGCCAGGGAAGACCCATGACGCATGTGTCTTAAGAGACTCTGGCCTGTATCACTGGATGCAGGCAGGGACCTTCCTCCCAGAACATACCATCACCCTGGGGGTTGTGGCATACCCTCTAATGCCATGGCTTATGCAGCCATATGCTGGGAACGTTGATGACAGCCGGGAGGTTTTTAATTGTTGTCTGCATTGCTGCCGCACTGTTGTGGAGTGCACTTTCAGCCATCTCAAGGCACCCTGGAGAGCCCTACTTACCCGCTTGCAGCTTGTGCAGACTACCATCACAGAGGTTGTGAGTGCGTGCTGCATTTTGCACAACCTCTGCGAGCTGCGAGAGGAAAGGTTCCCACATGTATGGGAGGCTGAGGCAGAGCAGCTTGCTGCAGTGTACCAGCAGCCCAAATACCCCATCCCCCACACAGGGCATGCATAGCGCCAAGCTGTCCTAATCCGTGATGCCATAAAGGACTGGGTTGTCACTGAAGGCATGGATGCCTAAACACTGCCAGATGCCCACACTCCCAGATGCCTGAACATCGCCAGGTGCCCACCACCCTTACCTCCCACTTCCTTCCACTGTCCAGCACTAAATAAAGTAAGATTTTCACTCCAGATAACATTCAACATTGTGTTTATTTACAGGAGTTTGGGGGGGACAAGTAGGAGTCAGGGACAAGGATTGCTGGGTGGCTGGGGGATAGGTGACAAGAGGCAGGCTGTCACCTACTTGCAGGGCAGTGCCCAGGTACCCTGAATCCAGGGCCTGTGCTGCTGGGAGGCAGTGAAGCGCAGTTCCTGGATGTGGGAGACAGCAACCCTCCATCCAGCCTGGCCCCCAGGGGTGCCACTGGCCCGGGGAGGGACCGAGGGCATGGGCCCAGGCCCCGCCCCTTGGCTGCAGGCCCTGCCCCCCTGGCCAGGGACAGGGCCCGAAGCTGCCGCGCCACCACAGGCGGCTAGACGCTGCATCCCTGGCTGGGCACAGGGCCAGAAGCAGCCGTGGGTGGCGAGGTCCCACATCCCCAGCCGGGGATGGGGCTGCTGCCGGTGTGGGTGGGCGGGCCTGCAGCCGGGCCCCAGATCCTTGGCCGGGGATGGGGCCAGCACTGCTGCGGGTAGCCGGGCCCAGACTCCCCACCGTGGCTGCGGGCAGCCAGGCCCTGGATCCCCAGCTGGGGACGGGGCCGCCGCAGCCACCGGCAGTTGGGCCTCGGATCTCCAGCCCGATTGGTCTGGAGATCCAGGGCACCAGCGTTGGGATTTGAGGCATGTGCCCTGGGTGCCCAGCACCTGTGACGCCTCTGCTGGCCCCATGCAAGCTATTCACGAGTCTCCATCTGCTGCTCCATCAAGTCCAGCAGCCATTCCATTTGGGCCTGCGGACCTTGTGGTGGGCTTCTTGTGCCTGTAAGTGGCGGTCCCACCGGAACTGGAAGTTCTCCTCAGATTGGCGGGTCACCTGGAGGTGTTCCTTGAGGATCTCCTCCTGTCTGCGATGCACCCACCAGCATCTTCGCTGCAGTGACAGGACCAGCATCTGCATCACTGGGCCTTCATGGAAGGAGACACATCAGAGGTTCCCTCTATCAGGCAGTCGACGTCAGCCGCAGAACCATTCCCAATTCCCTGTCTGATCCTCCCCCCGCCCTGTGGGACTGCAACACCCTTGGTTCCTCTGTGACTCTGTGACACATGGGGTGGCTGCCATTCCGTCCCTGATATGGTGTGGGCAGCCCTGCCTTCAGGGTTATTCTAGATGCCTTCTGGCAAAAGAGCCATAAGCATGCTGTACAGGTATGCCTCTCCTGCCAACGGGGGGGGGGGGGCAGCACCTCCTGCAATGCCAGCATGCTGGCCGGCTTGGGGACACCCGCCCAATGCCTGACCCCCAGCCCCATGTGTCTTGAGATGTCTTGGGGCAGGCTCCTTTGGAAGTGGGATGGACTCCTCCCCAGAATCTGGGGCTGCTACTGGGCTCACTGTGTTGGAGGTGGGGCTGTTGGCATGTGCCTGCTGTTGCTCCTCCTTGTGAGTGAGGATGACATCCTCCTCCATGGACTCCACCTCTGGAGCACTGTGCACGGAGGGGGGCTCAGAGGAGTCCATTCTTTGGACTGGCCCTGCATCCAGCTCCCGCCCCAGGACAGCATCGATGTCATCATAGAAGGGGCAGGTGGCTGCAGCAGTGCCCGTGTGTTGTCTGGCGTCCCTTGCCTTGTAATAGGCCTGCCTGAAGGCTTTGACTTTTACATGCACCTGCTGCACATCTCTGCTGTGGCGTTTCTCTGATAGGCCACGTGCCATGGCCACATAACTTTCCTTGTTTCTTTGGCTGCCCTTCAGCCTGGTGTGCATGGCCTCTTCCCCCCACAGTGCCAGGAGATCAAAAACCTCCTGGACTGACCAGGAAGGAGCAAACCTGCGGGGTCTCTGAGCTCTGCCATCCCCGCAGCACTCCAGAAGGTCAGCCTGGCTCTGGCTGGCAACCAGGAAGTGCTGAGCTTCTGCCGGCCCCAGCCCTAGGATGGGCCGGGGCAGGCGCTTCCTTGTTGCCAGGAAGATTGCCTGCTGCCTGGAGACCCATTAAGTCGACTTAAGGAAAGTCCCCCTCTACACTTCATTAAGGTGGCTTAATAAAGTCAACTTAAGGGTAAAGTCAACTTTATAAGTGAAAGTTATAAAGTCAATGTTACTGGATACTAAACTCAACTTTATCACACTGCAGTGTAGATGGGGCCTTGTTTAAGTCAACTTAAGCCTCCTTAAATCAACTTAAACTCACAGTGTAGACATAGTTAGTCTGAAAAGTTCTGATCTGGACAAAGAAACAACAAACTACAAAAACAAGGACAGAATGGAGTAGATTTATTTGCTGGTTGCCATAGATATGCAGATTATTTTTCTGTAGGACACAACTACTAACTTCTTAATTTCTGCTATATTCAAATCTTTCCATAATAATATGGTAGGTTGCTGTAAAAGTTAATGTGCTTGCCATTTCTACAGGGATTGTGATGTAAACTAACATATGGCTTATTATTTTGGTCTCTTGACATTTTAATTTTAGCACAACACTAAGGTGTTACTCATGGATAAATGCCTCCTGCTCCTGGAGGCTACTGATGGGCATTGTTAACAGAATAAGCTAGCCCTTGTCACGGAAAATTGTCTGTCATACATAACTAGAAAAGAAGAGAGCATTTAGATCCAAAGACAACATAAAGCATACCCAGATCACTGAACTAGGGGGTTAAAAACAAAACATTATGGAAAATGCTTTCCATACAAAGATGTCAGTATTAAAATACTTCAAAACGTAGATTTAGTTTCCCTAGTTCCTAATCTAATACCTTTAAATCTTTGAAATTCTTAAATAAATTTTTAATCTAAAAAAATCTTTGTTGTATTTATTACACCTGCAATAGTCTCACTTTAGAAGAGTTAGGATCAAAATTTAAAAATCCTAAACTTTTTTGTTGAATTGACAATTAACTCAAACTTTTTATTTCTCTTTGCTAAGTTCACACTGAGCACAATATTCAAGACACAGCATATGTCTACACGAGAGTTTTATTTTGAAACAACAGCTGTTTTTTCAAAATAAAACTTGTTAGAGTCAGATGATGTTTTGTTATTTCGAAAGGATGGGACTCCGTCCTTTTAAAATAAGGGCAGTTATTTTGAAACAGCTAAGCCTCATCTGAAATCGAAATAACCCTTGTTTCAAAAGGGTTGTTTCGAAACAGTGTGGTTAGGACACGTTGTTTTGAAACAACCCCTGTTTCAAGACGGGTTTGACCATCCTCCCAGGGTGCATAGCAGGTGCAATGGAAAGTGGCGGGCAAAGCTGGCTGGGGTGCCTGCTGCCCTTTCTGCTCCCAGTAGTGGGAAGCAGCGGGCGAAGCCCACGGCTTCCCCCTTGCCCAAGACGGGGGGGGGGGGGGGGTGGGTGCCCCAGCCAGCTTGGCTGTCTGCTCAGCTCCATAGCGGGGTGTGGGGGGGCCTCACTCCCCCAGCCCCTGGCCACCTGGAAGCGGCCAGAGAACATGCTGGCTGGGGCTCTCTGGCTGCTTGTGAGCGGCGGGGCAGGGGTGCTGGTTCTCCAGCCTCTTGCAGGCTACAGAGCCTGCGAGGGGCTGGGGACCCCCCCCCTGCTGCTCACAAGCAGCCAGGGGAGCCCCAGCCAGTGTGTTCCCTGGCCACTTCCAGGTAGCTAGGGGCTGGGGAAGTGGGGCACCCAGCTCCCTCTGCCAGCGCCCCACTCGCTCACCTGGAAACTGCAGGTGCTGGCTCAGCCCCCCGCCGGGTTTGGGGGCACCTGCCAGCCCCGCAGAAGCCACGAGTGACAGCTCAGCCCCTTGCCGAACCCCGCCAGGGGGCTGAGCTGGCACCCGCAGCTTCCCCAGGGCCAGCAGGTGCCCCCGACTCCAGCGGCAGGGCAGAGCTGGGAGCCGTGGCTCCTGCCCTCCCTGCAGCCTCCCCAAGCCCCGCAGGTCCCCCACCCGCTTGCCCCACTGCCACGGCGGCCAGGCAAGCAGGCAGTCAAGGGGGACCGCAGCTCCCTCGCTGGCTTTTCTGTTTCCAGATGCAAGCCAAGAGCCAGAGGGGATGGTGGCTCACTAAACTGCTTGCCCCACTGCGGCGGCAGCGGGACAAGTGGGTTGAAGTGCCGCAGTCTGCTCTGGCTCCCAGCTTGCAGCCCAGCCAGAAAGGCAGGCAGGGGAGCCGTGGTCCCCCCAACTGCCCGCTTGCCCTGCCGCTGCGGTAGAGGAGCAAGTGGGCGGGGGAGCTGCGGCCCCGCTAGCTGCTGGAAAGCCCCCTTGCCCAGCCAGCCAGCTGGGGGACCTGACCCCCCCATCCTGGGTGCTTTTTCCCCTGCCTGGCTCTCCAGGTGAAAGCCAGGCAGGGGATTGGGTGGCAACGTGACCCTGCCAAGTGGCCATGTTGCCACACCTCCCAGGGTGCCCTTCTCCAGCATGTCCATATGCAGGGAATGCTATTTCGATTGGAGGGGCTTGCCTTATTTTGAATTAATTTTTTTAATTTGAAATAAGTCTTTTCGAAATAAGGTTTTTATTTTGAAATAAGTCATTTTGAAATGAGGTAAAAAGCTAAATGAAATATTTGCTACCAAACAAAATTGCAGTCTTGTATAGTATGAAGATTCTTAATATTCTTTTGCAGACTCAGGAGCTACAGGTATGAGACACTTTTCAGGCAGGTCATGACAACTACTCATGCACTGTTCAGAAACGTTTTTCTTAGTAGAGTTAATGATGTTGTGTCCAAAATTTCAAGATCTTTCAAATTCAAATATTTAACAAATGCAACAGTGAAGGATAACTTCTGCCTACCATTAGAGTGACAAATTTCAGTAAGCAGATACACAACTACAAGAGATGGAATTCAGGCAAGACACTGGGATTGCCTTCTTCTTTGACAGTGGAAGACCAAGCTTTTGAAATCACTATATTTGCATGTTGGCTAAGTAACAGGACATAATTAAATAGTAGTTTGAGGATGCAACTTGTCCTTTTTATACAGTCTGCTCTTCTGAGCATCCAACACTTGAGTTGCCCTGTTAATGAGCAAACATTTATAAATAAGGTTTAATCTAAACATTTTAATTTCAAGTTTCAAATCCAGCATTAGCTAAACCTTAAGAAATTTCTCTTAGGTGTATTCTTTTGTTTTGTTTTGTTTTGTTTTGTTTTCCAGTTTTACTAAAAAAGTACTTTTGCCATCTGTGACATCTTTATTTGTTGGAACAGAAACCATGTGCACACCGTGAATGAAATACTAGCAAAGAATATGCAAGCGTAAACCCTGAGGGGTTGTTTGTGTGTCCAATTTTAACCTGCTGAGCCAGGGGAGGATTCCCTTAAACACAATGCCACATGCAACAGTAACCTCAGAACAGAATCTATCCCACAGACCAATAGGTGCTCTGAACTGGAGCCACACAGGCTAAATGCTAATTTTCTGTGATTTTTTTGTCCAGATTGTGTGCATGACTTTTTTTAGGTGTTTTAAGTGTTGCTCCTTTTTGTTTAAGTGGGTTCCCTTGTAATGTTTTGGAATGGTTATGGGGGAGCAGAAAAGTGATAAAGTGTGCACTCAGACTCTGAAAACTGTTTTCCCAAATGGAGGCAATGTTTTGTACCCACTACTGAAAGACAAAAGATTTCATCAGCTCCATACCTTTCTGCCAGCGTAGGGAGAATTTCAGACCGTAGTAAGCTGTTGCCAAGATTTTTTCAAATGACTCACCATTCAAGGGAGTTGCTGGCAACTGAGCTTCTTTGAATATCTGGTCAAATACTCCATTATCTACTCTGAAAGCTTGCGGAGTGGCCTAATTAATATATGGCTGAAACACTTTGGAACATGTTACTTTTTTGCTGGTTGGTCTCCTTCAACTCTCACTGCTCCTTGTAGGCTCAGCTGGAGCAAATCCACATTACCTTAGAGACTCCTCTGTCCCTTGTCTCCCACTATAGACTTCCCAGCTTAAATCCATCAGCCTCAGATGTCAGCAAAGTAGAAGAGTATTACCATGTCCTTTCGTCTGTAGCTTCTGGCTGTTCTTGACTCTGCCCCAGCCTTAGAATTATGCTGCTCACTCACTGCAACCTCCCCAGTCATCTCCCTTCCTCCCGCCTGCATCCCCTCTTGCTGCCAAGTCAGATTTCCATTCCTCCTCATCTCAGTTAGATTCATTGTTTTGTCACTCCTCTGAACATCACCTCAACATGATCTTCCCTCTCCTCACTGGAAATGGATGGAACTTAGCTCTTTTTTGTGGGGATGGGGAGATAGTTTTAACCCATATGTGATGGGCTATTCGATAGGGTGCAGGGAATTCTTTTTTAAGTGTCTGACTGGTGAGTCTTGCCCATATGCTCAAGGATTAGATGAACACCATATCTGAAGTCAGGAGGTGATTTTCCCGCAGGGCAGATTGGCCAAGGGGCATGGGCCACCTGCTGGTGGTTTCTCTGTACCTTGAAGTCTTTAAACAACTATTTGGGGGCTTCAGTGATTGAATCATAGGTTAGATGTCTATTGCAGGAGTGGGCGGGAGGTTCTGTGGTTTGCGTTGTGCAAGAGGTCAAACTAGATGATCATGTTCGTCCTTTCTGACCTTAAAATCAATGAATTATATATACCTTCTGTTGTCTGGGGAGAAGCAGCATGTGCAGACCAGTCCACTCCTCCATGGTGTTCTTTTCCCCATCCCTAATCTCTGTACGGTTACAGGACTACTTTGTCCTTTATTCTAGACAATTTAATGGTAAATTTCTGCTGCCTACCTCACTGTCACAACCATTTCTGCAGTGACATTTTGTACAACTGGGAGATATTCTAATTAAAGTTGGGGATTATGTTGTCAATGACACATTTTCTGGCTGTTTATAATATCTGAGGTAAAGAGCCAATGAATATTATTCCAGGGTAATTTTATGGCTTCATTGTTGCCTGTGCATTTTATTTAATATCTGGCACATTACCAGGTATTTCTCAGAGTCAGTGGATTCACGATTTCTCGTTCACTGTGAATCATACCCAAAGGAACTGGAGGCCAGAATGTTTTTTTTTGTTTGGTTGGTTTTTTTTTGTTTTTTATTTTTTAATCAGCTCCTTAGAATATAAGTACAAAATTTTCTGAAAGAGTATTAAAGTATTTTTGTTATGTATCCAAAAGCTGCTACAACTAGGTTTAAATTAGATGTTTCGAGGCTGGCCAGGAACTGGCCCCTTTCTTGATCATTTTGTAACCTCCTTATAAACTGTAATTGATGAGCTTACCCCTTGCACAACAGGTTCCCCATGGCACCATTTACTATCTATCAAACCAGTGTGCCATGTCACTTTGTAAAGACTGTTAATTTACTGGATGGTGAAGCTTGTTTTATGTGGACATAAAAACATCCCTATGGTGACTCTGTGATCATTTTAGATTCTTAAGTTGCTGAGAAAAGTCACATTCTAGTTTCTGTCTTCAAAAAAACAGTCATGGCATACAACCTTATTCTTTCAGACCCTTCAGCTTTAGCAAATTTAGATGCTTTGTCTGTTTTGGCTGAAGGCCAGAGAGAAGCATATCCTATTTTTCTTTACCTCTTAGAAGCAACATAACTGTGTAGACTTGCATGCTGTTTATATTTTTAAAAGGCTGCTGAACTAATGAGAGGTGCAGGAAGCCAGTGCTGTTGGCATTCACTGAGCTCATCCTATGGCACTGTAGAGAGATTCTATACAGTAGAAAATTCCAGCTAATGAATTAATTTCTTTGAAGGTATTAGGAAACCTTAAATTGTAAAGAGCAGTGTGAAGAAATAAAAAGACACTTTTTTTTTTTAAATCAGGAAGAATTGTTTTTCCCAGTAGATTAACAGTGTATTTCTAGGAAATATGTTCTTATTCAAGTTCTGTATCATCTCTATTCAGTCTCCTTCAGCAGTAGTCAGCATGAAACACTATACTTGAAGACTGATGTAATGTGATGTCTAACCACAACAAATGTCTCTCTCTTTGAGTAGTGGTATTAATTGGTTACATTAAACCCTATTAGCATTGTCATGAAGCCAGCTTTTTATATTTGTTTTCCTCCTCCAGCCTTCTGAGGAGGTGGAGTTCTAATACGCCTAATGACTTTTCAGGTTTGTGACATTTGTTCAGGATGTTTGCTAAGCTATGAGCGTTTAGCATCCGGTATCCTTTGTCTTCTTTCGCAAGAGCACATTTAAGAGTTTTTTATTTTTATTTTTTTTTGAAGTTTCAGCATATGCTATGTAGTTACAGAAGTACAGTGCATTTTACTAAGTACATGCCCATGTATTTGTGTAGATGTAAACTATTGTACTTTTTCTTAAGCGTGCTAAAGAATGAAAGGCAAGTGCAATTATAATATTGTAAAATAAAATAGGAGAAAAGAAGTAAATACTCCATTGTCTACTCTGAGATAGCCAATCAGCTTTCTAGAAAGTGTTTGAGAAACTTAGGTAAATGAATCCCTGATGCAAACACATTGAAGACAATAAATTACTCCAGGGATGCATTTGGTCTTTTAGTTATAAATAGCAGTGCCGGTTTGGGATTATAAAGTATGTTAGAATGAGTTTCACAGTCTGAAGTCCAAATCCATTAAATGAGACCTTTTTATTCAGCACTGCACACCTGGCTCTTAGCAACGACGCTTGCTGGCTTTAGAGAACAGAAGGTAGTTTGTACTTTCAGATGACTGTGCACGTGGACAATTTACTGCTTAGGAGGCTTTACTGAGAGAGGAGGGGGGACAATAAGTGAGTGAATTAATAATCATCTACCTTGACAACTGTTTTTAGCAAAGGGACAGCTTTGCCTTCTCAGATCCAAATGGAAGAGAAGATGAACACTATGCTGTGAATATGAGAAAAAAAATTTTGTCCACTATCTATCTATCTAATTTAAACATTATTAATCAGCTTGTTGGTTAGGAAGGAGTAGTATGCTTCTTGGACACACATGGGATTTTTTTTTTTTTTTTATTATAGGAGAAACACTGATCAGCTTCAGCATGAATGCACATAGACCAGGAAAGGAAAGTGTGTTTTAAACAACATAGCCACCACTTCACACTTGCCTTACATTTATTATGAGGGGCTAACTCTTACTGGAGTGCACAATACCTATTATTACGTAATGTTTTCCATCTGCATCAGTCCACTTTTCTGCCTTCCCTTTCTTTTGGCTCTTACATAGATATTGGCCCTAAGGAGATCTGAGTTCAAACTTCAAATCTGCCAAACTTCTTTCGTTTCTCTGAGCCTCAGTTCTCCATCTGGGAAACCAAAACAAACAAACAAACAAACACCCTACCTCACAGATGTCATCAGTGTCTGTGAGAGCTCCAGATGTTGCAGGATGGGGACCATGTGAATACCTAAATAGATACATTTGTGTGGGCCTTGGGGTTGAAGAATGTACACTGCAGTCAGTCTATTGTTAATGACTTTTCCTACCCTACAGTCCACCCTGCCCTACCACTCAAAGTAAAGATGTGTAAATAGGAGTGTGCATCAAAGTTCTGCACTGTAACTTTCTAATGTTGGTGATGCAGATAAGAAGTAAAATGTAAGTTTACTCTTTCAGAGAACTCTCTGGGGAGGATTAGTTCTTCTTCGAGCGCTGCTCGGATGCATTCAGTAATAGGTGTCTCTGTGCCAGAACAGATTGGCCAGAAAAACTTTTGTCCTAGCCTATCAGGAGAGGGGAGGTGGCCTCCGCCCCTCACGCCACCCCGTGGCTATATATACGGCTGCCTCCCTACCCCTCCTCAGTTTCATTTCTTCCACCTTGCGCGTTGGATCTGGAATGTCCACTCCTTGTGAATTGCAAGCAGCCTGCCTGTCATCTATGAGCTTTTGCCCGACTGGAGCATCTCTTCGTGGATTTAATTCCACCACAAGAGCCTTCCACCGTCGGACCAGAACATCCTATGATCATGCCAGGATTTAAACCCTGTGCCAAGTGTGGCAAGGCCTTCCCCTGGGACGCCCCCTATACCCCTATGGGAAGTGCCTCAGGTGCCTGGGCAAAGTCTCATGGTCTCAGCCTGTTCCATCTGTCTCTCCTTTAGCTGCGAAACCAAGGAGAGGGAACAACGGCGCCGTACCCTAGCCTCTAGGAGGCCTGACACTCTTCACCCAAGGCTTCGGGTTCCCGCCTGGCACTGAGACCCAGCTCGGCACCGGAGCCGCCACGGCACCGCACTGCCGGTAGCCGCCACTGCCGCACAACCTCAGTGCCAACCCCAGCACCTCAGCACCAACCCAGTGCCCCGGCATCTTGGCACCACTCGAGGTCGCCTTCAGGCAGCCCGGTACCACCGGTACCCGGATTGCCCCGGCTCTGCACGCCATCATCTCCGGTGCTGCCATGGCACCAACCCGGTGCACCGGCACCTTGGCACTATGCAAGGTTGCCTTCAGGCAGCCTGGTACTGCCAGTACCCGGATTGCCCCAGTGCTGCTCGCCATCATCGCCAGCACCGCTATGGCACCAACCCGGCACACCGGCACCTCGGCACCATCTAAGGTCACCTTCAGGCAGCCTGGCCTCACTGGCATCGAGCTCACCTCGGTGCTGGCCACATTCATCCTCAGCACCGCAGAGCCTGGTGCTGCAGGAACAGGAGCTTACCCACCCAGGCAGTCCTCCTCCCCCATGTGAGAACTTACCACTGAGCCGCATGGAGTCGCTCCTTGTGCTGTCCACCCCAGAAGCGGTGGAGGCTGCGCAAGCCCTCCTCTTGCTCCCCACACCTCTTGCCCTGCTTCCAACCAGAAGGGGCAAACTGGCCTTCATATCCAAGGCCTGGGCCTACCGGGAGCATTTGCCCTCACCACCTCTGTCTCCCACTCCACTGGGGGCCGGCACTGTAGAGCCATCCCTGCGACAGCACATCACTCTGCTGTTGCCAGTACCACCCCAGGAGTCTCAGTCCCCTCCTCCTGCCTCCAGTCTGGAGGAAGGTCCTTCAAGGGGCTCTAAGCGGCCCCGGTGCCACACTTCGTCTCCGTCGCCATTTCGCTATGGGCCACAGGAATGGTCCCCTCGAGAGACCCCCTTTCCACCTCGGCGAGTGCCTGGTACCACCCTCTCCCTGGCACCGGAGTTCTATATGGGAAATCTGTCAGCGCACTTAGATTTGTTGCGCTGGGCCACAGCCCATCTAGGAATGGAGGTGCAGCCCTTGGGTTCCCCTCCCGATGCCCTCTTCGGGCCAGCCTTTCTCCCACAGAACCCCTAACAGTCCTGCCCCAGCTGGGTGTCTGGGACCTCGCCTGTTCCTGGTGGCAGAGCCCAAGTTCTACTGGCCCGGTTTCGGACACGGTGGGTGTTAAATATCGGGTTCCTGAATTGGATTTCCTTTCTCTTGCAGGTCACCCGGTTCCCCAGAGGGAAGTGGTACAGATGGCACTGGGCCCTGGGGAACCCCCTAGCAACCCCCTTCCATCCTCAAGGGACGCCAGAGAACTGGACCTCTTGGGCTGTAAGGTATACTCCTCAGCGGCCTTCCATTTGTGAGTGGCGAACAACCAAGCCATTATCAGAAGATACTTGCTGGACTTGTGGGAGTCAGCCGTGAAATTCCAATGCTTGCTCCCACCCGAGGCCAGGGAGGAGTATGATGCCTTTCTAGAGGAGGATAACATAATTTCTCATGACCTTCCTCCTTTTGGCCCGCGACATGGCGGACACAGCTGCCCACACCATGGCCTCGGCAGTAACCATTCGCTGGGTGGCCTGGCTTAGGGAGGCTAGGGCGCCTCCTAACACGCAGCAGGCAATTCTCGACCTGCCCTTCGATGGGGATGCTTTGTTTCTCCCAGAAACATTATCAGTGGTGGCCACCACTCAAGATCCCAGGGGAAAGGCCAAATACTTGGGCCCACCCCTCCCACCTAGGCATCTGGGGTCCTGCCTTTTTCCCCTAACTCCCCGTTATCCGTATCATCGTGGGATCTCAGGAAACTTCGCTCCACCGCTATTATCCGCTGCAAGGGCTGAGACCCCCTTCTGTTCCCTCCTGCAGGGAAGGGGCCCACCCACTCACCCCTTTTCTTTTGCTACTGTGCCCACAGCACCCCTAGCGGGGGCTTTTCCCCTCCCCTCGGGCGGCATGGGCCTCCGCAATGCACAAACTTCCTGCCTGCACTTTCTCAGCAGTGGCTACCCCAGGCACCTGTGAGGAATCCGCCCTCCCTTGTGCTCCCCTTCCTCTGGTATCCCTCAATCCTGCGCTGTCACGTCAAATCTTTGCTGGGGACAAGGAGCCCGTCTTGTAGCAGCCCCAACTTTGCTGCAGAGGCTCCAATACATGTATTTGCAGCATTTACGCAGAAGCGGGACCATCCCTGTTACCCTGAAGCTGTCCATCAGGTAGGCCTATTTGATTCCTGGCTGGGGGGGCGGGGGATGCCTTCATTCGCTCACGATGAGTAACCAGCCTATTGTGGCCCCAACAGCTTGACAGGACCCTCCATCCTACTTGTCACGCAAGATGCATTCGCATGGCCTTGGCGACTCCTAGCCTCCGTGGAAGGCCAAGGCAGAGCAGTCCATCCCTGCCTTCATATACTCCCCTTCTTTACAGAAGCTGAGGCTCCTTACAGCCTCTCTCTTTGTGAGCAACCTCAGTTATATCAGGACTCCTATCCTAGGAGTCCTTATCGTAGGCCCCAGCCTGGGGAAACAGCAGTGGGATACTGTATTTTGGGCCTTCCACCCTAGCATCCACCTTTGTGGCATCAGTCCCCCGGCATACCCGGGCAGAAGGCTGCACTCCAAGTATGAAAGCTCCTCAATGAGTTGCTTATAACTAACCACCTAACCTCCCTGCCATCAGACCATGTGTACCCCGGCAGAGGACACTGCCCCTTGGGCGCTTGCCAACTCGCTGACCCTTTGAGCCCTTAGGCCACCTCAACTTGGTGGGTGAGGGGTAGTTGGCATTGTCCCCACCTTCCCCTGCCCCTTTCCATACAACCCTCGTGTTGCTGGAATCCCACAGGATTACAGGCCAAGCGAGCTCCCTCTCCTTTCTCCATGAGTTCTCATGCTACCAAGGTTATTATATGTACTAATCCATCAGCACCATCCGGGCCATTACATCGCCTTATGGGTGCTAGTGTCCTGGAGTACCTCTCCAGCAAGAAACCTGGGGTTTGGTACCATTCTTAGTTGAAAAGTGTGCTTTGCGCACTAACTTGAGATCCTGTAGTTGGCATACCTGTGTCTTCCACCGTTTCACTGTAGGCCTTTGCCTTCAGTGTACAGACTTGTAGTGTCTTGCCAGACCATTCTCAATTATTACTACCTTCGTCAATCAGACGCCGCTGGCACTGTCCATGTCCAGTCCAGGGGATAAGGTTCATCCCTCTCGCAGCTACCTGTGTAGCCAGCAAGCATCCAGGCAAGACCGTGACTCTTTGGATCCCGGCTTGGACCTCAAGGTGCTCAATCCATGGGATAATGCTCATTCCCTCCATTGCTTCCTATGCAGGCCACAGTCATGGGTTAAACTTGCTCCTGTTGGCCTCCAGCGTTCTCGATAAGCCCACACGGAAAGATCCTATGGCCAGATACCTTTCTTCTGGCCTTCATATCTTTGTGTTCTGCCACTTAGGTGGAACATCCAATGCAACCCTCTATGGTTTCACATTGCGTTCTTCATATTCGTTGCTGTGACCATGGCCCATCCTGCCCACTCTCTTATGCCTTGACGGGTTCAGCCCTGCCCCTGTCTTTGGTTGGCCCTCAGCTGTCGATCTTTCTATGCTATGCCAAGAGGCTATTCATCTCTTGACTCTGGTTAGATTCTGGTTTGCTGGGCTTCTTCCCATTTGGGACGTGTTGTTGTGCTGAAGGCAGAAGACCCAACTCCACCCGCCATCCATCAGCATGGCTAATAGTCACCTATTACTGAATGCATCCAAGCAGTGCTGGAAGAAGAACGGTGGGTTACTCACCAGTTACCGTCCTTCTTCGAGATGGGCTGCTCGGATCCATTCAGGTCCCTCCCCTCCATCCCTGCATCTGGAGTTAGCAAATCTAAGGAACTGAGGAGGGGTCGGGAGGCAGCCATATATATAGCCGGGGGTGGCATGAGTGGCGAAGGCTGCCTACCCTCTCCTGACAGACTAGGACAAAAGTTTTTCTGGCCAATCCAGCACGCCAGCATGGAGACACCTATTAGTGAATGGATCCGAGCTGCCCATCTTGAAGAAGGACGGTTACTGGTGAGTAACCCACCGTTCATCAGGGTGAACTACAGACCTTTACCTTCACAGCAGCTACATCCATACAGTGGAACTACAGCACAGCACTTTGATGTTTACTGCTATCCACATCCTTAGTCTGAACTGCAGAACAGTATACACATGCCCACTGAAGAGCTGTTGTAATTAGAGCTCCTCCAAAAATCCCATTCTTCCCCCAAACCTTTTTTTTTTTTATTCTAGAAAATTTTTCAGGTGTTAACATCAAAAACAAAGTACAACAATAAAAACCTTGCAGCTTTTGAAATCATTTTTGGTAAACATTTTCAGTGTACAGCAAAAAATTTCTGTTTCAAAAGACAAATGCTATCAAAATACAAAAATTTTTATCAACTTTCATGCTCGGGTTTATTTCTGCTGTTTCCCAAGAAACAGGAAGTTCATTTGGGCCAAAAAGCTAATTTTCATTGGGTGCCCTCACACCCAAACTTCTGAGGCAAATATCTTGCCAATCTTCATTGTCATGATTCTTCCATATGTCTTCCTCTTCTCTGGGGGGACGATGCTGTAAATTTTAGAATTTAGTAGACTACATAATTTGGAGCAGATGACCAGAGTGGGCAGCTTGTTCTTGCATGGGGTTTTCTGTCTGAAGTAGGGAGTAGCCTTACCAAAACTGGGAGTAGTTCTTTTATTTCTTGTATCAAATCCAGTCCATGGTGTGATAGGCTCTGTTTGAATGATTCATTAGTATGGATTTTCATGATGGCCCCTCTGGCCTAAGTCTGTGGTAGAGGTGGCAAAGGTGGAGGGATCTGTCACGGGTTACACATTCATGCATCCTGGGTTATGATCTATATGATTTTCCTCTTCATTTATATACTATGATCAGTGCTAGATAGGCACTGTAGGCAACTGATTTGAGCACTTCCATCTTTCTAATCACTTGATAAATGATTTGTTAACGACCGTAGTCAGAGATGTGACTGGGACATCAAGACTTCTAAGGGAAACAGCTGAACTTGAATTAATATGCAAATTAAACTCTGTGAAAGCAGGATTGAATCAAGACTATGGGTTCTTTTCCCATTACAAAAGGTAATTTGACTTCAGTTTCCAAAGGGATAGCCGTGTTAGTCTAGTCCAGTAAAAAAACAACAAGCAGTTGTGTGGCACTTTAAGACTAACAGATTTAATAATGCAAAAAATAAATCTGTTAGTCTTAAAGTGCCACACAACTGCTTGTTGTTAATTTGACTTCAGGTTTCCCAGGGGTTTGAACCTAATGACTGCTCTGATTTGCTGTTACTATATGACCTCATCCTATGTTTTACACCCCTTTGTTTTCATTCCACTCTGTAAGTTCACCCATCTTCGAAGCATCTGACGAAGTGGGATTTTTTCCCACGAAAACTCATGCGAAAAATAAATCTATTTGTCTTTAAGTGCCACACAACTCCTTGGTTTTTTTTTAGCAAAGATATGGTAATTGAGGTGGCTGGGAAGAGACAAAGGGATCACTTTGGCCTGGAAGGGGAGGGGTGAGGGGAATGGGGGACAAAGAGATGCCTGAAAGATTTTAAGAGCTTTTGGTCTGGGACTCTCCACCTAGAAACAACTTCAAACAAGCTCTGGGCCCTGTGTGGCCTCAGATGGAGGCTGAGTTTGCAAACATCTAACAGCTGAACACCTTGAGCATAAACTTGTTTGGACTATGAGGTTAGTTTAAGTAGAAATATTAGGTTAGCATGTGTGTTTTACCTTTTATTTCCTTATGGTCTCTCCTGAATCATTTATATTATGATTCTGCCATGCTTGGCCATATTCTCATTTAGAATTATAATCTGATCAATAAATTTATAGTTGTTTTTGTCTAAAGCTCTGTGATCTTTAGAGGGTGTGAGTGAAGAAGGCTGGGCGCAATCCATTTCTTTCTTAAATGGACGGACATGAGTGTATGGTGCTGGGAGTGGACCCCAGTCTCTTTAGGTATTGGCTCCTGGTGTGGTAACTGGGGCTGTGAATGCTTGTGGGGGACCGTCCTTGATTCACCCAAGGGCAAATACTCACTGCTTGGGACCACCTGCACGCCAGGAGCCAGAGTGGACTGACTCAGGAATGAGTGGTCACTTGGCAAAGTTGGGCGAATCAAGGTTCAGGAGCGGGAATTGGGAGGTCACAGCAGCACACTGGACTGTATCGGGGGAGCAGCCTGTCACAGGATCAAATATCGGGCTTTGTAGTATTGCATAAGCCTTGAAGTGCTGTAGTAATACATCATCTACTACTTTAAAAAAATGTATGTCTAAGTCTAGACTCTGTAATTTCTAAACAAAATATGTGTTACAATGAGGAAAGGCAAGTGCACTTTTCAATTCTGCCATATGCTTAATTTCAAATCACCTTTGAATTGGCAGGTTACAAGTCAGAGCTGCATACAGTCATGCAGTGGCGTTGTTGAATATTTACTTTCCTAGTTACACTTTGCTCTTTCAAGTAGGGCACACGTCTGTCAGCTGCCTCTGCTTCCATTTTAGTATACATCTCCCTTAAGAGAACAATGGTTAATTAACAAATTGTGCACAAGGTATAAAAGGTTTAATGGGAAAGAAGCTATTTAAATTACGGTTCTGCATTACATGCAAAAAAAAAGGCTGCTGAGAAAAATATACATGGTCAATGATCAAAGCATTTATTTTCACAGAATGGAGCTCAGCATTGTTAAGTATAATGAAGAGTTGGGACTGACCTGGCTTTTCACCTCGTAGTGGAAGGGGCTTTGCAAACAGGCAATATCTTTTCCTCTGTTGTGAGTGGGGCATCTGTCTTTGCATTCACTATTATTTACTCCCTGTTCTCATGTACCCAGAACTATCCTGATTTTCTGTGCTTCCTGTGTCTCAGCAGCAGCATGACAATAAGACTCAAATTTTATTGTTTGGCCTTCTAGCTGTTATACATTTACTTTAATTGAATCAGGCTGAATGTAAAGACACAAAATGTTGCTCGAGTGACTAATCTCTCTAAAGTTTAGGAAGTGTAAGCAGTAGCTCATGTTAGGCAATTAGGCCCAAATATAGTCCAAAGGGCTCAAACCAAATAACCAGGCTGGATGCTAAGGAAATGATCTGGAAAAAGGAAAAATAATCTCTTAATCTTCTACGCCACTGAACAGCTATAAGAGTCTCTATAGTTTCTATGACAGCCGGGGCTGAATTAACAAAGGGGTGTTGGTGGCTGCAGGCCTCAGGGGGCCCTACCTCCTCGAGCACTGCAGAAAATAAATTGGGCATCCGCCGGCCTGAGCGCAACCATCACATGCCGCATCACATGTGGGCAGGCCACTCTTCCAGGCCCCACCATGCTCTCCCTCACCACCCAAACTGGCTACTCTGTGGGTCCCAGGCCCTCCTAGCATCAGTTCCCCCCACCCCTCCTCAGCACTGACTGCTGCCCTGTCCCATGCCCAAGGCTGGATGATCTATGAGCTCTAGGCCCCTTCCTGTTCTGGCCAGGACCAGTGCCAAGTGCTGGCTTGCCTCACACAACTGGTGGCTATCCTAGACCCTAATGCTGGCATGCTTGAGCATTGCCCTGCCCTGCCCCCAGACTGGCTGCCTCTGTGATGGTGGGGAGCCCCACAAAAGTGGAGCCCTGGCTGCAACCAAGTTTGCAATAGCTGCAGTTATCCCCTTAACTGTAAGGACTGGAGTCCTCACAGAGGCAGATTCTCTAGTTTTGTCCCCACCTGACCATGTCGCTCTGCTTTACACTAGTCAACGATATTGGGAGTTGAATACACTCACATGACTCCCATTGACTTCTGTTTTACTTCTAAAAATTGTGCATCTTGGCTTAAAATGGGACGGCAGCCCCTGGAATATATGCCAAACCTGGGACACAGGCCTATGCACAGTGGCACGCAGGACTCCTGGCACTGAGGTGCACGACTGTTCCCCCCTGCTGGCCTTGGCATGTGGCTCCTGTCACCTGCTGGCCCCATTCCCCAGCTGGGGGGGGCAGAGTCAACAGGGGAAAGGAGCACACAGCTCTTGTCCTTTTCTGGTCCTGCCACCAGCACCTTTCTGGACCCACCACAGGCACTGGCTAAGGGTTGAGGGACATGGGCTGGCAAACGTTGCCAACCCCTGGCTTAGAGCTTTATTGATAGAAGTCTGCTGGGAGCAAATTTTCACTATTGTGTCATATTGTTGTGAGAATACTAAATCTGAGCCCAAACTGAATAGCATAAATGTACATACATTTCTTTTTTAAAAACAAAAATGTTTTGAAAATCTTTCTCAAATTTAGAGTGATTTTTTGGGGGAATAAATGTTAATAATAACAAACAGGACTACAGTCATTTGATATGTTTTGCTCCTACTCAGATAATCCATGCCCATAGATGATTTCAGATGTTGCATAGCAAAGCTGTATCCATGGCCACCGGATTCAGTTTACAGAACCATCATATGCAAGAAGATTTAGATTCATCTCTAGACACAGAAGATTTTTAGTTTATTTCTAATGTACTATTTTACAACAGGTAATTCCTTCCATGGAAGTCTCTGGCATCCATTAGAATAGCTAGGGGAAAGTTGTCTATTGGCCATCATTCTTTAGTTCCCATGTTTAACCCAGGGCAGGCTCATGTGGAGCCTCATTCAGCTTCATTCCAGCAGCCCAAGATGCTCACCTGAACTAGGAATTGGAATTTGTTCTGACAGATGCTGCAAGCCTAGCCCATAACCTGTTTTGTGGCTCAGGAAGAATTTTTTTCTTCCTTGAGTCAGATTGGGAGTGGACTAGCGGGCTTTTTGCCTTCCTTGAAGCACCTGAATGTCATGATATTAACTCAAGACCTGGGGTGGTGCTACTCACTGGTCACAATTCACAGCTGGCTTCCAATGTGGATAAGAAAATAAAATGAACAGTTGCCAGAGGTAACAAATTTGGGATTTTGGTGATGGGCCTAGAGTTCATAGGATAAGGTAAGAGCTAGTGACATTTGTGAGCAGAGATCCACACCCTGCTGTACTCTCTGTCTCTGCTGGGTAGCAGGACTCAAAGAATGCTGAGTCCTGGACTAAGGAAAGCCAATCATATGGTAAGGTGCTCTGTGATCCTTGCAATGGAATGGATTAAATGCCTCTTAGAAGAGTGTGGATGATGGGCAGTTAGTGCTGCTTCCTTGTATTAGATTAGAAGTTTAACAAACATTACAGCCTGCTGCTTAATTCCTTGCATATGTCTGTCCTGATTTTGCTGCTGTGTCCATATCAAAGACTGTTAAGTCTGTTTCTCTACAACATATTAGATGTAGATTACATAAGATTCCCCTTGCCCCCCATACACACATTAAAATAACAGTAAGGTTCTAAAGTCAAGCACTCAAAAGATAGACAGTGCCAGAAGAAAAGGCTCCCTTTTTCCTGTGTTTAGCTCCCTTTGTGCATACACATTATGAGGGAGTATTTAACTACATGATCACATATTATTATTTCTCCATAGGACAAAATGTTGAGAAAAAGAATAACATATTTTGACTAACAGAGAAAACCAATATAAATTTTAGTACCTGAAGTTAGTGGGTTTTCCCACTTTAGCCTATTTCTGTAACAGTTAAAAGAGCATTCACAACCCCTGCTTTTAAATATACAGAGGTAAATGATCCATATAATGCCTATTGATTGTGTTCAATGCTATAACAAATGTCAGGTTGTCTATATTATAGAGGCACCAATCCAGACTCTATAGTTAAGGTTGAGTGTTGTGATTTAAATAGTGTTCATGTTAAAGCAGCTTTTGCCACCCCATTTCCAGCTCACTTATAAATATATTGCCTAGCACAGTTCCCAGTACAGATCCTTAGTGGCCTTGCTATTCACTTTTTTCCATTGTGAAAACTGACCACTTATTTCTACTCTTTCCTCTCTTTTAATCAGTTACTGATCCATGAGAGCACCTTCTTTCTTATCCCAACACTATCAGTTTTGAACTTCAGGTGACAGATCATGTAAAAGGCTTTCTGTAAGTCAAAATATATTATATCAACTCAATTACCTTTGTCCATATATTTGACACCTTCAAAGAATTCTAATAGATTTGTAAGGTCTGATTTCCTTTTACAAAAGCTGTGCTGAATCTTCTCCACACATTGTGTTCAATAATATGCCTGATAATTCTGTTCTTTACTATAGAGTCAGCCAGTTTGCCCAGTGTTGAACTTAGGCTTATCAGCCTATACATGCCAAGATTGCCTCTGGAGTCTTTTTTTTTTTTAAATAAATAAAATTGAATAAAAGGTGTTATATTAGCTACCCTCCAGTCATCTGGTATAGAGATTAAACTTTTGGATGAATCCATATTGTCTTGGTGATATATTGTTGTTACATTTATCAATTTGTTCCAAAATCTACTCTATTGACACCTTATTCTGGGACAGTTTCTCATATCTGGTTCCTAAAAAGAATGGCTCAGGCACAGGACCCTCCCTGACATCCTCTGCAATAAAGATTAATGCAAACAATTCATTTACCTTCTCCGTAACAGTCTTATGTTCTTCGAGTACAAAAGGAGCACTCAAAGAAGTCTGGTAGTTTGATGTTTGGCAGGCTTCCTGGTTCTGATGTGCTTAAAAAAAATTGCTGTTAGTTTTTGTGTGATGCTAGTTGATCTTCACTGTGTTTTTGTTGACCTGACTAATTAAACTTTTACACTTGGCTTGACAGAGTCTTTTCTCCTCTCTATTTTTTCTTAGTAGGATTTGCTTTCTAATTTTTATAGGATGCTTTTCTGCCTCTAATCACCTCTTATACTTTCTGGTTTAACCATGGTTGCATTTTTTTCACTCCTTTTATTGTTTTGGTTTGGTTTCGGGAGATGCGTACATTTAGTTAGAGCCTCTGTTCTGGTGGTTTTAAAACATTTGTTTCCCTTTTTGAAATTAAATGCTACTGTGGTGGGTTTCCTTGGTATTTTCAGCTATGTCTACACCTAAAATCTTAGTTTGGACTTGCTTGGTCTGAAATAATTAGTTCAAAGTTACGTTGAACTAAGCACTTTTTTTTAGTTTGAACTAACTTTTAGTTCTAACTAGTTGTGCTTTTGTACTTTTTTTAGTTCAAATTAACTGTTCCATTCAAACTAAAAAAGTACAGTTAATTTGAACTAAAAGTTAGTTCGAACTAAAAAATGTGTTTAGTTCGAACTAACCACTAATTCAAACTTATTTAGTTTGAACTAGCAGAACTACATCATGCTAGTTCAAACTAAATTGCAAAATAAGTTCAAACTAAGCAGTTAATTCAGACTAACCAGCTAAACTAACTAGTTCAAACTAAGTTTTGCTTAGTTTGAACTAAAAATTTTTTTAGTTCAAACTAAGCAAAGCCTAGTGTAGACAGGGCTCAAATTAGTTTGAATCAACGCTCCTTAATGCAAAATAATTTGCTAGTGTTGACATAGCCTTCCTGCTTACAAGGATGATAAATTTTAATTACATTATAGTTGCTACAACTGAGAAGTTCAGCTATATTCACATCTTTTTTGGCCAAGGGCCTGTACACCACTTAGGACCAAATAAAGAATTGCTGCTACTTTTGTAGGTTTCAAGAATAGGTGCTCCAAGACCAGTCATTAATGTTGACTAGAAATTTTATCTCTGAGTCCCATCCTGAAGTGAAATAGCCTCTCTAACCTGTTACAGCATTTCACAATCAGTCACCATTCCAGTCAAGTAATCAGCAATATATTCTTACTGCTACTCTATCTTATTGTTCAAGCAGGAAGTTTCTATACACAGAGATTTTATTATACAGTTTCATTAATTTAAGGTTTGTAGTATACTTAACTTTGTCTTCTTTCACCCACTAGTACAACCTCCTCTGTCATACCTGTACATTTTGTATCTTGAATATTGTGCCCATTGATTATCATAACTCCACCAAGTTTCTGTGATGTCTGTTATATGAATATTATTTAATACAAAGCATGCAAATTCACCCATATTAGTATTTGGACTTCTAGTATTTTATGATCTTTTAATATCTAATCAGATGGATTTGGGTAACATAATCTGTTCATTTATTAATTGTGCAAAGAATACCAATCTAAAAAATGGTGCAATATGGTAATAAAATGATGGTGATGTTATAGGAGGAAGAAAAAGAAGTACTAAAGGTCAAAAAGTAGAACAAAATTTAGTTAAAGAAACAAAAGTTCTCACTGTGGGGCTCCTGGATGTTTTGAGACTTTTCATATGGAGATCTATCGGTATGTCTACACTATAAAAGTGAAGTCTACTTAAAGTTGACTTTAAGTAGACCTTATTAAGTTGACTTAGTAAGGCTATGCTACATTAAGTCAACTTTATAAAGTCAACTTTAAATGGGTGCCCTTGCTTAATTTTGACATTATAAAGTCGACTTAATGGCCCCACTGCACTAAGTCGACTTTATTAAGTTGACTTAGTAACTCCACATTGCCTTAAGTCAACTTAATGAAGTTGACTTAACTGTAAAGTCGACTTTATAAGTGGAAGTAATAAAGTCGACTTTATTGCCCTGCAATGTAGGACCCTTAAGTTGACTTAAACACACAGTGTAGACGTACCCTATGGGACTTTAATATAAAGTACTGTAATATTTTTCACATAGGGTTCTTGGTTTGTCCTACAGAAATTAGTAAAAATATATATCCCTATGATAAAAACCTACAAGATAGAGAGCGAATCTATTAAAAGGACAATCTTTTCTATTAAATTCTATGTGTTACTGTGATGTCTGCATAGCCCTATCAACTTTCTGTAGAAGGCTACTAGTGCAATCCAGAAGCACTGCTGGTTTTGGCCAAGGGTTGTGGGATGTATGTGCAAGGGCCCTGAACGTTGCAGCCATTGCCCTGAGTCCTGAGCCCTGGCAGCACAAGTGGAGAGAGCCTGTGCCTGCTTGCCTTGAGCAGCCCCATGCCTCTGGGCAGAACTCAGGTAGGGCAGGCAGCAACAGCTAGCCACCAAGGTCACAGGTGGGGGGTGGTGGCTGGCCACAGCCTGGGACCTGGGGTCATCATCATCAGAAGCTGGCCCTGGCTAGGGACTCAGGGCTCCTGCCAGCAGGAGCTGACCAGCACCAGCCCTGGAGCTGGTGAGAGGAACTAGATGCATCCCTGGGGCGAGTGCTTGGGCTTGGGGCTGGTGGTTGGAGCCAGCTCAGGTCCAAAGCCAGGGGCAGCAAGCTGGATCAGGCCCAGAGATGGCACATTTGGGGGGTGTGAGTGTTGTGGGGGGCATAGTTGGAGAGTGGGTCTGAACCTGTGCCCCAAATGATTTTTTGGGTGAGCAACACTCCTGGTTCAATCACTGTTAAATTCTGTGAGAAAGATGCTTTAAATTATAACTGGGGCTCTAAAGGACCTGTATCAGCTGGGGATGCTGCAAGATACATACTTCTGCCATGGTTGTGTCCTTTGAAAAGAACTGAAGTAAGGGAGATGTATGAAGGAAGCTGTTGGCAATGAACAGTCACTATCGGACACTGAGAATCTGAAGGTCAGAACTGGCTTACCTCAAGTGTGGCAAACAGGGCAAGGCTTTCTCCAAGTTAAGGGTGGGAGCTGTTGTAGCCACGGATGAATGCTTCAAGCAGCCACCAAACTGCTGCTGTTCCTGGGCTTAAAAACTGGTCTTCCTCCTGAACTGGTGGCGTAACCAATCATGTACCTTACTGTAGGCCAGCAATTCTTCTTAGATTGCCTGGATAGTGGCTTTGCTGCAGGCCCTGATTTCTGAAACTAACAAGTTTTATTGGTCCTACTAAAAGCACAAACAATAGAGCTGGTTGAAAGTTTTCAGGGGATCAGTTGATAGACTGGAGGTTGTCTGCAGGAATGTCAAGACTGTCAAAACTTTTGATAGCGATTCGGCAGCCATTTTAAAATGACTCAGCTCCTTAGCTCCAAGGCTGATTGGCTGCCTGGTTCCTCAGCTCAGTGTGTTGCACAGCTCCTCAACCTGACATCTGACTTAATCCTTAGATTAGCAGACAGATTCCATAGGCTGGCTTGCTGGCTGTTGGGCTCCTACCCAGAATTTTCAAAAAATTCCATTTCTGTTCTTTCAAAAATGGACATTTTCAAAATTTTCTGTTCCATGGAAAATTTAACATTCCTGACTTTTTGTTCCAATTCAGAAAATATGAAACTTTCTGGGAAACAGAAATTCTGCTTTCCACACAGCTCAGATAAACAACTATTTATTCTGGAGTGCTACCAGCTGCCCCATTTTCTGTTAATGAGCTATTACATATATGTAGACTTTTCAGTCCTCTTGTAATACCTCCTGCCCATCCAATGCTGTCTGCTGTTGGATTTAGAGATAAAAGTTAGAAAAACAGCCATGTGGGGGTAAACACTGTTAAAATATTCTGACTGTTTGTTTAATGCACACTGCATAAGGATAAGAGGAATATTTAAATGTCCATCATCTGAGCCATCGTGAGACCATCAACATTTTTTTCATCATAGGACTTGTCTACACTGTACATGAGTCTATATCCGTGGGGTAAAAATTCTAGTGGGTACTAGCACGTGACATGCTAACTGGCTTATCAAAACAAACAAGAAGTCCTGTGGCACTTTTAAAAGACTAATAAATTTATTTATTGTATGAGCTTTTGCAGGAGACAATCCCAATTTGTCAGAGACTTGAAATATCTTAGAGCATATGATGAAGTGGAATTCTCTCCTATGAAAGCTCATGCAGTAAATAAATTTGTTAGTGTTTAACAGTGCCACCAGACTCCTTGTTTGTTTTGCTGGACGAGACAAGCACGGCTACCTCTTTGGAACTGGCTCTGTGTACCCAGGTGGCACACACTAAAAGTTCCCTAGTGTGTACTAATGTACTACTGTTTCGGAAAACACTACATTGTCACAAACTAGAATACTTGCAGTGCACAGCAGCAGGGTCTACATCGTTCTGTTAGGGCATGCTCATGGTGCATACTAGAATGCAAACCCCTCTGGTGAAGAGTAATGCACTGTGTAGACAAGCTCAGAGCCTTTCATATTCAATGTTAGTTTCACTTCTACAGATCCCTATTTTATTAATTCTATGTAGAGAGAACAATGACACTAGGAAATAGGATATATTCTGCTAAGAGTCTCCATGGAATCGTAATAAATAAGAATGGCAGACAGTATATTATTGTAATGAATATATTTGGCAGCTAAACACTGGAACTCCAATCTCTCCTGTCTTGCCAGTATATTTTACTTCAACTACAATTTAATGATCTCTGCACATTTTCCATTGCAATCTGTAAAAACTTGTCAGGTGAGGTAGGCATCATAAGTGCCAGCATTCCCATTTTCCTTCTGCAGTTGTCTTTAAAAAAGAGAAAAGAAAATTTCACTCCCCTACAGGAAAAGCAATATAGCTTAAAACAGACAGCTCATGCCGTTATATTTTAATTTGAGGTCTTGTAGATGAATGCTAGGAATAACAAAAGATGCCAAGGACCAAAAATCATTTTTTAAAAAACGTAACCATACCTATGTGAAAATGGTAGAGAAAAATATTGAACAAAAACATGTAAGAATACAAATCTAGGACATGTTTTGCAATTGTAAACAGACTGAGTTTTTTCCAGGTGGTTTTGTACAATCATGGAGCAAAATCATCTTTGCTGATGCAGTGTCAGAGTTTTCTGATCTTTGTGATAAGAAGGACGAGCATTTTCACTTTGAAAATGGAGACATTCAACAAAAAAGTACAAAATTCTGTTGGATTAAAACAAAAGGAAAACATACACTGCAAAAAAGTCTTTTCAGTTTATCACAAAAATGTTTAGGCCAGCATTGATTGCTTTCTGTTATGGTTCAGCACTACCATAAGCTAGGCATGAGTTCCGTTTATGGTCAAGGTTTTATATTGCCCAGGCAGCTGGGATAGGAAATGTCCCAACAGTTGATCCCTCTAATCAATTAAGGACTTTGGTTGATCAGCTCCAAAGAGAGTTCCTGCCAGAACTCATTGACTGGAAGGTTGCTGTGAATCAACATTAATAGGAGCTTGATTTGACTGGGTACCTAGCTGTAATGTCACATACCTAAACACTTTTGAAAATCTGTCCCAGTGTGTTTTCCATATGAGGGGTTTTGTTTTCTTAACAGTTGTAGGAAGTTCATGTATGGATTGAAGTATATTTTTCTTAAGTACTAATAATTCTAAAAACTCCTTATAAAAACAGTAAAAAGTTGTTTAATAATCAGTAGCATTATTTGTTCCCTAGTTTGCTGAGAGAATTATTAATTTGAACAGTAGATAAAATTAAACCTTATGTACAGTGATAGAAGCTACAAAGTAGTAGGAATGCTGGCAGTCATCCACATTAGGGATGGTTTAAAAGGGTACTTGGTACTGCCATGAGTGTAGGGGACTGGAGTTTATAACCTCTTGTTTTCCCTTCCAGTTTCTATGATTAGTATTTAATGTATGCATATTAAATACCATTAGACCTCCAGATGCACTAGCAGCATTTAATTCTTTGAATTAAAAAAAGGGTTTGTTCTGAAGCAGAGACCTAATTCTTCTCTCACTTACACATATTTGACATTGATGTAACTTCATTCAAATAGTAGAATTCCCTTTAGATTCACAACAGTTAAAGTGAGAGGAGAAGGTCCATCATATGCATAAATCTTTGTTGGTGCTTTTAACCTTAAAAGCAATTACAAAAAAAGTCAAGTGAAAACACTCAAAAAAGTAGAAATACAGAAAAGCATGAATGCTGCTGGAAATATTAAAGAAAAGTTTGATGATTATTATTAGTCTTGAATCAACCTTCTTTAAAGCAAAACTGTGCAGATTGATGCAGTAAATTACCAGCTATTGCCTTCCAAATGAGAATCTATGTATAAGGTGACTTTTAATGTATTAAAAAATGTATCATATGTCAGTTTAAGCAGAACCTCAAATGGTATTCTGAGAATATACCTATTGTTCAGGTTTACCTTGGTAGTGCTTGTTAAAACTGAGGTTCATGTCAAATCTGGAAATAACTACTGACCTGGCAAAACAAGTTATTAGTCTCTAAAATGATTCCAAAGTGAGGTTTTACGATAAGGAATGATCATTATGAAAATGGAAGGGAGGACATCAGTGTTGTAAAATAAGTGTATACTATCTGGTTTGGTTTGACACTGTGTTACTAAACTGTTCGCTCGTTGCAGATATTTGCTGTATTTTCATTTCTTGTGCATCTGTCCTCCAAGTGATAGCAAGATGACTACAGAGCTCATCTGTCAACCCCCCCACCCACCAGCCCCTGCCCACACACCTCAATGAATTAACTGGAAGGGATTAAATCCTTTTGGTTTATATTGTTGTGCCCATGACACCGCTTATTGTGTGACATAGACAACCTGCTTATGTGAAATTTTCATAATTGTCTAGTATTGGTGGTGCCCAACATAAAACAAGTGAGACCTTGTTTTCAGAGGTGCAGAGCACCTGCAGCTTCCACTGACTAGGATTAGAATTATGGGTTCTCAGGATTTCTGCAAATCAAGCCTGAGTAGCTTCAGATTGGGTTGCTGAAAACTGAAGTGTCCAAAATGCTAATTATTTCCTCTTCAAGAAGCCTGTGCAAGTCATTGATAATCAGTGGCATTATGTGACCCATAGGTTGCCAAGAGAATTACTAATTTGAAGAAAGAACAAAATTAAACCTATGTGGAGGCTCAGATTAGTTGCAGATTTGCATGTTTGGGGAACGGACAGAGTAGGCATTCTGACTGGTCTGTGCCAGACTTTTCCCACCCCCAAACCCAGATGCAAACTAGCATAAATTACTGCTGATCCGGGGTGTGATGTTCTCTTCTGCAATCTAGACTGATGTATGTCTGTGTCACCCCAGTCCCTCATACCTGGAGCCTGTCTTGCTGTGCCCTACTGTATGAGCCCCTACTCCTGGGCCAACCCACGCACAGCCTCCTGCAAGGTAGTGGATCTCAACTCAGTTAGTGAGTATCTCAACCATCCATTCATGGGACTCGTCAATCTAATGACCTCAGCAAGCATACACAATTCTAGATGCACCCCTAGGAACCTCTGTGTTCCCCACTGAACCTTGCAAGCTCATAATTAGTTTGTCAATTTATCAAAGACATTGATATGTACCAGCTCTGCCACTTTAAAGGAGGTATCTACAAACATCCATACCACATGCACTGCTTTAGATAAAGCATACGGATATGTCAAGTACAGAAAGATTTTAAGTGATTATAAATTAGAGGAATATAAATCAGATTTGACCAAGATGAAAAAAGCAAATCACATTCTAAACTAAGCTCAACACTTCTAGCAACCTTGCAAAGTTAGATAATGCTCACCACAGTCTGGCTGACTTTCTCCAGCCAGACCCTCCCTGTGTTGGCAGTCCTTCAATTGCTTGATGATGTTTTGTAGATAGAAGTGGAAGAGAGAGAGCTTCTAAAATGTTCCCCTTTTTAACAAGTTCCTTTGCCCAACCCCCTTTAGAGTCAGGTAATGAAACTGCATGGATCCTTCCATGTCCGGAGTCAAATGAACATCTCCTGGTCAACGCTTAGGTTAGTCCACTGTTCCTGGAAGAGCTGGGTTGTGTTATGCATGCTTGAGTGAGGAGCCTCTCTGCTTTTGGGTGGTTTTACTTAGATCTGTCTCAAGCTATGAGACACATGTGTGGGAATATTACACAGCAAAGCTTCATGACCATATGACATTGCAACAAACATACTGCTATAACAATAATGCTCAGTATATCAAGAGCATTCCAAAAACATTATACATGATATACTTTGCATTTAACAATACACAGTTACACTACAAGGGTGAACGTGAATAATATGCAATCACTCCACAAGAACGTATGTGGGGGATGGTGTGTCACAGGTAGCTTCTGAAAGAAGCCACAGATTGGGATTGCTACTGGCAGCTTTAATTCTTGCAGGAAAGGCTACAGTTTTGTGAAATGGACCTCCCCCTCAGCCAGATGCATTAGCAGGGAATTCCATGAGTGTAAACTCACTCCATTGCATACTCAACCTATTTGGGTTAGTTATTCCTATGTAGCACGGGTAGTAAACTGTTTTATTGCAACTTAATCCTTTTCATACCACATGACAGAGCTGGTGACATATTTTAGGTAAACCACCCATAATTTCCAATACTAACCAGGATATCTCTCATAGGAGAGGTCAGAAAGGCTATACAGAAGCTACATGTTTCTAGTGGATAGAAAATCATTTGGTTAATGTACCCAGGGGGTAATTTCCTGAGGAATATATCTGTACAATGACTTATTTTCCTTTTGTTAATTAAGTCTCTTACCACATTCATACTTCAGTTTACCAGGCAGAGCACAGCAAAGCCAAACAAGTAATACTGGGAATTCAACAAAAGTGTCTACATTTGTGTTTTGATATAAGTGATAGGAATTAGGCATTTTGTATATTATATGCTACCTGAAGTAGCCAAAATGTGTGTAGTTTTGATCCTGCTTTGTGACAGTATTTTATTGTTCTAGGAAATTAGGAAAACACATTATGTTGATTTGTCTTGAATTCTGTACATTCTAATGTTGTTAATATAGGAAATTTACTGCTATTGTACTAAATTTTTTTTCCATATTTAGATATTTATTTCTCCTTTTTGTTCCATTTCTTTTTCAGGCTGTAATTTTTAAAAAATTATAGTAGTTTGTGTCTTGAGCCCTTTTGAAATGGACAGAAGTACTTAGTCTTACAGTTTCTCATTTTAAGCTTCATGGTTGGTAAGAACTGTTCACCCCCATCTTTATCTTTTATGAGGTAGGTGACGAATTTTCCATCAAGAAAATTGGACAATCTTTAATAATATTTAAAATGATTAACTTATTTTAAAATTGCATTTAACAAGAAGTTTTTAAACCAATGCTGAGGGAGTAGAATATACAATTTGCAACAGCATGTATTGCCAATGATAGAAAAAAATACTTTGCCATCCAGCTAAATGTTGAGAGATAAAATGTGTGGTTATCTAGCCCATCTTTCTAAAGTTAATTGGTACTTAATGTTTAACATTGAGGATGGGAATAATTAACTAAACTCATAAGTTATGATCCAGGTAATCCCATCTGTAATAGCACATAAAATACAATAGATCTGCTTGGTTTGTTGAACCTAAGATTTTCCATTTGTTACAAAGATGAAAGCATGGGTACAGATGCCCAGCTGGGTCCACTGCTTGTCATTGGCTGTGTCTACACTTACACTTTAAATCGAATCAATGATGATTAATTCAATTTAAAGTATTGCATGGCTACACTAGCTTTCCTTAGTTCAAAATAAGGACCTCCCTCAACTCAAAATCATTGAAAATGATTCATTTGAAAATTATAAAACCTCACTTAAATTTGAAACAATGGTTAAATTGAGCTTATTTGTTTGATTTAAACCAGTGTAGCTGTGTTAATTTGACCTAACCATTAGTTCGAATTAACACTTTTTGTCCTTCTTCCTTCCAGGCTGCCTTCCTCTTTCTATATATTTGGTGGGGGCATGGCCCCTCCTGAGGGCCACCTTGCCACACCTCCCATGGTGCCCCTCTCTTAAATCAAACTAGCAAGTCCTGTCCATGGACATGGTAGTTTGATTTGTGTTTCTAGAGCCACATTAATTCAATTTAACTTAATTCAATTTAATGATTATTACTTCAATTTAATTAGTTCAATTTAAGTTAAATTGATTTAACAATCTAAGTGTAGACATAGTTATAGTGATCCCAGTTATTTCAAATATTTAAAGTTATGCATGTGCTTAAGTGCTTTCCTGAAGTAGGGCCTAAAAATATTTATATATTGCTCAGTAAAGGTCAAATCCTACTGTCTTCCTTAATCTTTTCTTAGGCAAAATCCTATTAAAATTTGGATTTTGCTTTATGTAAATATATTAGTGATAATTTATTAGTATTTTATTATTTTGTTTTGTGCTTCTTTACTGTTGTTCCATACTTAATCTTATCTCCTGGTTTACAACAACACGAAACTGGAATAACACTGTTGTGAATCAAGATCAACTATTTTTCAACTAATCTGAATGTTGTCATCCCAAATAGTTATTACCTTCAAAGCAATTACTAACATTAAAGTATTAGATTTCTTCTAGATTTGACATGTAAATATAAACCTTTTATCAAGATCTACAAATTGACTGTTCATTTGAAGACCTGCCAGCTACTTACTTAGTTATTAACCTTTCCTAAATTGGGCCTTGACTAATTCTGACCTAAATTTAGCTTTCTGGGGGGTTTACCAAGCTTTGCACTCTGGTCAAATCGCTACACTGTACTGATGACATGGTTGTCAACTGATCATAACTAAAAGGATTATAGTAAAAGAGAGATTATTTAGACATGCTTTAAAAACTTTGGCTTTTACTACCCTACTTAGATTGCCTCAGAGGAATATGCCAGTGGCTTACTCAGAAAAGCCAAAACTGAATGGTTTGAAAGAATTCCTCATACCCTACAATGCTATCATTCATCTTCAGGAAAGAGTCAGAGTCATATCCCATGTTAGAGAAACTAGACACAGCTTTTTCTTCAGCTGATACTGCTAATCTTTGAAATAATTTGTTGAACTTCTGATTTGAAAACAGTATATTCTCTGTTGGTCTGTGATATGGTTAAAGAGGAGTCTCTTTCCACTAAGTATATTCATAGATCACTGACTTAAATTACAGATGCTTTACACAAACCCCAAATCTAACCCAAATGGTACCTCATATATTGAAATTTTATGTGCCTTTTCAGCACATATTTCAATGCTGATTCATATGTTTTTCAGTGAGAAAGAAATTTCTTCTTAGTGGCCTTTCTTTTTATCCCACAGCTCCTACCACTTCTGGGAGGGTCAGCGTCTATTTTAGGTGCAGCCACTGCTTAAACAAGAAGGTCCCACAATTACCAGCAACAACAAACAGTTAGAGACCTCATTTATTGTAAGTTTGATTTTATTGGATGATTAGCTACTTGTATGATGAACATGTTAAATATGCATAGAAATTAGTAGCTCTCTAGCCAGGCAGTGTTAGAGGCAGGGGGAGCATGATTTTCAGGGATTCTTGCAGGAGATGAGGTTGCTGCTGGAAATATCAGGACCAGATGTTGCCCTTTCCCTTGATGCTGATTGGTCAGAGTACCAGAAAAAAACAGCAGAGGATGATGAAAAGGGAGAAAAAGGGGCATCAGGGACAGGGAATGGTACTAGAGTTCTGGCCCTAACTTGATCGTGTCTCCTTCACAGTTCTTCCATTTTAAGTACTTTTAGATCATTTACAACATGCAAATTTAAGAATTATTTTATGATGTGAAAATCAACTTCTGGGAATTTAGTAATAAACTGAAAAGTGTATTTGAATGTTCCTGTGCAATGTTACTTGTACAGAATTATGTTAACAATGTTTACCCCTTTTCAAAAGAAGATTAAAAGCATGAAAAATATCTGAAAAACATGAATTTTCAGCTTTCCTTAACCAAAGATAGTTTTTGCTCTGCTTTCACTGTACTCAGTTTGCTTTGTTCTTTTTTTCTGTATATTTGTACTTATTGGGGCCATAAATCCTTCCAGATCAGGACCAGCTAGCCATTTTGTTTGATGAGAGCATTTGATATAAATGACCATGGTTTCCTTTCCAGTTAAATTATATGGCTGACATGTTTGGAATTACCCTCCAGTTGTTTCACGCAGACCTAGAAAATGGGGCAGTTAGTAGTAATAGGAGAGAGATCTGATGTCTATATGCTGCTCATTCTGGCTGAAATGGGTGGAAGTATCTGTTGATGGCAACATGGGGTTCAGCTGTATGAACTAATGCCTCAGCTTGTGTTCCCCGTATTCTGGTATAGAGACTCTTGGAGCCAGCTGCACCAAGGACTGCACAAGAGCAGGTGGCTTCTAAGAGACTGCCAGCTGCTTTATCTGAAGCCACAAGAGTATATTTACAACAGGGAAGCAGAGTGGATCCAAGGACATGTGTTTTTCTTTGCTCCTACTGATTCTGGTCTAGGATGTTTCTAGTTGCTCACTGGCTTAACAAGTCTGGTGTAGGCTGTTTTCTTCTCCACTTCTTCCCCATGCTCCCTATTTTGTATTTGTGTTGTGGTGTACTCTCCACACCAGCCTTGGAAGGACTGACTAAGGCCAGGTGGGCCCAATGCTAATAAAGCTGCAAAGAGGAGAGAGTTAGGCTGGACGTAAGATGCTTCTTAGAAGGAAGCTTACCTGTGAAGGAACCAGCAGGGCTTCTTTAAAGTCAAGAGGCTGCAATCAATCGGGGAGGTGGCAACAAAGAAGCCTTCAGACTTTCTCTAAGGGGGAGGAGAAAGAAGGATGGCTAAGAGTGCCCTCTGAAAAGGACTAGAATCCATGAGGAATGGTTTATCTAGTAGGCCTAAGAAAGAGGAATCTGAGTAGGAAGGCTTGTGAAGGAGAAGTTTAAAGAAGCATGTTAGGAAGTAGTTTAGAGAAGAGGGTAGTGAGATTGGCAAAGACCCAGAACTTATCTGCTAGCTACAAAACCCTGGATTGGAATGTAGAGTATAGAGTAGGCCTGAGTTGCCCAACCATCTACCGTGGAGTAGTGTCATTTGGGGAAGACTGAGTAACTGCTGGAGTGATCCTTTTTTTTGTTTGTTTGTTTGTTTATTTGTTTATTCTATACTGTACTAGAGGGAAGGATGCTTTATAAATAGAGCCGAATCTGATTCTGTTACTTACAGAGCTGTAAATTGGGGTAAATCTATTAAAATCATTATAGTTTCCCTTGAGCAAAACTGGTGTAAATTAGGTGAATCAGACCCGTTGTTATGTTTTCTTAGTCATTTGACCACCCTCAGAGTTAATTAATCACTTCAGAGAAAACAAGAACCATGACAGTGGTTTCTAAAACTTACTGTTTAAATTCAGGGATGTTTGTTGAAAGCTATGATATGAGCTACAGTGAAATACTGACCCCACTGTCTTCCCCTGAAGCATGGTCTCCTATACTGAGAATATCATGGAATCACTATTTCAAAAGCTAGGGCTCACCTGAAATAACTATTTCAACAATATTGTATTTCAGCCTGACATGAAATGAAAATTCCTCATAGCATTCATGGGAATATTAATTTTATAGTGAATATGTATGGTCACAGCTTTATTTTTTGCTCTGTAAACTGATGTTTTAACTCAGAGGACCTTCAATATATTGTTATATTAAGTACTACATGGAGCTCAAGTGAACAATGGGTAATCTAAATGCTTTGTTATACAAAACTTTGTTGTACAAAACTTCCTTTTTTGCAGTTGATTTTTTTTCTTTTCCAAGCTAATTTCTCCTTTTGGTGCAGAGTTTTGCTTTTGTTGTTGTACTTAGCTTAAAGACCTTTATTTCTTAAAGAAATAAAGCATTTGAAATTTTCTTTAATCAGTCAGACTTCATGATACAGTGACCAAGAAAAAAATAAGCTTATCCTTACCCTTTGTTGTTCATGGGGTAGTTCTTTGTGGCAGGTGACCATGCTTTTTGTCTAGGGATAGCTGGGGAAAGCGTTATGAATGCTTCTATTTATTAAGGAATTAATTTGTATAGAATAAACTGCAGCTGAACTGGGTAAAAGTGAAAGCCACTAAAGAGATGAAAACAATGGGAAAATTCCGCAACAGGTACAAATCATTTAATTCAGCAGTTTCTTTGATTTTTGCTGGTTGAGGAATAAGGACAGTAAGTTTTGCATATAACCATCAGTTGGAAAAGACAAACTTTTCTGTTTAATATTCTAATTTTCAAATGACTTAGCTTTTTAAAATTCAATCATTTCTCTGACCTTTGCTTTGTGCAACTGTTTACATTTTCTTTCATATCAATTTTCATTGTGTGGCTCCTGGTAGAAATTCCTTGGTTACTTCCTCAGATTAGAACAAGATTGTTAGGACACCTTGCTGAGAAAATGGGATGATTTCTGGCAGCACTTAAGCCTTCATATTACTGATAAATCACCAGAAGGAATGTTTCCTTTCCATGACTCAGTGCTCAAAGTCTCAGATTCCCAGAGTCTAAAAAGTGTTCCTGCTTGCTGGCTCTGCTTTCTGTAGTCACAGTCAACTTCATACCTAATGGTCAACAGAAAACTTTGGCACAATGAACCATTCAGCCCTCTGTACAAGGAGGCAAATACTTGCATGGCTAGAAGGCAGTGTAAAGTTTCACTTAGAGCTGATGAATTTCCCTGAAACTTTCTTAGAAAAACAGTTTAATGCTGTTTTTAGTATGTTCTATTTGTCATTCAGAAACACAACGCATTAGCAGCTCTGATCTCCTGGGCACTAAAAATATTTAAGTTACATAAGCTGACTGAATGAAGGACTGAGTGAAGCTTTTAACTCAAAGCATTTTCAAGCATATTTCCACTGTCCCAGCTAAAGAGTATAGTTCTTGGACAGAATTACATAATGTTAGGCAGCCAAACTATACTAAACAGAGGAAAGAAGAATTTGAAAGAAAATATATATCTAGACAGTTTTGCAAGCACAAGAATGAAGAACACTTTAAAATACACTGCTTGATTTTTTTAAACCTTAAGATTTTTTCCATTTTTAAAAAAAATTAGTTTCCAAAGGTATGTTTATACTGGAGGCTTAAGTCAACTTAAGCAGGCTTAAATCTACTTAAGCAACTCCAGGGCCACATTTGGAGTTCATTAAGTCAACTTAAGGACTTGCTTAAATCAACTTAATAACTCTTACTCTTAAAGTTGACTTTAAGGGTTAAGTCAACTTTATTAAGTTGACTTAACGAAATGTGGCCATTAAAGTCAACTTAAAACAGTCAACTTAAGGAGAGCCATTTAAAGTCTACTTTATTAAACAAATGGGGCCTCTCTAAGTTGACTTAATAAGGTGGACTTTAAGTCAACTGTATAAAGTCTACTTATTTGAGCCCTCTGGTGTAGATATAGCATAAGATTTTTGTTTTAATCATTCCCTCAACCACCAGAATGCAAGTTATAGGGCAGGGAAGTAATAAGGAAACAGGAAGGGGAAGGTCAGTATCCCCCTATTTTAGTTTGGATGTTTGAGAACAATGTCAATGACAAATAGTTCAACTAGTGTACCAAATTCTACTTTCAAATCATCATTTGTTTACAAAACCTGGCATTTTAAAAAGTCCTCCAGGGTGGGTAGGTGATGAGTGGCGTTTCTTAGTTTTAAACATAGTGACATACGTGCATTCATAAAATTGACCCATTTGTTGTATATTTTGCAATACATATCCAGTGCCTGCTGTCAGATGTATGCCACTATCTATTTGCATGTTTGCATAGCTTTTGCCAAAAAAGCAGGGCTTCTGTGTATAGTTCCCCATTGTGGATCCTTCATCATAGAAGAAATAAGCAATGACATATGATATACTGGACAAAGTGCATTAAGTCAGTGTGACAGCAGAGAAGGATGGTTCAAGGGACATTGCTTTCCTATCTATCTCTGGTGTATAAGGTCATTCTGTGGAATGTTAACCGGGTGAAGCACAGTTGTGTTTGCATCCACAGTTGTGTTCATAATATCTGAAGAAGAAAAAGTGCTCTGGTAGGAAAGCTACAATTGAAATACATCTTAAAACAACATTCATTGGCCAAGCAAATAAAGCAAATGTCTCTCTAAGTTTCAACTAGTCTCCATTCATAGTTTTGCTAGGGAAAATACCAGATCTCTTCTACAAGGGGAAAAAGGGTATGTAGCCAAATTTAACCTGAATAACAATAAAACATGTAATTGTGAAACAGAGAGAGATCCTGGAGATACAAATACTCTTAAGTGTGAACTCTACGAATGTGAAGAAGGCAAAAAAAAAATCTTAATTGGCACAAGACGAAGCTATGAAATAAAAATAGTGAGATATAGGATTTAGGAAACTATTTCAAATATTTTAGCATTTAGTTCTAGATGATTTACTCCCTTGGTTTGCAATGCCTATCAGACATATAATATTTGCAAGACCAGTAATACAGTATAGTGAAATAGCAGGAAGAAACATGAGTAACAGTAAAACAGGACAGTATTTTGTAATTTAGCTGGGAGGAAAAGAAGATGATTAATGGTATTAGAACAAAAACATATATCTCTATGTTCTCTGCAAAACAAAATTCAGAAAAAAATATTTTGGCTCAATCTCAACTTCATATTCTCCTTATGATTTTTTTTATTTTAATAAGTCATTGCAAAACAAAAAATTATTACATCATCCCATTTCAGTTTTCCACAATGAGATTTCTGTGATAAACATGCAAAGCATGTTTATTTCAGTGGAACATGAGTGTATCCAAGTATTTCCAGCCAGCTTGGTTCAAAAATAATTTTACTGAACAAGCAAATTCATGAAAAATATTTTCAATGGAGAAGTTTATAATGCCAAGGATGCTGAAAAATTTCCATACATCATCCTTATAACAGTGAAACTTAAGAATTTAGGGTGAAATATTCCCCCCATTGAAGTCAGTAGGAAAACTCCCAATGATTTTATCAGCACCAGGATTTCATCTCAAGACATTTCTCCATGGTATATTACCAGTATAAAATCTTTTAATTCTACAATATTTACTTCATCTGAACCTCCCTTGGTTCCCAGTTTGCCCTCAGTGAACGTGCTGCACCTGCAATATAGAGCTGTATAACCTAGTCTAGAGGGCAGTGATTAAGTTTGGTCCCCAAAACACATCAGGAGTACTGCAAGAAGTCCCATCGACTCCTAGCACCATAGTAATATGTAATCTCCTTCTTAGAAAGTGTTTGCAGCATTGAGTCCTAACTTATTTCAGTATCTATGACTTATTCATATTGAATCTAAATTTCAATATCCCTTGAGCAAAGTATATTCTAATAAAGAAAGCAAGCTTACATCCATTAGCTAATAAAGATTTTAAGGCTGACTGCACTTGGACTTCTAACTACTTGAACATCAAAGAGAAGTATGCTTTTTATCAGTGATATAAACTAAGTATGTTATTTAAAGTAAACCTTATCTATAAATTGCTGTTTTCTATAGTACATTCATTAATGGCAAGATGCTTTCTATACCTATGCCTCTTCTTCACCTCACACTTTGTCTATATGGATTGTTAGGTCTCTGGAGCAATGTTGGTCTTATTGACTACATCTACACTACAGGGTTCAGTTAACTTGACTTAGTAAAGTTGACTTTGAGTAGACCTTATTAAGTTGAGTTAGTGAGGCCCCATTTCTTTAAGTCAACTGTTACATGTGGATACCAGAGTAAGGAATGCCACCAGACAGCTGAAAGTCATCAGCTAAACTAAGTTTATTAAAGCAAACAACACTTAGTAGCACTTATCAGTGCTGGTTAAATCTGCTCACACCTAAGCACTAACACCAACTAGCACTTAACACTCACACTCCAAAACACGGTGGGAGACCCAGCTGCACCATGGAGTGGCTGCCCGTGGGATCCAGGCATGGCTGATTGTCCATCCATGGTGAGTCTCAAAGCCCACCCCTCTGCCTAGACTTTTGTAGGGTCTGATGTTTACCTGCTGCCGTTCCAATGCAATTAATCTATGTCTCTCTCCATGCAAAACAGCCAGTTCTGGGAAACTTTCTGTGCAAAACACTTCATTCTGGGGAGCCTTCACAAACAGACAACTGGGGAACATTCACAGGCTGATAACATGCACCCATCAAAAACAACCTAAAACATAACAGCACATTTGGCAAAACAACTGAAACCTTGTGGCAATTAGCACAAGCAAAGGCAAAATTAAACAATACTTTCTCTCAACATGCAGCAGTGCTCCTGGGTCCATGTGCCCATAACACTACTCCTCTTTGTAACAAAAGTCTTCTGGGCTGACCCACTACATCAACTTTATAAAGGTGACTTAAAAGGTTCTACTGCACTAAGTCAGCTTTATTAAGCTGACTTTAATGGACATATTGAATTAAGTCAACTTAATAAAGTTGACTTAACCCTTAAAGTTGACTTTAAGGGCAAGAGATATTAGGTTGACTTAAGCAAATGGTTAAGTCGACATAATGAAATCCAAATGTGGTCAGGGAGTTTCTTAAATTAACTTAAGCCTCCTTAAGTTGACTTAAGCCCCTAGTGTAGACATAGCCATTATTATTTTGTACAGCACCTAGCACAAGTAGTTCCCATCTTATTTGAGGCCTTTATATGTTACCTAATATTAATAATATTAACAGAGCATGGAACTACTTATTCTCAGTCCAAAGTCTTATCCTTTTAATATGAGAAAGGGGTCAAATTATTTAGAGCTAAATTTTACACTGATTCACGCCTGTGCAACTCTAGCATCAAAGGTACAAACACCACTCTGAAAGAACACGAATTTGACCATAGGACAATGACTTTTTGAGTCATTGGGTATGTATACACTGTGTGTTTAAGTCGACTTAAGGGTCCTTAAGTTGACTTAAACAGAGCTCTGGCTACATTGCAGGGCTATAAAGTCGACTATAGCATCAGGTAAAGTCGAGTTTATTACTTCCGCTTATAAAGTCGACCTTACAGTTAAGTCGACTTTATTAAGTTGACTTAAGGCAATGTGGAGTTACTAAATCAACTTAATAAAGTCGACTTAATGTAGTGGGGCCATTAAGTCAACTTTATAAAGTCGAATTAAGCCAGGGCACACATTTAAAGTCGACTTTATAAAGTCAACTTAATGTAGCATAGCCTTACTAAGTTGACTTAATAAGGTCTACTTAAAGTCAACTTTGCTTTTATATTGTAGACATACCCATTGATTTTGTGATATTTTGCTTTTTGGGATCCCTGTGACTGATGGAGTGGCTCTTAGCAGACCGTGCTAGGGCAGGGACATGAAGAAAGATTTTCCAAGCGAGAGAGAAGACCAGAGGAAGCATACCTGAGACAAGACTTCACATCTATGCAATTCATTATCCTGTGTTGCAAATTGTAGGAGCCAGTCCCAAACTGCAAAAACTTCAGTCCATCATACTTGGGCAGTAGGCACCACAAAGTCAAGTAAAGTATAACTGTTATTAGAAGTTTCTAATGGCACATATATGAAATATTTTATAAAGAAAGTTCAACCATAAATCTTCAAAAAATTAAAGGAACCTGTCCTCTTGGCATCCTCCTGACAAGCAAAACAACAGAGAGGTGGAGGGAGATATTTGGGCAAAACCAGGGACATCTCTAGTGAGCAGTTAGTGGAGGGGGAGGCACTTTGTGAAGTTGCAGGACTCCTGCAAGCACATTGTGCCTCTCTTGGATGCTCAGGGGCATCCCCTTTAAAGAGGGTTTCAGATGCCAGTGGACAGTGAGTTCCCAGGATTCCTCCATTCTTCATGTTCTTCTCCTGAACATTCACAGGAGTCCAGGAGCTGAAGGAGATGATGATGGTTGCTGATGAGTGAGTAATTCCATGGCAAGTGGTGTACAGCGACTGTCTGGCGCCCGCACATTTGTGCCCCCATGAGTGTCCCATGCCACTCCACACCTTGCAGACCCCCCACACACCCCCAACTCCCTTCTGCATCCCAGTGTCCAGGAACTTGATTCCTCACTGCCTTCCATGTCGCTATGCCACTGCATGTGACTTCAGTATCAGAAAGACCCTGAACTCTGCTGCTCACCAGTTCAATCAGCCTTTCCATTAGGACGTGTGCCTGTTCCTGCTCATTCCTGGAGCAGGAGACATACCAATGTCATCTGTGTCTCTCCTTGCTGGACAGCCTGATCTTCCCATGTTCTGAGGTCCTGGTTTCTCTTGTCCATCCTTATAAGCAACTCTTCCAGAGTCCTTATCCATCTGCCTCTGCTGTCTGTGGGATGCTGCTGCTGGCAGAATGGTTTCTCCCTCAAGAGTCAAAGGTCCTACCAGTTTAAAGGCAAGGGCAGCATAATTTTTTTTTTCCATCAGAAGAAGCTGATAAATCCCCTCCACATAACATTGGTTTACTATAAAAGGAAACCCACAGGACTGACACTTTTCAGCACTGTGGGGATATGGAGCATCACTGCCTCCCAGCTTTGGCAGCCCATAAGGAAGAAGTAGAATTACTAATGGTAAGAAAAATGTACTAATGTTTTAATACTTTTATAGTTTTCATAGTGTTGCTGGGGCAGGGTAGGGGAGAGCAGAATTCCTTCCAGGGGCTTTTACCAGATTGAAAGTTCTTCTTTAAAGTCTGGCCAACATTTGAACAACATAGCTGTCCAAGGTACCATAATGGTAAAAAAGAGAGGTGGCTTTCCAGTCCTGTGGAGGAGATCTGCCAATCTACGCCAGAGAGGTTTCTGCTGATGGTTATCCCTGTACATACTGCTGAATGAAGGGTTTTGGCCAGCTATAGAGCTGCACCAAGCTAATTTGTACAGCTGTTGAAACTCAAATACTAGCTGGAGTTTTTTGTATACCAGAAATCTGCTGAAATATGCTTACAGAACTGTGAGGCAGTTCAACTGGAAATTGGCCCATATTCTCAGCTAACATACAGAATTTGTGTTCAAAGAGAGATGTCAGGCATGAGGCACAGTAAAATTCTGTAATCTTCCAAAGGATGCTGTGACTAACATTTCCTCAAACAACAAAAGTGTCCTATAAATGTTTTCTGTTCCTTTTTCCTTTTAGTCCTAATCTTCCCTCCCCCTTGCTCATCTCCAGTTGGATCCTTTCTTACCTGCCCCTTTCTCTTCCACAAGATGGTTGGTCCTGGAACAATTGCTGTCTGACTGCTGGTAGCTAAAGGCACAGATGCGGAGGCACAATAATTATTTTTTATTAATAATCTGTTTTAAAATATAGTTTTGGACCCATGCATAATATTGGTTCATCAAGAATCAATGAAATCCTTGATTTGTAATCATGTTTGGCCTGGGGGCCATTTTGGGGTGGAAAAGAGTGGGGAGTGGATGGAGGGAGAAGTTGGAGTTTGATAAGGGGATAGAGTGTGGCAGTACCAGTTCAAACTCAGACAGAGAAATGTGTGGCATAGTGCCAAGGCAGAAGAGTCATGCACCCTACTTTAAATGCTCTGAATCTCAAAATCAAGGGTTTAGCACCAAAGCAAGAGACCATGTAGGCGTGGTCAGTGAGACATCATTGCAACACACTGCTTTCAGATCTGCAGACAGTTTTTTGGGGTGGGGGAGACTTCTTCAACCAGGTCCTCTGAGTAGAGTTGCAGAATCACACACTCCTTATCTTGGTCTCTGCTGCTTCTTCACCCTGGCCCTCGTCAACATCCTGTCAGAGAATCATGAGCCACTTCAGGCTTTGCACAGGGAGCCCTAGAGAGCTAGTCAAGCACCTCATAGAGGGGGTGTACAGTGAGCCCTATCTGAGTGACTGCTTGATTCTTTTGCCCTCCTGCTCAGGAGCTTCAAGTTCCTGATGTGTTCCTAGGAAAGAGCCAAAGCCCAGTAAATAGATACTTGCTCCAACCTCTGAGAAATTTCCTGGGACAGGTGAATGTAGACACTGTTCCAGCAGAAGTTGTGAAGCACACTGTGCTCAGATGATGCATTATTGAGATCTGGATGCAGTCACTGGGTCAGTGGGCTGCTCTCAGAGCAGAATCTGTGTTCACCTGTACTGATCTGTACAGAGTACTGAGGAAAGTTCTTCTGTTATAGTCAACACACTTCATACTGCTGGTGAAAACAGGAAGACAGAGACCTTTACAGCATGGTGAGGGTTAGGAAAAAGGGGTTCAGTGCATTGTGGGAATGGGGTTGGAAGACCACTTGAGACCTAGTGCACATCTTTTACTTTTATACACACTGAAAACTGGAATAAATGTGGGGTAGTGATACACCCAGAGGTCTGTACTTACCACATGCCTCAGGCTAGCTTTCTCATCCTCTGTTCAGCTTCAGACGTGCTTCTAAAGTATAGGCGCAGATAATAGGGGGATTATGGCACAACCATACACATGGATTTGCGTACAGTCATTTGTACAGATTTACCCATAGTGGAATTACTGGATTAATGATATGAGAAAATAATCAGGCCTGGTATCTTCAGGTACAGAAGAGAAGCATGGGCGACAGGGTCCCCCCTACTTCACCCTTGCAAAGATATATTCTCAGATACCACAGTTCTATCCTAATTCTAACTCAGTGCTGTTAAGTAGGTGTGATATTCACCCCACACAAATGGTGAAATATTAATGTTTTCCTGCAAGACCAATTAATGCTTGGTTGCACTTGGAGAATGGACCAGGCCCAATTAAAGATAGGTCCCTGCTGAGGAAGAGTTGGATGGTTTCTACAAAGAGGGGAAAGTCTGGAGCAGAAGGGGCTGTAAGGAGGGAGGGGAAGAACTTAGTGAGCCCTCAACAGGTAGTAGAGAGCAGAGGAGTTTTAGGAGGAAGTTTACATCCTAGCCCTGGTGGGAGACGATAGGAGGAGTGAAGCAGTCTTTGAAAATGGGCTTGAGAGGAGGCCAACCCACAGGCAGAATGCCTTGGGGGTAGACTGCAATTGAAGATCCTGACTAAAGATGAGGGTTCAGGGACATGATCTTTGAAAGTCAGTGTTCTGTAGAGGAACAGGGAGTTGGGGGAGGCTCAACATAAGTTCAAGCCAAGAGGCAGAGTAGCGTTTTTTTGGAGCTTTGTCTTGCCTTTTTGTTTGATTAAAAGAACTCTGAGCATAAACTCTGTGATCACTGCTCTGATAAAAGAGTGGAATGAAGGAGGAGCCCGTGAGGAGCAGAAGATGCCATATTAATGATGAGTGGCAATTGAGGGCACTGTCTGCATGGGACACTGAAACCCCAGAAGGGGAGAGATTTTTAAGTGACCTTACTGGAAGGTCAAGTTCCAAGAAGTGGCAGGCACCTGTGGGACTGGAATACAAATTTACTGCTACACCACACCCAACAATAAGCAGGTGCAACTGTGGTGAATGCAGTTTTCCACAGGAAGCTTGTGCCACTGTTTGAGTGGTTTGTAGAAGAAGGGCAGTGTTATGCTTGCTGCTTCTCTCTCTCTCCTCAACTGTGTATTTCCAAAGGGTTAGTCACAACCTAGCCCAATGCTTTTACAGGTCATGTCTGAGACCAAACCTGCAAGCATTCCCTGGTGCAGAGCCCTACTGAACTTAACAGAAATTTGGCATCCTGATCAATTACGAGACCAAGACCCATATCTAATCATAGAACAGATGTGAATATGCCTATTATATCAAACAAAATAAGTACTAAGCAAAGTTTGTGTACACTGTCTTAAAAAAATATCATTCATTTTTTCAGTGTCTTATTTTCAAACATTTCAAAACAGAAGTAAAAAAACTCAGGCTTCAGCTGAACTGGTAGCAGTTCACTTCAATCTACCTACGCAGACTCCAGCAGCAGACTGTTTAATTTCCTGTGGCTTGAGGAGAAGGCAGACTTTACAGAAAAGGGGAAGTTATTCTGCCCGGCAAAGATTATTATTCAATACTCAGCTGTAATTAAGGAAGGAAGAGGAAAAAAAAAACACATTTTTCTGTGAAAAATGAGATAGTTTAAATACTTGTTTCTGTTAAATAAAAGCTTCACTGGAAATAGTTAGAGGGGGTGGGCTCTAGTGACACAGCAAATCTGATAGGTACTGCAAATTTTATCTCCATTGTTTCTGCTCTTGTATCTGCATGTAAGGTATCCCCTAAATCAACAGAAGTGTGACTCAGAAGATTGGTAATGGGCTATAGAGTCTCACTTCTATATTACAAGCAAGGAGTCCTGTGGCACTTAAAGACACATTTATTAGTCTTTAAGTGCCACAGGACTCTGTTTTGCTGAACTAGACTAACACAACTACCCCTTTGGAACTTCACTTCTACATTGTATTTCCAAATCCATTCCAGGTTGATAGTCATTGGTTATTGTGCAGCCAGAGCTCAGAGTCTCAATCCATTTCCTAGTGGACAGGTCATCCAGTGGTGACCATCACCTCAATGAACACTCCTTAGCAAACTTAAATGGGACAAGCTGAGTTCCCAGGGAAGTCCAGAAAATGTAGATCAGCTCATTTGTGAGCAACTCCAGCAGTTGTGAATTGGGGTGAACCGAAACTAGTAAGGGGTCATGTCACAGCCTGTCCTACTACTAGATTGTCCTGGAGTCTCTAATAATTAAATATGAATCTTTAATCAAAGATTGTCATGTGATAAAGCCTTTAGGAATATATCTAACCAAAACTGGCAACCCTTCCTTCCACTTCAGGTGCTTAAAAACTATGCTGGCTTACAATTTAGAGACCAAAAGCCAACACACCAGTCACACCCTGGCTGCTGCCACCCAGGGTGTTTCCAGAGTGGCCCCAAAACTTCCCCAGTCCCAAATTTCTCTCAAAACAGTCTGCCTTGTAGTATTTTAAAATGGATAGCCATGTTAGTCTAGTCCAGTGAAGAAAACAACAAGAAGTTGTGTGGCACTTGAAGACTAACAGATTTATTTTTCGCATGAGCTTTCGTGGGAGAAGATCCCACTTCCTCAGATGCTTCAAAGATGGGTGAACTTACAGAAGGGAATGAAACTAAATGCAAGGGGGTGTAAAACATAGGATCAGGTCATAAAGTAACAGCAAATCAGAGCAGTTTACAGGCTCAAACCGTGGGACGCCTGAAGTCAAATTACCCTTTGTAATGGGAAAAGAATCCATAGTCTCGATTCAGTCCTGCTTTCACAGAATTTAGCTTGCATATTAATTCGAGTTCAGAGAGACAGCTGAACTCGAATTAATATGCAAGCTAAATTCTGTGAAAGCAGGACTGAATTGAGACTATGGATTCTTTTACCATTACAAAGGGTAATTTGACTTCAGGCGTCCCACGGTTTGAGCCTGTAAACTGCTCTGATTTGCTGTTACTTTATGACCTGATCCTATGTTTTACACCCCCTTGCATTTAGTTTCATTCCCTTCTGTAAGTTCACCCATCTTTGAAGCATCTGAGGAAGTGGGATCTTCTCCCACGAAAGCTCATGCGAAAAATAAATCTGTTAGTCTTCAAGTGCCACACAACTCCTTGTTGTTTTTTTGCCTTGTAGTATCCAGTCTTTTCACTGAATACTTTAAAAAGTTTCTAGGTTTGTTGCTCCCTTAAAAAGGCAGTGACAGCAGCTTGTTACCTTAAATGGGGTTAGCACACTCAGTTTTAATCAAAGCATAGAATTGATTTATTTATAGTAAAACAATGTTTTTAGACAGAAGTTCATAGATCGATACCAAGATATATGGAATAAAGATAGAAAGGGTTACAAGCAAAGCAAAAATATGCTTGTAAGACCACAACTTAATTGCAATTAAAATTAATATCTTTGCCTAATCAGGATTCTCACCTGTATGCAGTTTCCAGAGACTTCAACTCCATGAGCTGAAGGAACCAACATTCTGTTATCTCAAGAGCCCTGGCAGCATTAGTGCTGTAAATGGTAGATGCTAAAAAGGCCCTTTCTTTTTGTTTATATCTTCCCAAAGGTTATTGCTCCTGAAAGTTTTGGGGGCGTTCAGTCTCCAACCCCTGTCAAGATTATGAATTACTTGCTCTCCTGATGACTTTGTTGAACTTGCAAGTAAGTGTGATTTTCTTTGTCCTTGGTCTCAGCTTGCTTAATTTACATGTTTCCCAGATATGTTCTAAAAACATATTTGTTGGACATATTTATAAAGTCCTTGGGTGAGGGTTACCATACATATCTAATGCGGAATATTCATTATCAATGAGTTAGTTTTTCAGTGATGTTATTGCATACCACTCTTTGGGTGTACAGCACAACAATGGTCTTAGTCACACCAGAGCCAGAGATTAAGAAACCATAAAGTGACATTTTGCCTTTGTACAAGATGCTGCTATCCCTTTCCACAAAGGATGCCAGAGGTAAAAAATGGATGGAGCTTTGGCTCTATCTCCTCAATGCAACAGCCAGCACAGCTGAGCTGAAGGAGGCAAAAATAATGGCTTGTCTAAACAAGGAAAATTAACACATAATTACACCAATATAATCATACTACTGTAGTTATACCAATCCAAAGTGGACACTTATTCCAGAAGGAGTGCCTTTTCCAGTATAGTTATACATTTCCAAAGTAACAAAACCAAGCTATTAAAAAGACATTCTTATTCTGGATTCAGAGTGGACATGAGGATTTATACCAAGATGAATATATTAGTAAGTTTCATTGTGCAGATAAGCTCTAAACTGTAGTAGGCAAAAGACTAACACCACATGTCTTCCTGTATGAAGGATAAGGAAAGGACTTGCTTTGCTTCTGAGGCAGTATAGCTATTCACTTTCCCTGCATCAGAACAGCCTGCAAAGTGTCAGCCTCTCTGAAGTGCCCTTTCTGCGTCCATTCCAGTCAAACTAACAGCACCTTGGAAGGACCATGTGGGGAAGCTAATGCTACCACTGTCCAGTGATGTTTTCAGTGGGTGGGGGGAAGCCATTCTACAAGAGCAATAATATGTTTCACTGTTGGATTATTTTTGTATAATAATTACCCTGCCCTGGTGGAAGAAACAATTGGCTTTTTGCTTCATCTTGCTTCAGAGTTGGCTTATAGGACAAGAAGTCTTTTTCTTATTTTTTTTTTTTAAATAAGGGAATTCCAAACACACTAAGTAAATAGAAGTTGGTAGGTTGGCTCTGTCTTTGCACCATGTATAATCTATGCCAGGGAACACAAGTTGGGGTCCAATGAGTGCTCCTACATCCAAATCACTTGCATAATGCAGCACTCCAGTGATGTCACTTGGAAACTATAGCTGACTTATGGAACACATTGCAAAGTTTCATTCAGGAGCCAATAATACAGGCTGCCCTTTTGGATTTGTTTCTCTAAGGTAAAAACTCAGAGGATGGCTTTTAACACTTCAAAAGTTCCTTTCTGATTTTTTTTTTTAATTTATGTTTTGTTCAGTGTAAATTGGTATCTCTGGATTATCTTTTACTGTGGTTTCTTTTTTTTTTTTTTGTTTCCATTCACTTTGTTATTTTTGACTAGACAGCTGTTCTGTGTTAATCTAAATGAAAGAATATTTCTTCTGTTGCTTTGGGTGATGGTTTCTTCTCCCATTTATCTTGTGTTTCAAAGAAATATGTCATGTCAATATTTTCAACTTGGTCTCTTCACATCAGCTTTCTTCCTTACGGCTTCACGCATACCAATAGCTATACAGACTCCACTTACACATTTCTCAGATATTTAATGTAGGGTCTAGAAACGCAGGAACCAGTTCTGGATAGTCAATTGCCACTAGATCAGCCTATAGAGACAGTATGAGGGCAACTTTGTTGGGAATGATGAGTTGTTATAGAAGAAAAGAAGAACTGTAGAAATGGTAGATACCCAGTTGTTTGAAATGAATCTTTGACTGTGATAAATAAAGTGGAACTCCAGAGGACTTCATAACATTTTCTTTTCATCTACCATTTTCTTTTTCGTGTTTTCTTCCATGCTATTTCCCGTGCTTGGAACAATCTTCATTTAGTGCTTGCTCCAAAGCAATGGGCTTTGAATCAGGTCTTCACATTAGTTTTGAAAACACTTTTCCTCCATAATTCCTACACAGATTCGTATCTGTTTGGTGCTTCTGAGAAAGAGAAATAGTTCTTAAACCTTTTTTGCACAGGAGAAACTGATCAATACAGCTGTAATTCAATAACTATTCCACTACAGTTGTTCCAGTATAATTTAGCTATTCTGGAATAACTTCTCTAGTTAGACACTCTATTCTATTTTGAAATAATTATTATCAATCAAATGCATCAATAAAATATTTTGATTTTACTCCAGAATAATTTACTCTGCTCCCAAAATAGAATAAACCTTTGGCTATAGCTATGACAGTTAGTTACCTGCATATACAAGCCCTGTTATACCATATTATCTGTTTCTCATGGTGCTCTTTCTGACCTGGATTTGTCCTTTGGCCTTCAGATAGAAGATACTACTTTACAAACATTACAGTGAAGATTTGGTTGTTCCTATGCAATATAATAGATTCTACATTTTTAAGACCAGCCAGTACCATGATCATCAAACCTGATTTCCTATATAACACAGGCCATAGGACTCCCCAAAAGTAATTCCTACAGGAGATTTAAATAAGTAAGTAAATAAATAAATAAAAGATCTGGATAAAAAAAAAAGGTACCATTCACTGCTAGATTGAAGAGCCCCTTATTAAATATTTATTCCCAGTGTAGTTACATAGACTGTAATCTAATCACCTTTTAACTTTTTTTATTAAACTAAATAGATTAAGTTCTTTGAATCTGTCACTATAAAAGACATGTTTCTAATGTTTAATCATCCCCATGGCTCTTCTCTGAACCCTCTACAATTTATCAACATTGTTTTTGAATTGTGCGTTCCCAAAACTGGGCATGGTGCTGCGGCAATGGTCACAGGAATTCTTAACACAGAAGTAAAATAATCTCTCAACTACTACTTGAGATTTCCATGTTTGTGCATTTCAGGATCTCATTCACTCTCTTGGCCAGAGCATCACATTGGGAACTCATGTTCAGCTGCATGTTCAGCTGATAACCACCCTGACTCTCAAATCTTTTACAGAGTCACTGTTTCCCAGGATAATGTCCAGTTCTGTATTTATGGCCTATATTCTTTGTTCCTAGATGTGTACATTACATTCATGTTTATCTCTACGAAAATGCATATTGTTTGCTTGTACAGAGTTTACAAAGTAATCAAGATCTTTCTAAGTCCTGACCTGTGCTCTTCATTGTTACCACTCCTCCAATTTGTGAGTTATCTGCAAACGTTATTGGTGATGATTTTATGTTGTCTTCTGGGTCACCAGTGTTAAATAATGTAGAACCAGGAAGCGATTCCTGAGTTGAACTGAAAATAGCCCTGTTTGTTGATAATCCCCCATTCAAAATTAAATTTTGAAACCTCATTTAATCCATTTAAAGTAAGCAATTTTAACTCTATATTGTTCTCCTTTTTTAAAATAAGTGTCATGCAAATCAAATGCCTTACAGAACTCTGAGCATATTATGTCAATATGATTTATAAAAATCAAGTTAGATAGTATCTATTAATTTAATAGTATCAATTTAATAATGAAGTCCCACATCAACAGGTCATTCTAGTTATCTTTTTTAAAAAATTGATACAGTGTTGGCTTTCCTTCACTCTTCTAGATCTCCCCCAGTGTGCCAAGACTTATTAATGGTCCATTAATGAACTTCTCAGCAAGTGTATTAAAAACTCTTGGATGCATGTTATTTAAAATTGCTGATTTTAAAATCTCTGAGTTTAGTATCTTCTGTTTAATATTCTACAGAGATACTAATGGAATGGAAAGGGTGTTGTCACCATCATATGAGACTATATCATATGTTTCCCCTGCCCCCAATACAGAACAGAAATATTTATCAAATGCTTCTGCTTTTTCTGCATTATTATTGATAATTCTATCATTTTCATACTCTGTTACAAGATACCAATAGCATATTCAAGGATTTATTTAGTTAGTTAGTTTCTAATGCATTTTTAAAAACTCCTTCTTCTTATCTTTAACTCTCCTGGCCGTAGATTTATCTTTGTGTCCCCTGGTTTTTTTCTATTGATTTTCTACAATACTAGCTTCTGATTTGTATTCATCACTATCAGCTTCTGCCTTTTCCTATTTGTTATATATTTATTTATAGTTGCCTTCACTTTCACACTAAATGAGATCTTAAAAAACAAAACAACAGCACAGCCTTCTTTTTCAGTTACAGCTTTTGGGGCATTTAGTACAGTGTGTTTAAATGATTCCCGGTTATCATTGGTACTTTTCTGATTAAATTTTTATTCACTGATCTCGTTCAAAATTGCTTTCAGCTTTGTGAAGTTGGTTCTACTCTATTATATTACTTTATGAATGTGATCAAGCCATGATCATTTGAACCTAAGTTACAATTGATTTTTAGTTCTTTGTCAAGCGCTGCTCTCATTGTTCAGTATTAGTATTAGGTGTCTACGTGCTGCAGCGCATGATTGGTTGGAAAATTTTTAGGCCTAGCCTGTCAGAGCAGGGTTGGTGGCCAACACCCGCTCTGGCCACTCCCATGACCATACATATGGTCCTGACCCTGATCTTTCTCAGTTCCTCTTTCTGTCCTCAGCGATGGTTTCAGAATAGCCTGCTCCTTGAAATTATACAAGCGCCTGTCAATTCTGCTGTATATGAGCCACCCATTCACTTTGGAAGATCTGTTTGTGGACATTGTTCCACCGAGAACCAGTGCTGTTACTGAGCATATGAGTCCAGAGCCAGAAGACTGCTCCCAACTGCCGCCTACCATGCCAGCTTTCAAACCTGTGCTGCTTACGGCAAGGTCTTCCTGTGGGATGACCCCCATGAGAAGAGCCTATGGTGACTGGGTGAATCACACCAGGCTACTGATTGCTCCATCTGTCAGTCCTTTAAACCGAGGACATTGAAAGACAGGGAACAGAGGTGCCATACAGCAAACACGGCAGCCTACCCCTGGAGAATTGGAGTCAACATTAGAGCCGCTGGCACCTAATGCCAGATTGGCACTGGAGCCCTCTTGTCACTGCTACGCGCAGGAGCAAAAGACAACGTGCTTGGCATCCACCTTGCTACTGAAGCACAGGAGCCACTCCAGCTCTCCCCGTTTGGGTCACTCTTGGCACTGGGGACCAGGAGGCCATAGAGGTTCCTTTCACTCCAGAGGCTTCCGAGGCAGCAAAGGCCCTCCTGCTTTTGCCAACACCTCCTCCTTCCAAGCCTCCAAAGCAGAGAGGAAAGTCTGCCTTCCTCTTAGAGATATGGACTGCTCTGGGGCAGCACTGATCCCCCTCCCTGAGTACAGTAGTGAGTTCTCCGGTACCGCAGCCAGAGGAAGTCTCTCTCTCTCTACAAAAAGGCCCTCTGGTACCAACCTGGCTTCTACATCTAAGTGTCGTAGAATGTGCTCTTCCTCGCCCCAGCACCATAGCACCACTTCGTTGCAGGCACCAACCGCCTTTCCCACTTCTCCTGCCAGTACCGAGGCAAGCCTGTCACTTTGGTGCCAGATAATAGCATGCTCCCTGACCCCAAGGAGGTCACCCTGTCACACAGGGGCAAACAGGCCCATGAGGGATTGCTGGCACCAGGTACCTACTGGTACTGTTCTTATGAGTGGTCCCTAACACAGGAAGCTCCCTTGCAGCCAGCTTCCCATGGTACTGAGGAGCCCAGGACCACTCCAACCCTGCTTGCCAACCCTGAGAGGGCTCTAAACCCCAAACCATGGTCATACAGGGAGGATACTATGGCCCACTTTGACCTTCTTCACCACATTATGGCACATAGAGGTCTAGAGGCCAAACCCATCAGGGGGACCAGGACTCCGTATCTGACCCCGGATTAACATCTTCCCCAGATGCAGTAGTGATACTGTTGCACCCTAGTATGCACAACTTTGCCGGGGTGCGCTGGCAGACTCTCACTTCTATTCCTCCGGTCTCGGATATAGAGGGTCATAAATACAGTGGGGACCTGTTAACATGCGACTGGTTAGCGTACGGATCCGGTTAATGTGCACTCCAGTAATGTCCCCCAAAGGCAGAAACTTAACGTGCGGGACTCAGTAACGTGCACTACTTACAACCGGAAGTTGGCCGGGGCAGGAAACGTGGAGCGAGCCTGAGTAGCGCTGCCTTTTTCTTTTCATGGGCATTGTGGAAAAACATGTAACGCTTGATCTCATTGTCACAGAACGTGGAGCGAGCCTGAGTAGTGCTGCCTTTTTCTTTTCATGAGTATTGTGGAAAAATATGCCACGCTTGACCTCATTGTCACAGATTGTTCAGTATTTTTGATTAGTGTGATTAAGTGTAAAAGACACTTTAGTTTAGGCTTACATGCACTATCATAGATACAGTATTTTAGTGTAGGCTTTAATTCATTATGTGTAATAGATGTTTTAGTATAAGCTTTAGTTCATTAAGTGCAATGGATATTTTAGTGTAGTGTAGGCTTTAGTTCATCAAGTCCAATAGATACAGTATTTTAGTATAATACACTACAGTATAGGCTTTAGGGTTCATTAAGTGCAATAGATATTTTGGTATAGTGTAAACTTTAGCTCATCAAGTCCAATAGATACAGTATTTTAGTATAATACACTACAGTATAGGCTTTAGGGTTCATTAAGTGCAATAGATACAGTATTTTAATATAGGCTTTAGTTCATAATGGGAGGAGACAAGCGTCAGTGTTCATACACTGTTGAAGAAAAATTAGCAGCTATAGATCGGATAAATCATGGTGAAACCCAAGCCAAAATTTCTAGAGCTCTAGGGATTGCTGAATCAACACTACGAGGTTGGATAAAAAATGAAACAAGGCTGCGCAGTTTTGTACAAGTAGACTCTCAATTTGGCCTGGGGCGAAAACGTGTGCGTTATTCAGCAAAGCCTGCTATAGACAAAGCGTTGTGCATATGGTTTGCCCAAGAGAGAGCTAAGGGCATGCCACTAAGTATCCCAGTTCTCCAAGCCCAGGCAAGTAAATTTGGAACTTTAATGGCTGACGAAACATATCAAGCTAGCAAAGGCTTTATAAACCGGTTTAAAAGTCGCCACGGTATTTCGCAAGTTAGCATTTCTGCAGAGAGCCGATCAGCTGATGAGACTGCTACTAATGAGTTTCCTGCCAAATTAAAAAGTATAATAGCAACTGAAAATTATAGTGATGAACAAATATACAACTGTGATAAAACAGTTTATTTACAAATCTTTTGCCAGAGAAAACTTCAGCTTTAAAATATGAAACCCAAACAACAGCAGGCTTTAAAAAAATAAGACAGGATCACCCTTCTATTTTGTACAAACAAGACAGGCAATCACAAGCTCAAACTGCTTCTCGTTGGTCGGTTCAGCAACCCTCAATGTTTTAAGCACCTTAACAAAGCCAAGCTGCCTGCATATATACCAGTAGTAAAAATGCTTGGATGACTAGGAGCATTTTTGAAGAATGATTCCACAACTCTTTTATTCCACCTGTTCGTAAAATCTCCACAAGAAAAAACTCGAAGCTAAAGCACTGTTGCTACTTGACAATTGTCCAGCCCATCCTCCTTCTGAATTATTGGTATCAAATGATGGACAAATCCATGTGCTATATCTCCCATTCAACACAACATCAAAAACCCAACCTCTGGACCAAGGCATTATTCAGAATTTTAAAAGCAATTATAGAAGTGAGTTGGTCTCAGAAATGATTTCATGTGAGTCATCAAGCATTTCTGAATTCCTAAAAGACTTAAACATAAAAAATAATTTATTTGGTGAAAAAAGCTTGGGATGGTGTAAAACAAAAATCTATTGAAAACTGCTGGATGAAGGCTCTTGGGCCAGCTTTTCCTGTCAAAGGTTCTGCCTCTGAAAACCCAAACCATAGTGATTCAGAATCGGAATTTGAAGGGTTTACAGAAGAAGACATCCTACTAACAAAAACACAAACAAAAGAAGACAAAGCTAAATTTCTTTTTCAATTACTTAGGCTATGTTCACACAGGGTATGCTTGTTTCGAAACAAGACATTTCGAAACAAGCTGTTTCAAAATAACATATTATTTCGAAACACCTTACTTCGAGGACAAAAAACTTTGTCCTCGAAATAAGGCAGCGAAATAGCATGTCCACAGTGTGGACATGCTATTCCGCCTGGGGAGGGGATTGCAGGCACTGGTGGGGTAAAGCGCGGCTGGGCGCTTTACCTCGCAGTGCCTGCAGGGGCTGCAGGCACCCGCCAGGAAAGGGGCAGCGGGGCGCCTCACCCCGGGGAATTTAAAGCCCCCTGCCCCCAAACCTGGGGGCGCGGCCCCAGCGTGTGGCTGGAGACTGCTGCTGCCGGGGCCAGAGTGAGCGCTGGCCCGGAATCCCCGGGGCCGACGCTCCTGCGGGAGGCGTGGCCGGAGCATCCCCCGGACACGCCCCCGGAATCCCCGGCAGGAGCGTCGCGCTGTTGTTTCAAAATAAGAAGTGTTTGTGGCCATACCCTTAGAGACTTCAACTTAGACACATCTCTTGAGTTCATAAATGAGTGGCTAGAACTAGATGAAAATGGCACAACTACAGGTGAACTGACAGAAGAAGAAATAATCACAGGTTGTGAGGCTGTGTCCGACTGCGAAAGTGATGAGGAATGGTTACAGGAAGAAGGAGTAGATGACGATGAGGAGAATTATGTTGAAAAAGCCAAAATTTCCCATTCAGAAGTGCTAAATGCTGCCGAAATGCTTGCACGATATATGGAGGAGCAAGATGCAGAGAATATCCAAATTTTACACCTACGCGGGATGATCGATTTTGTGAAGAAAAAGAAAGCCAAGCATGGGAAACAGCAGAAAATAACATCATACTTCATACAAATTCCATCCCAGCAAGATGAACCTGTGTACTGAATAAACTTTATATAAGCACACTTTTGGATTATGAACTCTGTGGACTCAATGTGGACCCATGTACTGTATGTAATACAGTATGTTGTCTATGGCAATACAGTACTGTACTATAAATATTCAAAATGGATTCACTCTATTAGTATTTTTGCACATTGATATGCACAGTATTTATTTTCATCACTGTTTTCATGGTTAAATAGATATGAATTCTTAAATTTGTTTAAATAATTTATTTTCATGATTTCTGTGTATTTTTGCGTATTTTTTTAAAATCAGATCATGAATTAAAACTTATATTTTTAATTTCACTAAACAGAATCCATTTTTAGTAGCGTTGTAGCCCATGTCAAGATATAGCAACTGCGCTGTGTGTGCATTTATTTAAAAAATACTGTACTGCACTGTATTTTAGCATATTTCACTGTGGTCCTGTTCAATGTTCTGGATGCGTCCCCAGCTGCTTCTAGATGAGCTGGGAAGCTTCCACTGTGGGGGCCATCCAGATCTGCCCCCCCCCCCCGGCGGCTTGTCGGTGTGGCGGAAGATGGGGACAGATCCGGATCCTTGCAGCCTGCCAGTGGTGGCAGAAGCTTTGCACCACTGCTGGCAGGCCGGGGGGAATCTGGATCCATCCCCAGCTGCCGGGACAAGTGGAGGAGCTTCTGTCGCAGTGGCAAGCCGCGGGGGGGAGGTGGATCTGGATGGCCCCCGTGGTGGAAGCTTCCCAGCCTATCCAGAAGCAGCTGGGGATGCATCCGGATCCCTGCTGCTCCCTTGAGCCCAAAGACTGTCTCTTTGGGCTGCCTAGGGTCCCTTGGTGCTGGCTCTGTGCTGCCAGCACTGATTTGTGCGGGGGCGAGTGGTTTCTGCTGCGCGCACATGCGCAGAACTTGGGGGAGCCTTGGTCCCATTTCTGCATGGTCCACTTAACACGCAGGCACCGGGGCTTGTCCCCCGACGCCCACGTGCTAATGGGTTCCCATTGTACCAGGTACCACTGGAGGACTTTCCCTTTTTAGTTCACCATACAGTACCAAGCTCCGGGGTAATGGAAGCTGCTTTAGAGCATGGTAGCCAACACTCCCAGGATCCCTTGCCAAGTTTCAGGGAGGCAAAAGGGCTGGGATGCAAGGTGTAGTCAACCTCCACCTTTCAGCTCAGGATTGCAAACCACCAGGCGCTGGTGGAAAGATACACTTTAGATATCTGGGAGTCCTTGAGGAGATTCTGGGATCTTCTCCCCCAGTAGCATGGGGGCAATACGACTCCCTTATAGAGGAGGACATGCTAGAATCCCGGGATGCACTCTTGGCTGCATGGGATGCCTCAGATGTGATGAGCCAAGGTGTAGCCTTGGCCATTGTTATGAGATGTGCAGCGTGGCTGCAGGAGGCAGGCGTGCCTCAGGACATGCAGCAGGCTATTCAAGATCTCCCCTTTGAAGGATGGTTCCTGATTGCAGAGGCAACAAAACACCTGCTACCTGGCGTGAGGGACCCCAGATCAGCTCTCCAATGTCTGGGCTATGCTCCTTCCACAGATGCCCAGTCACTCTCCTAGCCCTCGCCAGCACTGAGACCACCAAAGGCAGAGGCACTGAACAGGGCCTTCCCTCCTGAGCGAGAGGCAGCATCAGCCCCCTGGGGCCTCAAGATCTCATCTTCCACCTGGGACATTTCCCTAAGTTGCTGTGGCCCTCATCAGGAAGGCTTCCACAGGTGTGCTAATCCCCCCACATTTTTCACCCTCATCCCGACCTCAGCACCCCCTCAGAAATCAGTGGCAGAGGCCATGCATGGGAACTCATCCACAGCTAGGCGGTGAGGAGCTCCGTTCTCAGGTGCCAAGAACTCTTTTCCCCACATTAGAAGAATAGATGACCTGGCTCAAGTGACCTTATCCCTCCATGCATCAGAGCTTCTCCTCAATCCTTGTCTCCTATCTATTACCAGTCTCAGGCCTGCAGGCCCGATTCCTGGCATTTGAGTCAAATCTCCCCCTCATTCTATCCCAGGGTCTTATACTTCCCCTAATTGGGTACCCTTAGGGCTCCCAACTGAGCCTGACATATATGAATGTTCTCAGGTTTTCCTTTTTGCTGTCCATTCAGCCTCATACTCTTAGTGACCTGGACTTCAGTCATTTGACACAGTTCTCTCATCCAGACTCTCCATCATTTGTGCTAGAGCCTGGGTCAGCTTCCACTCATTCTGGAGTCTCAGTCTCACATATTACCTAGCTGCCTAAACTCGCTCCTACATGCAGGACTTAACTTCCACCTGGCCCGTCACAGTCCTGATTTTCACCCACATCAGGACTGGATCTCCAAAAACCTCACTTGCTGAACAATGGAGTGGACCTCCAACACTTTCTGGTCCTGCTATTGGAGACCCAGGGGTCCCTTCATCTGGACCTCCCATTACTCACAAAACAACGGGGTAAGAGAAAACCTCTCAACCCCTCTTAGCCATTTCTGTGGACTAGCTGAGCTGCTCTGCCACTGCACTCTTAAGGTGGCTTGCCCTGGGAAGCACCAACATGTAGTAAGGTATGGTGGAAATTCTCCTTCTACCCCTGAAGGAGATGGGTGACTGACTTATCTCTTGGCTTTCATGCCGCATTAATTCCAATGGCAGAGAAAAGGAATCAAGGGGTTGTAATCATAGAATCATAGAACCATAGGGTTGGAAGGGACCTCATAAGTCATCTAGTCCAACCCCCTGCCAGAGGCAGGACCACTCCCACTAAACCATCCCAGTCATAGTTTTGTCCAGCTGGGCTTTAAACACCTCCAAAGATGGAGACTCCACCACCTCCCTTGGCAGCTCATTCCAAGGCTTCACCACTCACCTAGTAAAAAAGTTTTTTCTAATATCCAGCCTTGACCTCCCTAACCACAACTTGAGACCATTGCTCCTCGTTCTGTCCTCTGTTATTACCAAGAACAGTCGAGCTCCATCTTCCTTAGAGCATCCCTTCAAGTAGTTGAAGGTTGCTATCAAATCCCCCCTCAATCTTCTCTTCTGCAGACTAAACAAGCCTAATGTTTTCAGTCTTTCCTCATAGGGCTTGTGCTCCAGCCCTTTAATCATTTTGGTTGCCCTCTGCTGGACTCTCTCTAGCATGTCCCTGTCCTTTTTGTAGTGGGGAGCCCAATACTGAACACAGTATTCTAGATGTGGCCTCACCAGTGCAGAATAGAGGGGAATGATCATATCCCTTGATCTGCTGGTAATACTTCTTTTGATGCAGCCCAGTATGCCATTGGCCTTTTTGGCAGCAAGAGCACACTGCTGACTCAAACCTAGCTTCTCATCCACCATGACCCCCAGGTCCTTTTCTACACTGCTGCTACTTAACTGCATGTTCCCCAGCCTGTAGCAGTGCATGAGATTTTTTCGTCCCACGTGCAGGATTTTACACTTGTCTTTATTGAAGCTCATAAGATTTCTATTGGCCCACTGTTCCAATTTATCTAGGTCTCCCTGAATCCTGTCCTTGCCCCCCCAAAGTGTCTACTGGTCCCCCCAGCTTGGTGTCATCTGCAAACTTACTGAGAATGTAGTCTATACCATCATCCAGATCATTGATGAAAATGTTGAACAGAACCGGCCCCAGGATCGACCCCTGGGGCACCCCACTCATGACTGGCTGCCAGCTAGACATGGACCATTGATTCCTACACGCTGAAACCGTTGATCTAGCCAGTTTTCTATCCACCTTATAGTCCACCTATCCAACCCATTCTTCCTTAATTTGCCAATGAGAATGCTGTGGGAAACTGTATCAAAAGCCTTGCTAAAATCAAGGTATATGACATCAACGGTTCTTCCTGCATCCAGAAAACCAGTCATCTGATAATAGAAGGAGATGAGATTGTTCAGGCATGATTTACCCTTGGTAAAATCCATGCTGACTGTTCCTGATCACTTCATTTTCCTCTAAGTGTTTGAGGATGGATTCTTTGAGAATCTGCTCTATAATTTTTCCAGGGATTGAGGTGAGACTGACTGGTCTATAATTCCCCGGATACTCCTTTTTCCCTTTCTTGAAAATAGGCACTACATTTGCTTTTTTCCAATCCTCTGGCACCTCCCCCGTTCTCCATGAGTTTTGAAAGATAACGGCCAGCAGTGCTGCTGTCTCATCGGCCAATTCCCTTAGCACTCTTGGATGCAGTTCGTCCGGCCCCATGAACTTGTGCACATCCAGCTTCTTTAAGCAGTCCCTAACCTGATCTTCCGTCACCAAGGACCTGTCTTCTTCTCTCCCATCTGCCACACCCATGGTAGTGGGCTGGCAGCTGACTCCGCCAGTGAAAACTGAAGCAAAAAACGCATTGATCACCTCAGCTTTTTCCTCATCCTCTATCACAAGGATGCCTGCCCTATTCAGCAAGGGGCCTACACCATCCCTGATCCTCTTCTTGTTATTAACATACTTGTAGAACCTCTTCTTGTTATCCTTTACATCTCTCGCTAGCTGCAACTCCATTTGTCCTTTGGCCTTTCTGATTTTATCCCTGCAGTGCCTAGCAATATCTTTATATGCCTCCTTGGTCATCTGACCAAGCTTCCACTTCCTGTAAGCTTCCTTTTTATTTTTAAGCTCAGAGCAGAGTTCTCTGGTAAGCCATTCTGGCTGCCTCACATGTTTGTTCTTTCTCCTAACTGGAATGGTAGCTTCCTGTGCCCTTAGCAGGGTTTCTTTAAAATATAACCAACTCTCTTGGACTCCTTTCCCCTTCAGATTAGCTTCCCAAGGGATCCTCCCCATCAGTTCCCTGAGGGAGCCAAAATCTGCTTTTTTGAAGTCCAGGGTTTTTGTTTTGCTTCTTTCCTTCCTTCCTTTAATCAGGATCCTGAACTCAACCATGTCATGGTCACTACTGCCTAGCTTGCCATTTACCTCTACGTCCCTGATCAATTCTTCCCTGTTTGTGAGCAGCAGGTTGAGCGGTGCAAGGTCCCTAGTTGGTTCCTCTAGCATTTGTACTAGAAAGTTGTCCCCAACATTCTCTAAAAACTTCCTGGATTGCCCATGCACTGCTGTATTGGCCTGCCAGCAGATGTCAGGGTAATTGAAGTCCCCCATGAGCACCAGGGCCTGTGATCTAGAAGCTTCCGCTAGTTGTCCATAGAACACCTCATCCACCTCCTGCTTCTGGTCTGGTGGTCTATAGCAGACCCCCACCACAACATCCCCCTTGTTGCTTTCCCCTCTCAGTGTAACCCACAGACTTTCTATTGGCGCGCTTCCACTTCCATAATGGAGCTCTGAGCAGTCATAGAGCTCTTTTACTTATAACGCTACTCCTCCCCCTCTTCTTCCCTGCCTGTCTTTCCTGAACAGTTTATACCCATCGATGGCAGAGCTCTGTTGCTTGCCCTGTTGGACCCCCTAGGGATGGATCCCCCACAGGCCTTTCACCTTCGTCTCTCTTCCCTCCTCACTCATCACAAATTCCCCCTACAAACCTCTTGGGGCTCCTTGATCCCTTTGTAGGCCTGTGATGGGATATCCTTTTGACTCTATTAGCAATGCTACACCGCTTCAATCATTTACCCCTTCAGGCCAGTCTGCATTACTGCATTGGCTCTCCAGGGGAAAAATCAACCACCATTGTCTATGTGGTAAGAACAATTAGCCTATCTCTCTCCTTGCCTGCTAGGGCTCCCTGGTTTCCCATAAAGAGAACTAGGACGTTTTCAGTTAGTGTGGTGGGGCATCTCTACCTTCAGGAACAGGCTACATGGGGGATTCTGCCATCTTCAATGTCTCCCTAAACCCCATATCTGCTGGGTCTAACACATCATGTGGTGGTATGTACCACTAAAGTTCACAAACAATGTGGACATTGTGCCATGTGACTCGCTGTCAGACAAGCTCCCCCTTACCCGCTCCCTTTTTTTGTGGACAACGGCCTAAAACTTTGGGGCAGTAACCTCCCCCCCCCCCGACTTGCCTTTTCCTCACTCCTCATGGAGTTAGGACCCTCAATGGTTCCACCCCCACACACTGACTGTCGGGAAGTGATGAAACACTTCTGCAATTCTGACTGAATTAAAGCGCATACCCTGCTTGTATGTCTAGGGAGAGACACCCCACCTTCCCCTCTCACACCAGAGGGCACACTCATAGGGAGCGAGTAGCGTAAGGAGAAAGGCTCCTTGTTCCCTCGGGGGAGATTCTGGAATGCCACTTGGTTCACTCATGTATCCTAACCTTACTTGGGTGTAGGCTAGTTACATAGTTTCCAGGTCTCATCTCCTTGTGACCCATTGGTGTCCCATAACCTAATCATGAAGGGCCACTGGTGATCTTACATCCCTTGCGCACTTGCCACAGAGGTCAGGAGGGACACTTATTAGTATAGCACTTCATCCCTTTTCTACTCTCCTTATCCATTCTTGCTCATATTGCTTCAGCGGGGCAAGAGGAGCCTGGAAAACAAGAGGAGTCACTTTTGAATCACTAATGACTAACATTTGCCCTTATTCCCTCTTTCTTTACTACCCCAGGTCTTAATTCCAATCCTTATGGGTTCCCTTCCAGTTCCCAGTAGGGTATATTCTTAGGTCCTTTCCAAAAGGAGGTACCAAAACAAGAATTCCCCCTTCTTTTCTGAACTTGGACATAAGCCATCCACTCAGGGTTTTTCCCCCTGCTAAGTCATTGAGGGGCACCCAACAGGCCACTACCCTCAGGTCAGTTGTTTTCTCCTGAGAGGGGTTCACACCAGGTCTATCTTGACAGAGGCTAAGCAAAGTTAGATTTGCAGGTCTCAGACCTTGAGCTAGCAACCTGGTGAGTCTGCGTTACGGCTTATTTCCCATCTTGCCAAAGGGGCCTTAAGTCACACCAGCATCTAGGTCCTAATTTGTGCTGTTACTAGCTTCCCTTCTGCTGGTTTGCTAATACCTATCAAAAGGGGTCTCTCTCATCAGGTCTGGACTACCCCCTAGAACAAGATTGCCCAACAATGCCATCCTAGTTGCACTTTCAGCACTTGATCTGTCAAGCCAACCTAGGCACTCACAAGTTGAAGTGTCAAAACTCCACTAACATGGAGAGGCGGGGGTTTATCCTCACCTTTATCTCCTGGGATGTGAGAGTCAATCATCCCACAGTGGGTGGATGAAGTGTGGAACTTCCATTGTTTTGCCTTATTGTTAGCCATACTCAATATTGAGGGCATTCAAAGCAATTTAGGATGGCCCAGCATTAATATTTCTAGCCTTCAAAGCAGGGTGACACACAACTTCTCACCAGTTTCCTCATACAGTGTTCTCTCAGAACAAATCAAGGGTTACAGTACATCCCTCAAGGTAGGCTGGAAAGCCTACTATTCAGGCACACTTCCGTTCCTTGGGTTTGCTTTTATGGGGGTAACTGTGCTGAAGGTGGGAAAAGCCCAACTCCACCCACCATCCACAGTATGGCTAGTAGTCACCTAATATTGAATGATGAGAGCAGAGCTTGATGAAGAATGGTGGGTTACTTAACAGTAACTGTCCTTCTTTCAGATGGGCAGCTCGCATACATTCAGAACCCTCCCACCATCCCCTCTACTCGGAGTTGGCAACTAGAAGGGACTGAGGAGGATCAGGGTCAGGGCCATATATATAGCTATAGGAGTGGCCAGAGGGGCCGTTGGCCACCGACCCTTCTCTGACAGGCTAAGGCTAAAAGGTTTACAATCAATTGTGCACTGCAGCATGTAGACACCTAATACTAATACTGAATGTATGCGAGTTGCCCATCTCGAAAAAGGACGGTTAATGGCAAGTAACCCACCGTTCTGCGATCACTTCATCTTTATCTGTTAAGTTAAGGTGCAATAAAACAATTTCCCTCTGTTGGCTGCCACATTTTTTGTTAGGAATTTGTCATCTATTATGTTTAGAAATTCTAAAGAAGTTTTAGTACTGGCAGTATGAGATATTCAGCACGTCTCCTCAATTAATCCCCGTGATCTCACAGCATTTTTCCTACACACCATAGATAGGTGCATAAGGAGGAGGTCATTGTATTCCCTAGTGCAGTGGTTGTCAAACTTGTTTCCTTGAGACCCAGTTCCAGACCTCTCTGTCATGCGGTGACCCTCACTGAAAAAAAGCTGCTGCTCCCAGAATATTGAACAGTGACCATGGCTGCGGGATGGAGGGGGGATGCCTCATGACTTTGATCCTTTCTTTTGAGGCTTCTATTGCATGCCCCAAGTCTACACATATAATTTGAGATCACCTTCATGGAACATGCAGAGGGTGATCCCACATGCCATACTCCTGTCTCAAATAAGGAAGTATGTCAAGTCTCTAAAATTGTATGTAGTAGCCTGGAATGTATGTGTGCATAAGGCAGCAACGCAACGGGGTTATCTACTCCCCTCCAGACTGGGACCTTGTTATAATTTGTGTTTCTTCAGTTTCACTCTGCCGTGGGGCACAGTAGTTTCCCAGGACTGCTGTGAGATTTGAGGCAGTGGTGGGCTTTAGTACACGAAAGACCTCTCTACATTGTTCCCCAGTAAGGTTAAATCATCCTTCTCTAAGGCTAGGTTTGTGTACAGCTTAAACATCTCCTTCTGGCAGATCCATCCCTGAGTTAGATTTTACTTTAAAAAAACATGGGCTCTGGCTTCCAACCAAATTCCATAGCTCATATTGCCAGCTGCTGTGCTGCAGAAAACTCACAGCTCAGACACAACTGCCATGTTTCACCCACAGACAGCAAAGCTGAATGCAGGTTAAGCTGAACAGGTGGAGCTTTATTAAACTCTGTGCAATGCTGTGCCTCTGTGGCTCAGTTTCTTCCAGTCTAATTCCCCAAGGCTGTGTTCACACACACAGGGTTATTTCGAAACAAGTTGTGTCGAAACAACTTGTTTCGAAACAACACCTTATTTCGAAATATCTTATTTCGAATTAACAAAATGTTAATTCGAAATAAGAAAAAAAGCGGGAAACGAAATAGGAAGTTCACAGTGTGAACATGCTATTTCGTTACCCCTGGGGGTGAGCCGCTGCTGGCTCACCCTGCAGCCCCAGAAAGGGGGCTGCAGGCACCAGCAGGGGGTGAGCCGCTGCGGGGTGGCTCAGCCCCCCCCCCAGAGCTGCCCCCAGACCCTGCCAGAAACACAGAATTTCTCCATTTTAATGTGATCAATTTCTATGCCACACCTGCAAGTAGCAGTTATTGAGAATGGACAGCTTTTCAAAGTCTGGGCCACCAATTCTTTTGTTTCACAAGTCTTTCATCAGAAAGGGCTCATGATAGTGTCTGTATTTCCAACAGACCCTGATTCCACCCAGAGAGATAGGTGTAAGAACTTGATCACCAATTACAATTCGTTTTCTGGGCTACATAAGTTCTCACAGATAATTTATATATGTTGCAGATAGTTAGTGTGCTTTGATGAGAAAGCCCATATCTTCTGGCCATTGTTTTCCTGAAGGTGGAAGCTCCAAATCATCAACCCAAAAACACTTCAGGAGTGTTAGATTCCACTACATACTGAAGGGAATTGAGAAATACTTTCATTCATGTCTAGTGTGGCAGTCCCAAGTTAGAGCTATTTGGATATCAATAATAGAATAAATGTGACAGGAACGAAACTCTCAGTGGGTTAAAAAAAACAAGAAGTCCTGTGGCACTTAAAGACTAACAAATTGGTTTATTGCATGAGATTTCATGGGAGAAAATCCCACTTCGTCAGATGCTTTGAAGATGGGGGACACAATCCATTGTCTATAGCACTAAGATATAGCCTCATTTGCTTCAGTCCCTCAGATAGACACAGAGACCTCCAAGATCTCTATCAGGCATTCTTAAAACTACAGTGTGACGGAGCCAGGTGGGTACCTTGAAGTCAAGTGTTACAGGAAAAGTCCAAGAAAGAAAACAAAAAAATGCTACTAGTTATCACCTACAACCCCCAAGTCAGACCTTTACAGCGCATCATCAGGGATCTACAGCCCATTCTACAAGACGATCCCTCACTCTCTCAAGTCTTGGGAAACAGACCTCTCCCTGCTTACAGACAGCCCCTCAACCTTAAACAGATACTTACCAGCAACTACAGACCTAACAACAGAACCATTAAAACAGGCATATATCCATGCAACAAACCACACTGCCACCTTTCCCACATACTTGCACAAAAGACACCATCACAGCACCTCATAAAACCAGCTACTCCACCAAAGGCTCATTTACCTGCTCATCCACTGATGTGATTTATGCCATCATGTGCAAGAAATGTCCCCCTGCCTTAGGTAAGGGGACTGATAACCCCTTACTGAGACTGAATGGGCCTTTTGATTGGCCACTCCCACCTGGAAGCAGGACTCTGAAACAGATAGCTCCAGGGCCGATGGAAGAGGCCAGTGTCCCAGGATGGCCTGATTGATTGAAAGTGCTCCCCCGCCCCTGAGCTGAAACTGCAGCCTGGACATGCCTGGGAAAGCGTGCGTGCGTGCGTGTGTGGCCGAGCTAAGGAGAAAGCACTAAGCAGCCAGCAGCTGGGAGCCAGAGAACCCAGGCAAGGGAGCTGGGCTGAGTTGATTTCTGCAGAGCAGACCCACAGCAGCTGGACTAGCAGAGAGCCAAGCAGAGCTGGAGCTGGAGTTGTCTGGAGCTGGGTGCAGGAGGCCAGAGAAGGAGCCAAGGGGCTGATCTGATCTGTGCAGATGGCAGGACCACCAGAGGAGGCCAAGGAGCACCCCAGAAAGCCACATGGAACCTGAGCAGCGGCTGGGAGCCAAAGCTGCAGCCATCTGAAGCTGGGTGTGGTGAGCAGCTGGGGAACAGTGAAGGAGGGCTGATGCTGGGAAGAAGGGCCCTGCCCCTGGAGCTTGGGGATGTGTGGCCACAGCCAGAGCCTGCATCTCGCTCCCTGGAGCATCCAGTCACAGCCAGGCCTGGGCAGAGGATTTGCAATGTGGAGAACAGACTGCGAGACTGTTCCTCAGGCCCCAGCGACTCTGTTTGTAGTGCCCCCACGCCAGGCAGTGGCACTGGGGGTTTACTGTTCACCTTTCTCCACTTGTTTCTATTTTCTTATTGGGTTACTTTTTTTTATTTCTGTATGCATAAATAAATTGTATATAGTGGATATATTGACTGGTGGGCCAGAAGAGTGGTAGTGTGGTCAGCACCCTGGAGTGGGGACACCCTAGCCCTGTCCTGAGAGTCCACAATTAAAGGTGGGGGTCGAGTCCCCAGAAATTCTGGGGCCCAGCCTTGTTGGGGTTACAGGGACTCCTCCAAATGGGAGATTGGGAGGGGAGCCTTTGAGGTCAGGCAAACCTTGGGGAAAAGGAGTTAGGAGCAGGGACTCAGATCCTTTTGCTACCCACCTTCACTGGGGTGGTATACAAGCCTGGGAAGTTCCCCACAAGAGCGGGTCCATCCCCCCCTTTACACTTATAGATTGGGCAAATGAGACAGTCTCTGTGCAAAACCATAAATGGGCAAAATCTGAGATCAAAAATCACAACATTCTAAAACCAGTGGATGAGCATTTCAATCTTCCTGATCACTCCATTGATGATTTACTAATTGCAGTGCTCAGACAGATGAATTCCAGATCAAGGCTTCAAAGAGAAGTTGCAGAACTTGGATTTATTTGCAAATTTGACTGTATTGCTTCAGGGCTTAATAGGGACTTTGGATTTTTTCTCATTGCAACAGGTGATTTGACCTCATATTCCTCTATGTGCTGTTCCTTGTGTTTCGATCTTAACAACTGCTTTGATTTGCTCTTACAGTGTGACCTGATCCCATGACTTTCACTTCCCTGCATTTATTTCCTCCCATTCTATAAGCTCCTCCATCTTCAAAGCATCTGACAAAGTGGGGTTTTGTCTCATCGAAGCTCATGCAATAAATCAATTTGTTAGTCTTTAAGTGCCACAGGACTCCTTGTTTGTTTTACTGAAATAGACCAATACCGCTGCCCTTTTGGAACTCAATGGGTTAATTAGTTCTCTCTTTGAACCTTCTGGTCAAGGGCATGTAGCTGTTCATAATGCAACTTTCATTTCATATCCTTTATATTATGATCTTTAGTACATTGTACAACAGAGGAAAAGTAGTATCTTTTGATCATGTAATTTTTAATTCATACTTTGGAAGGGAAAGGTTGATCTATATTCTTAATAAAATGACTCAGTTCCTAGATTAGTCCCTCAATATTCCCCTTCTTTGTGCTTGGTAAGTGTAAAATTATTTTTAATTGAGTTTGAGAAATTATTAAATCCTTAGCACATTTCTTTAGGAAGTGGTGGCACACGGTGAGGGTTGAAAGAATTAAAGTGCATTTGTTCCTTAGGTGTTTGGTGGACAGAAGGAAATAACCTTGAAGAAGTCTTCTTAGTGATGTTCTAACTAGTATGTTTGGCTACTGCTACGTATTATAAGGTGATAATCCCCTCTATAAATAGCTATATATATATATAAATGGTGATTACTATGAAATCTATATAACTACTACTTATTTTATCTCATGGTAGTGACTTACTGTTTTCCACATGAAATAGTGATCGCTAACTCTCCAGTTATTTTATCTATGTACGGTAGATATCAATGAAATTTACCACATAACTATTTCTATGTTATGTTAACAGAATACAATACAGAAAGAAATTGTTCCTAAACAGATTTCCAAGGGTGAAATACCAAGGAAGACAAAACTGAAAACACTGTAGAAAATATTTTGAGGACACTGGGGTTTCAAAGCTAATACATGTGTTTGAGATAGGAAAAGTATTTAATGCTTCCACTTCAAATTGGGCATTTCTTCCCTTTGTATAGGTACTTTCTCTCTCTCTTTCACACATAATTTTACACAAACTCGTGAACATTTTTTTAAACTAATGGTTATGGTTAAATGCTAGTTATGAGACTCAAATAGTAAATTGAAAATAATATATTCAAAATAAAAGAAATAGAATGTTGAAGATTTGAATCCATTGAGGTGTAGCTATTCCTGACATTAGTGATCTACACAATCTGATCTCAGTTACTTATCAGGCACACCTCTTGGACTCCAGAAGCTATGACATCAGAAATCCTCACTACCTTTTCCCCATCATTAATTCTTTCATCCAAAACTTGCTTTATCTCCCCTTTGAAAGTCTCTGTGGCTGACTGAGGGGGATTCACTCAACCTAGAGTTCCTGGCTCTTATCTCAGTGCCTTTTAATAAAAAGCAAAAAGTTCCTGAAGTTTTCTTTCTACATTTTTGTTTCTGGACACAGTCCTTCCCAGAAGTGGCTTCAGCATCTGGCAGGTGTTGCAGCTTCTACTTCTTCTTTCCTCTGCATTTTCTGCTCCTCCTTATGATGATCAGCCTGTTAAGTTGTATGGCTTATCCCAGCTGGGGCCAATCAGCCAGCCAGCTGCAGCCCTCTGACTTTGGTTGAATGGTATCACTTGTATTGTCACAAACCTGGGAAAAATGTGGAATTTCTTGTGTAAGTTATTTGTCCCACTGTGATAAAAATATAAAGATTATCATTTACAAATTCTTGTTCAGTTTTATATTATTTCATAAAGAAAATTGATTTTTGTTTCCCCACACATCTGATATCAATTTTTCACAGATTGATGGTATATTGATTTGGAATTCGCATATCCTCTTACATTAGAATGAAACTAATACTGTGAGTAAAACCAGAGGGTTCAGGTTTAAGGCCCAGGTTCAGAAAAGTGCTTCGGCAGGTGCTCAATTTTAAGCATGTACTGAAGTGCTTTGTGAATTCGAGCCTAAATGTTGCAGCAGTAATGCACAGGTGTGTTATAGTTGATGATGATGATGATGATAATAAATGTTCAAGTTAAATTTATGGATAACACAAATGTAAAGGAGTTTCAAAAAGACACACACAAATCCAGACTTTTAAACTCACATGATATTTCAAGGTATTTACTATTTGACTACCAAAAAATAACATCTCTGTGTATTCTTTTCCAGTGGCAATTTTATGCTTGTTTTTAATGGGTTTTTTTTCCCTGACAGAACCTAAAAAGTCACAAAAGAGGAAATAGGCTGCTTTGCAAAATATGCCAAGACAGTTGACCCAGATCTGCAGTAAAGTATGGAATGCCTGAATGAGCTCTTGCAGCTCCTGCGATGTCAGAACCAGACATCCCCTGTGGCCACTTTCAGATTCACAGCCTGCCAGTCAGTCTTACTGAGGTGACTGAATTCCTTTCAGACTGTGCTGCTGAACTCTCTGGCCCTATAACCAACCTGCTAATTATTCACTCATAGTATGTTCACTCAGTGAATGGTGATACAGTTAGCAATAGATTAGAGCAGCTGAAAGATGAGCAAGTTCTTAGTGTTGTCCACAATGCAAAAAGTGTTATATCTGATCAGTTGTCTGGGCTGGACGGCATCTCTTTAGTATTTAAAAAAGTCATGTTTATTGACCAAACTTTTTGTTAATCTTTTTGAAAAAACAAAATAGAACAAAGTCAGGTTTCCTGACGCTTGCTGCTGCTTCCGTTATTTCGTATTTTTACAGCAGAAGATAGGGAGAGGAAATGAAAACATCTGTTTTTGAATACCAAAAGCATTTCATTAGTTTGAAAATGAACCAAAATGAAATTTTTCATTTAATCATAATAGCTAATAGCCCCATTAAAAATTGCAAACACAATGATTTTGTGTGTACATGTATGTGACAGGGAGAGAGAAATACTTGGCCATTTTTAACTAGCGCTAAATATCAAATTTTGTTTTTTTTTTTTTTTGTTTTTTTAAATTAAAAAGTCTTACCACTTTTTTATTTTTATATGGAAATCAAAAGTATTAAACCATGATGAGAATAGTTTGGGCCTTTCCCACCCTATATTATCAATGCCCCAAACAAGTCTATCTACACTGTGACTCTCTGCTATTCCACTACATTTTTATAACAAAATGAGAATGAATAAAATCCCATTTGTGAAGCATTCTTGTTTTAGCCCCTCTGTGGAAGGTCTATTAGCTCATTTTAATTCAATTAGTTCTGCCTCAGGGAATTTATTTTGGACCGTCTCTTTCTTTCCCACCCCTTACCCCCCAGCACTCTACTGTTTCCAAACACAATAACCCCCTGTTCTCCTTTGAGCGCTGCTCACATCATTCAGTTACAGATGTCTATGTGCCACAGCGCACGGTAGCTCAGAAAGTCTTTAGCGTTAGCCTGTCAGGTCAGGGTCAATGCCCCTTCTACGCCATGACCGCGGCTATATAGGTGACCATGACCCTGACCCTCCCATTTCCTTTATCCACCATCACCGTCGGTTCAGACCCGCATTATCTTGCGAAATGCAAGGGCCTGTCTTTTCGCACGAAACTCAAAATGCCAGGTTTCAAGCCGTGCTTGGGATGCTTCAAGGCTTTCCAGATGGACGAACAGCATGAGACATGCCTCGCTTGCTTGGGTGAGTCCCACCTTACAGTGGACTGCCCCATTTGCCGATCCTTCAAGCAGAGGACTCGGCTAGAAAGGGACCGTCAACTCCGCCTAATTTCAGGGACCAGAGCTGCTCCGCTTGAAAGCGGCCAAGTCACTGGCGCTCCGCCAGATCCTCAATTGGCCCGGGCTCAGGATTCCTGTTGATCTCCGGTACCGGGCTCAAAATCTCGGCCCTCTACGGTACCTCCTCGGCACTGACCTTGCCGGTCTCCCAGTAGCCTCCCAGCTGCCCTGGGTAGGGCCCCGGCTCAGGCACCGGCTCGCCAAGGGCATTTAAACCTGGCTTTGGTGCAGAACAAGAAGAACCAGGCCACCACGGCACCTCCTCCCTTGGCACTGCTGGATACGGCACCGCCCTGAGTGGCACCGCCCACAAGTCTGGTACTGCTGAACTTGGCACCATTGTGGATAATGCCACTTCTGGTGCTGTCACTTCCAGTACCATCAGACTTGGCACTGGCAACACCCGGACCAATACTGGTAGTGTCATGTGCCTCTTCACCCCTCTCTGACCCGGCACCGTCAAACCCGGTACCGGGCCCAAGGTCTATGGCTCCATCTCATCACTTCTCTGAGGAACTCTCGGTACCAGACTGCCAGTTGTCGGGGCCGAGGTCATCCAGATTGTCCTCGGAAGACCCCTTTCTTCCCCCTCAGGAGGAGCGCCTGAGAAAGCAGCCCTGGAAAAGTTGTGTGTCACTGGGCTCAAGGGGAAGGCACCCATCAGGGGAGGCGCCTGCTCCCCTCATGATGCCTATGCCACCGTCGAGGTCTCCGCACAACGAGTGGACCCTCAACTGGCTGAACGCGATGGCAGACGAGGCCTCCTTCCGCTATGCCCACTCACTGGCACCGGAGTCCTCGGATTTCTCCGATGACAAGCCAGGCCCTGATTCTATCCAATGAAGCAGATCAAGGGCCCCATCATCTTCGTCGCCCGATGACCGCCTAATCAATACATCAGCCGACTGTGAGGGGGACCCTTGTGTTGAGCAGGACCTCCTCCGCCACACGGCAGTGAACCTGAACCTGAAGCTGAAGCTAGGAGTGATCCAAGTGGAAGATGATTCTCTGTTTGCCGCGTGTCGTAGAGCCCCCGTCGGCTAAGGTCACAATTCCCTTGCATGCCGGGGTGTTCCGCATTGTCCAGAAATGCTGGCAAACACCTTCCTCAATCCCACCAGTGTCCAAAGTAGCAGATAAGAAATATTCTGTCTCCCCAGAAGGATTCCCCTTCCTGTTTCATCACCTGGCCCCAGGATTCCTGGGGGTCAACGCAGTTAACCAAAGGGAGAGAGAATGTCAACCTAGCACCATGCCCAAGAACAGAGAGGCAAGGAGGCTTGACCTGTTGGGCAGGAAAATTTTCTCCTCTGCTGCCCTCCAGCTGCGCATCTCAAATCACTCAGCCTTGATGAGGCGCTACATCTTGAACCGGTGGGAAGCTCTACAAAATCTCTGCTGAGCCGTCTCTGAGGATCACCTGAGAGACTTTGAGGTAATGCTAGATGAAGGAGAGAAAGTGTCCAGGGATGCGCTCGTGGCAACTTGGGATGCGGTGGATACAGCAGCACGTATAATGGCATCTGCAGTGGTGATGCGCTGTTTGGCCTGGCTCCAGAACTCCAGCCTCTCCACACAGATGCAACAGATTATCCAGGATCTTCCCTTTGAGGGCCCCAACCTTTTTGCCCCTTCCATAGATGCGAAGCTGCATGGTATGAAGGAATCAAGGGCTACACTGAGGTCCCTCAGATCTATACTCCTCAACCTGTTAGGCGCTCCTCAAGGTCGCACCAGCTACAACAGCAGTTACAGCAACTGAAACAACAGCTGCAACTGCAGACCCAGTTTCCGAGATCCCTCCAGTTTCCCCAGCACCACCTCGGAGACCTGGACAAGGACAAAAGCTGATCAGGTAAAGGGAGTAAGCTGGGTGCCTCCAAGTCAGGATGGCGTGGACAGGGGTCGGACCATTCACTGGGCCACAAACAGTGTTTTTGATGGTCCCCCTGAGGGCAGTGCTCCACAACCCCTGTTCTCCCCCCACTGCCTCCGCCACTTCACTCCACGATGGACCGGGGTCACGTCAGACCAGTGGGTCCTTGACACAGTGGCCAAAGGATATCGCATACAGTTCCTTTCAACCCCCCAGGATGGAAAACCACCCCCTCCCATAATCCCAGAGAACCCAGATCTGCTAAGCAAGCTCGAGGTAAAATGCCAGAAGTTACTCTCCCTCGGAGGCATCAAAAAGGTTCCCAAGAGAGAGCACAGCAAAGGGTTCTATTCACGCTACTTCCTAGTCCCCAAACCCAACAGGGACCTACGGCCCATTGTAGACCTCAGAGCACTCAACAAAAACATAAAGAAAATAAAATTTGGCATGGTCTCCCTACCACAGATCATCCCCTCCCTTTCCCCAGGAGTGTGATTTGCAGCCCTCAACCTAAACAAAGCTTACTTCCACATAGCCATTCGACCCCAGCACAGGAAGTTTCTCAGGTTTGTAGTGGCACAACGTGATTACCAGTTCACAACCCTCCCCTTCAGGTTGTCGCTAGCCCCCAGGGTGTTCACAAAGTGTGTCGCACCAGTCGTAGCGTTCCTACACAGGAGAGGTGTAAGAATCTACCCCTCCCTAGGCAACTGACTCATAGTGGGCAAATCAAGTCGACAGGTACAAGACCATGTCGACATGGTAATGAACCTGTGTGAGTTCCTGGGCTTCCACATAAATTTGGAGAAGTCCAACCTTTGCCCCACTCAGGACATATAGTTCATTGGGGCATGCTTAAACACCCAGCAAGGCACCGCATCCTTGTCCCTGTCAAGATTTCGGTCCATCTGCACCATCATCACAGAGCTCCAGGCGCCTGGGCTGACCACAGTGTGCAGATGCATGCAGCTGCTGGGGCACATGGCAGCGGCCACGTCGGTAATCTGAACAGCCCGCCTGCAGATGCGACTGTTCCAGCTCTGGTTCGCCACAGGCTTCCAACCAGAAAGGGACCACCTGGACAAGGTAATCTCTGTACCCCAGTATGTCCTGGAGTCCCTTCAAATATGGAGGGACCCCGACTTCATGATGGGGGAAATTCCATTCAGGGAGTCCAAGCCCTCAGTGATCCTGATAACGGATGCCTCCGACTAAGGATGGGGTGCCCACCAATGTTCCCTCTAAGCTGCGCCAGTGAGGAGTAGCACAGCTGCTGCTGCTCACTGGCACAGCAGCCCCTGACCCCAGTGCAGGTCCAGCAGCCACAAACCATGCCTGGCCCTGGAAACATTTCTCCTGGGTGCCAGGAAGCCTGGGGTGGGGCTGGCAGGGGGCAGAAGTGGAAGCAGAGGAGCCGGGGGATTGGGGCTGGCGGGGAGTGGAGGAGCCAGAGGATCGGGGCTTGGGGGCGAGCGGAGGAGCCGGAGCATCGGGGCTGGCGGGGAGTGGAGGAGCGGGGCTGGTGGGGAGCAGAGGAGCTGGAGGATCAGGGCTGGCGGGGAGCAGAGGAGCTGGAAGATCAGGGCTGATGGGGAGCGGAAGAGCTGGGAGATTGAGGGCTGGCGTGGAGTGGAGAAGCCGGAGGATTGGGGCTGGTGGGGAGTGGAGGAGCCGGAGAATCGGGGCTGGCGGGGACCGGAGGAGCTGGAGGATCGGGGCTGGTGGGGAATGGAGGAGGAGGGAGAGGAGGAGCTGGAGAATCGGGGCTGGCAGGGAGCGGAGGAGCTGGAGGATCAGGGCTGGCGAGGAGCGGAGGAGCCCAAGGATCAGGACTAGCAGGGAGCAGAGGAGCCCAAGGATCAGGGCTGGCGGGGAGCAGAGGAGCTGGAGGATCGGGGCTGGTGGGGAGCGGAGGAGCCAGAGGATTGGGGCTCGCAGGGAGCAGAGGCGGGGGAGTGGAGGAGCTGGGGGGGGGGCTCCTGGGCTGTGGGCAGATTAGAAGCGGGGGTAAGCTCATGCCATGTGGGAGGGAGGGGATGTTGATGTGTAAGGAAATGTATTGTTTCCTTTTCAAGTCATTGCTGCCACATAGGTCAGTGATTCCTAGTGTTTTCTCTGCCATTGCAGTGGCACTCCTTGCTACCTTTAATTCATTTGAGGCACACTGCCATATAGTTTCCAAATGAAGCCATATATTTTCATGAGCCAATCCAGAGCTCTTTGAGTAGTTTTTCAAAAAATTCTGTGGCACACCTGTGTGCTGTGGCACACTGGTTGGGAAACAGTGGGATAGGTAGACACAACACACAAATTCCACCCAAGATTCAGAATAAACACAGAAAACTGTATAGAACCTTATGTTGCTTTATTAACACACAGCATTTATACAGCACTTTCCATCCCAGGATCTCTCAATGGCTTACTATATTAGGTATTCACACATGCTTTGCTCTGTGGTATCCAAGAGGCACACCTCACCTTGTGCTCACATTTAAGTGAATGGCCCTGACAATACATTATAGGTAAACTGCATGTCCTTCCATTTTGATATCTTTACCAAGTGCCATTAGCAATGGCTTTAGAAGGAGGTGTCCCCTCCATGTATTTTTTGCACAGCTCTGTTTTCAGTTGGAAGCTGGTAAGGGAAAGTTCAAAGCTTGCAGACAAGAACAACACAAAACTGGTAGGTGGGGATTGTAGCAGAAAGAGAAGGCAGCCTGATCTAACTTTTTAAGTAAAGTGGAAAAACTGTCATTGACCTTAATTAACATCAACTCAAGTAATATATAGGCCTAAATCAGGGTGACTTCATTTAGCTCAGTGAGTGAGATCTAGTCAGAATTGGCACATTCATTAGGAATCTGTAAAAAAAAATAGATTCTTGGCTATTGGTGATCATCAGCTCTTATCTGTGTAATTTCTCACACATTTGCTTATATATTTTCCCATCTTCTAAAGGTGAACTGAGATTACAGACAACCAAAAAATCAGACGCCATTCCACAAAGCAGCTTCACAAATTCATAACACAAAATGACAAAGCGTACAGCCAACAGTTTGTTGCAAGACAATTGCAGTGATGTCAAGAAATATAAAGGTATTGGAAGATTTAAGATGGCATGGCTAAATGAATTAATTGCAACTGAGACTATGGAATCTGGAGAGGTGCAGCATGTCAGATTGGGTCACCTATTTTCTTACTCTGAGGACAATGGCGTATTATGCTTGTCATGTGCAGAAGCCAAGACAAGCTGTAATTTTGCTAAAGGAAAGACATGGAGTTAATGGAAGATTGACTATTTGAAGAGGCATCTCAATCAGAAAATCTACATAATGTTCCCTCTCTAAGCTGGTGATGCAACTGAGCAAGTTATAGATGCACTTGGGGAGCCAATGGGCAGTGGCTCAGGGGCCCAGCTCGAGCTGGGGAACTTGCTCAGCTGCATCCATAAGTTGCTCAGCTGCATCACTAGCTTAGAGGGAACATTGGCGCCCACCTGTCCGGGGGCGTCTCCATGCAGGGTGTCTGGAACCCCGAGGACAGTCTCCTCTACATACACGTGAAGATGCTCAGGGCCATCAGACTGGTCTGCATGACCTTCCTAGACCAGATCCAAGGCAGGGTGGTCCAAATCCTTTCAGACAACGCAACGGCCGTGCTCTACATGAACTGTCAAGGGGGAATCAGCTTCTCGGCACTATGTGAGGAAGCGACCAAGCTTTGGAAACTAGCTATAGCCCATCACTTCACGCCAACTGCTGCCCATTTACCTGGGGTGGACAACAGCATAGCCGATTCACTGAGCAGAAAACCCCTGGCGAATCATGAGTGGTCCCTCCACAACGAGGTCTTCTCCTTGCTGACAATCAGATGAGGAACCTCTCAGATTGACCTTTTTGCCACGGCGCAGAACTGCAAATGCCCCCAGTTCTGCTTCCTCCGAGGTCGGGAAAAAGGCTCTCTCAGTGATGCTTTCCTCCTCAATTGGCCCTAATGTATGCCTTCCCACCAATTCCCTTGATTCACTGGGTGCTCCTAAAGGTCCTCGTGGATGAGGCACTCATCATCCTGATAGCCCCGGACTGGCCCAGACAACACTGGTTCCCTCTCCTTAAAGACATGTCAGTGAGGACCCCGCTCTGCATCCCACGGTGGGCGGACCTTCTGACACAGGACTCGGGACGCCTTCAGCACCCAAACCCGGGCCTTCTGCACCTGACAGCCTGGATGCTCTGTGGCTCAGCGAGCAAGAGAGACACTGCTTGGATGGGGTTAAAAATGTCCTGGTTGGTAGCAGAAAACCCTCCACCAGGTCCACCTACATGGCAAAATGGAATCACTTCTCCACTTGGTGCCATGGTAAAGACATAGACCCTACCTCTGTGCCAATTCAGGCAACGTTGGATTACCTTCTTGATCTAAGAGAGAAAGGCCTATCCATGTCCTTATTAAAAGTCTATTTGGCAGCAATCTTGGCCTTTCACTAAAGAGTAGATGGGGCTCCACTCTTTTCACACCCCATCTGCCATAGATTCCTGAAAGGAGTGGAAAAACTTTTTCCCCACATCCGTAACCTAGGGGGATTTGAACGTTGTACTGTGGGCTCTGACAGAACCGCCTTATAAGCCCTTGGACTCAGCCACCCTGCTCGTGCTGTCTTGGAAGGTGGCATTCCTGGTAGCTGTTACCTCGGCCAGAAGGATCTCAGAGTTATGAGCCCTATCCTCTGAACCCCCATATACGATTTTTTCCCATACAAGGTGGTCCTCCATCACCACCCCTCATTCTTGCCCAAGGTTGCCACTCCCTTCCACATGAATCAAGAGATCTGCCTGCTGGTCTTCTATCCAGACCCTCAGGTGACAGAAAACCAGAGACGGTGGCACCTCCCAACTGTTCGTGGTGGTCGCTGAATGCATGAGAGGTTCTCCAGTATCCTCCCAATGCATCTCCAAATGGATTTTGGACTGCATTAGAGACTGCTATGGAAGGTCAAACATGCCTCTCCCAGAGACTGCGAGAGCCCACTCTATCAGAGCTCAGGCATCTTCCTTGCTAAGGTCCCCATCCAAGAGATCTGCAGGGCTGCTATGTAGTCATTGACTCATACCTTCACAAAGCACTACACCATTGCCCAACAGGCTAGAGATGCTGCTGCTGTGGGCAGAGCTGTACTCAGTGTGGGTAGACTGTAACTCCTCCCACCATCCTTGGGTATGGCTAGCAGTCACGTGTAACTGAATGAGGTGAGCAGTGCTCGAAGGAGAATGGTTGGTTACTCACCAGTATCCGTACTTCTTTGAGATGGGCTGCTCACATACATTCAGGTCCCTCCCACCATCCCCGCTAATGCAGTTGGCAAAGGTATATGGGACTGGGAGGGTCAGGGTCACGGTCACCTATATAGCCGCGGTCGTGGTGTGGAGGGAGCATTGGCTGTGCGCCCTGACCTGACAGGCTAACGCTAAAGATTTTCTGAGCTACTGTACACTGCAGCATGTAGACACCTGTAACTGAATGTACCCGTTTCATGACCTCCTCATCCAGGGCATTAGTTCCCTCTTGGGAACAATTTAGCTTGCTTGATAAACTGATCTGTTGCTCTGCATCATGCCATGATGTTTGTCTTGTGTGTCTCTTTACCACCCTTCGTAGAACAACTTAAAATGCCAGAAAGAGCTAGAAGCTTTTATATTCTGCAAATTCCACAATGGACAACTAATCTAAGCCATTTTAGCCATTGAGTTGAAGTCAGAGGATATTTTTAAAAAAAAAACATTTTACCAGAGCAGATATGCTTAGCCAAGAAACATTTGCATGTCTTGTTAATAGCCTTAAAAGGGCCTAAAACCTGATTTTTGACCTGTAAACAACTTCCTTAGAGAGTGCTAGTGGATGAATAAATCACTGTCCTTGGGTTGTCACAAGAATAACCCTGAAAGGAAAGGGAAAGCATATGGTTCAGCAAGGGTGACAGTGGGTTCCTGAAGGGGATTTCTGTTCAAGAGTGTTGCATAATTTAGGGCATGAATTTAAATGGCATACTTAAAAATATGCAAAAGCCTTTTTCACATCTTATTGCAGTGAATGTCTTATTTTGATTTAATGCAAGTCAATTAACAAGAGATTTAACTAAATCAAAACAAGTCAGGCTTAGACTGAAATAAAAATGTGTACACAACCTCTTGTATGGGTTATATGGCTGATTTATGTTATATTAGTGCAACTTTTGTTTTTAATAGATGTGCCCTCCAAGAAAGCCAGTGAAGAAGCTGTTATCTGATGAAAAAGCCACAGCCACGTCAAATTGCCAGTGAGTAGACCTTGTCCTTTCCTACTTATTTGACACATTAACAATAGTATTATCCCAGGGCTGACAAAATAAGCTCACAGATAGGTGCCAGCAATTTTACTTTTGGTCACCAGAGGGCATGCCTCTCTTATATTTCTGCAGTGGAACTAGCTGACAGGCTACTTGCTGCTTTGAAGATGAGGGAAATTACAGAATAGGGTCCCCTCTGTTCTATAATTTTTCTCTTCTTCAAAGTGTCTGATGAAGTGGGATTTTCTCTCACAAAACCTCATGCAATAAATAAATCTGTTAGTCTTTAAAAGTGCCACAGAACTCCTTGTTTGTTTTGTTAAACATGTAAGGCATGGTGGAGTGGCAACCAATGGGGACAAATATTTGAAAGGTCTAAACATCATGAAGGAAGAGAAGATATTTCATCTGGTACCAAGAGTTAAAAATAAACTGAAAGTCAGAAAGAAATTGCCTGCAAGCAAGGGTCTCAGACTTCTCAGAGGACATGATTGCAGTGCTGTCATTTGGGACTTCTGAAAACAGGATTGGAAAGGAAAATGTGCTGTAATGAACAATAAAGCACTGGCAGGAATGATCCCTTTTTCAGCCTTTAGCTGTAGGGTCCTCGTGTAAACCCATACCCAGCCAACATAATTTAATATTTTTATGAAAAGTGCTACCTTCAATGTTTTCATGCACTTAAAGAACAGATCTATTACAAGTTGTATGATGATGAAGTTTATTGTCGCCAAGTTGCAGAGCTGTAGCTGTGTTCTTAAGGGGTTTTTCTGCTTCCTATGGGTTATGATGCATGACTTAAACAAGATTCAAAGTTCCCCATCTGCAAGCATCTGATGAAGTAGGATTTACTCCCTTGAAAGCTCATGTGATAAATAAATTTGTTAGTCTTTAAAAGTGCCACAGGACTCCTTGTTTGTTAATCTAAACAACATATTTTATTATTACATGGACCTTAACAAGCCATGTAGGTTTATGTCTGCTGTGTCCTTTACATCTCAGCATCAGGTACTCCACATGAGCCTGACCAATCCTCAGGATGGAGGGATAGACTGCACAGAATGGCTCTTAATCCACTTTATGGTTGAGTCTTGCAAAAGAAAAAGACTCTGAGAAGTCCAGACATTGTGCTTCTCATTTTTATAATCTCTTTGCACAGATATTTCCCACACACCCTTGTTGTTGGTGTTTTTGTTTGTTTGTCTGTGCACACCATGGAATGTCGTTCTCCATGGCCTAGCTAGTTACAATGTTTCTCTTTCTGGAGGCTTAATCAGTGCATGTTGTCTACATATTCCAGAATAGGAAGCCTGGTATGTGCTGAAAGTCTGAAATCTTTCCTTTGTGTGTATGGTTTGCTTGAACATATGGGTTTCCTTGCCATTCCTGCTATACCATTCCATACATTTGATCTGTATTCCTAATGAGTTCCTATTAGGTTAACAGGCTTTGGCTTTGCAAAACATGTCTACAGACACTGAAAATTATGCACATAATTTTGAGAAATGCATGTAACTTTCACATTAACTTCTGTGCTCACTTTGATTTAAGCCTTAATTGATGATCATTCACTTCAAGTGGCAGTGCAATGTAGATGAATGTGTACAGGAAGGAGAAGTCAGAAGTCACGAGCACTGATCCTGTCTCTGACACTGAGTCACTGCATGACCTTAGGCAACTTACCTCATAGTTGCCACTCATTTACAAACTGTGGCTATGTCTACACTACAAAAGCTAAGTCAACTTAATAAACTCTGCTTAAAGTCAGGTTCATTAAGTCAACTTAGTGAGTCCATCCTTCTCTTAAGTTGACTTAACAAAGTTGGCTAAGTCCACTTAGAAAGTGTCCTAATAAAAAATGTGTTTGCTTAAGTCAACTTTTCTAAGTTGACTTAAGTAGGCACATATTATTACATAGGGCTTCTTAAGTCGACTTACATAGACACATTTACATTGTTGACTTAATACAGTAGACTTAATGCCTAAGTTGACTTAAAGAGTGAGAGTTATTAAGTTGACTTAAGGAAGCCCATAAGTTGACTTAATGAACTCCAAGGCTATGTCCATACCTAGGTGGTTAAACTGGTTTAACTAAAAACGGTTTAACCAAAGAAAAATAAAACTTGTTAAGGTGCTTTAAGTTAAAGTGATTTAACAGGTCCACACCAAGAAAACCCAAATCAAAATAGCATGTCCAGACACAGGACTTGCTAGTTTGATTCTGGGGTGAGGCACCATGGGAGGTGTGGCAAGATGGCTGCCTGGCAGGGCCATGCCCAGGCCAATCGCATAAAAACAGAATTGTTCTCAGCTTTCTGTCCATTCTGGCTGGCAGCAGACTGCAAGAGCGGTGGCAATGGATGCTCCCTAGCTCCCATTCCATCATCATGCAGCAGCCAGGCCCTCTGCAGCTCTCCAGGGTGGCCTCCAGCATTGGGACACATTGTTCCTGGACCAGGATGGCGCTGAGCCTGAGGCCCTTAACATTTTTTTGTGGGGTCTCAGAGCGGCCTTGCTTACCCTCCCCACCTCTGTGCCCTGGCGCATCTGGGCACAGGAGACCAGCAGGGACTGGTGGGAGCAGGTAGAGCTGGGAACCTGGGGCAACAAGCAGTGGCGCAGGAACTTCCAGATGAGCAAGGAGACCTTTGTCCACGTGGTCTCAGAGCTTGCCCCATTCCTGCGCCAAAGGGACACCATGATGAGACCTGCCATCCCTGTGGACAAGAAAGTGGCCATTGCACTGTGGAAGATGGCCACTCCTGAGTCCTGTAGGTCGGTGGCACACCTTTTCGGTGTTGGCAAGTCCACTATTGGTGAGGCTTTGGTGCAGGTTGCCAGCAGCATCAATGAGGTCCTGCAGCCACGCCTTGTCACCCCAGGTGAGCTATGGGACACCTTCACTGGCATCGCTGCCCTAGGGTTCCCGAACTGTGCTGGGATCCCAGATGCCACTCACATCCCATGCGAGGTCCGGAGCACCATGCGGCTGAGTACCACAACTGCAAGGGATGTCATTCCATCATTCTTCAGGCCCTTGTGGACCACAGAGGTGTGTTCCAGAACAGCTATGTTGGATGGCCAGGCAGGGCGCATGATGCCAAGGTCCTGCAGAACTTCACCATGTACCGGGGCATGGAGGCAGGCACCTTCTTCGCCCCCCACAACATCACCATCGGGGAAGTGGAAGTGCCCGTCCTCATAGTTGCCAATGTGGCTTACCCCCTTCGCCCCTGGCTCATGCACCCCTACAGAGGACCTCTCCATGCCGGCCGCCTGCTGTTCAACCACTGCCTGACCCACTGCCTCCAGGTGGTAGAGCAGGCATTTGGGAGACTGAAGGCCCGGTGGAGGTGCCTGCTCACATGCCTCCACCTCACAGAAGACACTGCTGTGGAGGTCATCAGCGTGTGCATGGTCCTCCACAATCTTTGTGAGCTGCGGGGAGAGACAGTACCTGCCACCTGGAAGGCCGAAGCAGAGCTCGTCGGCAGGCAGTTCCATCAGCCTGAAGCCATGCCAGTAAGAGAGCATGCACTAGCAAGATGTATTGTGGTGCGTGATGCAGTTAAGGACTTGATCCTCAGTGAGGACCTCTGAGGGCCAGACCTGCTGCAACAACATCCCCGATCCCACCTCCTGCCACAGACAGTCCCCACCTGCCCACCCACACCCTGAACCATGCCCAAATAAATCTCTGAAACCAAATCTAAATGTTCAGTATTTTTTATTTACAATGGGGAGGGGGGCAAAGATGGGCTTGGGAGGCAGTAAGGGGATTCAGAATTGTTGGGGTGAGAACTGGGATGGGGTTGACTAACTGGGGAGGAGGAATGTGGGTGGGTGAGAACTGGGACAGAGTTGTCTAACTGTGGAGGGGGGATGTGGGTGGGGGGTTCTAAACATGAGGTTAGTGGGGGGCACTACTTAGCCCACAACCTTCTATGCCATGGCCTCCCCCAAGGCCGCCCCAGGTCCGTGGGCTCCTGTGGTGAGGAACACCAGGCTCCCTCTGCAAGTTTCTCTCTGCTCCTGGTGGGGCCAGGTACCCCGTGATGCGCTGCAGGCTTCCCGCAATGTCCCAGGTAGCTACGCTGAGGTCCTGCAGCACATTGCTCTGCTGCTCCAGAGCTGCGATGACACGGTCATCTGCATCAGCTGCCCACTGCAACTGCTGGAGGGCGTGATCCTGGCGGTGGGCTAGCTGCTCCCGCCATGCCCGGCTGGATTCCTCTGCCCTCTCGCCAAGCTGGAGGAGCCTCTGCAGGACTTCGTCCCGGGTCAAGCGGGCCCTCCTCCTCCTCTGGGTGGTGGCTTCTGGACTCCCAGCGGCAGGGCGGTGGGTGGCTCTACGAGCTGCTGGAGGGAAGGTGAAACCATCATTAGCCCCTTCTGCCTACTGCCCTTGGCTGTGTGCAAATACCTCTGCCCTGTCTGTCTGCAGATTATATCGATTCAACCACTGCGTGTGGACATACCCCAAATGTCGCCAGGGCTTTGCTTAAGTCAACTTAATTCTCCTTAAGTCTACTTAAGCCCATAGTGTAAACATTCCCTATAAGGAGGAAACTGGCTTTGAAGCTTGCTTGTTAGACATTTTTCAGACTTTGGAAGGGAAGGCAATAACAAACTTGAGACACGTGGGAAGTTAGGCTTAATATACCATGCATTAGAAGGAAGAGGCATGTATAGATATACAAAGCCTGTTTCACAAAATATATAAGGGTTCCATGAAGACTGGAAATGCAGTTAGTCAAATATTATATCACATTATCTGTTCTTTGAATTAGTCAGATAGCTGAAACAGTTGCTAGTCTGCTTCAAAATTAGAAGGACAGTAGTATTTATATTGCCAGCAACTGAAATGAGCTAGACTACTGTGGTGTAGCTTGTGGGCTGTCATGGGGTTTTGTGGGTTTCCTTTAAATTGATTCAGTCACATCAGAATCTGTTTAGGTTAATAAAATAAATATTATTTGGAATAAGCCATCTTCCCTGATGTCCTACAATAGTTGGTGGTGGTATGGCTAGCAGAATGGAAAACAAAAGAAGTCCATGGAATTTCTGTACATTTTATAGGAAATTGCAACCAATGTCTGTTGTCCATCATTCAATATTTTTGCCTTTAATTCCTTATTTAAATGTAGTTAATCTTGTGCATTAGATGCAGTAACTGTTCTCAAGTTATATCACTGCACAGGCATTCTCCTGCCTTTTTGATTTCTAATGCACAGTATGAGTCTATTAAAAATAAACTATCAGCTATGTACAATAGGATTCCTTTAAAACTCTTACTTTTGCAGTCAAATTAAATTCAGAACTGCTCTGGGGACAAGTTATTAATTTAACTAAAGGGAGAATGTGACAGTGGATATTGAGAAGAGGTAAGAGGTAGTTAGCAGAACTGCTTCTGTATACTTAGCAAAGTTACTGTTAAGGTCATAAACATTCCAGTTCAAATCCCTGTTTCCTTATCTAAGTAATTACTGATATGTTTGGTAATACTGACTCTCATCAATAAGTGCAATATTGTGAAACTTCTTTACCTGTGGTAATAGATTTACTGTCCTCATTCCATCCTCAGCAATAGTAGATCAAACTAGTGATTCATATACTGCAGAATTTTTGGTTAATATGCATATTTTTAAAATCAGTGTTCAACTACACACTTAACTCACCTATTTTTAGAAGATTGTGCACTGTAAACTACTATCATGTTGTAAAAGCTAGGAAATTAAAAATATTTTGTTGTGTTCAAAGATGTAGTTGCTAAACATAAGGCATGAACTAATAGACTATTGTGAGTGTATGTAGAAGCATTCTTTGATTCTAGGCTTCCTTAATGGGTTATAATCAGGATCTCCTATTTTTAGGGTTGAAGGAGCCTTGGATTCAATACTAGGATCTTGCAGACAAAATAGCCCCTGGCAGACATATAGAATTAGCACCACACTTTACAGTTACTCCAGAAATGTGCCAGCATGGTTTGGGGTCTAATGGCTATACTCAGCTGCAAATTTGTAGATCTCTTACATTGAGATGTCTATATACTTTGGTTTAAATCTCTCGCATTTGGTCTCCAGAGCAATCTTGGTAGCTTCCATAGTTTACATCAACTATGTATGTATTTTTAAAAAATAAAATCAGCTCATTCATGGCTTGATTGTGCTTTTGCAGCTCTTCTGTGGTTATTATATATATCTCCTCCTTTCACATGATGTGTATAAATCTGCTTCAGCTGACGTAGTTCACTCATTGTTTTAGGTATTCTGTGATGTTTGTGATTGTGATATTGAAGGACCTACAGCAATAAGAATGATAGGATTGGGAGTGCCCTAAAAGGGGTATTGTGGTCCCAGATTACCCCATTTCCTGAGTTTCCATTTTCTTCACTACTTTCTTCTCCTTTTGTTATGTTTCTCTTAACCCTCAACTTTCCCCCTCTCAAGTAGGTGGACTGGTACTGTCAGGAAAGCTTTATCAAAGAGGCAATCCTTGCATTTAAATAAGAAGACAGTGAGACTTCGTGCTAAACTCATTTTATCTTCTGGTTAGATGTCCCAAATTCAAGTCCTCACCTCTGGTTATAGTTTGTTTTTTCCCTTTGAAACCAAAATCCTTATCTTGGCCTTTTTTATGGCGGCACTCTGGTGGAACACACCTATCTTGGTGGGTTGCTAATGGATATGTGGGCTCTGAGATGCCCCCTTCCCAAGAATGCTTAGGATCCTGTGGATTACAGATAGGGTTTTTTACTTCATTTTAGAAATTAGCCAAGTGAATTGTTCACTTGTCAGCATCTGAAGTAATTTTTGGGGTTGTGAAAGACAATAATTCAGCCCACTCAGTTTACTCAAAAAGATGCCCTCCACACAGCATCATTAGCTAAATAAGTTGTTCCATGCAGTAGGGATGTTGGTAAGGGATTTCTTGACTGTACTGCTACTCCCTTAAATCTTGAAATATATCACTGGGTCTTTCCTGAAAGGAAACTCTTTTCCCTGAGAAATCTGAGGGGCTCTCCTGAGGCCTCTTGCACTGTCTCTCCTATTTCCAGAGGCATATTTGGTTGTTCTTTGAAGTCTCACTTTCATTAGAAGTTCTTGATCTCTGGACCAGAAGCCTCCCATTGGGGCCTTTGAGAATAATCCCCAGCCTCTTGGCAGGATGAGGGAGACAGATTTTATGACTCAGTGTCTGAATCACAGGCTTCAAACACTACAAGCAGGGTCACCAACGGGGTGTGGAAATATTTACTAAGACAGTTACAGTCGTAGCATTTGAAGCCCTTCAAGATGCTGATGGAACAAAGCTGTCTATCTTCTTCAGGGAGCAGGAAAGTGAGAGAGAGCTTTTCAGTCCAGAAGACTATGGAACTGATTGGTGTTACTGATTCAGAACCTGCTTTTATTAAGGCCATCGACCATTTTATAAGCGCTCTCCAAAATTCAGAGACAAGTGGATTTCCTTTCATAAGGTGGAGTCCCCTAAGTAATGCTTATTGAATATGGGCCTCCCAATGGAGTTCAGAACTTTCTTCAGGAACTATACGGAAAGATAAGTAGATAAAATGAGGGCTGGATTATCACAGAGGCTATACAGGAGCTGAAGCTCTGGGCTCCAGACCAAAGTGGGGCCTCAGGCTCCAGACCTTAAAACCCTTACTTGATCCAGCCCCCCCATCCCCGCCCTCCTCAGCATTGGCAAGGCTTGGTGGAGTGCTGAGAGGACTCTGAGGAGTGCTAAGAGGGCTCCTGACCTGCTAGTCCTGTGAGAGGCGGGGTCATGGAGCAAGAGGATGGATTCCATGCTTCCGCCCCACCCTTGGACTAACTGGTCCAACCCCAGGGGCAGGGTGGAGTGGGCCAGTGTCTGTTTGCCCCGCCCAGAGGCCATGGCCAATAGGTGTGCAGTATGGGGTACCCTTCAACCCCACCCTTACCCCCAGAGGCAAAAAGTCTGGAACAGGACTGGGACAGGAGTGCCCTCTGGTCCTAGGGATCCCTCAGCAATGGCCCACCCACAGGCTGCCATGCTGTGGGGTAGGGTCCCAGGCCTTGGGGATGACGTGCAGTGGGAGCAGATGTAATTGCTAGGAAAATCTTCAGGCTATGTGCCAGCCAGGTCTCTTCAAGCATGCATATCTCGTATTGCAACCAGTAATTAATTTTCAAACAGGAACAACTGATCCATGTACCCAAATGTTATAAAATCTATTTTGCTTTATAATCTGTCTGTATTTAAAATATAATTAAGTGCTCAAGAAGCAGCTTAAAAAAGAAATCTTCTATGGTAGAAGCAATAGAGAATACCAAGTTACATCTCTGCCTTAAAAGAGCTAAGCAGTTTGTTTATTAGAAAAACAATTCTATAAAACACAGACTCTATATCAATTTTCATCCCAGTGTAAACATTTATGTTCAATTTGAGGAGTTTAAAGGAAACGTTGACAGATGCTTAATAAGCGGTGTGAATGACTTTGTGGTAATACAGAAGATGACAATAATCTTATTGTTCTTAATGAATGTACTATAAATATCTATTCCAAATGCGTAAAAAAGCTGTTATTCAGAGAACAGAGGATTGTCCCCATAGGTTGTCAGTACTCCAGGAATGAAAGCTATTTCTTTGATATAATTAGGATAACAGAGACATGGTGGGATAGTTTGCATGACTGGAGCTCTGCAATGGATGGGTATAAACTGTTCAGGAAGGACAGGCAGGGAAGGAGAGGCGGAGGAGTAGCACTATATGTAAAAGAGCTCTATGACTGCGCAGAGCATCATTATAAAAGGGGAAACAAGCCAGTTGAAAGTCTGTGGGTTAAGTTTAGAGGGGAGAGCAACAGGGGGGATGTTGTGGTGGGTATCTGCTGTAGACCACCAGATCAGAAGGAGGAGGTGGATGAGGCATTCTATGGATAACTGGCAGAAGTTTCTAGATCACAGGCCCTGGTTCTCATGGGGGACTTTAATTACCCTGACATCTGCTGGGAGGCTAATACAGCAGTGCACAGGCAATCCAGGGAGTTTTTAGAGAGTGTTGAGGACAACTTTCTGGTACAAATGCTGGAGGAACCAACTAGGGGCCTTGCACCTCTCGACCTGCTGCTCACAAATAGAGAAGAATTGATTGAGGAAGTACAAGTGAATGGCAACCTGGGTAGCAGTGACCATGAGATGATTGAGTTCAAGATGCTGATTAAAGGAAAGAAAGAAAGAAGCAAAACGCAGACCCTGGACTTCAGAAAAGCAGATTTTGGCTCCCTCGGGGAACTGATGGGCAGGATCGCTTGGGAGGCTGATTTGAAGGGGAAATATGTCCAAGAGAGTTGGCTGCCTTTTAAAGAAACCCTGCTAAGAGCACAGGAAGATACAATTCCGATAAAGAGAAAGTATAGCAAATGTGGAAGGTGCCCAGAGTGGCTTAACAGAGAGCTCTGCACTGAGCTGAAGCATAAAAAGGAAGCTTACAGGAAGTGGAAGCTAGGACAGCTGACTAAGCAGGCATATAAAGACATTACTAGGGACTGCAGGGATAATATCAGAAAGGCCAAAGGACAAATGGAGTTGCGACTAGCAAGGAATGTGAAGGATAACAGGAAGGGGTTCTACAAGTATATCAATAACAAGAAGAGGATCAGGGATGTTGTAGGTCCCTTACTGAATGGGGCAGGTATCCTCGTGACAGAAGATGAGGAAAAAGCCAAAGTGCTCAATGCTTTTTTTACTTCAGTTTTCACAGGCAAGGTCAGCTCCCAGCCCACTACACTAGGTACGGTAGATTGGAGAGAAGAAGAGAGGCCCTTGGTGATGGAAGATCAGGTTAGGGACTGCTTAAAGAAGCTGGATGTGAACAAGTCCTTAGGGCTGGATGAACTGCATCCGAGGGTGCTGAGGGAGCTGGCTGATGAGATAGCAGTACCGTTGGCCATTATCTTTGAAAACACATGGCAAACAGGGCAGGTGCCAGAGGAAGGGGCATTGCAGGGGCGGGAAGGGGCCCGGGGCATGGTCCCAGGCCCTGCCCCCAGCCAGCATGCCCCGACCCCAGCCGACAGGCCCCGCTCCCTGGCCAGGGATAGGGCAGGCAGGACCACACTGCCACGGGTGGCTAAGCCGCAGAGGGGCTGCCAGAAGTGGCCATGGGAGGCCTGGCCCGCGCCCATGCTGCCATGGCCACAGGCAGCCAGAGCCCTAAATCCCAGACGGGGATGGGGTCACTGCAGCTGCGGGTGGCTGGGCCCCAGATCCACAGTGGAGGACAGGGTGACCACGGCTGCGGGCAGCCAACCGAGCCCTGGATCCCTGGCTGGGGCTCCGGGCCCCTGGCCACCTACGGCCACAGAAGCATGGGGTCTGCCCTCCTGCAGCTGCTTCTGCCCCGGCCCGGACTGGCCGCGGCCTAGCCACCCACAGCAGCGTGGCCCCGCCTCGTCCTATCTCTGGCCAGGGGGTGGGGCTGGCTGGGCAGCCAGCTGGGCCCTGGATCCCCAGCCAGTTAAGGGGCTGCTGTGGCCACAGGCAGCCGGCCGGGCCCCGGATACCCAGCCTGATTGGGCTGGAGATCCGGGGCACTGGCGCTGGGACTCGGGGCACATGCCCCGAGGTGCCCAGCGCCAGTGACGCCCCTGGCCAGAGGACTGGACAAAAGTAAATATAGTGCCGATCTTCAAGAAAGGGAAAAGGGAGGATCCATGGATGTACAGACCTGTCAGCCTCACCTCAATCCCTGGAAAAATCATGGAGCAGCTTCTCAAAGAATCCATCCTGAAACACTTGGAGGAAAATAGAGTGAGCAGGAACAGTCAGCATGGATTCACTAATGGTAAATCGTGCCTGACTAACCTCATCGCCTTCTATGATGAGATGACTGGATTTGTGGATGTGGGAAGAGCCGTTGATGTGATTTACCTTGAATTTAGCAAGGCTTTTGATACAGATTCCTACAGCATTCTCATTGGCAAATTAGTGAAGTATGGGTTGGACGCATGGACTGTAAGGTGGATAGAAAACTGTCTAGATCAACAGTTTCAGTGTGTAGGAATCAATGGCTCCATGTCAAGTTGGCAACCAGTAACGAGTGGTGTGCCCCAGGGGTTGGTCCTGGAGCCAGTTATGTTCAACATCTTCATTAATGATCTGGATGATGGGATAGATTGCACACTTAGTAAGTTTGAAGATGATACCAAACTGGGGGGAATGGTAGACACCCTGGAGGGCAGAGACAGGATTCAGGGAGACCTAGACAAATTGGAGCAGTGGGCCAATAGAAATCTCATGAGGTTCAACAAGGACAAGTGCAAAATCCTGCACTTGGGATGAAAAAACCCCATGTACTGCTACAGGCTGGGGAGTGATCAGCTAAATAGCAGCACTGGAGAAAAGGACCTGGGAATCATGGTGGATGGGAAGCTGGATATGAGTCTGCAGTGTGGTCTTGCTGCCAAAAAGGCCAATGGCATACTGGGCTGCATCAGAAGAAGTGTTGCCAGCAGATCGAGGGATGTGATCATTCCCCTCTATTCTGCAGTGGTGAGGCCACATCTGGAATACTGTGTCCAGTTTTGGGCTCCCCACTACAAAAAGGACATGGAGAAATTAGAGAGAGTCCAGCGGAGGGCAACAAAAATGATCAAAGGGCTGGCGCACAAGGCCTATGAGGAGCGACTGAAGGAATTAGACTTATTTAGCCTGCAGAAGAGAAGACTGAGGGGAGATTTGATAGCAACCTTCAACTACTTGAAGGGTTGCTCCAAGGAGGATGGAGCTCGACTGTTCTCAGTAGTAACAGAGGACAGAACGGGGAGCAGTGGTTTCAAGTTACAGCCGGGGAGGTCCAGGTTGGATATTAGAAAAAACTTTCTTACTAGGTGAGTGGTGAAGCATTGGAATAAGTTACCTAGGGAGGTGGTGGAATCTCCATCTTTGGAGGTGTTCAAGGCCCAGCTGGACAAAAACCTGGCTGGGCTAATCTAGTGGGAGTGGTCCTGCTTTTTTGTCAGGGGGTTGGACTAGATTACCTCATGGGGTCCCTTCCAACTCCATGATTTTATGATTCTATGAATAGCAAAGTGTGAAAAAGGATGCAGTCACTTTACTTACCTTATGCGTCAAATGTGAATTGAGCTCTGGCCCTAACTTTGAATGTTGTGTTTTGTGTATTCACTTTGTTTTGTCACGCCAAGCTTCATTTAAATAATTTAACGTTGAGTGAAGGCTCCAGAGAAATCAAGCTTCTGTTACTATATGAAAATAAAAACTGCATGTGCTGAACTCAGGTTCACAGAATGATCTGCAAGGGCCAGACTGTGGCTGGCATTTACATCGGTGAAGAACTGTCACAATTTTGGAAGACAGCATGGGGCCTAATCAGAAACTGTACTGTCTCATTGTTTTCTTTGTACTCTTCCATCTGTCTTTCTGTATCTGTCTGCTCTCTCTCTTACCTTATACTAAAGATTGTAAACCATTTGAGGCAGGGTTCTTTTTTGTTCAATGTTTGTATACCATCTAGCACATTGGGATCCTGGGTGCTACAGTAATACAAATAAAATAAGAACAGTAGCAACACATGTAACTTTTATGTGCATCACCTTCTAGAGGGAGACACACACCCACACATAATAGATAGGTTCTCCCCTGGCCACTGTTTGACTGGCTTAGTCAGTTTTTTGTAGAGTTGCCGATTTCCAGACAAATAATTTAATCTGCTGGGGATTTTTTGCTACATAGGTCTAAATGATTTGCATTATTATCTCAATACAGTGATATATCTATTGTTAAAAGTTTGAGTCCGATTGAAAGGTTCTGCAAATCTTTTCACTTCTGCAGTCTAAGTAATAACAAATCAACACTGCTGAAAATACAGCATTTGTCTGTGCACTAGCATACAAGCACACTGTGTGCATGAGTCATGAAAGAGTGAGGAGACATGTGGCATATTAAATAATGGAAGATCTCTGGGTTGGTGCAATTGATCCTACTAGTCTCCCCTCCCACACAAAAGCTTGCATCAGAAACTGAATATTCAATGATAACACTAAACAGATTAGAAGGACTGCAAAATATGCTGATAAAACAAACACCTATTTGTTATCAATCTTATCTGTATGAATTCTCTCTCTAGACAGTGTAACTTTCTGTTGAAGGGGGCATTGCAGGGTTGGTTTTTGTGGTTGGGGGTGGAGGCAATGCAGGCCAGATATGGAGAAGGGCTGGGACCATAGGCCCATTGTTGCTCTTACACACCAGTCTATAGAATAAGATAGAGGAATTATTCTGCACCACCATAATGTTAAAGAGGACCTCACTGGGGTATGCCATAAGCCAGTGGGTCTCAACCTGTGGGCCACAGGTGTACTACAGGTGGTCTGTGGGGAAAATAATCACTGCAGCTAGATGAACTGCAGGTAAATGTATTGTGATGAGTGGAATATGTTTATGAGTAAGCATAATACATTATTAGAAATAGCTTCATTTTTAATAACCCTTGGTATGTAAGTTTGACTCCTGTCAGCCATCGGCTATGTTAAAAATGTTTAAAATGCCTTGATTACAATGTGGTCCATAAGAGTTTTCAATGATGATGTGGTGGTCCACATAAAGGATAAGGTTCAGAACCGCTGCCACAAGCACAGTCCACCCCTTAAATCTTCTGAATGTTTCTTCTGAAATAAAGTTCAGTATTAGAGAGTTGCATATGACCCCTCCCTCATATCATTTGATGGGGATTTGGTGATGTTGTGGAACACCCCATCCTGTATACTAGACACAAACTTTTCCCATGTGAGCAAAAGTATGCGACCACCAAAAAAGAGGCACTTGTGGTTAAGTGGGCCCTAGAAGTGTTGCAGTGCTACCTCCTCAGATACCCCTTTATTGTTATCACAGACCACCACTCCGATGGCTTCAACAGATGAAAGACACCAATGCCGTTCTCTTTCATTGTCAAACATCAAGCCGGTGAGCATCATGCTAACACAGGTGCATTATCCCTTATAAAAGGAGGGGCACTGGACAGCCCCAAAACCTGAGAGCTGGATTTGAGGGTGTGTGGGTGTGTAACAGGGGACTCTGGCCTTCCTTGGAGCCTGGGCCTGAGGAAGGACCTGAACACTATCTCTGGCCAGACCTAGATATTACAGGACTGAAGTCCCAGAAGCAGAAGCACAGGGTTAAGACAGGAAGGGAAGGTTAAAAAAGCCAGCCTATGTAACGGTGTGCACATCTGTGCAACCTGGGTTATGATTTTCCTGTTCACTTGTACACTGGAATTGTATGATTTGCTGCCAATTACACCATGCAATGTTTCTGTGTGGATAGTAACAACCTATTCTGCATGATTTCTATAATGATGTTTCCTACAACTTCATTGGTCGCTATTAGTCATGATGGTACAGGATGCAACTTCATGTTCTGGCTGTCCCTGTGCCTCTGACTGCCCAAAGCTGGAAGTGGACAACAGAGCATGGATCCCTCGGTAATTGTTCTGCTCTGTCCATTTCCTCTGAAGTCCCTCGCACTGACCACTATCTGAGGACAGGATTCTGGCTCATATGGACAATTGGTCTAACCAATTATGACCATTCATATTCTGTTTTGGTTGCTGTACCCTGCTTAATAACTGTTCTTATCCATTCCAGAGAACAAGATCTTAAAACTACAAAAGGTCTACATACATCTCTCTTCCCTAACATCTAAGCAGCTTCCTGATTGGTGCCCTAGAATCAGGGCCATCCCTAAGGTGGAGCAGGGCTCAGGGCAAATCAGTTTGTGCAGGGCCCCCCCATTGTACACTTTGCAGGCAATGTTCCCGCTAAGCTGATGATGCAGCTGTGCAAGTTATGGGTTCTCAGTCTCAGAATTATGTCTCCATCCCTTGAGGTAGCAGCAGTGCCGTCCCTGCGGAAGCGGAGCCCAGGGCAAATTAGTGTGTCTGTGGCCCTTCCCCCACCCCCTCCCCACTCTGGGCTGGGGCGGGCAAGCCAGCCAGCAGCCAAGCTCCACTTTTCTGCCCTGCCCCTGGGCTGCAATCCCACTCCTGCCCTGCTTGTCACAGAAGACAGAGAGGTGGGCAGGGAGCAGCGTGGTAGTGGGAGGGGGGCCAGTGGCATGGGCCTTGGAGTAGTCACCCCACTCGCTCCCCATCAAAGGACTGCCCTGGGTAGCAGTACCTGTTTAAACTTTCCTGAGTTGCTTAACCCCTCCTCCTTCTTCAAGTGCTGCGCACATCATTCAGTTACAGGTGTGTTCCCCCATTACAAAGTGGGTTTCAGGTCCAGGATTCCAGTAGCAACCACCGAGATGTACATAGTGAGAATAAAGTGTTTCATTAACTAACAGATTACTTAACTAATACCCAGACAAAATGATATACCCAGAGTTAAGTACAAAGTAATATAGGCAGGCTTACAACCCAATCAGCAGTCAGGTACCCCCTGGCGACTGCAGGCTTCAGCTGGGGAGTGATGTCCTCTGAGGCACCCTTCAAGGTCCTACTGTGAAGTCCAGTGAAGTCAGGGAAACAGGCTATTGTTACAGTCCGTTACTTACAGGAAGGGATGATCAGGCCCTCTCCTGGTCACATAGACTGTCTGCTGGGGTGTTGATTCCCACCACCTTTATCCTACAATCTAGCACCTAGCTAACTACTTGTTTACTACTTAGTTTGGCAGAGTGGAAATGTGTTTAGGGGAGGGGGACCTCCATTTCCCACTATTGTTATACCTTCACAAAATCTTCCATTTGCCCTATGCCAGTGTCTACGTGCCACAGCACATGGTAATCTGGAAGATCTTTTAGCCCTTGCCTGTCAGGTCAGGGTCAGTGGCCAGTGCCCCCTCTGTGCCACAACCTCAGCTATATATGTGACCTTAATCCTGACCCTCCGAGTTCCTTCTTTCTGCTCTCAGTGATGGTACCGGAACAGCCAGTCCTTGCTTTTGCAAGTGCCTGTCTTTTCCTAGGTTTGTTATTTTTATGCAATTAAGTATGCCGAGTTTTAAACCCTGCGTGGCTTACTGCAAGGTATTCCCAATAGATGATCCCCACAATAGGTGCCTGTCCTGTCTGGGTGAGGCTCACCTCACAGATAATTGCCCCATATGCAAGTCCTTCAAGAGAAGAACCCAGAAGGACAGGGAATGGAGGATCCAAAATCTCATCCAGGAACAGGTGGCGCTACCGGCCCTAGGTGTGCCCACCAAGTTCAAGAACCTGCTGGTACCGCATGCCAGTTCAGCCCTAGAGAAGACCCGGTGCTGCTCTCTAGCTATTGCTAAAAAGCCAATATCAGCATCTGATTCGGCACCTCTTTGGTGCCATGCCGCTTCTCCACTGTCTACCCCGCCTTGGGGGAGGGAGTCGGTACCCATCCCCTTGATGCCGGAGGCCTTCACAGTAGTGAAGGCGTTCTCGGAGCTGACACCTCTGGCACCACCCAGGGTGGTACAGTCCAGAGGTAAACCGGCCCTTTCATCTAAAGAATGGTCCTTGACAGTAGAAGTGGCATGAGCCTTGGCACCATTATCAGTCTCCCCAGTACCAGAAGGGCCTTCTGCCACCCCGGGGCCGGAGTGGGGGCTTGTCGAATGGTTACCCCCCGTCTCCAGTGTTGGTGCGCGAACCCTCGGTACCGTGTTCACAGGGTTCAAGAAGAGCAAGGTCATCTTCAATCTCCTCAGCACTGCTGGACAATGAGCCACGGCACCACAGGTTCACAGTATCCCCAGTGCTGGCCACTACAAGGGAGGAACCTACAGGTAAGCGGTGCTGGAGAAGATCCTCAACTCCTCTCCACAGAAGTGTCTCATCCCTCAAGGCAAGGGATCATCTGGTGACGCCCCCCCCCCCCCCGCTGATCCAGTTGGCACTGAGGAGGACAAAAAGCAGACTGCAGAGCCGATCCCAAAGTGAAGGGAATTCACGTAAGGCTAGTGGTCACATTAGAAGTTCCCGTGCTTGCACCCCATGATCCTTCCAGAAATGGACCAGTGGCTCAACTATCACTCAGAGGAAGAGCTGGCATCGTCATGACACTCAGCACCGTCACCTCCTTGAACCCTTGGCTCTTCGGATGTCTTGAACAATGAACCCGACTCTGGCAACACACAGCACTTGTAGATCGCACATTCCATCTTCATCACCAGATGAAACCACTTATCAAAGGCCTTTGGCATGCAGGGATGATCCCCGTGCCCAACAGGACCTCCTTAGACGCATGGCAGCAAACTTAAATCTGGACTTGGGGATTGTCCAAGAGCAGTCCAGCCCCTCTTTGACTTGGGGGAAGCAGCCCCACTGGCAAAAATCTCAGTGCCTCTGCATGAGGGGTATTTGCCATTGTAAAGGCACAGTGACAAAATCCCTCCTTTATTTCTCCAGTGTCCAAGGTTGTGGACCAGAGATACCATGTCCCCACAGACAAGTTCCTTTTCCTTTTTAACCACCTGGCACCCACGTCCCTTGTGGTGGATGCAGTTAATCAGAGTGAGAGACAGGGCCAGCCTAGCTCTACTCCTAAGAACAAGGATGTGAAGAAACTTGACCTCTTCGGTAGAAAGGTTTACTCCACTTCAGCCCTCCAGCTTCGCATAGCAAACCACCACACCCTGATGGGAAGGTATGCTTTTAATGTCTGAAGACCACTAGAAAGATTTTGGGATGTGATCCCTAGAGAACATGTTAGGGACTTTGAGACCTTGGTTGAGGAAGGGCTTCTCATTGCCTGTGGCATGCTTATGGTGTCTTGGCCATAATATGGCCTCTGCAGTGTCCATATGCCAGGCTGCCTGGTTACGAAGCTCCAGTTTATCTTAATAGATGCAGCAAACCATTGAAGACCTCCTCTTTGAGGGCCCAACCCTGTTTGCCGAGTCCACAGACTCTAAGCTGCATGGGATGAAGGACTCTGGACCACCTTAAAATCTCTGGGTATGTATGTGCCCCCATACATGAGGTTCATTCAGACCTCATTTAGCTCAACAGCAGCCTCAGCAGCTGCAGCAACAGAACTACACACAAAGGTCCCACCAAAAGACCCTACCACCAGGCACAGCATCCATATGAGGCCCTAGAGAAGGAAAGGAGCCATTTGGGCAAGGGCCCAAGCCAAAATCCTCAGCCCAAGGTCCCCACCAGGGTAACAGCAGCTCTAGGTCTGCTGCCCAAAAGCAGCGTTTTTGACAATCAGCCAGAGGGACCCTACCCCACTGTTCAATGCCCACAATTTCACGCACGGTTGGCCTGCTTCCTGCCAAAATCACCGCCGACCGTTGGATAGTGGACGTGATCGCCAAAGGTTACTCAATCCAATTCTGAACTCTACCCTGGGACAGGCACCACCCCCTTGTCCATGTCTAAGGAACCCAGAACTAGACCTGCTACAAAAGGAATGCGAAAAACTACTTTCCATAGGGGCCATAGAAAAGGTCCCAAGGAGTCAATGGGGGAAGGGGTTTTACTCCAGATACTTCCTAGTTCCCAAACCAAATGGTGACCTAAGGCCCACACTGGACCTCAGGGCCCTAAACAGACATCTAACGAGAATAAAGTTCTGGATGATGTCCCTCTCACAGATCATCCCTGCCCTAGATCTAGGGGACTAGTTTGTAGCCCTCAACTTAAAAGATGCTTATTTCCACCAATAAGGCTAAAACACAAAAGGTTCCTCAGGTTCATGGTGGGGAGACAACACTTCCAGTTCATCTCTCCCATTCGGGCTCACATTAGCGCCCAGAGTGTTCACAAAGTGCATGGTGGCCATGGCAGCCTATCTGAGAAGGAGGCGGGTAAAGATATACCTGTATCTCAATGACTGGCTAATAAAGGGAAGATCCAAACACCAGGTTCACCACAGCATCACTCTGGTAAAGAGTCTGTGCAACCGCTTGTGTCTTTGCATAAATCAAGAAAAGTCAAAGCCAAGCCCAACCCACACGATAGAGTTCATTGGGGTTCTACTGGACTCCAAAAGGGGGAAAGCCTCCCTACCCCATTCAAGGTTTCAGTTAATCTGTTCCATCATTTCAGAACTTCAAAGGGCCCCACGTACCACAGCCAAATGATGCTTACAGTTGCTGGGACACATGGTGGTTTCAACCGCGGTTATCAGAACAGCCAGATTGCGGATAAGACTGTTCCAGCTATGGGTAGCCTTGGTCTTCCATCCCCAGAAGCACCCCTTGAACAAGGTACTATCTGTCCCATGCAAGGTTCTAGAATCTCTTGAGATATGGCAGGGCTCTCTCTTTGCAAGGACCGAAATCCCTTTTGAGACCACGACCCCCACAGTGAACCTGATAACAGATGCCTCGGACACAGGACGGGGGACGCATATCACAGAGGGTTTCTAGACACAAGGAACATAGATCCCCAGGGACAGGTTTCTCCACATAAATGTAAAGGATCTCTCAGCCATTTGTCTAGATTGCAGTGTGTTCCTGGACCTAGTGAAGGGGAAAACGTCCAGGTGCTTACAGATAACACAGCGGCCATGTTCTACACAAACTGATAAGGGAGAGTCTGCTCACTAGCTCTGTGTGCAGAGACGACCATCCTCTGGTAGTTTGCCCTAGCTCACGATTTCACCCCAATAGCAGCACACATGCCAGGCATAGAAAATGGTATGGCAGACTCACTGAGCAGAACTTTTTGATCGCATCATGAATGGTTGCTGCACAAGGCAATGCTGGCCCATTTAATAGACCGGTGGGGCCACCCCAAATAGACCTGTTTACTGCTTGCCAGAAGAGGAAGTGTCAACACTTCTGCTCAATCAGAGGTTGGGAGAAGGGCTCAATTTCAGATGCCTTCCTAATCTCTTGGGGAGGCTCACTGATGTATGCCTTTCTCCTGATTCCGCTGATTTACAGGGTACTTCTGAAAATAAAAATGGACAGAGTAAACATGATCCTGATAGCTCTGAACTAGCCCAGACAACACTGGTTCCCAATTCTGAGGGACTTGTCAATAGATGCCCCCGTTCACCTTCTGCTCAGAGGGGAGCTACTGACGCACAACTCAGGCTGGCTACAACACCCGACCCCAAGGTTGCTTCACCTGACTGCTTGCTGTCTGCATGGTTAAATGACTCTGAGAGGCTTTGCTCTAACAGAGTTAGGGAAATACTAGCAAGTAGCAGAAGGCCCTCAAACAGGGGTACCTACTCATACAAATGGAAGCTCTTTTCCCAGTGGGCCAGAAACAAAGGACTGATGCTAGAGTCAGCCCCCATCCATTCAGTTCTGGACTACCTCTTAACCCTTAAGGATAAGAGCATATCTACTGTTTCTCTATGGGTCCACCTAGCAGCGATATCAGCCCTTCATAGTAGTGTAGAAGGCTTCTCAGTTTTCTCCTGCCCTGCCATGTCTTGGTTCCTGAAGGATATTGATAGAATATACCCACAATCTAGACCTCCTACTCCCCAATGGAACTTAAACCTGGTGCTCCAGTGTCTGACAGAGCCCCCGTACGAACCCCTGGACTCTTGCAGCTTCCTAGTCCTAGCGTGGAAGTTAGCCTTTCTAGTGGCAATAAATTCGGCAAGGTGGGTTTCAGAGTTAAGAGCTCTTTCTTCAGAGACACCATATTCAAGGTTCTTTGCAGAAAAGGTGCTGCTGAGCCCACACCCTGCCTTTCTTCCTAAAGTGGTTTTGCCATTCCACTTGAACCAGGATATTTGTTTACCAGCGTTCTTCCCAGATCCTCAGGTCACCAAGAATCAGAAGAAGTGGCAAACATTTGATGTTAGGCGAGTGCTCTTGATGTACATTGAACATACGCATCTGATCTGGAAGTCCACTCAACTCTTTATCACCATCACAGAGAGAAAGAAGGGACAACCGGTAACATTGCAGTACATTTCCAAATTGATAGTAAACTGTATTAAAGACTGATACAAAAGGTCGGGTATACCCCTCCCAAGTAAGGTCCAGGCCAACTCAACCACAGCCTAGGCTTCTTCTACAGCCTTCTGGGCACAGGTCCTGATCCAGGAGATCTCCAGGGCAGCCACGTGGTTGTCAGTGAATACTTTCATGACACACTACTCTATCATCCAACAAGTGAGAGAGGATGCTCAGTTGGGCAGAGCCGTACTCAATGTGGGAATGCTGTAACTCTGCCCACCATCCTGGGTATGACTAGCAGTCACCTGTAACTGAATGATGCGAGCAGTGCTTGAAGAAGAATGGTGGGTTACCAATGTAACCATCCTTCTTCAAGATGGGCTGCTCACATACATTTAGGTCCCTTCCACGGTCCCCACTAATTGGAGCTGATGAAAAGAAGGGACTGAGGGGGGTCAGGGTCAGGGTCAAATATATAGCCGCGGTCGTGGCATGGAGGGGGCTTTGTCCGCTGTCCCTGACCTGACAGGCTAGGGCTAAAAAGTCTTCCGGATTACCATGCGCTGGGGCACATAAACACTTGTAACTGAATGTATGTGAGCAGCCCATCTCTGAGAAGGAAGGTTACACTGGTAACCAACGGTTTCAATGGAACTGATTCATTCCCAGGGATACCTATTTCAGAGGCACAGAGTATCAAAGCAAATGACTCTTGTGCTGCCCCTCAATTGTTTGCTAAGACATATACACTCAGAACCAGGTCGTCCACTACCTGAGTTCATTTACTGATTGCTTCACTATTGAATTACTTAACATATGTGTATAGTAAATATCAGAATAACCAATTCAGCACATAATATTTGCATGTTATTACAGACAACTCCAAATTTGGTCTTTTGAAGATATTGCATATGATCTGATTACAAATCTCTAAAGTAATGCATATACAGTACAGAATATTTATAAAGCCTTCCCATATACTTGGAGATAGCATGTAAATTATGAGCTATTAGACATGTTATAAAGAATAGTATATTCTTACAGAAACTTCAGTCTTCCTCTTACCATATCATTATTTATATTTCCATGTTTATTTAATACAAATGATTGGTAGAATGTGCTGACTAATTTAAGGGACACATCATGCGAGCCAGGATTAATATGTTTGAAATCATTTCCCGCTGCCTTTTTCTGGAATACAAACTGTACCTGCTTTTTCTTTTACATTATGTATCTCAGGTGGTTTCCTCAGTAACTCAACTCCACTCATTATGAAGTGTCCAAGTGAATAGTAAATCTTCAAATTCACTTTTTTCATTGCTCAATTAAGTCAGAGTTTTACATAATTGCTCTGAAATTATTTTCCTAAGGCTGGGTATAAATCTTGAAACAAATGTATCAGGTTAAAGTTCACTTGTCTTACAGTTCAGAGATCCTATTTAGCCCATTTGTGTAGTGATAGGCCAACCACCTTTTACCACATTGACTGTTGACTCTAACATATTTGAGAAAGCTTTTAAAGGATCCAAGAACACAGTAATTTCAACAAAGCAGTACTTTGTATCTGACTAGATGTTTTCCAGGAAGAAATTCCTGACTGATAGAAACCTGATTTTCTCACCAGGACAGGTCAAGTAAGTAACATTTTAAAAAGATGTTTCCTTCAATCTGTTAAGTAAAGATGAGCTGAAAATGTTCTGAAAAAATGATTGCTTCTCTAAATAAAAAGATGTTTTAAACATGGACTGGGGATTTGGTGATCAGCTGTGTAGGGCTGGACCTTCCCTACACTGCAGAAGCCCAGCAAACACTATGGGCAGCAGAAGCTCTGCCTCTTGAGCCCTGCTGGGCATGCTCAGACTGCTGTCCCAGCATAAAAGGGAGCAGCTCAGCTCAGTCTGGGCTGACTAGTGAAGAGGGAGGATGTATGCTGGATGTTCCTGCCTAGGAGTTGTATCAGCCCTAAACTGTGGGAGATGCTGCCTCCAGTGGGAGCCTTAAAGAGTAGCTGCCTCATAGCTGGAATCCTGAGCCTGATGCCCAGCACCTGCAGGGAGGCTGACAACAGCTGTCCCAAGAGAAGGGAAGACAGATCAATGTCCAGCAAGAACTTATTCCTGGCTGAGGTAGGAATTAGCCCAGGGGGCCTAAAGGATAGAGCTTGGTGTAGTGGGAGAACCAGTCAGTGTGTTTTGGTGAGAGCTCCTGCTGTTGTGATGCTGTAACCCCCCAGCACTGATAGTGCCCTGGGCTGGGGCTCAGTGGAGCAGGAGGACCTGAGCCCCCCTACCTGGGCAATATGTCCCTCAGGGGAGGCTCTCTTTATTGACTCTATGGCACTAGGCCATGCTGCCCTGACCTGTGGGCCAAGTATTGTTGTGGACATCAGGCATAGAGTAGATTGTGGATGCACTCACCTTGCTCATGTCCCTGGTGCCTCCCCCACCAAGGAGCATTAGGATTGGCATATTCCATGACATTGGCAACCAAATACCCATTGCTGGTCATTTTGGGAGTCTGTGACTAATCTAAGTTAGCTATTAAGTCCCACTTTTAAACAGGGACCAGCTCTGATGCTGGTGCAAATTGACAAAGCTGTTCTAAAGTCGGTGGATCTTTGCTGGTCCAATGAATCTTGGCTGACATAGCCATTAAATTGAATTACGTGGGCATATTATTGTGCTTTATCTTTGTCAACTTCTTCAAAAGCTCATGTGACTGTACATAGTCATTTGGTTATCCATATGGGTGCACAAAATGGGTTGGATGTTTACAGGGATTTTTAAATATTGGTTTGGGTTGTGGCCTAGTGCCCTGTGCATCTTGGTCTCTTATGCTGTCACAGGAACGTGGTTTTGAGGGTAAGTACTCAGTCCATGTTCTCAGAGCAGGAGTGCTGTAGACTCCAGACTAGTCTCCCTATATAAAGGGGTTTTGTTTGCAGTTGGAAACTTGTAGATCTAATGCATTGAAAGAAGATTCAGGTCTGAGTCATGGCTCCCTTCTGAGGTTTAAATTAAAGTATTAAAGCTACAGCCCTTTTTGAGCTATCCTGAAGAGTGTGCTGCCTGCAGTCACTTTACAAACAGACCCTGACCTACTGAACAAATCACTGATTATGTACATGCAAGAAAGGGAACTTCAGAATTTTTATTGTGGGTTAGGAGAGGCAGAGAGATTAACTAGGAAGTTGGCTGAGACAAGGGCTGTTTTATAGGAGGGTGGAAGGGGGAAACATTGAGTCTGGATACACTGCGTTGGAGAAGCAACTGTGGGAGACCGAAGTAATGCTTCCAAATCTGCTGGGCATTTACACAATCAGGGGAAGTTGAAAGAGCTCATAGTGTGTTACACAGACTTGAGGTTTCTTAGTCTCCTTTCTAATTTCCAGATGAGGACCTGGTTGTAACATACTCAAATGAGGCACAGAATTGTGGGAGAGAGCCACAATAATATGAGGTTTTGAGCTTATGTTTGACTCAAGTGCTCAACCCTCAGACACTTTCAAAACATGAGCACTGTCTACAATGAAAATATCCGGTTTTTATTTCAGCCCCATTAACTGGGTGCCAGCTTACTATGCTATGTTCCTAAAGGAGGCCATTTGAAAATTCCTTTTTATTGTTGCCTTTGCTGGGGCTTTTTCATAGGAATTAAGAAATAACTATATTGGATCAGTCTATAGTTTATCTGTGTCATTATTCTGTCTCTGACAGCTATGGCCAGCAACAAATGCTTCAAAGAGGCAAACTCCAAAGTAGGTGGAAGTGCCACACAACTGCTTGTGTGTGGGGTGTTTTTTACTGGACTAGACTAACATGGCTATCACTTATGGAAGTGAGATAATCATTCTCCACTCCCTCTTTTTCCCTGGCTCCCACACTCTTTGAAGGTTTTGTTCTAATCCCTGGGAATTATTTTAAACTCAATTTTATTTCCCTTTCAATCCTCTTGGTTAGCATCAGCTCATTTAACTCTGGATAGCCTTGTTATCAATGAAAATGTTCAATCCCTCTTTGAATCTTGCTAAATTCCTAAAGCCAATACCATCCTGGAATTATGGGATCTAGGCTGATTATGCACTGTCTCCAAAGAAGGGAGGAGGGGGGGAGGAAGTGTTTTTGCTTCATCAATTGAAAAAGCACTGGATAACACAATGAGCCTCAATGTCATGTTTAGTCATTTAGATGCACACAAAATGAAAGAGTGGGTATGAAATCCTGTCACAAAAGAGAGTGAATTTTTTTATAGCATTTTACACTCAGTGGCTATGTCCACACATACATCATTATTTCAAAATAACCCATTTTGAAATAAAGTCCTATTTCAAAATAAGTTAATTTGAATTAACAGCTTTAGTTCGAATTAAGGGAAAGCCTGCTTTTGAAATAACTGTTTCGAAATGGTTATTTCAAAACAAGGCCATTCAGACATGTTTTGAAACAATGGTGTTTCGAACCAATGTGTCTGAATGCCATTGTTTTGAAACAACTGTTTCAAAACAATAGCTATTTTGATTAGATGTGAGGTTTAACGGTTTTGAAATAATGGTGCGTCATGTGGACATGCCGCTTCTTGTTTCAAAATGAGACGCCTGTGTGGACATACCCAGTTTGCACAAATACTAATGAATATACAAGGTGCAAGGCAGTTGAAATGTCTTATCCTGCTTAGACTTGGAAAGCACATTACACCATCTTTGCTTTAATGTTGAATGGAGCCCCAAGTATGCATGAAAAGAAGGAAGTAACTCAGATATTGGGCTTCAGTAGCAGGAAAAATGGACACCTTTCTTTGTGGCTACTGAGAGATTTTATCACTCTGTTTACAAAGTGTGATTGCTGTTGACTAGTAAAGAAATATAGTATTGAGTCAAACATGTCTGTGCCACATATAGCATCTAGAGCAGTGGTTTTCAAACTTAGGGTTGGGACCCAGTACTGGGTCACAGACCCTCAGGCACTGGGTTGTGGTATCCCCTTCTACTGCTGCCAGATGACTGGAATGCATGCTCAAAGATGTAATTGTTGGGTCATGGGCACAAATGATTTTTTTTTAACTGTCCCAAGGAAAAAAGTTTGAAAACCACTGATCTAGAGCATTAGTTGATCTCTGAGAGAAGCCAGAGCCACTAGAGACAATAGCAGTGCTTTCCCTTACCGCGCCTCAATCCATCTGTCCTGTGTCCTATGTGTATATTCTGTGTGGAATCAATTGGTGCTAAACATTTTCCAAAATTTGGTATCTAAACAGATAAGCAGAGGAATGGACCCGCTTTTGTGGGGAACTTCCCAGGCTTGTATGCCACCCCGGTGAAGGTGGGTAGCAAAAGGATCTGAGTGCCTGCTCCCACCTCCTTTACCTCAAGGCCTGCCTGACCTCAAAGGCTCCCCTCCCAGTCTCCTGTTTGGAGGAGTCCCTGTAACCCTGACAAGGCTGGGCCCCAGAATTTCTGGAGGCTTGACCCCCACTCTTATTGTGGTCTCTCAGGACAGGGATAAGGTGTCCCCACTCCAGAGTGCTGACCACCCTGACCTCTCTTCTGGCCCACCAGTGAGTCTATGCAATTTATTTAAGCACAAAGAAATAAAGAAAACAGAGAAAAAGTGGAAAAAGATGAAAAGTAAGCCCCCAGTGCCACCCCCACTACACAGAGTCTCTGGACCTGAGAAACAGTCTCTCAGTCTGTGCTCCATGTTGTAAGCCCTCTGCCCAGGCCTGGCTGTGACTGGATGATCCAGGGGGCCAGATGCAGGCTTCAGCTGTGGCCGCAGGTCCCCAAGCTCCAGGGGCAGGGCCCTTCTTCCCAGCATCAGCCCCCCTTCACTGCTCCCCAGCTGCTCCCCACACCCAGCTCCAGATGGCTGCAACTCTGACTTGCAGCTGCTGCTCTGGTTCTGTGTGGCTCCTCTGGTCCTCCTGCTGTGGGTCTGCACTGATTGGCTCAGCTCCTTGGGCTCCTTCTCTGGCCTCCTGCACCCAGCTTCAGACAACTCTGGCTCTGTCACTGCCTCCAGCTCTGCTCAGCTCCACTTGGCTTTCTGCTGGCCCAGCTGCTGTGGGTCTGCTGCACAAATCAGCTCAGCCTGGCCTCCCTTCCTAAGTCTTCTGGCTCCCAGCTGCTGGCTGCTTAGTGTTTCCTCCTTAGCTCAGCCCCACCACACTCTCTGGCTTGCCCAGGCATGTCTAGCCTGCAGTTTCAGCTCAGGGGTGGGGGAGCACTCTCAATCAACCAGGCCATTCAGGGACACTGTCCTCTCCCACTGGCCCTGCGGCTGTCTGTTTCAGAATCCTGCTTCCAGGCAGGAGTGGCCAGTCAAAAGGTCCATTCAGTCTTAGTAAGGGGCTATCTGTCCCCTTACATACTAAACAGCTAGTTTGGTATCCAGGCTGATTATTTACCCTGAGCAAAGGTGCATGTAAATGCCTGAATTTTGCACACACCCCCCCCACAAATTCTTTAGTGTTTGACTGGAAATCTGGGATTTCTCAAACAATGGGATATTATTAATGTATTAATTGCATGGTACAACCATATGACCCCTAAAAATGTAATTGGGCAGCCAAAATGAAACTGAAGGAAACCTAGATGAACATAAGTCCAGTGAGAAAATTTTACTTGAACTGAGAGAGCACCCCAAAGTCTTAAACTGGAAATGGTTCCATTATGTCAGGTGCTATTATAAACATGGGGCCTGAGTCTCATTTGCTCCAACCCAGTGCTAAGGGGTGTAGAGGAACGCTTGGGGTGAGAGATATCAGTGAGCTATTTATGCATTCCATATTCTGGTACCAGGGCTGGCTCTACCATGAGGCAAGAGAAAGACATGGCTTCATTTGACAGTTTTTTAGGGCACCTAACCCCCCTAAAGATCAGGCTGGCTTCTGCCTCTTTAAATCATACCTAGTAGCTGAGGCACTGTTAATCAACTTGCAGCTTAAGTTATGTAGGCAGAGTGCACTTTAAATCCCTCTGCAGACAGACACTGCAGGTTTAATGAAATGCATACCTTTACAATGACACTAGCCATTGGGGACTGCAGGAAGCTCTAGTCCCAGGTCAATTTCCAAAGGGATAGCCGTGTTAGTCTAGTCAAGCAAAAAAACAACAAGGAGTCGTGTGGCACTTTGAGACTAACAGTTATTTTTTGCATATGCAAAAAATAAATCTTAGCCTCAAAGTGCCACATGACTCCTTGTTGTTTTTTTGCTAGTCCCAGGTGACATGGTCTGGGAATTGCAGGAAGTTCAAACACTCCATCTGCCCTCAAACTCAAACAGCCTGGCTGGAGCTCTCTCCTCTCTTTAATCTTCCCCTGCACTGAGCCCAAGCAGCTATCTTTCCTGGGGGACCAGGAGGAGCTGAGGTGAGAGCTGCCTGTTTCTTGAAGGGGCACCCAGAACAGTGAGCTCAGTGGGGTTCTTTGGATTGTTGTTTCAGGGCCAGGTCAGTGGGGAAAGAAGAACAGGGAAAGCAAGGGGCAGGCTTTTTAGGAATTTGTTTCCCCCCCATCTTCAAAGCATCTGACAAAGTGGGATTTTCTCCCAGGAAAGCTCATCTAGTTCCCCATGGTGGTGGTGGTGGGGGAGAGAATACCAGGGCTTGCTTACAGTAATATGATCTGGTGTAAAAAACAATTACATGTCTCTAGCTCAAAAAAGAGTCAAACTGTACACAGAAGGACAGCACTTGCTAAAGCACTTGGCTTGGCACTTGGGAGACCAAAGGTCTCTTTCTGGCTCTGCCCTGAGCTGTTTGGGAAAGCCACCCTTCCTTCCTGGGGGCTCAGTATCCTCACCTGCAAAGTAAAAATGGTGATGAGGCTTACCTCCCTTTGAAAAGTGCTTTTGAGATCTACAGCTGAAAACTGCTAAATAGACACTGAAATAATCCCTCATGCCTGTTAGATTTAGCCCTTATAGCATTGTTCATTTCAATGCAATTTGCAAAAGGGGACTGAGGAGGGCTCCCTCAACATAGCAGCAGGATCTCTTCAAGGGACAAGACAATAGACCACATTTATTTCTAAATGTAAAAAAACCACCAAACCTGACACACACAACTACATAATAGCCAGGTTAGTCTAGTTCAATAAAAACAAACAAGGAGTCCTGTGGCAAGGACTAACACATTTATTTATCACATGGAGTTTTGTGGGAGAAAATCCCACTTTGTCAGACTCTTTTTGAAGATGAGGGAAATTACAGAATTCTGTGATTCTCCTCCACTGACAAAGTGGGAGATGCTCATGCAATAAATAAACTTGTTAGTCTTTAAGTGACACAGAACTAGAGTTACCAGATGATCAACAAAAGGAGGACATGTACTCCTTTTTGCCCTGCCATCCTTCGTTCTCCAGGCATTCAGGAAACACTGCATTTTGTCCAGCTTTTTGCTGGATGCCTGGAGTCAGGGATGGCAGTTTAAAAATAGCTTTCGTGGCCAGCTCAGGGGGCTGCAGTGGGAGGGAATGAGGCCAGCCACCTCTCTCCTCCCCTCCCCTCTCTCTCTCACACACAGTACCTGGCCTGGGGGTTGGCATGCCTCTACTGGCCCCAGAGGTGCATGCACAGGGTGTCCCTCTTGCTGGGGCTGGCACCATTTAGCCTCCACTCTGCCCCCCCCCAGGCTGCCACACAGGCTCCTTGGCTGTGAGTTACTTGGCAGGTTCTTTCCCAACCCTGACCCTAAAGCTGAGCTGCCCCCTGGCTTTTGTATGGTATGTATTGTCTGATTTCTGAGAGCTAATGTGAAGGAGTAGAGACTTGAGGTTTAGGTACCCAAACTGCAGCCTTTTACATCCCAGGATTGCAATGCAAACATGTCCTGGCCTATGGCAAAGGAAGCAAGGAGTTCAGTGGCACTATAAAGACTAACCTATTTTATTTATCACTTGAGCTTTCATGGGAGAAAAATCCCACTTTGTAAGAGGCTTTGAAGAGATGGGGGAACTTGCAGAATAGGATGAAAATAAAACCAGGGGAGTGCAAGCCATGACATACCATAACATGACATGATCCCATTATTTTATGATTTTTTTTATTGTACAGAGGTCTAATTTTTGTTGCTATTCTTTGAGCATCTTTCAATTTTACTGTCTTTCCAATATCAAAAGATGATCTCTCACCAGGGCATTTTAAGACAATCAGTTACTTTTTCTTTTGTTGTGGTGTGGGCAGTTCTGTGTGCTGTGATAATATAATAGGTCTTTTTTTTTCCCTCCTTCTCTTCAGCAGCATTCATTGTTTGATATTCTACTATTCACAAAAGCTTGCCTGAAGAAATCCCTTAGTCTGTAAGGTGCCACAGGACTCTTGTTGTTTTTGCTATACCAATAAAATTGTCAGTGCTTTTAGCCATCCTGCTGTAGTTATACCAGTATAATGGAAATACCTCTTGAGGGCAAAACTCTATTATGCTCCTAGACAAGCCATGGTGGGGGTTGTTTTGCTTTATACCAGTATAAAGCTGTACAATCTTTGTGTACAGACAAACTGAGTCATTTTGCAATAGACTGCAGCCCTTCTGAGATAATTAACACTTCTTACTGATTCCTCTCCACCCAGCTCTTTCTCAAGCAAGATATTGATTAATCCACAGTTGTTTGTTCCCAATGTTCCCTAGCAATAAGGAGGCCTGGGCAGTAGCTGGGGGGGTGTCAGGCATTGGGGGGGCTAGGGCGAAACTGTGAAACCATCGGCTGCTTTACAGAATTGTTGAAAATTGCTGAATTTTTTTTCAGCATTCCTGGACATAATGCCAATGTAGAATAGGTTTTCTCTCTATCAATGTTCAGTGGACAAAGGAGAGGAATAGATTATTGGTTAAATCTGTGAGGGGCATGATATTAATTCAGTATAATCTGAATGACGTGTCATGTGAGGAATTTAACATGTATATTCTTGACAATGATAGCCTACTGACAAACAGGTTTAGCTGATAAATATCAAGAATAGGCTTTACCAGTTTGAATGGTATAGTTTGGTCAATTAAATGCTATTGTGACATTGCTGACACAAATTGTATATTCACAACAATACTCACTTTATTGTGTTAGTTTTGTATTATACATCTTTTTTTTACAGTTAATGTGCCTAAGAATATATCTGTTCAGCTTGTTCTCCGTTTTCTCATGCTTTCATGCATTCATTAATCATTACCCATTTCCACACTTTTATATAATAATGACACTTTCATTAATACATTTTCTCTATGTCCTCCTTTTCCCACTTCCCTGTCCTCCTTTCCATGCTTTATCTGGTAACCCTACACAGAACTCCTTGTCTCTTTTTACAAAGATATGCTGATTGAGGTAGGTCAGAGGAGACAAATCACCTTTCCCAGAAAGGGAGGGGTGAGGAGTGAAAAACTCTTCCAAGCATCAAAGGGGCAGCCTTGTTAGTCTAATTCAGCGCAAAAAAAAAAAAAAAAAGCAAGGTGTCCTGTGATTGACCCCCTGCAGCTCCCCACCAATTCCATTCTCACAGACACCCACACTAGCCTCTGCCACCCACTCCCATCTGCCCAGAGAGATGCATCCCAGCCTCCCCCACCAAGTCCATTACCTGCATGTACACCTGCACCAACCTCCCATGCTGAGCCCCATTCACCTGAGCCTTCCCAAACCCCCTACTCCAATACCATTTAAAAACTCCAACTCCAGCCTCTCCCACCCCAACCTCCACCACTTATCCCATTACTGCAGAAATATGAACCCCAGCCTCTCCACATACCCCAATCCCCAAAACACCCATTCTAGCCTCCCCGTTCACTCCATTCATCCACTCCAAGGACTTAGATGAAGATGAAATGATACAACAATTTGCTGCTGTTAAAGCCCAAAAAGTTACTCCTTGAAGCTGAAATTTTACTATGTACATGATAAATGTTACTTTAAATCAGTATTGCTTTTTATTTTTGTATTTAGATTAAAGGAATGAATTGATTTTGCTATTTGAATTTTAAGTTGCAAATACAATTTGGAAAGTCTTTTTAAGCTTATGTGAATGAGATGGGGGGGGGGTGCCAAAGCAAAACTTCGCTCAGGGCACCAGAACCCCTTGAGCCAGCCCTGTTTGGTACTATAAAAATAGTAGGCCTGACTCAAATTGTAATTTAGTGCAACATCAATTTAGCATTAATGAGGAGTACTCCTTGATATAAAAGGAACAAACAAGAAGGCTGTGGCACTTTTAAAGACTAGAATATATTTATCATATGAGCTTTCATGGCAGAAAATCCCACTTCATCAGACAAAGTGGGATTTTCTCCAACGCCATCTCATGTGATAAATAAATGTTAGACTTTAAACGTGTCACAGGACTACTTGTTTTTGCTGAACTCAGCTAACACTCCTACTCCTCTGGAACTTATAAATGTAACAGGTACAGTCTAACACTCTGGCCAATGCCTGCTTCAGCTAAGGAAAAAAACCATCTGTTATAGGTTAGTTTTGTTCAGAATAGGTATCAGACTTGTAAGACTATTTAGTGTTTAAATTCTGTATAATGCTTGTAAATTGCTGGCTACATTAATCTCACTTGTAATGTCCATATTTCATGCTATAAGAAAATAGGCAAGTTTTGCTTTGTAACTTGGGAAATATTTGTTCTGAACTTGTGAACCCAGGCCAGAAATCATCCTATGCACCATTCAGGAAGTTATCAAGATTAGACGGGCCTGTGAGATGGGCCTGCTGGGAAAACCACCTGAATATGCAAAAATCAGGGCAAGCTGCAAGAAGGAGAGCAGATTCTCCCAGCACTGGTGGGTTACCTTGAGAGAAACTCCACAACCAGTCACAAACGATGCTGCTGATTTCCCCCATAATGGATATCAAGAAGCCACTGAAAATATACTCAGCCCCCTTTGTTACTTGGTAGCTCTGTGTTCTTGGAGAATCAGGGCATAGCATCCAGCCACTGAGACTCGCTCCCCCACCCCATCACCTTCATCCTATGCTTGAACCAAAAACAATGAAAGGCAGTGGGGGATGCACTTAAAACCCCTTTGAACAAGGGTGCTGGAATTAGGGCAACTCCTCTAGCCTCATCCACACGAAAGATGTGAGCCATTAGCACACTGAATGGACAGCATAAACTTCACTTGCATCAAGGATGGAACCAGAATTAGCATACTGAATGGGGAGCCATGTTCCAAGGCAGGAGTCGCACTGAACTCGGGGCCTGGCAAAGCAGAGAAGCACTGCATGATGGAGGATCCCTGCTCCTGAGACAAATGAATTCGTGCCTGGACACACCCAGCCCAGCAGTTATCAGACCAATTCTAGTCAATAGATCTTCAATTGATATCCAACATACTGAATCTGCCTGATTACATTGTAAACTCCTTTAAAGGAATGCCACCCATCACCAGGAATGATCAGCTCCTGTTGTTTTTGTTTAGGCGGACACCTCTTGTATGTTCCTTAAATCATTATTTACTCAAAAACAACCTAGTGTTCTGCCTTAAACCATTGTTTCTTCCCTATAAAAATCCCTGCCAAGTTAGTTAGTTAGTTTAGACAATCTATTCTGATGCCTGATCTGGTGCCTGAAGCTACAAGCTGCTTCAGGTCCACTGGGATGTCACTTTCTCCTTGCTGATCATGGTGAAGGTTCTGCCTGTCTCTACTCCAGACCGTAAGCTGAACAGCCTGGTTACTGGGTACCTTTTGAGCTGCACTGAGTGGTGAGACATTCTCCCTTTTGCTTCTTTGTTTTTCCCTGGTCCAACTATAACTCCCTAAATCTGATCTTTTTGTAATCCGCTTGAGCTAGCTTTCCCCAATACTATAATTGAAACTGGGTAATATTATAACTGTTTGATCATTTTCCTCTTTTGTATGGTTATCAATATTGTAACTGTTTGGGCATTTTTCGTTCCTCTTAAAATTATTCTTAATTATTCTCAATGCTTTTTTTGCTTCAGTTTTCACAGGCAGGGTCAGCTCCCAGCCCACTACCATGGGTATGGCAGATGGGAGAGAAGAAGACAGGCCCTTGGTGATGGAAGGTCAGGTTAGGGACTGCTTAAAGAAGCTGTATGTGCACAAGTCCATTGGGACGGACAAACTGCATCCATGGGTGCTGAGGGAATTGGCCGATGAGATAGCAGCACTGCTGGCTGTTATCTTTCAAAACTCATGGAGAACAGGGGAGGTGCCAGAGAATTGGAAAAGAGCAAATGTAGTGCCTATTTTCAAGAAAGGGGAAAAAGGAGGATGTGGGGAATTAGAGACCTGTCAGCCTCACCTCAATCCCTGGCAAAATTATGGAGCAGATTCTTAAAGAATCCATCCTCAAACACTTAGAAGAAAATAAAGTGATCAGGAACAGTCAGCATGGATTTACCAAAGGTAAATCATGCCTGACCAATCTCATTTCCTTCTATGAGCAGATGACTGGTTTTCTGGATGCAGGAAAATCTGTTGATGTGAAATACCTTGATTTTAGTAAGGCTTTTGATACGGTTTCCCACAGCATTCTCATTGGCAAATTAAGGAAGTATGGGTTGGATGGGTGGACTATAAGCTGGGTAGAAAACTGGCTAGATCAATGGTTTCAGTGTGTAGGAATCAATGGTTCCATGTCTAGCTGGTGACCAGTCACGAGTGTTGTGCCCCAGGGGTCAGTCCTGGAGCCGGTTCTGTTCAACATTTTCATCAATGATCTGGATGATGGAATAGACTGCACTCTCAGTAAGTTCGCGGATGACACCAAGCTGGGGGGAACAGTAGACACATTGGAGGGCAAGGACAGGATTCAGGGAGACCTAGATAAATTGGAACAATGGGCCAATAAAAATCTCATGAGGTTCAATAAGGACAAGTGTAAAATCCTGCATGTGGGACGGAAAAACCCCATGCACTGCTATAGGCTGGGAAACATTCAGTTAAGTAGCAGCAGTGTAGAAAAGGACTTGGGGGTCATGGTGGATGGGAAGCTAGATATGAGTCAGCAGTGTGCTCTTGCTGCCAAAAAGGCCAATGGCATACTGGGCTGCATGAAAAGAAGTATTACCAGCAGATCAAGGGATGTGATCATTCCCCTCTATTCTGCACTGGTGAGGCCACATCTAGAATACTGTGTTCAGTTTTGGGCTCCCCACTACAAAAAGGACAGGGACATGCTAGAGAGAGTTCAGAAGAGGGCAACCAAAATGATTAAAGGGCTGGAGCGCAAGCCCTGTGAGGAAAGACTGAAAGCATTAGGCTTATTTAGTCTGCAGAAGAGAAGATTGAGGGGGGATTTGATAGCAACCTTCACCTACTTGAAGGGATGCTCTAAGGAAGATGGAGCTCGACTGTTCTCGGTGGTAACAGAGGACAGAACGAGGAGCAATGGTCTCAAGTTGCAGTTAGGGAGGTCGAGGCTGGTATTAGAACTTTTTTACTAGGCGAGTGGTGAAGCATTGGAATGAGCTGCCTAGGGAGGTGGTGGAGTCTCCATCTTTGGAGGTGTTTAAGGCCCGGCTGGACAAAACCATGACTGGGATGGTTTAGTGGGAGTGGTCCTGCCTCTGGCAGGGGGTTGGACTAGATGACCTGTGAGGTCCCTTCCAACCCTATGATTCTATGACAAGCTTTATGTACCTGTCACTAAAGTAATTTTCCTAATCAAGCTGATTGCCAGACTTCCTCTGTGTTCTTGGCTTTCCTATATTGCTCTGCAGCAACACTCCTTTTACCTAGCCAAAGATCCCTGTGATGCCCAATTCCTTGTAAGGTTTGCTCATTAAGGGGTTACCAGCATGCTGAACCTGTGGCATATAAGGGTGACAGCTGAAAGTGCTGTTTTGACTTAACCTGCTCAGATGCATAGTCTAGTCTGGTGCAGTACAGGGGCACCTAAGAGTAGCAGCAGGCAAGTGCTGTGTAACCCAGCCTGCTGCGTTCAGGCACACAAGGGGTCAGCTGAGAGTGCTGTTAACCCTGGTCCACTCAGTTGCACTTACAAACCCAGTCTTGGGAAATTAGACTCCTGCAAGTGTGGCTCCATTGGGAGGGATTTGCAGAAGGGAGAAATTAGCGCCACACAAGTGCCACAAGCAGTACACTAATAGAATTGCAAGCCCCCCTCCAGAGGAGGTGACCCTAATAAATGAGGAGAACCTGAGTTGATAGGCAAAGTTGGAAGTATTTGTTCTGAACTTGTGAACCCAGGCCAGAAATCATCCTATGCACCATTCAGGAAGTTATCAAGATTAGATGGACCTGTGACATGGGCCTCCTGGGAAAACCACCTGAATATGCAAAAATCAGGGCAAGCTGCAAAAAGGAGAGCAGATTCTCCCAGCACTGATGGGTTACCTTGAGAGAAACTCTACAACCAGTCAAACAATGCTTCTGATCCTCCATACTGGACATCAAGAAGCTACCATAAATATACTCAGCCCCCTTCATGACACATCAGCTTTCCCAGTCCCCATCTAGCCACTGGGTCGCTTAAAGAAATAGGTTCTCCTAACTTCAAAATTTCAGCCACATCAGCCAGAACAATATAGGCCTGGATCTTCCCCAAAATACCACACTTCCAGTCAGTCCTTTAGTAATTAAAACAAAAGCCTTAATATAAAAGGAAAAGAAACAATGTTTCGGGTCAAAGTGGATCACATACATATGTTATAGAGTCCATAGATGTTAAGTTCTTGAAGAATCTGGAGTCTGCAGGTCTTAGACATACATCCAATACCTAGATGGGTTTAAGTCCTTGTTTCACAGCTTCAGTTGTTAGAAATCCAGTTTAAAGGAATAGAGACCAAATAGGCCAGGTGTAGAGTTGGTTCTGATTCTCCTCTGAGAATTAGCAGGGTGGTTTCCAGGCCAGTGCTGCCTGGGATCTCAGTCCTGCAGCCCAAACTTTCCCTGAGAATCTTGGACAGACATGAGATAAGGGGATTATGTTTCCCCACTTCCTCTTGTAGTTGTAGCATGGTGGGCATTTGCCAGTCATTCCTTCATGGGCTTTGATGACAGGTCCCAGGTACTTTCTTAAGTGGAAAATAGAAATGACTATTGTCTTTCAAAGTAAAACCTTTACCTCCATGGCACAACAGGTAATTACCTGCATTAGCACCATTAACAAACAATTTACCTTGGTACATCCAAGATCTATTTAGATGTTAAATTTCTCTCTTGACCCCTTCCAACAGAACAATGGTAACAGATAGGGAAGCCGTTCATTCACCTTGCTAACCTGTAACAGGATACATGTGAACATCGTCAGGAAACCACTAGTGATACACATGCATACCAAAGCTCTAGCCTACTTGTAACACTACTATTGTATTTTCCTATAATATGTCTTCAAAGGTTAGATTTGGGTCATGTATTTTAGAAGATGGCTTGGCCTCCTTATGCCTAGCATGACAAGGCCATTAAGGAACAAGGAAAAACAAAAGATTGGTGAATAGTCTTATGACACACTGGAAATGCTATGTGCAAGGGAACTCTTTTCCTAGATTGGAAGACAACATGTAAAAGAGAAAACAGGATCACAAGAGAATTTGTCATCTCTTTGAACTCTCTGAGAGCCAAAAACTCTAAAGCAAGAGATTTCCCAGGTTATCTCTGGGTTTGCCTTCAAAACCATTTTGAGTTGACTGATCACTACAATTCTGTCACTCTTGAGAGTTAGATTGTAACTCATTTGTGTGTATATCTTTCCTTGCTTTAATCTGTAAATAACTCTAATTTCTTCTTACTAGTGAATAAACCTTTAGATAGTTTATTCCAGGATTTGCTACAGGACTGAACTTGATATAAAATCTAGGATACCAGGTGATCTGGGGCACATGACTGGTCTCTTGGGACTGAAAACAACTGGCATATTTTCTGTTTTATGGTATAAGTCCCCATTTATCTCTAACCCCAGCTTGCCTATGTGGCAAGACAGACTGGTGAGCCTAAAGGGATGGTCTGTGACTCTGTGGTAAGATTTGTATGGTGATCCAGGAGTTCACATTTGTTACTGGGTTGGTGAAATATAATCATAGATCATACCATCAGTTCTGGGTGTATGCTCTGCTTTTAGGCATTTTGCCCTGAAGTAAGCACTCAGTCATGAGTGACTCCAGGCAATATGACAACAGCAGGTATACATTAAAAGGAATCAAGTGGAAGTCACTTAGTATATAAAATAACTTGTCATGTGGTTAAGTACATTGAGCACATTCTAACATTTTGAGACTTGGAATTCACAAGAGGAGCAAAAGGGGCTCCTTTCATTTTTATGACTGCCAAACCAGTCCTCCTTCCTAGTGCTACCATATCAATGATGGCATCAAAAAGGAAGGAAAAAAACCACAAAAAACAATAGGCTTTTTTCAGGTATTATAAATATGAAAGAGAAATGTTCAAAAGTCAGTGTTAATTGCTTGCACATTTCTACATCTGGTTCTAACAGATAAAGGTCCTATGAGTGAAGCGGTGTAAAAATAATGCTATAAAAGCTTATATTGATACAGACACACTGGTGATTCACAGGCTGATGGTGAAAATGATCTGGGATGAAATTTCCCATTTAAAATAAGCATTTGTTTTCAATTCCTCATGGTTCCATTAATTGGAAGCTGAGAGGTGGTGGTTTTCTTTCTTGACATGCTTTTCTATAGACATCATCCGCAAACTTACTAAGTATGCAATCTATCCCATCAACCAGATCATTAATGAAGATGTTGAACAGAACTGGCCCCAGGACCGACCCCCTGGGGCACACCACTCGTTACTGGTTGCCAACTTGACATGGAGCCATTGATTCCTACACGCTGAAACTGTTGATCTAGCCAGTTTTCTATCCACCTTACAGTCCACCTATCCAACCCATACTTCCTTAATTTGCCAATGAGAATGCTGTGGGAAACTGTATCAAAAGCCTTGCTAAAGTTGAGGTATATCTCATCAACAGCTCTTCCCGCATCCACAAATCCAGTCATCTCATCATAGAAGGCGATGAGGTTGGTCGGGCATGATTTACCCTTGGTGAATCCATGCTGACTGTT
>ML681979.1:32621295-32692797 GCA_007922195.1 Podocnemis expansa | reverse complement strand
TTGATATACTTGTAGAACCCCTTCCTGTTATCCTTCACATTCCTTGCAAGCTGCGACTCCATTTGTCCTTTGGCCTTTCTGATATTATCCCTGTAGTCCTGAGCAATGTCTTTATATGCCTGCTTAGTCAGCTGTCCTAGCTTCCACTTCCTGTAAGCTTCCTTTTTATGCTTCAGCTCAGTGCAGAGCTCTCTCAAGCCACTCTGGGCGCCTTCCACATTTGCTATACTTTCTCTTTATCGGAATTGTATCTTCCTGTGCTCTTAGCAGGGTTTCTTTAAAAGGCAGCCAACTCTCTTGGACATATTTCCCCTTCAAATCAGCCTCCCAAGCGATCCTGCCCATCAGTTCCCCGAGGGAGCCAAAATCTGCTTTTCTGAAGTCCAGGGTCTGCGTTTTGCTTCTTTCCTTCCTTTCTTTAATCAGCATCTTGAACTCAATCATCTCATGGTCACTGCTACCCAGGTTGCCATTCACTTGTACTTCCCTGATCAATTCTTCTCTATTTGTGAGTAGCAGATCGAGAGGTATAAGGCCCCTAGTTGGTTCCTCCAGCATTTGTACCAGGAAGTTGTCCTCAACACTCTAAAAACTCCCTGGATTGCCTGTGCACTGCTGTATTGGCCTCCCAGCAGATGTCAGGGTAATTGAAGTCCCCCATGAGAACCAGGGCCTGTGATCTAGAAACTTCTGCCAGTTGTCCATAGAATGCCTCATCCACCTCCTCCTTGTTGCTCTCCCCTCTAAACTTAACCCACAGACTTTCAACTGGCTTGTTTCCACTTTCATAATGAAGCTCTGAGCAGTCATAAAGTTCTTTGACATATAGTGCTACTCCTCCGCCTCTCCTTCCCTGCCTGTTCTTCCTGAACAGTTTATACCCATCCATTGCAGAGCTCCAGTCATGCAAACTATCCCACCACGTCTCTGTTATCCCAATTATAACATAGTTCTTTGTCTGCACCAGTACTACCAATTCTTCCTGCTTGTTTCCGAGCTCCTTGCATTCATGTTTAGGCACCTAAGATACCAGGCCCATTGCCCTACTTTCCCATTTTGATTTTTAACTCTATTGTATCTACCTTCCTGCATTTTCTCTTGGTGTTGACCTCCCGCACTTGCCTCAGGTATTAGGGCTTCATTAGAGCACCTAAAATTGATTTGATTCCCCCTGCATGTTCCAACTACCCTCTCTTCCATCCCTGGAGTTACAGCCCCAGCACCCCCCAAGTTCCATCCCTTCCCCCTCATTCACTTACCTGTGGGCTTTGGTCTCCTTCCCCCGGCAGACCTAGTTTAAAGCCCTCCTCACTAGGTCAGCCATTCAACGTCCAAATACGCTCTTCCCCTTCCTCAAAAGATGGAGTCCATCTCTGCCTAGCAGTCCTTCTTCCTGAAACAGCAACCCATGGTCAAGGAAGCCAAAGCCCTCCTGACAACACCATCTTTGCAGCCAGGCATTCATCTCCAGGATGCATCTGTCTTGGCTCAGGTCCTACCCTTGACTAGAAGAATTGAGGAGAACACCACCTGTGCTCCAAACTCCTTCACCTGTGCTTCCAGAGCCCTGAAGTCACCTTTGATCTGCTGAGGATCACCTCTCACAGTATCATTGGTTCCCACATGGATGAGAAGCATGGGGTAGTAGTCAGAGGGGCGGATGATTCTCGACAGTCCCTCCATAACGTCGCGGATGCGGGCACCTGCCAGGCAGCATACCTCTTGAGATCTTGTCAGGACAACAGATGGGTTCCTCCATCCCCCTCAGAAGTGAGTCCCCAACCACCACAACTCTACGTTTCCTCTTAGCTGTGGTGGCTGTGATCCTCCCAGCCTCGGGGATGCATGGCCTCTCCTCTTCCACCTCCTTCAATGTCTCTAGCAGCGCATAATGACCCTTCATCACAATGGAGGGTGGGTTGTGAGCACAGGTGGAGCACTGTCTGCTGTCAGAGGTAACCTGCTGCCAGTGTCCTCCCCCTGCCGCAGGCTCCAAATCCATCTCCAGTGTTGTGGCAGTAGTCTCTGGCACCTGGATAGTGCCCTCCATCTTGCACATCTCCTCGTGGATGCTGTCGAGGAACTTCTCCAGGGTGTGGATACTCCTGAGCCAAGACACCTCCTTCTGTAACTCTCCCACCTGCCTCCTGAGAGATTCCACCAGCAGGCACCTGTCACATTTGATTCATCTCACCAGCCTGATCGTCAGTGACGGAACTGCAAGCCACAGTCCCTGCAAGTCCACACCAGGATCTGGGTAGAGATATCTATGGTCAGGATGTCTGTCTGGCTACAGGCACAGGTGGAGGAGACAGGAAGGGGCGCTGGCAGCAGTGCGGCTCCTCTTCACCATCGTGGTCTCTCAAACTCGCCTGTTTCCTGTCCCCTGTTCGCAAGCTCCCTCTAGTTGCTCAGCTACTGGCTTTTAAAGCCTTCTCTGCCTAGGTCAGCCCTTGCCCCTCGTTAAACACACAGGGGAAGGGTGATCACAAGGCTGATTTGAGGCTGGTGCTCAAAGGTTATCAGGGAACAATAGTGGAAACAGCCCCCACCCACAGCAAGAAACAACTAACAGAAGTCAGCTGTGGGGAAAAAGTCACAAACACACAGTTAACAAACCCCCAGCTAAGCTTCGCTCTGTCCCTTGCTGCTTTAGCTAGAGGATCACCTTCACCTCCTTCCCGGGGCTTCACAAACTCCTTCCCTCTCAAACTCCCCTGTTACAGTCCCCTTGCAAACAGGGGACAGCAAAGGTGGATAGAAAACTGGCTAGATCAACAGTTTCAGCATGTAGGAATCAATGGCTCCAGGTCAAGTTGGCAAGCAGTAACGAGTGGTGTGCCCCAGGAGTCAGTCCTGGGGCCAGTTCTGTTCAACATCTTCATTAACTATCTGGATGATGGGATAGATTGCACACTTAGTAAGTTTGCAGATGATACCAAACTGGGGGGAATGGTAGATACCCTGGAGGGCAGAGACAGGATTCAGGGAGACCTAGACAAATTGGAGCAGTGGGCCAATAGAAATCTCATGAGATTCAACAAGGACAAGTGCAAAATCCTGCACTTGGGACGAAAAAACCCCATGTACTGCTACAGGCTGGGGAGTGATCAGCTAAATAGTAGCACTGGAGAAAAGGACCTTGGAGTCATGGTGGATGGGAAGCTGGATATGAGTCAGCAGTGTGCGCTTGCTGCCAGAAAGGCCAATGGCATACTGGGCTGCATCAGAAGAAGTGTTGCCAGCCGATTGAGAGATATGATCATTCCCCTCTATTCTGCACTAGTGAGGCCACATCTGGAATACTGTGTCCAGTTTTGGGCTCCCCACTACAAAAAGGATATGGAGCAATTAGAGAGAGTCCAGTGGAGGGCAACAAAAATGATCAAGGGGCTGGAGCACAAGCCCTATGAAGAGCGACTGAAGGAGCTAGGCTTATTTAGCCTGCATAAGAGAAGACTGAGGGGGGATTTGATAGCAACCTTCAACTACTTGAAGGGATGCTCCAAGGAGGATGGATCTCGACTGTTTTCAGTAGTAACAGAGGACAGAACAAGGAGCAATGGTTTCAAGTTACAGATGGGGAGGTCCAGATTGGATATTAGGAAAAACTTTCTTACTAGGCAAGTAGTGAAGCATTGGAATAAGCTACCTAGGGAGGTGGTGGAATCTCTGTCTTTGGAGGTGTTCAAGGCCCAGCTGGACAGAACCCTGGCTGGGATAATCTAGTGGGGGTGGCCCTGCTTTTTTTTGTCAGGGGGTTGGACTAGATGACCTCATGGGGTCCCTTCCAACCCTATGATTCTATAGGGCTCAGGCTTGCAAAGCGCTTTAGAAGTCAACTTGGATAGAATTTTTTAAAACACTTCCAGACATAACAGTAGCATTTTTAAAAAGCAATGAAGAAGGTTAGGTGCCCAATGTATACTGGCATTTTTTTTTTAAATGTTGGCGTAGGAGCCTAAAACTCATTTTAAAAATTGAGTTAGGTTAGACATTTTTTTTATTGTTTTCTATCCCCATCCCCCCAATAAAAGATAAGGGGAACAACAGAAAAGATACAAGAATAAACAAGTGAAGGAATGTAAGTAGTTCTTAAGTTTAATCCTCCTATCCACTTCTGGCCAAAAGAATTGTATTCTGAGATAGTCCCCCCAGACACACAAGCCAGTGTGGCTACAGAAAGCCCAAATTTCCAGCAGCATTCTGTTTTAGCAGGGCCTATGAATTGCAATCCTGTAATCTGTGATGAGGAATACAAACCCCATGGTGACCTGAAGGGATAAAAAGGCAGTTCCTGGCCCATATAATTGAGCATGCTCCAGCTGGAGGAGCCCGATAAAAGAAAGCTCAGACAGCTAAGTGCTAGTAGACAGGCTGCAAGACCAGAAGAATCTTCAAGAAAGCTCAACAGATGGAGAGGCCTAAGAGGGGGCCACACACTTGAAGAAGCAGTAGGTGTTGCAGGGACCTGATCATTTGGGATGCTGTTTGTGATGTTATTGACTGTTTGGGGTGTGGTTGCTACAGCCCAAACTGAAAGTTCACATATGTAGGTAAAACAAACAAGGAGTCCTGTGGCACTTTTGAAGGCTAAGAAATTTATTTATTGTGTGAGCTTTTGTGGGAGAAAATCCCATTTTGTCAGCCACTTGAAGATGAGGTGGTAGGTTTAAATGACTGGTAGGATGAACCTGCTTGTCTTACCTCCCACAGGGCCCTGGATTGGGATCCCTTATCATGCCCTACTTAAAACCAAAACCCCAGCTGCAGTTGGGAGGCACAAGCACTGCTGACATGGAGGCAGGAGCCAGGTAATGTGATTGCTCTCTGAGAGAGACACGAGGCAATCAGGTGCACTAACCCCTAGGCTAATGGCCATCTGAGCCCCCTATCATATAACTTAGGTGGGACCAATGTGAACAAATATAATTTTCTGTTGCATCACATTTAATTATAGTTAATGGTGGTTTTTTTTTTTTTTAACATTTTGCAAGACACTACCACACTGTCTAGAAGTCAAGGATGCACACACATCTTTGTTCTAGTCCTGGGGGCAATCAATCTAAGTTAGGGAGCATCTTTTGGGCCAGAAAGGTGCAGGAGGCTATAGCTGGTCAAGGGAAAGTCTTTACATCAACCACAGTTCTGGAATGTCTGGTGCTCCCAGCACATCTGGACCAAATATATCCCTCAAGAGATGTTTAAGCTGCAGGTAATGCATTAAAAGTAAGTGTTATGGCACTTGAAGACTAAGGTTTATTTATCACATGATCTTTTGTGGGAGAAAATCCCACTTCATCAGACACTTTGAAGCATCTAATGAAGTGGGATTTTCTCCCATGAAAGCTCATGTGATAAATACATCTGTTTAGTCTTTAAGTGCCACAAGACTCCTTGCTTTTTTATTTTACTAGACTAAAATGGCTGCCCCATTTGGAACTAGGTAAAGCATTGCAGCTGATAGGCTGTGTTGTAGTTAGAGTGCTCGGGATGACAGATGCTAATCCTGAGAGTCAAACCTGAGACACCTCAGATTATCTACTTGTCAATTCAATCTCTTCACATTAATGGTTTGTCAATTTTCAACAATGTTTAGGGTTAATAAAGATGAATAGCTTTACATTTCCTAGACAAACTGACCCATGTTTGTCTGGTAGCTAATACTGTAGCACAGTGGTTCTCAACCTCTTGTGGGTCACGACACACTTGGCAGCATTTTGTGACCCTACAAGACACGATAGACCACACATCCCAAGCCAAATCCAGCCATTTCTCTCACCCTAAGTGTGTCACGGAGAGCATGTCCACACAGGCTTCTTATTTTGAAACAACAGAGGTTGTTTCAAAATAAGAAGGGGCATGTCCACACAATGCACTGTTGTTTTGAAACTGTTAAACCTTGCATCTAATCGAAACAGCCGTTGTTCCAAAACGGTTGTTTCAAAACAACGGCATTCGGACACGTTTCGAAACAACATGTCTGAACAGCCTTGTTTCGAAATAACCATTTTGAAACAGCTATTTTGAAAGCAGGCTTTCCCTTAATTCAAATTAACACTGTTAATTCAAATTAATTTATTTTGAAATAAGGACTTTATTTCAAAATAACTCATTTTGAAATGGGTTATTTTGGAATAATAATGTCTCTGTGGACATAGCCTTACTGCTCTGTGATTGAGAACTGCTGCTGTAGGGGATGCTTTACAACCAGAATGATGATAGGCTGACGCCAATATTCCTTCTCATTGAAGCAGATGGACCAACTCCCATTCCAGCAACAGTCGGGGTGAGGTCTGTACTGTTATGTTTTGGAGCTACAGTGCTGCCAGGCTAGAGATAAAGGCTGTCTGCTAATCTGGTGAGTTAGGGAAATGGAAGCCTACGCATGTGATTGGGAGTTGCAATTTACATGAAGCCAGTCTTGGCCTCCCACCCAACTTCCAGAGAATTATTTTTAAAATGTTGTTGTTACTATTCCATTTTATGTTAGGCAAATTAACTAGGAGACTCCTGGAATGTAAGAGCATTCAGGGAAGTGCATTAATTTTGATATTAATTTGGTCCCCAAGGATAAGCATTCTCCATCTGTCCAAATCTCTCTCTCTAGCTGGGCTAAAATGAACTTTAGATTAATTATGTCCTATTGACTTTCAAAGAACTTTGCCTTGTAGAAGCCAGATTTTTAAAAGATATTTAGTGCCTAAGGATGCAGATAGGAACTTAAGGTAGATTTTTTTTTTTTTGTCCTACTAGACAACTATCTGCCTCTTTAGGTGTCCAAACATTTCTTAAAAACTGGCCTCAAGGGCTCAGCTCAATAAATGAGCAGCATTAGGAACCTAAGAATGGGATTCATAGAAGCCAGCATGATGAGTAGGGAACCAGATAAGCTTGCCTAGAACAGGGGAGCTGTGGGTGGGCACGTGCCCACTGGGTTGGCCAATAGGCCTGCCCACTGCTGCGCTCAGCAATGGTGTAAGCTTGGCTGCCTCAAACACAGACCAGCCAGCAAAGGGTGGCCATGGCTGCAAGTGGAGGCAATGTGTCAGGCAGATGGGTGGGGGTTGCTAGACAACAGGAGCATCAGCAGAAAGCATCCTGGCACATGACTGGAAGCAGGCCTGACCAGGCCCAACCTGCAGAGTAAGGGATCTGACCAAAAGGTGAGAGCTGGCTACTCCCTTGGTCTAGAGGAAACTTATTTTAGACAAAGTAGAGCAATTTTGGCTGTGTTTTGTGCAGTTTAGGTGGGCATCAAGGACATCTGCTGGATTAGACCCTATAGGCAAGATGAGGGGGAGCAGAAGCTTTGTTTGTGAATCCTGGTATGGGCATCAGCTAGACACCGAGCAGCTCAGCAGCATTAGGATTTAGGCAACTCTCGGTGTGGAATTCAGCAGGGACTCGTGCCTGTGGAACTTTGCCCTCAGAAATGTGGATGCTTGGGGATTTTAGGGCCTTATAGGGTTTTGGTGATCACAGTGGTGGATAGGGGTGTAAGACCATTTTGAGAATCTAACCCTGAGTGCCCAAGTCAGCTTTAGAAATGGGATATAGGCTTCAAAATCAAATTGACACCTTTGTAAGTGGTATCCTCTGTACTCCATTGATTCCCCTTTGAAGTCACAGGGGCTGTGTACCATTTCAGGGGTCTATCTGCTTATGTGGACCTCCCTACAGGTTTGCAGCCTTACACATATCCTGGAGACTACCTTTGTAAATACAATACAATACATTCATTACAACATATTCATTCCATGTTACTGTTCAGAACTTTCCTGTGAAACCTATAGAGTTTTGAGTTCTGCTGCTGACCACATAGTTCTACAAACTTCTCTGCATCTGTTTCCTCCTCCTTTGCCTTGCAAGATCTGCTGACTTTTTGAAAGAAAAGATCAAGAAGGTTTGACATGGCATCCTTTCTTTCCTCTTTTGAATTTGTCTTTTAGCTTCCCATTCTCAAGCATAATGTTTCAATTTTCATGTCCCCACTCTCAGGGACTTTAAACAGTTATGGTCTCACATGTATACACTGCTGACTGTTCCTCCTCTTTCAACTGTGTTAAAGATGTTAGTCTTGAATGTTCTTTTGCCCTGATACTACCACAAATTTCCATGTACTTTCTTCCTTGCTGCGTCTGATGTACAGAATGACTTCTTTGAGTTCATGAGACCAATACTACCATCATAATACAAATAATAAAATATACATCAATTTAAATAGATCACCTATGAATGTGTCTTGGCTAAAGCTAGACTGTAGGTAGGATTTATTTCCCAAAATCTACTACTGAGTATATTTCTTCTTTAATAACAAGTTTTGCTACCCAAAGTACTAAAATCATAAAGGCATTCAGAGTACAATATTCTTGAAGTGCTGATATCATATATATCCATCTAGCATTGAACATCTGTTGGAGAGTTGATCTGACACCAGACTTACCTGTCAATTCTAACATTTTTCTTGTTTTGCTTATGTTGTCTGAAATGAGAAGGGCATCATCCATTTGCACCACTTCTTGTTTCTTGGCACTTGCAGATGCTTTGTTCTAAGAAAACTCTCTGCAAGACTAAAAAAAAGCAAAAATGCACATGAAAGGAAGTTTCCATGTTTGTGTGTGAAATGTGTTGAGGAGGAGAGATGAAAAGCGAATGGATGCACACTTCTTCCAAGCGCTGCTTCATGCAAAGAGAATGTGAGTTTCTCCCAATTCTGCATGTGAAAAGTAAGTTTGAACTGGGATTTCTTGTGGGTTGCAGTGTATAATAGGTTTAAAATATCCAAAGGAAATTAAATGCTCTGTTTTATGGAATTATAAAATGAATTTGACTTCTAATGATAAGCAGTCTTGTCTTCAGAACCTCTTACTTTAATTTTGGCTCCCAGATACATGACTGTTTGACATCCACTGTTTCTTTCCAAGGAATTCCTAGGAAACATCAGACCCATTGTTTTGTAAACACAGTCACATACCCATAAATCTCACACACTTTCATTGCTCAAGATCTCTGACAAATAAAGGTCATTGGTAAAACAAATATTTTTAGACAGAGAAATGCTTACTACTCACAAGAGCCCACATTCTTACATTTACAACCTTTATATTCATGAGGTTTTCATCACAATGTCTTGATAGAAATCAGGTATGATGCGATATAGTTGTAGTGAATACTTGAGCTGGCCAGAAACTAGCATTTTCCTTCTCTTGGAAATTACAAAAATAAAAAAGACCCAAAATGAAATGAAAAATGAAACTTTCTACACAACAGGACTTCTGAAACTTTGCTTGGGAAAAGCTGAGATGGCATTCATTTCAGCATTTTCAAAGCACATGCAAGACTCCCCAATCTGTCCAAAGTCCTAACAGTCCGCCAGGCAGCACCAGCTGTGAAGCTGTTCACTTCATAGGCTGCCTTTCATCTGGAATCTACTGGAAACTAGGCTGCCTTGGACCATGGGCCTGAAAGTTTGGTATCTGGGCATTCATGGCTCCAGCTTCCTGCCAGGCAGGCTGCTGAAGAGTTGGGAGACTGGGATCCCCAGCAATTCATCTTCCATCTAATTATTTAGTTTCACTGTCGTCTTGCCTTGCAGGACTGCTGGCTTCCTAGCATTGCTTTTCTTTCTTACACGCTTCTCTTCCAAGTTCCAATGGACCAAATCTGCTACACCACCTGAAGAGGTTAAAGACCATGACACCAGTGCAGGGGCTCCAACCACACAGGGCTTATCTAAAATAAGAAATGTATGAAAGCATGCTAGCCAACTTATTTCAAACATCAACTGTAGACAAAGTGACATTAAAACCAATTAGCTGCTCATTATCAGCCTTAAGGGACTGCATGGTCCACAACAACCACCTACACATTTGGGGTTTGTTTTCTCAGTCTCGATGAGGCCAGGCAGTGCCACTGTACTGTGGCAGTATTGTCTTTGTTGGTGTGGAAAGGTCTTAAGGGCAGTTCAGGGAGAGGGTGTGGCAGTCAGAACACATCTTTGTAGATCACTGGTAAGACAGAATGTTATCCACTTATGTGATAGCTACATATATCATCTGAAGTGCTGAGTTAGGTATCAGAGCACTATAGGTATTCTGTAACCTTTGTCCCCAGGTCAAGTATGATTTTTTTTTTTTTTTTTTTTTTTTTTTTTTTTTAACTGAAGACACCACATGCAAAGGCTGTTTCTATGTTTTTGATCTTGGGGACCTGGATTTAGCCCATATAGATATGAATATGCAAGTTCCCCTTGAATTTTGTTAGCTAATTTATACTTCTCCTTCCTGACTATTTCTTGCTTTAGAACTTGACTTTTTGCTAGTTTAATTTCCTGGTGAAATTAGCTGGTTTCTTGTGAAGTTCCCTGAAGATGACCACAGTATAAATACCAACACAGAAAAACCTAAATGTCAACCTGTGGAATTCACTGCTGTGGAATGTTATGAAGGCCGAAAGTATAACAGGGTTCATAAAAGAATTAGATAACTTCAGAGTTGATAGGTGTATCAGTGGTTTAGTATGCAACTCCATGTCCCTAAACTTTTCACTAGACTGCCAGGAGCTGGGATGGGATAACAGGGAATAGATTAGTTAATTTCCATGCTCATATGGCCATGCTCATGTTCTTACCTGCCAAAAATATGGCATCTGGAAGGAATGTTCAGGACGGGTACAGAAAATAAACAAAGGAAGTAGGTTTCAAGGGGTCAGTCTTTATGTCTGGAGGATGATATATCTCAAAGGCCTGAGAATTAAAGCTTGCCTGGAAGAGAGATACCAAGCACAGAGATTTCCCTGAATGAAAATCTATGTATTTCAGCCACTGGGTGTATGGGCAGACCTTCATGAGGTATGGAAGGCTATGTCTACACTAGCAATGTAGGGTTGGAATTAAGGAGGCTTAATTTGAACTAAATTAGCCCATGGCCAGAGTAGCCTTTCCTTAGTTCGATCTAAGAAATTCATTAGTTCAAACTAGTAAGTACCAATGGTTGGTTCAAACTAAGTATGGCAAACACTCGAACTAACCCTTAGTTCAAACTTACTAAAAACGTGGACTAGTTCGAACTAACAGTTAGTTTGAACTAGTCCATGTTGTTAGTTCAAACTAAGAATTTTGTGGTTAGTTCAACTACCATATATAATCGCATATAAGCCGAGATTTTTGTGCGTGAAGATTGGCTTCAGAACAGACACTCGGCTTATACATTGGCGAATATGGTAGACAGCCCCAGCCTAGCAGTTTTCCTGACCATGTGGCAGGCCGGAGCCCCAGTGTTGCCTGGCGGCCATCTTGGACAGTCAGCCTGGGCTGGGGCTGGAGTAAGGAAGGGACGCTGGTGTCTGAAGCGGCCAAGTAAGGGAGCCCTGGGGGGGCAGGTTGGCCTGGACATTGAGGGGGGGATTCAGGGAGGCCAGGGAAGTGATGGGAGGGCCCAGGCATTTGGAGGGGGGTTGGGGAGTCCATGGAAAGTGGCAGGATGGCCCGGGGGTTTTGGGGAGCCCTGGGAAGTGGCAACTGGGCCCGGGGATTTGGGGGGGGTGCCTGGGAGGCTGGGAAGAGTGGCAGCAGAGGTTGAGGATGATGTGGAAAGGGTGCTGGGGCACAGGGGAGCAACAGCAGGAAACTGAGAAGGGAGCGGTGGGGCAGGAGTGAGAAAAGGGCAGAGGGGGGAGGCAGGAGTGAGGAATGGACAAAGCAGGGGGACATGGGAAAAGCAGCAGCAGAGATTTGGGGGCTTGGGCAGCTGTCACGAACTCCAGGGGAAGCCAGCAGCAGCACTGGGTGGGGGGTTTAGGGGCCAAAAGGGGACCTCAGCTTATACACAGATCACCCATTTTTGTCCTTTTTTTTGGGGGCTCAGAATTGGGGGATCGGCTTATGCCTGGTTCGGCTTATACCTGAGTATATATGGTAACCCAAGGCACTTTCGAACCAATGTTCCCTCTAAGGGGAGAGGGCAGCTGAGCAACTCTGGTTACTCGCTGTGCTCCCCCCCCCCCCGCGGGGCCCGCTGCGCAGCCCCCCCGCTGCTCCTGCTTAGCCCCCCCCCCCCCCCCCTCGCCCCCCCCCCCCCCCGCCCCGCCCCCCCCCCCCCCAACTTACCTTGGGGCTGGACTGGAGCCAGAGGGCCCAGCCATAACTCCCAGGTCAGAGGAGCTCTACAGAGCATGCCCAGATTTTCTGGGCATGCTCCGTTGGAGCTTCTCTGGACGGGAGTTTTGAAAACTCCCAGCCCCAGAGGAGTTCTGTGGAGGCTGCCGGCAGTGCGCTGCCGGCAGCTTTCGCTGCGCTGGCGGCTGTGGCGGGCTGCGCTGCAGCACGCCAGCGCAGCTTAGAGGGAACATTGAACTAAGCTTGAACTTATTAGTTTGAATTAACAAGTTCAAATTAACTTTGGCTAGTTGAGACATAGCCAAAGAGCCTGGAGATCAGTGGACAGTAGGAACATCTACCTCGAACATGTCATCGGGCACATACAGTACCAGGTTCCAAAGGGCCAGCTGTGTTAGTCTTTAAGTGCCACAAGACTCCTTGCTTTTTATACAGTACCAGGAGGCAGAAACAGGACCACCATATTCACCTCCAGGGGGCTCTGTAGACCTCCCTTCTCCTGCACAAGAACATGTATTCTAATGGACTCTTGGCCCATACTACCTGAATGCATTCTGAGATAACCAACTCTCAAAACATAAGTGCTCCCCCTATACCACACTCTGTATCCCTTCCACAATGTATACTGAGATGTTTATCCTGAATCTCCAATTTCTTGTACCCCAGACCCATAGTCTCTTGACTTCCCCCATCTAGGATGTTGTAGATCATGTACTGGTTGTACTTGCCACCCATACCATAACCTGTTTCTTCTCAAATGTACTCTGAACCTGGATGCCCAGTCTCTCCCTTTATCTAACACTGTGATTGTCTGTTCCTTTTTGACATTCACTCAATAAAATAGTTTAAATCGTTCCCTCTGTTTAGAGGGTACAAACAGTGCAAAGCCCTGGTGAGCAGGAGAGACTATAGTCCCCAGGCCTCTCTGACTGGCAAAGTCAACACCAGACTGTATCTGACCATTTATTTATTTATTTATTCTTTGAAAGAATATTTTTCATAGATTTTCTTTCCTAACTTGTCTTGAAGTGTGTTTTCTTTAAGATTCCTGTTGGTCCTCTACTAATTGACGTCCATAGTGACACATTGTAAGATGCCTCAAATTGACCTTCACTGATTTGCTTAACTCTGTCTGGGCAAACTCATGAGTGTGCATCTTTTGAGCAGTCTCGCTTGTGGATTCAGGCAATGAAAGTGTGCATGTATAAGCTGCATTACTTGCATACATGTGAGAATGCTCCAAGATTCATGTACACGTGTTTGAACAAAGTAGCTTGTGTATATATACAAACACACACAAATACAAGTCATAAGCCTGATCCTGCTCTCAAGCATAAATCCACTAGAAAAAAATATGCATAAAACTGGTATACGTGAGAGAGAAATCAAACTGCATGTTCTGAACATTTGTCCCTGCTCTCACAGACAGGCATTCTTATGCTTTACTGTTTTTACTGGCACAGTTTTTAGCATTATTTACTTGACAAGCATAATCCTTTGTGAATTGGAATTACAGTCAGATGCGGTCTTGATATAGACTATAACATTAATTGAATGCTTTCCTTGATGTTGTTTGTGCAGTAATGTTGGCTAAAATGAAAATAGAGAATATATTTCTAATTTTATAAGTGTCTTGGTGAAGTCAGGCAAATTTTATCATCAAGCTTTAGTATACAGTTAGGCTTTTTAGAATGAGTATAAAAATAGCATTGTGACGTCTCATATGTACAGTCTTTCCCTAACTTCCCCTTACACAATTTGCTGCCTTAATAATTAAGTGTGTGAGGGGTTGTTTGCTTTTAGCTGCCACAACTGGGATCTGGAATTCAAATTAATTTAGTTTCAGCACTCCAGACTTCTGCTGTTCTTGCTCCCCCTTTCCGTGATGGTTGACATCAGAGCTAGAGGGCAAATTCATGGAAGACACTTTTTTTCATCCTCTGTCCATTGCAGCATCTATGCAGTGAAATCAAAATTTGGTCCTTCTGAAGAGTGGAGAAGCTTCCAGTGCACAAGGTACTTATTAGATCAGGGACTGGCAATCTTTGCTGACCCCTGTGCAGAGCCGTCCTTAGGGTAGGTCAAAGGGGACATTTGATGTGAGCCACGCGCTGTTGGGGGCCCCGCGGGGCCCTCATCCCCCCCATGGCAGGAATTGGCATGAGCCCCACCTCTCCTACAGTGAGCCTGAATGTTTTTGGCCGGCAGAGGCAGGCTCACTCAGAGGCTGCTCTGCCAGTGAGTAACCTGCCACCCATCCCCCTGGGTCCAGCTGAACAGTTAGCTGGAGGGGAGGGAGGTTTAACCCTTTCCTCCTCCAGCAGACATTGCCAGCACCAGCCCAGGGAACACACAGCCAGGTAAGTGCAGGGGGGAGTCTGGTGGGACCCTGAGCCTGAGTCTGGAGGGGGGGGGCAAGGGTGCTGGGGATCCAAGACTCCCCCTGGGCACCAGTGTTCCCTGTAAGCTGCGCTGGCGCGCTGCAGCGCAGCCCGCCGCAGCCGCCAGCGCAGGGAGGGCAGGTGGCAGCGCACTGGCGGCAGCCAGAGTCCCTGGTTAGAGCTCCTTGTGGAGCAGGGAGTTTTGAAAACTCCTGCCCAGAAAAGCTCTAACGGAGCATGCCCAGAAATTCTGGGCATGCTCCGTAGAGCTTCTCTGGCCCAGGAGTTAGGGCTGGGCTCTGCCCCTCCAGTCCAGCCCAGAGGTAAGTTTGTGGGGGCGGGGGGGGGAGTGGAAGCAGGGGGGGGCGTGCTGCCGGGAGCAGGGGGGGCGATGCCAGGAGCAGGGGCGAGCGGGAGCCGGGGGGAGGGGCTGCGCAGCAGGCCCCGTTGGGGGGAGAGTGCAGCGAGCAACAGGAGTTGCTCAGCTGCTCTCTCCCTTTAGAGGGAACATTGCTGGGCACCAATTCACATTGGGCTAGTGGGGGGCAGGTAGATCAGGGATCATGCTGTGACAGACCACTCCCCAAATCCCATTCGGTGTGCTGCTGTGACCTCCCAATTCCCAGTCCTGAACCCTGATTCATCTCGCTTTGCCAAGTGACCACTCACTCCTGAGTCAGTCCACTCCAGCCTCTTGCATACCGTCGGTCCCAGGCAGGGGGTGCATGCCTCTGGCTACTTGAGGGAGGGTCCCCCAGCAAGCATCCCCCGCCAGCATCCCCAGCCCGTTACTACATCAGGAGCCACTGTCTACAGAGATTGGGAACCACTCCCAACCACCACACACTCAAGCCCCTCCATTTAACAAAGAAAAGGATTGTGCCCAGCCTCCTTCACTCATACCCTCTAAAGATCACACAGCTTTAGGGAAAACAACTACTAGTTTATTGATCAGATTATAATTCTAAGTGAGAATATGGCCAAGCATGGCAGAATCACAGTATAAGTAAATCAGGAGAGACCACAGGAAAATAAAAGGCAAAATACGCGTACTAACCTAGTACTTCTACTTAAACTAACCTCATAGTCCAAACAAGTTTATGCTCAAGGTGTTTGGCGGTTAGATGTTTGCACAGCCAGTCTCTACCTGAGGCCAGGCAGGGCCCATATATTGCTTGGAGTTGTTTCAAGATGGAGAGTCCCAGCTCAAAAAACCTTTTAAAACTTTCAGGTCTCAATTTCCAAAGGGATAGCCGTGTTAGTTTTAGTCCAGCAAAAAAAAAAAAAAAAAAAAAAGACCCAAGGAGTCGTGTGGCACATAAAGACTAAAAGATTTATTTTTCACATGAGCTTTCACAGGAGAAAATCCCACTTCATCAGATGCTTTTCTCAGTCTTTGTTTCCAAACCCCTCAGCCCCTCCATTTCAGGGCTAAGGTGATTCTTTTGTCTCTTCACAGACACCTCCATTAGCATACCTTTTGTCTCTGTCTGACACTGCTGGGAGAGACCCCTCTCTCCTTCCTTATCCCTGAGCCATAGAAAGCATGTTACATGTTTGTTCACACGTATGAAGTTGTAGGAAACATATCATCATAGAAATCATGTAGAATAGATTATTAGCATCCACACAGAAACATTGCATGGTGCAATTGGCAGCAAATCATACAATTCCAGTGTATAAGTGAACAGGAAGATCATGTAGATCATAACTCAGGGTGCACACCATCACACATGCCCCTCTGGGTCCCGGGTCATGCTGGGTTGGTGGCTAGGCGAGAGGATGGCAGGCAGATGAGGCCAAGGACTGTCCCCCCTATCCCCCCCAGGCCAGGGGGTGAGGCTGGAGGGCAGGCTGGGCCAGAGATCCTGTGTGATCATTGATCACCAGCCATTTACAGACATCACTTTTGCTTTGTGTTTTCTTTCTGGGGTGGACCCTCGCTTTTTTGGGACTTCTTTGCATCACTTAGCCACTAAGGTAGTACTTGCATTTCATCAGGACAGGCCAGTATTAACTGATTCCATCACACACACCCTTCATTCACACATCTTGTTCACACATTTAAATGAAATCCCAGAGTATACACTTAAAAGAAGTTTTATCAAGGATACAAAATAGATTTCTAAATTTGCAACATCAAGCTTTGTTGGACATTGGTTACAATGTCTATTAAACTGAGTTAGTTATTTGTTATGATATTAACGAACAGATAGTTGCCTAACAGATGCTTTAAAAGGTACATTCAGTTAATTTTATCTCTGTATCCCTACATTGTGGCTACAGAAGCCTGCTACACTAGCACGAAAAATATAGTTAGGGAAAGGAATTCCTTGAGTGAAGTATGTGGTATTAATTTACACAGTATTGCCAGTTTCAAGAGATCAAAAATCAGAAGAATGGCAAAAATAAGTCGGCAGGGGGGGCAAGATTATACTGTGTTTTAAAATGAATCTCTTGATGTTTGAATTCCCCCTATCCATCCCAAGGTGAATAGGTGACAATTAGTGTTGCCTGCTCTTTCTACCACACATACTGGGTTAGTTTTCATCTTTTTACCCATCTTTTATATTTGCTGACTTTCAAGTAAATCTATGGAACTTCCTGTGTCTTGCTTCCTCAGAGCTCCTGTGTGATCATTGTAAATGGCTGGTGATCAGACATGACTTTAATCTTGTATTTTATTCTTTTTCTTTCTGGGTGGATCCTTCTTGCTTTTCCCATCCTGAGTAAAATGGACTTGTTTGCCTCATGGGTTCCCTAACTTCCCCCACCTGATTCACATGCACCTGTAAGCTGGGAGCAGGCCAGAGCCTTTTTAAATTTTCTGCCCTGCAGCATGTCCAGGCATTTGGCCTAGGGCAGGAACAGCATGGGAAATTGCAGATGCTATGCTGCCTTCCTTGGTGCCTGCCACTCAGCTGCACTTCTCTTACTCTCCTGACACCCTACTCTATCCTCCCCTGCTCCCCACTCTCATGCTGCCACTCAGAAGATTGTGGGGAAGGCAAGCATCACAGCAAAGTTCATGGGAGGGGCAGGGCTGGAAGTCCCAGGAACAGTATGATCCATCACCCTCCCTCCTACTCTTATTTGTGGAGCTTCTTGGCTCCTGATATTCAGCAACAGGAACCTGGAGGGGTTAGGGAATGATGTGCCTTGTCACACACTCCGCAGGGCTGGCCAGCCCCCCCCCCCCCCTCAGTGCTGGGGTGGGTGGGAGCCCTGCAGAGAGCAATTCACCCAGGGCTCCACACCCCCCTAGGGATGGCCCTTCCCCTGTGTCGGTCCTTCCTCCCCAACCCTGAACTGGTTCTGGCAGTCCCCCTCTGTTGAAAAAATGTGGCAGCTGCCTGAAAATACAACAGCAGTCACAGCTGGAGTGAGAGCATTTCCCAGGCATGCCATAGAAAGAAGTCACCCAGACTGGTGGTGTGTCTGGGGACAGGGGTCTCTGGGCATGCCATGAAAGGAAGCAGCTCCTTTGAGCGGTACCCAGGTATGCTGCAGAAAGAATCTGCTTGGAGTGGCTCCTTTGGGGAGCGTCACACTCCAGAGAGGCGCCCCTCTAGGTAGCTTTTTTTTCCTGTGTCATGTGGAGGCGCATGCATGAGGGGGACCTCCTGTATCCCAGCTGCACCCAAAGGAAACAGCCTAGAGTGGCTTTCAGTGGCAGGAGTGGCAATTTCTGTGGCACTGCAGAGGGTGCCACGTGCTGCTCTGAATGGGCTTGGATGCCACTGTCAGCACATGTGCCAGGGATTGCCCACCTCTGCATTAGATGTATTCAGTCAGCTAATGCCACAATTTGGAGGCCTAACAAAGTGGGGTTTTCTCCCATGAAAGCCCATGCAGTAAATATATTTGTTAATCTTAAAGTGCCACAGTACTCCTTATTTGTTTGTTTTACTGAACTAGACTAACATGGGTGCCCTTTTGGATGTTGTTTTTTTATTTGACACTAACATGGTTTCATTATCGATCATTAACTCTGAAAACAAGCCTTGGCTGAGTGACAGTTTGTGCCTAAATCTGGTCTGTGGCAACCTTAGCTCAATTTTGTTAAATAAATTTAGTTAACAAAAACAAGAATTTTCCCACTACTGTTTTCTAATTTATAGATTAGGATGTTTATAGTTTCTAAAATAATATAGTATAACACAGTAAAAATTGCTATTGCTTACTCTTCTGAATATCTGAATCCTAAAGAGGATTCATTTTCTGTGGGGCTTTGCTCAGAAGATCAAGGAAAATAATACTTTATTCACATGGCATAAAATTTAATTTAGAGTCGTAAGTAGGTTTGGCAGAATTCTTGAAGTATTTTTTTAAATAATTTGAATGGATAATGTTTTTAGGCATTTTTTTTCCAATTTTTATCTAAATTGTCAGTTGTAAGAACTCCTGCAGGGAGGCAGCTTAACCACAAATACACTGTAATGAACCATTTGCTGTCTAGTTATTTATACCCCTGAAATGGAGTTGAGAACCTTTGCCATTTTGGTCTGGTAGCATTTACTCACTTTGAACACGTGTAAGTCATTGCACAAAGGGAACGGCAGTGGGAGCAGGGGGCGGGGATCAGCCATACCATTTAGAGCAGTGATTTTTTTCAAACTATGGGTTGGAGCCCAGTACTGGGTCACAGACTCTCGGATACTGGGTCACGGCACCCCTATTGCTGCCACCACAAGACTGTAATGCATTGTTTAATGATGTAATTGAGTCGCTGGCATAAATGATTTCTTTCAACTGGGTCCCAAGAAAAATTTTGAAACCACTGATTTAGATGCATCTAGACAAACCTTTTGAGTATTTGGGGGCAGGCTTCTATTGGGATTACTGATACAATGAATTGGAAATTCTGTGACAGCTTCATTTAAATTTTAAAAGGTAGGTCTTCAATTAATAGGAGATGACGACAAATAAACAATCAGTTACATATTACTGATATGCTTCACACCCCCAATTTCACTGATAATCTGTAACTGCAGCATAGATGTCAGAGGCAAAGCTAGGACTTGATGCATCAAGGGTCTAACAGGAATGCCAGAGCCAAAGGTTTAGAACTTTGAAGTTCCCATCTAAGAGTGGCAACATCCTCTGGATTTGATCCTACTTGTATGTAATTTTGCTTAGGTGATCAGTGTTGCTGGGCTCTGTGGCACTATTCCTGAGTTAAGGTACTTGGGAACATTTATAGGCCTGAACTGTGGAGAGGTGTCTTTCACAACTTGCTTGCCACCGGATGCATGCCTAAGATATGATCTCTGTTTTCTGTTCACTTTTGCTATGTTATTCTGTGATTTAATGCAAAATATGCCACACAAGATTCTTTCTTTTTTGGATGTTCGTAACAGACTCTGCATTATTGTTCTGGTGTTATGTTTCCCACAGCGTCATGTATATGTACAGATATGAAACATGTTCCCATGTATTTCACATGTCTCCCCCCAACCCTGAGCCAATCAGAGCTGTTTCCCAGCAGCACATAAACAGACAGGGCTGCAAGCACACATTCAGAGAACATAGGAATGACAATAGACTAGCTAAATATCTGTAGCACTTTGGATCCAGAGGGGGAGGTCTCCTGTCCCTTCTGAACAAAGGGAATCACCTGGCCTCAGGGAGGAGGAGCAAGAATCATGCTTTGAACTGTTATAGACTTTTTGCCGGGAAACTCCATCTTGAAACATCTCCAGCTATAACCAAGGACTATGTCCTGTCAGTTTTTGCATTCATTCTCTGCCTTTACTATCATTAGCCAGGCCATGTGAGTAAGGCTGAATACTAAATATTTAGGCTAGAATGTGTCTTATATTTTCCTTTGTTAGTGGTTAACTCCTGAATCCTTCATTAAATGATTGTGCATTGATTTGCTACATACTCACTTAAAATCATGGTTTAATCAATAAAATGGTGTGTGTTTTATCCAGAGCTGTCTGAAATTTAGAGAGTGTGATGAGGGAAAAGCTGCTGACATTTCCGTTTCTTTGTATATGAGTTTGCAGTGATCTGGGAAGGGTTCCAATGCTGGAAGCCAGAGATTCCCAGTGCGGTATCTGGGGGCTCAGGGTATTGGCTGGGGGACCATCCCTGAGTGACTAGAAAGTGCACACCTGCTGTCTGGGACTGATTACACTCTGAAGGCTTGTGTGGACTGACCTTAGAAGTGGGGGGTCTACCTAAAAGTGGGGTAAGTTGGGGTACAGGAACGGGTGATTGGGCAGGCACAGTGGCACACCGGACCAGACAGCGGGAAGAGACCATCACGCTGTTCTCAGATAAAATCCACACACATTGTAAAGCAAAAGACTGAGGAAAAAATATCAATCTGAGCACATTTTCCAGGCTTGGCAGCTTCTAGGGCTCCCACCTCAGAACTGCTCCTGTTCACACTCTGTACTCTGTCTAGAAACTTTGTCCCAAATCCCTTAATTGCAGGGGAAATGGACAGGGAAAATGAAACTGCTCACTTTCTCTTTCAGAGCCAATAGAGTCCATTTTATCCACTTCCCCAAGGGATCCATATGGTGGGTTTCAGATGATCACTGCCAGACTGTGATATGGACCTTATAACTTCACAGAAGGAAAATGACAGGAAACATTTTTTTCTGGAAAGTCATTGGAATAATAAACATTTTGTTGAATTTAAATAAAGCTGCTTTTATAGCTCAATATGGAATGCTTTATATGCATTCAGGGGAAAATAAAAAATCAGGATAATGATATGTTAACTGACTTGTGTGTATAAACTCCAAACATTTGGTGAGAAGCACAAACCTTCAACAAGACTATGAAACCCAGAGACTCTTAACAAATATAAATAGTGAATATATTCAGCAGTCTTCTCTTTGTGTGCTGTCTTGAAAATCAATCTTTGAACATCAGGATTCCTTGCACATTGCTTCCACTGTCTCCCTTGTGAAAGGGTGACATACATTCCAAAAAATGGAAGCAATAGAAAAAACGCACATAGACTAAAATGTTGCTTTAAACGTTTGTTCAGAAATATTACAGTTTAGTCTATTCCATTTGCTCATTTGAGTCTTAGAAGCTACTGTTCCCAAAGTAAAATAAACAACTGTAAATTGGCTTCAGCCAAAGACCACCACAGATCGGGCTGCCTTAGCAGAGGGATTTCACCTAAATGTATGAGATTAATTCTTGTTCTGAGCTGAGGCTTTGGGTGCCTTAAAGGCTTGCTTGTTTCCCCACTTTATGCCTTGCAGTACCGATGAGTTTAGTATTTCATGAGCAGACACTAAGGGAAATTGTGACTCTGCTAGTTCAGTAACAGACACCAGCATGTCATCACAGTTTACAATGGCCACCTTTGTGGATTTCATCTTTACCCAGCAGGCTATGCTGTGCTGACCTCTGATGTGTTTTTAGTTTCCAAATTATGATCCAGAGAGGTGCCTAAGAGATCTATTAGAAATAGTGATGAAATACAAATTAAATGAGTCAAAGGGTCTTTTAACATTCTACCAAAACATTTATTTCACAGCTTACCTAAAGTTTAGCAGAATGCTGATTACTTTCATAGCAAAGTCTCAGCTGCAGTGTGGAGAGAAGGAAAGTATGCCGTGCAAGTTGCATGAATTTACACAGTTAAAAATTTCAGTCTGTCTTACACTGATAAATTCCCATTATGATAGAGGTGATGGAGAAGACAGTTCAGGTGGGGGATGGCAGGAATGCAGCACACTACATCCTTGCTAAACATGTTATCATGACTGTAGTACTTGACATCCCTATATACTGGACAACAAACTGAGCTGAGCCATGAAGGGTGTCTCCACGAGTTTAACATTTTAGCTTGTATGATACAATCCCCAAGGCCACATTGTTACACCGTCAAATGCTGATCATAGGAAAGGCAAATGCTGACAAGCAAGAGAGGCTTCCAGTATTGTAACACAAAGTGATGATACTGTCCATGAACGGCCAGTCAAAAGTTACATTGCTCAGCTGTCACAACATTACAAGTCAAAACACCATAAGAGTTTTAAGCCTGACTGAGAAATCATGCATTTCTCCATCACATATGCTTCTGCAGAGATTGTCACAGACAAAGGTCACTGAAGGGATTTTTCCAAACCCTGCTCACTTTTCATGAACTCAGTGTGATCAGTATTGGCACATCTAACACACATCTATTTGTTACAGGTGTGCCTGGGCCTTATTCTTAATGTTCAGAATGTGGGGACATTCTGGGTATAAGTTGAAAAGATACTTCAATATGAGGGCATTGTTCTGTTTCACATTCTCCAATCTTCTGGTAGATGGTTTCTATTAAATATCCCCAACTTCCTCTTCAACTTCTGTGTAAACCAGGGAAGGCTACAGTGTTGCAGGATGATGTTATCTGTGCTTGGTATGAAGTAGTGTCCAAGGCCAATGTAAGTATGTAGAGTGGGGTGCATGAAGGGAAAATTGATATTGTTGCCAGTATTAAAAGTGTCACATCTTTTTTCATTCCGACTACAGCATGGGCAATAAACTGTAGAGAAACACATCCTTTGGTGAGATCTCTCACTAGAAGAGTATTGTCTACTGATGGCAGGATCTGAGTGACAAAGAACTCCTTAATCAATTGACTTTGAAAGTAAAAGACAATGTGTAACTCAAATGTCTCTCTGATTTTTAGCAGCAGTATTTTCACAGGCATGTCTACCACATTATCCTATTAAAATACTTGCCTCCCAGGTGGTAATAAAATTTAGAATCTCCTATAGATCAATGGTAGAGAGAACATAGTGCAGCAAACTAAGAGATGGTTTCTATTTCTGACTGTGCTGTGGATTTACTGTTTGACCTTTGGCAAAAAAAGTTTCCTCTTTATGTCTCAAATTTAAGTTACTGAAATGATGCTTACATGTTTTATGAAAAAAAAAACCAAGGAGTCATGTGGCACTTTAAGACTAACAGATTTATTTTTCGCATGAGCTTTTGTGGGAGAAAATCCCACTTTGTCAGATGCTTCGAAGATGGGGGACCTTACAGAATGGAATGAAAATAAAGGCAAGGGGGTGTAAAACATAGGATCAGGTCATACAGTAAGAGCAAATCAGAGCAGTTGTTAGGTTCAAAACATGGGAAGCCTGAAGTCAAATTACCTTTTGTAATGGGAAAAGAACCCATAGTCTCGATTAAGTCCTGCTTTCACAGAGTTTAGCTTGCATATTAATTCAAGTTCAGCTGTTTCTCTTTGAAGTCTTGATGTCCCAGCCACATCTCTGATGACAGTTGTTAACAAATCATTTATCGAGTGATTAGCAAGATGGAAGTGCTCAGCAACTGGTTTCTTTGTTATGTGATTTCTGATATCAGCTCTGTGTTCATTAATCCTTTTGAGCAGCGATCGTCCTGTTTGTCCAATATATAAGGTGTTGGGGCATTTCTTGCACATGATAGCATAGACCACATTAGTGGATGAGCAGGTAAATGAGCCTTTGATGGAGTAGCAGGCTTGATTAGGACCTATGATGGTATTTGTTGTGCAGATATGTGGGCAGACTTGGTAGCATGGTTTGTTGCAGGGGTATGTGCCTGCTTCAATGTTTCTGTTGTTAGATCTGTAGTTGCTGGTGAGTATCTGTTTAAGATTGGGTGGTTGTCTGTAGGAAAGGAGAGGTCTGTCTCCCAGGGCTTGAGAGAGAGATCATCTTTTAGAATTGGCTGTAGGTCCCTAATGATCTGTTGCAGAGGTCTGACTTGGGGGTTGTATGTGGTGACTAGTGGTGTGCTGTTGTTTTTTTCTTGGGTCTGTCCTGTAGTATATGACTTTGGGGAATCCGTCTAGCTCTGTCAATTTGTTTTCTTACTTCCCCAGGTGGGTACTGTAGTTTCAAGAATGCTTGATAGACATCCTCAAGATGTCTGTGTCTGTCTGAGGGATCAGAGCAGATGCGGTTATATCTTAGGGCTTGGCTGTAGACAGTGGATCGTGTGGTGCGTGTAGGATGGAAGCTCGAAGGATGTAGGTAACTATAGCAATCAGTATGTTTTTGGTACAGGGTGGTGGTGATGTGTCTATCCCTGATTTGTACTGTAGTGTCAAGAAAGTCTAAAGCCTAAAGGAATGCCTGATTCCTTGAAGTGTGTACATGTCCAGGAACTTTAGGGTGGCCCTGGAGTCCTTCATCCCATGTAATTTGGAGTCTGTGGACTCAGCAAAAAGTGCAGGGCCTTCGAAGAGGAGGTCCTAAATCATTAGGCGCATTGGCTGTGAAAGGCCAAACCCTTGCAGCCAGGCTGACTGTCGCATTGCCACCACAGAAGCTATGTTGTAGAAGGCAGTGCCTAATGTGTCCCATGATGTCATCAGAACGTCATGGGAGGCCAGCATGCCCTCCTCTACCATTGTCTCATAGTCCTGGAGGAATTTCCTGGGGACTATGTTACAGAAACACTCCATAGATTTCCAGAGGTTGAATACATATCTCCCCATGAGGGCATGATGGTTTGCTATGTGCAAATTGGAGGGCTGAGATGGAGTAGACCTTACTGCCAAAGAGGTCCAGTTCCTTAGCTTCTTTGTTTTTGGGAATGGAGCCTGGTTGGCCTTGTCTCCCCCTTTGATTAACAGTGTCCACTACCAGGGAGCCTGGGGTGGGATAGTGGAAAAGAGAGATGAATTTATCAGAGGGTACATGTTATCTCTGATCTGCTGCCTTGAATACAGGAGGGATCAGGGATGGGGGTTTGCCATTCCGCCCTCACAATACTGTACACCCCTTTGTACAGAGGAACCAAAACCTTATCTGGTGGGGCAGCGTCTCCCACAATGAAGAGGGGATTACACTCCTCTTTGATGATCCCAAGGTCTAAGCTCAACTTCGCTGCCATGTGCCTCAGCAAATCTTGTTGGGTATGAGGATCATCCCTGTACACCTGGGGCCATTGGTAGATCACCTCATCCAGGGAAGACAGTGAGGGGACCTGGGATCTGCTACATTGAGCGCCGGCGTCAGGTTCCTCATCTGAATACTCTGAAGAGCAGATGGTCCTGGTCAATGGTGGCATCAAGGACCATGAGGAGGAAGCATTGTTGTAGCTCGGCCAGTCCATCCATCTGCTGGACCACTCTCAGAGAGAATGCGGTGCTGAGTCATGGTGCATTCAGGAGTGGCCTCTCTCCTTTCTGGGGCCTTCAGTGCTGCACTGATTACTCCTGGGCTGGCTCTGGGACCTTACCAGTGTCGGAGTGGTGATGGGGTTGGTGCTGAGAATGCCTGCGCCGAAAAACCAGGGGACGAGTCCTCCTGACACAGGGAGGTAGGGGAGTGCTTGCAGCGGTATTTTCTCACAGGCTTTTCAACTGCCAGGGTTGGGGCTGGAGTCGATGGGGAAGCCGCAGTGCCAGGGCTCATCGTGGGAAGAAGCGGAGGAAGCTGAGGTAGATCACGCTTTTCTGGATCCTTGTGAGCATGCTACCGAAGGCTCGTGAGGAATCAGGGGAGGAGTGGTCTCACTTCTCAGCACCATGCTCAGGTTGGGGCTCGGTGCTACTCTCTGGTGTTGGGGAGGATCCCATCCAGGGGCATTGCTGGTGCTGGGCACCTGAGGCATGTTACCCGAATCTCAGCGCCGGTGCCCTGGATCTGATGGGGCCACCTCCTCCCAGTCTCCGGCCCAATCGGGCTGTGGATCTGGGGCCCGGCCACCCATGGCTGCGGTGGGGAATCTGGGGCCTTGCCACCCACAGCAGCGGATGTGGGACCCAGCCCCCTGAGGCCGCTTCCGTCCCTGTCCCCAGCCGGGGATGAGGGACCCAGCCGCCCACAGCAGCACAGCAGCTTCTGTCCATGTCCCTGGCCAGGGGCCTGGGCCTGTGGACTGGGGGTGGGGCCTGTGGACCAGGGGCAGGGCCTGGGCCCATTCCCCAGCTCCCTCCCTGTGGCAGTGACGCCCCTGATGCCATCTGCAAAGACTGTGCCAGTGCTGGTCCATTTGCAGGGGCCTTCTGCTCCTAGGATGAGAGGGCCAGTTTGCCTTTTGACCAGTTTGGCCTCCAGGGTACAGAAGCCGGCAGCCAGGGTAGTGCCTTTGCTGCAGCAAAGGCCTCTGGAGTCAATGGCACTGGGAGGCACTCTGGTCCCTTCGGTCAGAGTAGGGTTGCTGGAGGCGAGATTGTACAGTACCGAGATGGTGGTGGGTCAGATGTCAATTGCGGCTTTTTGTTAGCCAGAGAGAAGCACTGGGCGGGTTCTGGTGCTGACTTGGCACGTGGTGCTGGCAAGTCCTTAGGTGCATCGGGTGTAGCCGGCACCAGCCGCAAAGCCTGTTCATGAGCAATACTGTGCAGCGTTTGCTCCCTGTCCTTGCATATTCTCCATTTGAAGGACTTGCACATGGAGCATTTTTCCATCAAGCGTGACTCACCTAGGCATAGGAGGCACTTCTCGTGGGATTTGTTGATTGGAAAAGCCTTGCAGCAAGTCACACAGGGCTTGAATTGTGGCATGAGGGAAAACAAAGGATATTTGATTTATGACAAGCAAGACTGGCACTTGCTAAGCAGCAAGGGTGGGCTGTTCCACCAAGACGGGTCAGGGTCATATATATGGCCCAGACATGATCCACACCTACTGGCTAAAGAAACTAACAGCAGTGCATGAACGCCTAGCAGCACAGATGAACCAGCTGCTAACAGCAGGCTCCCACCAAGACTGGCTAACACAAGGAAGGACAGTGCTGATCATGAAAGACCCCCACAAGGGAACAGCACCATCCAACTACAGGCCAATAACCTGCCTCCCCACAACATGGAAAGTCCTATCAGGCATCATAGCCGCCAAGCTACAGGACCACATGGGCCAGTACCTGAGCACAGCTCAGAAGGGCATTGGGAACAACACCAGAGGCTCAGAACACCAGCTGCTCATACACAGAGTAGTCGCCCAAGACTCAAGGTCTAGACAGACCAATCTGAGCACAGCCTGGATTGACTACTGGAAAGCCTACGACTCAGTGCCGCACACATGGATCTCTGAATGTCTGGCGCTGTACGAAGTCAACAGGACACTAAGGACCTTCCTCAAGAACTCAATGGGACTGTGGAAGACAACAGTGGAAGTCAACTCAAGACAGCTTGCACAAGTGGCCATCAAGTGCGGCATATACCAAGGTGATGTGCTGTCCCCGCTGCTGTTCTGCATTGGCTTGAACCCCCTCAGCCAGACAATCACAAGGACTGGATATGGATACAAGTTCAAGAGTGGAACTACCATCAGCCACCTCCTCTACATGGATGACATCAAGCTGTATGCTAAGAATGAACGAGACATCGACTCGCTAATCCACCTGACACGGATCTACAGTGAGGATATTGGGATGTCATTCGGACTGGAGAAGTGTGGCCGGATGGTAGTAAAGAGAGGAAAGGTAGTCAAGACTGATGGGGTGGAACTACCAGCAGGCCACATAGCAGACATACAGACCAGCTACAAGTACCTTGGCATCCCACAGTCACATGGGACTCACGATGAAGAGGCAAGGAAGACAGCAACTTCCAAGTACCACCAAAGGATAAGACAGGTCCTGAAGAGCCAGCTCAATGGGAAGAACAAGATCCACGCCATCAACAGGTACGCCCTGCCAGTCATCAGATACCCTGCCGGTATAGTGAGCTGGCCAAAGGAGGACATGGAGGCTGCCGATGTGAAGACCCGGAAGCTCCTCACAATGTACGGAGGTTTCCACCCCAAGTCCAACACCCAGAGACTGTACGCCAGCCGGAAAGAAGGCGGGCGGGGTTTGGTGAGTGTCAAAGCCACTGTCCTGGATGAAACCCACAGCATCCAGGAGTACGTCAGTAAGATGGCACCCAAAGATGAGCTGCTGAGAGAATGCCTGAGGCAGCAGCAGCAGACATGGGAGGAAGATCAAGCAGAAGAAGTGCCATGGCAAGACAAGACCCTGCATGGGATGTACCATCGACAGATAGCTGAGGTGGCTGACATTGGGAAATCCTACCAGTGGCTGGAAAGGGCCGGACTAAAAGACAGCACTGAGGCACTGACCATAGCAGCACAAGAACAGGCACTGAGCACCAGATCCACTGAAGCAGGGGTCTACCACACTAGACAGGACCCAAGGTGCAGACTGTGCAGAGAGGCCTCAGAGACGGTCCAACACATAGTGGCAGGATGTAAAATGCAGGCAGGAACAGCATATACTGAACGGCACAACCAAGTAGCTGGCATTGTGTACAGGAACATCTGCACAGTGTATGGGCTAGACCCTCCCAAGACCAGATGGGAGATCCCACAGAAGGTCGTGGAGAATAACAGGGCTAAGATTCTGTGGGACACATACCACCCATAGGGGGTGAGAGGGGATTCCCCTCCCTATGGGTGGTATGTGTCATCCTCAACCTTGGGTCCTCTACCAGAGGCCTGGGAGTTTGAGGGTTCTGCGCAGTATCTTAGCTGTTCCTAGCACTGCACTGTTCTGGACAGAGAGCTCTGATGTTGTTCCCGGGATCTGTTGGGGCCACTCACCCAGCTTAGGAGTCACAGCCCCGAGTGCTCCTACCACCACTGGGACCACTTTGGCCTTCACTTTCCACATCCTCTCTAGTTCCTCTTTCAGGCCCTGGTACTTCTCCAGCTTCTCATACTCCTTCTTCCTGATGTTGCTGTCACTTGGCACTGCTACATCTATCACCACCGCTGTCTTCTGGTCCTTGTCTATTACCACGATGTCTGGTTGAGTGGCCAGTACCTGCCTGTCCATCTGGATCTGGAAGTCCCACAGAATCTTAGCCCTGTTATTCTCCACGACCTTCTGTGGGATCTCCCATCTGGTCTTGGGAGGGTCTAGCCCATACACTGTGCAGATGTTCCTGTACACAATGCCAGCTACTTGGTTGTGCCGTTCAGTATATGCTGTTCCTGCCTGCATTTTACATCCTGCCACTATGTGTTGGACCGTCTCTGAGGCCTCTCTGCACAGTCTGCACCTTGGGTCCTGTCCAGTGTGGTAGACCCCTGCTTCAGTGGATCTGGTGCTCAGTGCCTGTTCTTGTGCTGCTATGGTCAGTGCCTCAGTGCTGTCTTTTAGTCCGGCCCTTTCCAGCCACTGGTAGGATTTCCCAATGTCAGCCACCTCAGCTATCTGTCGATGGTACATCCCATGCAGGGTCTTGTCTTGCCATGGCACTTCTTCTGCTTGATCTTCCTCCCATGTCTGCTGCTGCTGCCTCAGGCATTCTCTCAGCAGCTCATCTTTGGGTGCCATCTTACTGACGTACTCCTGGATGCTGTGGGTTTCATCCAGGACAGTGGCTTTGACACTCACCAAACCCCGCCCGCCTTCTTTCCGGCTGGCGTACAGTCTCTGGGTGTTGGACTTGGGGTGGAAACCTCAGTACATTGTGAGGAGCTTCCAGGTCTTCACATCGGCAGCCTCCATGTCCTCCTTTGGCCAGCTCACTATACCGGCAGGGTATCTGATGACTGGCAGGGCGTACCTGTTGATGGCGTGGATCTTGTTCTTCCCATTGAGCTGGCTCTTCAGGACCTGTCTTATCCTTTGGTGGTACTTGGATGTTGCTGTCTTCCTTGCCTCCTCATTGTGGTTCCCATGCGACTGTGGGATGCCAAGGTACTTGTAGCTGGTCTGTATGTCTGCTATGTGGCCTGCTGGTAGTTCCACCCCATCAGTCTTGACTACCTTTCCTCTCTTTACTACCATCCGGCCACACTTCTCCAGTCCGAATGACATCCCAATATCCTCACTGTAGATCCGTGTCAGGTGGATTAGCGAGTCGATGTCTCGTTCATTCTTAGCATACAGCTTGATGTCATCCATGTAGAGGAGGTGGCTGATGGTAGTTCCACTCTTGAACTTGTATCCATATCCAGTCCTTGTGATTGTCTGGCTGAGGGGGTTCAAGCCAATGCAGAACAGCAGCGGGGACAGCACATCACCTTGGTATATGCCGCACTTGATGGCCACTTGTGCAAGCTGTCTTGAGTTGACTTCCACTGTTGTCTTCCACAGTCCCATTGAGTTCTTGAGGAAGGTCCTTAGTGTCCTGTTGACTTCGTACAGCGCCAGACATTCAGAGATCCATGTGTGCGGCACTGAGTCGTAGGCTTTCCAGTAGTCAATCCAGGCTGTGCTCAGATTGGTCTGTCTAGACCTTGAGTCTTGGGCGACTACTCTGTGTATGAGCAGCTGGTGTTTTGAGCCTCTGGTGTTGTTCCCAATGCCCTTCTGAGCTGTGCTCAGGTACTGGCCCATGTGGTCCTGTAGCTTGGCGGCTATGATGCCTGATAGGACTTTCCATGTTGTGGGGAGGCAGGTTATTGGCCGGTAGTTGGATGGTGCTGTTCCCTTGTGGGGGTCTTTCATGATCAGCACTGTCCTTCCTTGTGTTAGCCAGTCTTGGTGGGAGCCTGCTGTTAGCAGCTGGTTCATCTGTGCTGCTAGGCGTTCATGCACTGCTGTTAGTTTCTTTAGCCAGTAGGTGTGGATCATGTCAGGGCCAGGTGCTGTCCAGCTCTTCATGTTCTTGACCCGCTGTTGGATGTCTGCTACTGTGATGGTGACTGGTTCCTGTTCCGGGAGATTGCTGTGGTCTCTTCTCAGGTCCTGCAGCCACTTTGCACTGGTGTTATGAGTCTTCTCTTTCTCCCATATGTTCTTCCAGTACTGTTCGGTTTCTGCTGTTGGTGGCTCTGCTGTTATTGTGTTGTTGCACTGCAGGATGGAGTACACCTTGGATGGTTGGAGAACAGGCACTTTTTAGCCTCTGCTTCTCTAGTGTATCTCCTTAGCCTGGTAGCCAGTGCTGTGAGCCTTTGTTTAGCAGTCTCTAGGGCTTCAGATGGAGTCAGGCCCGTGTATTTTCTCAGTAGCCAAGTCTTCTCCTTAATCTCTACACCCTTCTGTAGTTCCACCAGCCGGCTAACTTCTCTCCCCGTTGCCTTGATCTTATCCTCCAACCTCATTTTCCAGGGGGGGTATGTACTGCTGTTCTTCTTGATTGTGTAGCCAAGCATCTCCAGGATTACAGAGGCTGTAGCGTATACCAGTTCATTGGTTTCAGTGATGGTGGTAGTAGGAATTGTCTTTAGGGCTCTATTGGCATCTTCTAGCATACTAGCTGATGGTACTTCTCCAACAAGCCTTGGTAATGGGTCTCGAGGGTTGACTGTAGCTAGTTTATCCATGATCTTGTGCCTCATATCAGCTGCTGCGCTCTGTAATGGAGGGGGGGGGTAGTGAAGTTCCAGCTTCCCGTGTTGGCTGCACATCTAGTTGTTCTTCTGGGGCTTCTTCTTGAGTGCGGCATGTAACGTAGAGTTGGTCTATCTCCAGTTGTGAGAGCAGCTGCCTCTTTACTATGTTGAAGCGTTGGGTAACTAGCTGTTTCTCAGTTAGTGTGGATGTAGGTCTTTTGTCCATCCATAGTTCCCTCATACATCCCCTCTCATCAGGTCTGCTGTTGTAGTAGCATTCCATCAATTCCAGGTTCTCTTCTCCATGCATGGTTTGTTCCAGTAGCCCACTTATCATCAGATTGTCCTGGTTCCCCAACATCTGCCACAGACCTTGTTAATCCAGGCGACATCCGAGCCGGCTTGACTCTCCTAGTTCATGTCGCTCTCATATTCGAGGTAGGCGAGTGAGGTGTTAAGGGGTCTTTTGCCCAAGGACCCCTACTGGGAAGGTAGACAGGTACCCACCAGGATTTGAACCCCGGTCTCCTGTATCAAAGGGCGTCACTCTTAACCACTACGGTGCTCTTAACCACTACGCTATCCAGTCACCCATATATATATGTATATGGCCACTGACCCTGAGCTGACAGGCTAGGGCTAAAAGACTTTCCGGATAACCGTGGGCTGCAGCACATAGATACTTGTAACTGAATGATGTGAGCCGCGCTCGAAGAAGAACCTGCAGATCTGCAGGACTCTACTTGTTCTGGCTATAAATGAGACTCCCAGTACTGGCTATAGGGCTTTAAATTACATATTTTCTTTTACAAAAGAAAATATGTGCAAGTTTTTCCTTAAATAAAAATCATTCACATTTTTCCCATTTAAAAAATAATGTTCTTGGTGCAAATCACAACTCTGGTTGTTGGGTCTGTGCTGATTCACAGTCACTAAGCTAGCCACAAAGAATTCTCATCATAAGTACATCTTTGGCTAAATTAAAAGCAGTTAGTTATTTACAAAGTTGTTCCTCCCTGCTGCACACTATCTAAATATGAATGTGTCTATTCATCATGAACCCAAATCTGGAACTGTGGCTTTTTTTTTCCTTCCCTAAGCACATAGACTTTTGTATCAAATAGATGGGTTATTTCTATATGATTTTTGTTTTAATAATTTTTATTCCATCTGGATTGTGAGCTTTGCACAGACTTGATGAACATGAAGCAAAAGCACCTTTGATTTCTTAGCTCTCATATGCATTGCTGTCAGTTCCTATGGCCCTGATCCTTGGATCCAAGCAAGCTATGCTTAGCACAAGAGCTGAAGGGCAGAGGATGCAGGAGATGGAAGGATACTTGCTAAAAAGTACCCTATGATAGATTTACACCTCCTCCCCCAAATCTCATAGTAGGCTACACCTATCCCTCAGATCTAGGGCACTTTGAGCAAGCTTTAGGGCTGTAATTTAAGGACAGTACAGTTGAGGATAAGCAAATAGCAGCTCTGGCCATGCCCATTTTTTCTAGTGATATGCTCGTTGAAGATTGTGATTTGAGCTATATTGGCCGTATGCTGCTTTCCTTAGTGCATGAATGACCCCTTCTGGTGAATTCTGCTATTTTATTCATGATTTTATGCTTTGAAAGCCATACATAGATCTGACTGGGTGATCAAATATCCAGAAAGACATGGGTATGTCTACACTAGGGGCTTAAGTTGACTTAGGCAACTCCCTGGCCACATTTGGAGTTCATTAAGTTGACTTAAGCACTTGCTTATGTTGACTTAATAACTTCTGCCCTTGAAGTTGACTTTAAAAGTTAAGTTGACATTGTTAAGTTGACTTAAAGCAATGTGACCATTCAAGTTGACTTCATAAAGTCAACTTAGTTTAGTGGAGCCTTTTAAGTTGACTTTATTAAGTTGACTTTAAATAGGTCCCCTGGCTTAAGTCAACTTTATAAAGTTGACTTAAACAAATGGGGCCTCACTGAGTCAACTTAATAAAGTCGACTTTAAATAGACCTTATTAAGCCGACTTAACTGAGCTCTGTAGTGTAGACATAGCCATAGGGAGTTGCAAGGATATGTGAGGAAAATAGGTGGTAAAGACTCACTTGCGAATGATGTGCTAGTAGCCTCTCCTCTTTAAGTAGTTGACATGTTAAGTTTATGGAATTGTATAATGATTCATAGATTTTAAGGTCAGAAGAGACCAATATGATCTAGTCTGATCTCCTGTACAACACAGGTTGCAGAATCTTGCACCCCCTCCTAGAATAGGTCCTTAATCAATAGTTGAATCTTTGAAGTCCCCAAATTATTTAAAGACTCCAAGGTACAGAAAAACACAAGCAAGTGACCCATGTCCCACACTAAAGGGGAAGGCAAAAATCCTCAGGCCCCTGGGGGAAAATCCCCTCCTAACCCCAAATGTGACAATCAGCTAATCCCTGAGCATATAAGCAAGACTCACCATCCAGACACCCCAAAAAAGAATTCTCTAATGCACGTGTTAATAGATAGTGTATTGTTACATGTTGTTAGATGTTTGTGTATGCATCAGTCAATAGATTTTTTTATACATATTTAAAGGCTAGTTTCTTTTCCTTAGGAGGGAAAATATAGAGATATGCTTGTAGAAGGCTGTGATTTAGAGACACTCCATAGCATGGGACAGTACTGTGTGAATTCGGAGATGTGCCCTACATCAGATCTAACATACCACCTCCCAGCTGCACAGGTGGGAATCACTCCTTTCTATGTTATTAAAGTTCTGTTCCTTACTCATTCAATGCTGTGGTTTTTAATGAACCCTCAAGGTCCTTGCACTTCGGAGCCCAGCATAGCCCTATGCTGGGGGGGAGGGGGCTCCTGGGAAAGTGTGGCATAGAGCCAAGGGAATCCCCTTAGATGACACACCTGAATGTGCATTAAGCAGTCACCTTGAAATTGAGAATTGGGCCTTTTATATTTGTAGCTTACAGAGCCTTCTGGCGCTAATATGAAAACATGTCTTTATTAAAGTGAAGTCCCAACTATACCTTAACAAAGTTGTAATATTAGAGCACCATGATTTAATACTTAGATATCAGGTTTTGTTCTCTTGTAGTCACTGCCATTTATACACCATTTACAAAAAAAATTCTGCCTTCTCCCTCCCCCCCCAAAGAAAATGACATACAGTGACTTCTAGATCTCTATTTCTATGTCTCTGTATTAGAGCTCTTTGAATAAATACTGGGAAAAATATAATTTGACTTAATTTTAAATTAACTTATTTGGCTGTTCAATGCCCTTGTGTTTATCCTCTCTGAGTATTCTAGAAAATAGAATTTCACCCACAGGAACATTGACAAAAGAGAATTTAAGCCCAAATAGTAAATAAAAATGAATCTTAAACTGTAAAATTCACACTTCAGTGTATGATTAATACTTTGTTGGGTGAATAACCTATGGTTCAACAATCTATATTGCTAACCAGGGAACAAAAGAAATAATGCCATGTGACTTATTTTGAAAATGTATAATGAACTGGTTTTTAATGTTCCAAAGGGGTACCCATGTTAGTGTAGTTCAGTCACAAAGGGATAGTCTAGTTAGTCTAATCCAGTGGTTCTCAATCTTTTGCAGGTCGTGGCACACTTAGCAGTGTACTGTGACCCTACAGGACACATCATTTCCCCCTTCCCAGGCCAAATCCAATCATTTCCCCAACTGTCTGGGACACACTTACAGCTGTGTGGTTGCACAGTAATGTGTCCGGAAACAGGTGGTTGAAAACCACTGGTTTAGTCTAGCAAAAGATACCAGCACTTCTGTGGCACTTTTAAAGACTAAAATTTTAAAAGCATGAAGTATTTCTCCAAAAAGAGACATATTTTGAAATGGCCAATTCAAAAAAATCTTAATCTATTTACAGAAAATTCATGAATAGAAAATGTGATAAAATTCAATGAATGCATTATTTATTACAAATCATTTGCCCAGCTCTACCTGGCAAGCAGCCAAAATTAGCTTTAACTGAAAGCTCTGAGCCAAGATAATGAAATAAAAATTGATTTAAATCCATCCATGGATGATTTTAGTTCCCACAAATTACACTGGAGAAAAGACCCTTATTTAAATTTTAGAAGCACTCAAAATTCATTTGTGAAGCTCAGTTGGTTTTCCCCAAATAGCAACATCTGTACAAATACACAGAGGCTCTTGGCCTGTTGAGAGTTGTTGTACATAGTGTCTAAAGGGACCTGGCCCAATTTTAATCAGAAGACGGGGGGGAGGGGAGAGAATGGGGTTTTTGTTTGTTCCTTTGCTTTTTTTCTTAAGTGGTAGATTTCCTCACACATGGGAACAAAAGATTGTTCCATGCAATGTCTTTTTATGCTATGTCCTCATTCTTCATTAACTTAAGAGTTATGCAAGAGTCAAACGCAGAGAATTGTGAAATATCTGAGGCTTATTTCTTTTCACTAGTTCCGCCTCCATTATTCAAAGCAGATATGTGAAACTTGTTATCCAAAGCAGATCAATACTGTCTTACATCTTATGTTCTTTAACTATAGTCAGAATTTCCTCAATTATCCAAAATTCTTCAGCGTTATAAATCTTTGTCATATTAATAAATGGGATTTACCTATACCTAGAAACAGAATGGTCCAAACCATGCTTAATTGTCTTCATGTGCTAAAGGGTTTTTGGGGTAGCTTGTGACTGCACAGAACACTGGAGCATCACAGCAAAGCAGGAGTCTGCTGGCTACCTCAGGGATCAGTGTAATGGGAACTTTAGAGTCAAAATATGGTCATGTCTAAGGTAAAAATTTAGAAATGGGCTGATAAGGCTTTTTTCCAGCTGTTGGTAGTCTTGCCACTGAGTCTGGGCTGCTAAATAGGTTAATATTCAGTGGCATCAAATCTTGCCAGATGTTCCCACTAAATGACAGCCTCATCTGGCATCCAGTCAACTGGTCTGAGGTTTTGTAATTAAGTTTAGGCTATGTTTAAATGGGAAGAAGAAACTCGATGCCAGCCATTTGTAGATATAGTCCAGAAACAAAACATGGGAAAGGGCCAGATGTAGTGAATTCAAATCCAACATCTCTTCTTTTGTTTTTAACGCTTCTGTAATGAGTGCCTTAGGACACCAGCTTTAAACTGACATGCCTTGCCTTTAGTAACTGGTGTGGGATAATTTTAAAATAAAACTATAATTGGTCATTCCACATACTCTGGTAAAGTCATTGGAATTTGTTAATCCATGTTAGCTTAGTATGCCATCATTAAATAATTTCTGTGAAGCATCTTGTTAATTATTTATAAATTATACATTCAATTTATTTGAGCAGACTGTATTGTGTGGATACGTGAAGGGATGCACCCACAGCTAAACCAACAGCAGAAGATAACTATTTTCAGCTACAACTTGACACATTGCAGCTAACAGGAAAGTAATGTGAAATCAGAAACCATGTTCAGAATGCACATGTACAGGAGTCTTATCACTAGGGATCCTAGAAATCCATGTGCCACAGAAAAATGTAGAATTTGCATTTTTATAGAGAATCTTTAGTTCTAAGATTTTGTGAAAAAAATAAAAAGAAACCCCTATATTGACTAAATTTGACTGATGGTACCAGTGGCTGTTATTCCAGTGTTGCCTAACCTTATTACACAGGAGGGTCATATATCTTGTGTGGGCCAGACAGATTCTACATGTCTTAATAAGATTTCAGATAAGAGAGGGAGTCCCAGTGTGTGAAGCTGACAATCCAAGCTTTGCGCATTTTAAAAGAAAACAAACTTCTAGTAGTCTTGAATACACACATAGAAGTATTTGGTATATGTATGAAACACAAATTCCACCTGTACATTTTATTTTGTTATAATGATTGATGGCATTGATAAGCTTCAAACTTGCTTAAAAATTGTAGATATATCAATAAAACATTGTGTTCAATTAATAAGTACCTATTCATTGTGGCTAGGGTAAGTAAAGTTCATCATTTTATTTTAACCACAGAAAAATAAGGATTTTTGTGTTTTTGATTCAAAGAATTTAAGGGAGTTTTTTTTAATCACAGAAAATTTAAATTCCTAATCATCAATATGTAGGGTTCCAGAGTTTACTGACTTCCCCTTTCTGGTTGTTCACTGAAGCTTGTGAATGTTGCTGTTCAGAGGGAATGGTTCCCATTAGATTTGACCATACCGTTCATTACTATAAATAGGTAATAAAAACAGCATTAAAAAGAAACCACCACAGAGGACTAGATCCCATAAGCATCATTGCCTTGCACAGGACAAAATGTACTTAAGTCTGCACGTTACCACTCTGCATTAAGCCTAAGAGAAACTACTCTATAACTTGCGTAGCAAAACTAATTGTATATTAAAAATAAGCTTGTGTGTGTGCATGTGTGTTTAAAAAAAAATTAAAAGAGAGTCTCTTTCAGGGTCTTTCTGAATCTTTTGGTTGAACATGATTTATTCAGCATCCTCCAATACATCACAGCTCTCTTAGCACTAAAAGGTGGTTTAGTTTTAGGCTTCCCCTTGCAGTTTGAAGCATTATCTGGCCACCATCCTCACAAATCATTATACTCTATTGCTGGCTCTAAACTCTTATTCCAAAGATGAGACTCACTCCTTCTCCTTGGTAATTCGGAGTGTAGTCTGATTAAATTGTCTATTTTAAGGATGTTGTCCTGCTGAGTGAGTTTCACAAAGTATTAGTTATTTCAGAGTATAGATTCTAGTGTTGTTCATTCTGTTTAGCTGTAATCTCCTGGCTCCAGTGTGAATACCCACTGCTATATAAAACCCTATTAATCACCAAGCAAAAAGACATCAGCATAATAGAGTTCATTTATTCCAGGAACCCTTACCAAACACAGACTTGCCTTCAAAAAGTTCTGTGCTCTGCATTAATAGCAGTATATGGTGAGTTGTGTGGTCATGTTGCTTTTTCCTCCTATTTGTGGGAGGGTGGGAGGCAGTTAAAATCTGACGCAAAAGTTCACATTGTATGTTTCATGTTTACTCATAATACTTACTGGTGAATGGTTGTCCAAGAATCCTGACCAATGTTCAGTTATGTACATTCCTTTGTCAGGCACTTAGTTATGACAATCTTTGTGTCTCTCAGGGATTAAGGTAAGTGAAGCAATATCTTTTACTGGACCAACTATTGTTTATGGAAGAGGAGCAGGAATACGAGCGTTTGAGCCTCAGAGTTTTCAGGAATTGATCCTGCTTGTTCATCAATCATTCAAGCTTGTTCATAGGATCATTTGTCCAAGAAGCTGTCAAGTCCAAAAAATTATCTGTAAATTGACCAATAGGATGATTTTGTGTGTGAGTAGTCATCTCCTGTAAGTCATACGGCTTAGTGCCTTACCCTGATCATCACTGGAAACTAGGAGGATGGTGAAGAATGAACAGTAAATTGATCTGTAGTAAATAACTGTTGCTATGAAAATATGGCTACTTGTATGAATATCAGCAGTGACTACACCATGTTTTATGCAAACATTAACCAATATTTGAATGTTCACAAAAAAAGGAAGAGAAAAATATGGATTGTGGTGTCCCTTTAAGGAACATGCTGGTGCCAACAGCTGAGGCAGCCTGGATTGTGATGATCAACTCAGAAGCAGGCTATGTAAACAGGAACAGGAAGCTGACAGAGAAGGGAGTGGAAGCCATGCAGGCGGTAGTGTGTGGTGTGTATTTTCTCTCTCAGACTTAAAGAAAGCAGCCTAACCAAAAGCTTTGTTTAGTGTATGTTATGTTTGGGAGTGTAACCACAGTTCTGATGTGAGGACTTGATGAACTGTTTTGGTAATTATTCCTTTCTGGAGCCTTCTTACAAAGAATATGGTGTTGTGGTGTTCTTCTTTCTCTTGGGCTTTTAAAGCAAGCAAACTGACACCCCAAGCAAGGGAAGGGAAGGTGGGGCATATCTATAGTACCACACTGTCCCTCAAGGGGCAATGCAGGGAATACTCACACCTTTTACAGGAATGAAATTGAATAGTGAGTCAGTTTTCAGAATAATAGCAGCAAATTCAGTTCCTGTTACATGAGCAGCTTGAACACAGAGACCAAGGGACTCTTCAGAACCTAGAGTTATGGTAATCCCAAGCAATGATTTTATTAAGATCATATGAGCTTTAATTAATTAAATTAATTTATTAATTTAAATTAATTTAAGTAAAGCTGAAAAGAAAAACTTAAACTGGACTTCTACTGCTCTGATTCTTTATTATATAAAGAGAAGGCCAAAGATTATTTTAAATTCAGCTTTGTTTTTTCCATTGGAAATTCTATCATCATCTGGCTTAGAAGACTTTGCCAGGAGAAGTAGTGAAATGATAGCATCACAAGAACCAAGAGTGAAAGTTGAGTTAGTGAGACGAGCAGGGATTTTCAATCAAACTGTTTATTTAAAAAAAAAAAATCTTGAATGTTTTGACTAATATCCACTTCATTTCAATGACAACCATGTTGGATAAGGAAAGTAGCGTTAAAGGTTAATCATCTTTGCCATTCACTTAAGTGTGACAATAAATATTGACCAGGAAAGAGAGGAATTTATATTTCAAAGGTTAAATAAAATCCACCACTAAGCAGAGTTAAACTTAAAAAGAAAGAACTTCCATGCATTTTGTTCACCACAAAGTATTAAAGGGCATATGCCCAGTTTGAAAACAAAGGGTGATATCCTGGCTCCAGAGAAAATCAGTGGCTAGATGTCATTAACGTTAATAGGACCAGGATTTCACCTCAAATCCTTTGTGAGTCACTTAAGTCTGTCCAAGTGTAGTACTGATCTTTTTTAACTGATATATCCTGTATGTTGCACTTTCGACAGAGAGCTATTTGGTGGTCTAATAGGTGTTTCTCATCTTAAAATTAGATTATCCTTGCTTCAAATATAGAGATTTATAAAAAGTATTATTTACCACCAGAATTCAAAGAAAATACTATGTGCATTTACAAACTCTTCCTGACTCCAGAACACTGATATCACCAAACAGTTGTCTTCAAATGTTCCACATCAATATGCACATACATTTGTACAGATTCAAAGGACCAAATATTCAATACTGTTAAGGCTTTGTTGCTCATTGGAGATAAATTAAAGATGTCCTTCTCCAAATGAAGTAGCCGTACTACATTATGCGTCTATAGTAATTGCATTCTAAATGACTTCTAGCAGCTAGAGGGCTATCACAAGCCTCCACAAAATTTCAAAGGTTCCGCTTTCAAGGCTGTTTCAAAATAGTGTTGAGCTGGGAATAGGCATATATCAAAGTGACAGGCCTAAAACATCTGTTGTAAATGAAATGGCTTAAGTTTTAAACCAAATCAGTGGGACCTGTGGTAAATGTAGTGTTAGAATGCATGCAAACATACTTTAAAATGACAGCAAACTGAAGGGAAGCTGACATAATCCTCACAGCGGAATGAAGAGAGACTTTTTTTTACTCATGCATACGCTAATAGATCCTGTTAGCTGTAGACTGAGGTCGAAATATATTGAAGTCAATAGAAGAACCCCCATTGATGATAATGGAGCCAGGATTTCACCCCAGACTCGCCCCAACTTATGTGCCACTTCCAGCAAATTCAAAGAGGTAAATCACCTGAATATGTGGAGCAATCTGTCAAGACACACACCACTTTATAAACTGTATTCATGGCTCACACCTTGTTTCTATTCTACATGTAAGTTATTGGTCAGGGTTTGCAGCAGCCTATGTTTCATGGTCCATTAGTTGAGACTGCACACATCCAATAGTGGGGATACAATAATTCCCCTTTGAAGTGAAAGATTTTAGTCACCTTGACAGAAGTCTCCATAGCAAGATCCCTCTTGCATATTTTCAGTTATCTAGGTTTCTGTTTTCCAGCTTTGAAATAGTGTACTAAAACAAGGCAACTTGGATTCTGTGATGCTACAGTCATAGAAGCTCCTGTTCTGTAATCAATGGTACTGACAAGCATGATAATATAACTGTCAAACATGTTAAAAATTCCATGTCCCCAACTACACCCCTGCTAAGCAACACATGGCTTGGATTTAGCTTAGATTTGGGATGGGGGGTGGTGGTTCTGCCTAATTTTAGAGAAATTCTTTGTTTTTTCTTAGATTTTCCACTTTGTGGCTGGGAAAATGAAACAAAACAAGCATATAACCTACTGTGGTTGCTCTCTTGCCTGACAGCAGCATCTTCACTACAAACAGAATAACAGTTATTCATGTTTCTGCTCCACCAGTGATGCCATCTGCATTTGACTGCTTCTTAGCTTCTTGCACAACTGCCTCTGTGCCTTCTTACATGCTGCCTGGTATGCTTTGAGAGCTCACTTTGAACTTATTCATAAGGCCACTATTTTCTTCAAGACCCACCAAGATGCCTATAAGAACTCAGCCAGTTAACAGCTACCTTGCAGTGCAGTGAAGAGGGTTGGAGGGTTTTGGTTTTTTTGAGGCTTGCTTTCTTTCTTTCTTTCTGAGGCTGAAGCCTCCTTCCTTGTGCTTGCTCACTGGAGTGGCTTCTTCCCTCTCCTTACATGAGTTTGTTCCTAGGTCATTCTGATGGAATGCCTGGAACCTCCACCTGTGGTGACTTCTGACTGTGCTCCAGGCACAAGGGGTGCTTTCGGTGGGGGCTGTGAATAATGCTTGTACCCATCACTATTGGCAAGGACCAGAAAACCCAGTATACAAAAACCAATAAAGTACATCAACATAAATCCCAACAAAGAAACACCACACCCAAAATAGCAGTGCAACAAAGGAGGAATTTACTGGGGGCAGGAAGGGATATTGGGAAGGAAAAGGTTAGGGTTAACTACTAAGTACTAAAACATGAACAAATTTTCCACCTCCCAATTCTTCCCAACCCCTAGATCCCTCCCCAACACCTTCCCAGGCAGAGAACACACTGAGGGTGAGTTTGGAAAGGAGTGTTGCAGTATTGTGAAGTTTGGCCAGCTTGAACAAAAAGGGTCCCTTACCGTGTCTTCACAGGGTCATTTCCTGGATCCCTGATTTGGATCCCGGTGGAGGTTTCAGCTAGTTCTCAGTAGCCAGTGCCAGATTGGCTCTATGTCACTCAGTACACTGGTCTCTGCAATGCTGGAACTGATTGGCCAAGCATTAAATCACACAGTAACTCAGAGTCCCTTTGGGAATAGTGTGACTCAATCAGAACTTCCTCAGCTCTCCTACAGCTTTGCTCTCAACATTCAAATTCAATACTAACACCACTCATCTCTCTGCCTCTGTCAGGCTGTTTCTGATCACTGAGGCTGGGGAGAGGGATGGGGCTGAGTAACTCTGACTCATCATTGGATGAGCAACAGGCTTGTTCAGATCACTGCTCTACAGAAGCCTCTCATTGGCCACTCTGTCACCACCCCTAGCTTAAAGCAGACTGGGAAAGGGTGTCAAAGTGCTCTGGTAGCCATTTTGCTGTAATTCAAAGGATAAAACATCCTAGTGATCCAGTCTGGCATCTCAAAAGCTGGCACATTCCATGTAGGTATTGCATTTGTTTGTGTCTTTCATTCTTCAACCTCTGCATGCCACTTGTCTTCCTAGAATCATAGGGTTGGAAGGAACCTCATGAGGTCATCTAGACCAACCCCCTGCTAAAAGCAGGGCAACTCCCACTAAATCATCCCAGCCAGGGCTTTGTCCAGCTGGGCCTTAAATATCTCCAGAGATGGAGATTCCACTACCTCCCTAGGTAACCCATTCCAATGCTTCACCACCCTCCTAGTGAGAAAGTTTTTCCTGATATCCACCCTCAACCTCCCCAGCTGTAACTTGAAACCATTGCTTCTTGTTCTGTCCTCTGTTACTACTGAAAAAAGTCTGGCTCACTCCCCTTTGGAGCTCCCCTTCAAGTAGTTTAAGGTTGCAATCAAACCCCCCCTCAGTCTTCCCTTCTGCAGGCTAAATAAGCCTAGTTCCTTCACTCTGTCCTTGTAAGTCATGTGCCTCACCCCTCAATCATTTTCGTTGCCCTCTGCTGGACGCTTTCTAATTTGCCCACATCCTTCCTATAGTGGGAGCCCAAAACTGGACACAGTATTCCCGGTGCAAACTCATCAGTGCCGAAGAGAGTCCCTCAATCTGTTGGCAACACTCCTACTGATGCAGCTCAATATGCCATTGACCTTTTTGGCAACAAAAGCACGCTGTTGACTTGTGTCCAGCTTCCCATCCACCATAACCGCAAGGTCTTTTTCAACAGTACTGCTGCTTAGCTAATCTGTCCCCAGTCTGTAGCAGTACAAGGCGTTTTTCCATCCTAAGTGCAGGAATTTGCACTTGTCCTTGTTGAGCCTCATGAGATTTCTTTTGGCCCACTGCTCTAATTTGTCTGTCTCCCTGGATCCTGTCCCTGCCCTCCAGCTTGTCTATCCTTTCCCCCAGCTTGGTGTCATCCACAAACTTACTAAGCTTGCAGTATCCCATCATCCAGACCATTAATGAAAATGCTGAACAGAACCAACGTCAGGACCAACCCCGGGGCACTCCACTTGTTACTGGTTGCCAACCAGACATTGAGCCATTGATTCCTACCCACTGAAACTGTCCATCTAGCCAGTTTTCTATCCACCTTACAGGCCACTCATCCAACCCATACTTCCTTAACTTGCCAATGAGAATGCTGTGGAAAACCATATCAAAAGCCTTGCTAAAGTTGAGGTATATCATGTCAATGGCTATTCCCGCATCTACAAATCCAGTCATCTCATCATAGAAGGCAATGAGGTTGGTCAGCCATGATTTACACTTGGTGAATCCATGCTGGCTCTTCCTGATCACTTTATTTTCCTCCAAGTGTTTCAGGATGGATTCTTTGAGGACCTGCTCCATGATTTTTCCAGGGATTGAGGTGAGGCTGACCACTCTCTGGTTCCCCAGATCCTCTTTTTTCCCTTTCTTGAAGATAGGTACTATACTGTCCTTCTTCCAAGCCTCCAGGACCTCCCCCGTTTGCCATGAGTTTTCAAAGATAGCAGCCAGTGGCTCTGCAGTCATATCAGCCAACTCCCTCAGAACCCTCAGATGCAGTTCTTCCGGCCCCATAGACTTGTGCACATCCAACTTAAGATGTCTCTAACCTGAACTTCCATCACTGAGGGTCGCTCTTCTTCTTTCCATTCTGCATTACCCAGTGTAGTGGCCTGGGAGCTAGCCCTCCCTGTGAAGACTGAAGTAAAAAAAGCATTGAGTACTGCAGCCTTTTCCACATCTTCCACCACAAGGATACCTGCCCCATTCAGTAAGGGACCTCCACCATCCCTGATCCTCTTCTTGCTGCTGACATACTTCTAGAACCCCTTCCTGTTATCCTTCACATCCCTTGCTAGCTGCAACTCCAATTGTCCTTTGGCCTTTCTGATTTCATCCCTGCAGTCCCAAGCAGTATCTTTATATGCTTCCCTACTCATCTGTTTCCATTTCTTATAAGCTTCACTTTTATGGTTCAGCTCACCAGAGAGTTCTCTCCTAGGCACTTTCCACATTTGCTGTTCTTTCTGCACATTGGAATGGTATCTTCCTGGGCCCTTAGCAGGGCATCTTTAAAACAGCCAGCTCTTTTGGACACCTTTCCCCTTCAGATCAGCCTCCCAAGGGATCCCGCCTATCAGTTCCCTGAGGGAGCCAAAATCTGCTTTTCTTAAGTTCAGGGTCTGTTCTGCTTCTTTCCTTTTTTCCATTGATCAGCATCTTGAACTCTACAATCTCATGGTCACTGCTGCCCAGTTTGCCATTCACTTCTACTTCCTCAATCAATTCTTCTCTGTGAGCAGCAGCTCGAGAGGTGCAAGGCCCCTAATTGGTTCTTCAAGCATTTGTACCAGGAAGTTGTCCTCAACACTCTCCAAAAACTTCCCGGATTGCCTGTGTACTACTGTATTGGTCTCCCAGCTGATTTCATGGTAATTGAAGTCCCCCATGAGAATGAGGGCCCGTGATCTAGAAACTTCTGCTAGTTGTCCATAGAAAGCCATAGCCATCTCCTCCTCGTGGTCTATAGCAGACACTTACCATGACATCCCCCTTGCTGCCCTCTCCTCTAAACTTAACCCATGGACTTTCACTGGCTTGTTTCCACTTTCATACAGTAGCTCCAAGCAGTCATTCAGCTCTTTTACATATGGTGCTACTCCTCCCCCTCTTCTTCCCTGCCTGTCCTTCTTGAATAATTTATACCTATCCATGGCAGTTCCTCAGCCATGCAAGCTATCCCACCACATCTCTGTTATTCCAATTACATCATAGTTCCTTGTTTATGCTGGTACTACATTACCCATTCTTCCTGTTTGTTTCCCAGGCTCCTTTGGATTTGTGTATAAGCACCTAAAATACTGGGCCAACTGTCCTACTTTCCCCTGTCAATTATCTCTCCTGTTGTATCTTCCTCCTTGCAGTTTCTCCTGGTGTCCTCCTTCACTGCTCACCTCAGGTATTTGGGTAACATTAGGACACCTAAGACAGTGATTTGGTTTTCCTCCACAATTCCAACTACCCTCTTCTATCCCTACTGTTACAGTCCTGGCACCCCTCCAAGTTCTGTCCCTTCCCACAGGTCTCCCTCATTGTGACTTACCTGTGGGCTTTGGTCACCTTCCCCCTTCAAACCTAGTTTAAAGCTCTCCTCACTAGGTTAGCCAGTCTGTGTGCAAAAATGCTCTTCCCTTTCCTCTATAGGTGCTTAAGCTGTTTGAGACAGGGACCATGGATGTGTCTTGCAGAAATCTGAGATCTGTGGAGGGACCTGCTTGGAGTTTGAGTGCTATTTGTCATAAATACTAAAAAACTAAACCTCACTCTGTTTGAACAAAATGTTATTGCTAAATGGGCAAATCCTGCAAGGTGCTGAGCACTCTCCACTTCCTTAGACTTCAGTGGGACCTGAGAGCACATAGCACTCTGAAGCACAGAGCCCTTTAGCAGCTAGAACAATGGGAGCCTGCTTATGTGCATTATGCTATAGCTCATCAAGATGAGATTGATTGATTAAAAAGCGTCTGAAATGAGTCAACAGTGACAATATTTTTTTTCTTTCTCATAGCTTGGCAGGGGGCAGTAATTAGAGTGTGTTTCCAGACATGAGACTGGAAAGCATTTGCTTCATGACATGATGATCATCCCCATCAAAGCTGAGTCATAGCAACTCTGTGGCCTTGAAAGTTTGTTTTACTTAATGGAAACAATGTAATAACTTCAGTACAGAAGCTTAGTTTAGTTCTCTTCACTTTGCTCTGACTGTGACTGTAAACTATGTGACCTCCTTCCCATGAAAGCATAAAGCCTAATCTTGATGGTGGAATATAATAGCATCTTCTGTGATTATCCATTAACTGTTGGAAGTAAATGACCAATTGGAAGAGCGATTTGACTTCAGTAAAGTCATCATTAGGAATGTAGATTTCATTAAAGGATCCTATGGACAAGAAGCTGGATATGAACCAAGAGTGTGTCTTTCTTGCCAAGAAGGCTAATGGCATATTAGGTTGCATTACTAGAAGTACTGCCAAGAGGTGGAGATAAAAGATTATTCCTCTCTGTTTGGCACTGGTGAGGCCACATCTGGAGTATTGTGTCCAGTTTTGGGCACCCCACTACAGAAAGTATGTGATGCAGATAAATTGAACAGAATCTAGTAGAGGTCAATGAAAATGATTATGTGGCTGAGGTACATAATTTAGAAGGTGAGGCTGAGTAAACTGGGCTTTTTAGTCTCCGAAGGAGAGAAGATTTGATAGAAGGGCATATTTCAAAGAGGATGGACCTAGGCTGTTCTCAGTGGTGGCAGATGACAGAACTGTGGTCTCATGTTGCAGTGGATATTAAGAAAAACTTGGTCACTGGGAGGGTGGTGAAGCACTGGAATGGGTTATCTAGGGAAGTAGTAGAATCTCTTTCCTTAGAGATTTTTAAAGTCCAGCTTGACAAAGCTCTGGCTTGGATAATGTAATTGGGATTGGTTCTGTTTTGAGTGGAGGCTTGTACTAGGTAACCTGAGGTCCTTTCCAACCTTAATTTTCTTGAAGATTACAGTTCCTTGAAGAGCTGTAAGACTCTCACCAAGACAGGACTATTCCATGTTGTTGACTGTAGGTTGGGGCGGTGGGTGGTACAGCTGTTGTTAACTCAGGACCAGACAATAATGTCCATACAGTGAATAGCATCGATGAACTATCCCTACAGAGTAAGGTGATATTGAGCATAAAAATCTGGTCCAGGGAGGGAAATTTCACAGCACAAGGACTAAGCAGTCTGTTTCAGGTTAGCACAATGTAGAGGCCTTGTATTGGCTCTCTTCATAGGTCTGAATTTAATTGTGTAGTGGGTAAGGGCTAATTCAGACATACTGTGGAAACACTGCAGAGCACAGGATTTTTTTTTTTAAGAGTGCAAAGCAGACGAGGATGCTAATGATGAATCATCTAGTGGTTTTTAGTTTCAAATACTTTAGCCAATTTGTGGAAGTCTCTGGGTTTCCTTAAAAACTACAGAGGGCTAGAGTCATTGAGACCGGCTTAAGCAATGAAGGGCACCTCAGCAACACTTTTTTTTTTTTACCAAGAGAAAGTATTATTTTTAATGTTGAGTAAAACACCATTACTTTACTATTATCATAAATGGTCTGCTTAAAGTGTGGAGAAGCTGTGAGACTTGTTAAGCATTTTGGAGCAGGGACTTTCTGCCACTATAGCAAAAAAGGGCCCTGATATGGCTGCAGTCTCTAAGGCAACACTGACAACATAGAACTTATTACAATAAATTTCAGCTGTGCTTTGTAGCACTTGTGGTGGAAAAGCTCCAAGTTGGCAAGAGAGGCAGTAGCTAACAACTCCTTCCATGAGAGGCAGTAGCTGTGCTGGCAGGAGAAGCTCCCATGCTGACATAACGTTATCTACACCAGAGCTTAGGTCAGTATAACTTATGTTACTCAGTGTTGTGGATTATTAGTAACCTGTAGTGTAGACAAGGCCTAGATGCCTGTGCAGTGTAAGTAGATGTTGAGCTTGGACTATATATGGGAGAGTTGCGCTACCCTATCCTGGTTACCAGGCCAGCCATTCATCTGCTTTCCCTCTGACTCTCCCAGAAAAGCATACCCTACATGTTTCAAATAATGATTCCTTTCTTTGAGACAGATTTCTTATGATTGAACAAAAAATAAACAATTCCTTTCTGGATCAAACAAGGTTTCACAAACTGAGCTTTCTAGACTCAGACATATGTGTTGCTGCATCACTGAAGCAAAGTGGTGCAAATTCCTCCTTCAGATCTGAGGACCTGACTCAGACCAAGATGTCAGAAGAGGAGATTTTGGAATAAATTGATAAATTAACGAGTAATAAGTTGCAAGGACCAGATGGTATTCTAAGAGTTCTGAAGCAACTCAAATATTAAGTTGCAAAACCACTTACTGTGGTATGTAACCTATCACTTAAATCAGCTTCTGTATCAGATGACTGGAGGGTTGCTAATGTAATATTGATTAATTTAAAAAAAAAAAAAAAAAGCTCCAGAGGCAATCCTGGAAATTACAGGCTGGAAAACCTTAAGTAAAGTAAACTATCATGGAACAAGAGAGAAGGACATCTCTTGGATGAGTAACTGGTTAAAAAAAATAGGATACAAAGGATAGGAATAAATGATCAGTTTCACAGTGGAGAGAAGTGAATAGTTCAGATTCCAAAGCTCTGCACAGGGACCCATGATGTTCTACACATACGTAAATCATCTGGAAAATAGTGTAAATGATAAGGTGGCAAAGTCTGCAGATTATACATTACTCAACATAATTATGTCAAATGCTGACTGTGAAGAGTTACAAAGGGACCTCACAAAACTGGGTGACTGGGCAACAAAGTGGCAGATGGAATTCAGTATTGATAAATACAACGGAATGCACAGTAGAAAACATTATCCCAACTATTCATATAAAAATGGGGTCTGAAATAGCTGTTACTGTTACCCCAGAAAATCGAATCGATTAATTTATCAATTTCCAAACCATCCCATAGTCCAAGATCTACTTTTGAAACCCTCAGGGGCAATGAGGGGGGGACCATTTTTCACCTAAATGGACATATACCAGCGCCCGGGATAAATGTCCCAAGTGGAGGATACGGCTACAGTCTGCTGATCAAGCACAGACCAGAAGCAATAAAAGACTTAGAGCCAATGATTTGTCAAAGACAAAAATCAGATTTATTGCAATACCTGCTCTGAAAACTGACAAGGAACTTTTGTTTGCTTCACGGATAGCTCAACAGTAATATAACACATTAAACCTATTCTATACAATTACAACATGAAAAACAACACTTAGGTACACAAAAGGAACATTCAGCAAGTGGGGATCAGGCACTTGCTGGATGGAGAGATCTCAACTCTTACTATTACTCCTTTAGATCTTAATCTGGGTTTCTTATCTCTCTCTTTCTAGTGTCTTGCTTGTTAGTCATAAAATTACTTCGTAAGGATTGGGCTCCCTGACTGTACTAAGATGATTTAAAGATCTTAGGGCTTTCTACTATGGTTCCTCCCCTCCTTGGGACCCTTTTCTTACCGCAAAAGTTGGAAGGAAAAAGTCTCTCTCTCAGTGAGATGGTGGATCCTCTCTCGAAATGGTGGCTGGCAGCTGCAGGCTGAAGATCTTCTGTCTCTGCTCAGCTCTGGTCTGGTTGCGGTGGAAACCGGAACTAGGAACAGCTCAGAATGTTCCCGAAGCTTGCAGGTGTAGTTGCTCTGAGACTGGAGCTACAAAGTATCAGTTTGTTGCTCACAAGCTATACGCAGGACTGAGTTGGCTGCCTGCTTGTGAGTGCATGAGAGAGAGGATCAAGCCATTGCCCACAAGCTGTACGCAGGACTGAGTTGGCTGCCTGCTTGTGAGTTGTATTGGAGGCCCTTCTGAGACTAAGTCCAGAGACCCAGCTCAAGGACTAAGTCCTGAGTCACCGTTCAGAGACTAAGTCCAAAGACCCAGCTCCCAGGCTTCCACTAGAGACATTGTTACTCTCTCTACGGATGAGTGTGAGTGAGACTCCTTAGTGCAGCGGGAACCTTGCCAGAGGCCAGTGGAACCCAGTAAGGAGTGGGAGAGATCTCCAAAGCTCTGCTCCGTGCATCACCTTTTATTCACTCTTTCTATCACTCCCATCTTCTCCTTGACCAATCCCAAAGGTGTGATTTCATCTCCATCAAATTGGAAAAAGGGTGATTTCACCTATCACCTGACCAAAAATCAATACTTTTGATGGGTCCTTTGACAGGGGGTGGACACCTTAGAATCCTTGATGGGAGGGGGACTGAGTGAGTTCAAAAGTTCAAAATCTTCCTCCATCTTGACCTACTTTTCCAAAAGCTATATCTGTTGAATCTGCTGAGAGATATACCTATGGAATCTGCTAAACCTATGATCTCTCCATTTCACTTGCTGAATGTCTTTTGAATACCAATTTTGTTTTAAACCATTCCTAATGACAACTTATGAATTCTTTACCACTAATTGTTACATATTATGCTGGGTGTCAGCTTTATTTTAACATAAAATTTCTACTAGCTTGCCTTACACTATTTTCCTCCCATACATGTCTTTATCCAATCAGGATTTTCTGTGATACTAACGAGATGGCAAAAATCTCAGGCTACATTACCACACAAGAAAGGGATCTTGCAGTAATTGTGGATAGTTCTCTAAAAACATTTGCTCAATGTGTACTAGTAAGCAAAAAAGCTAATGATGGGAGGAATCATGAGGAAAGGGATAGTTAATACAACAGGAAATACAATGTCACTATACAAAAGCATGGTATAATCACATCTTGAACACTGCAAACAATACTGGATTCCCCCTCTGAAAAAAATAAACTAGAATTGGAAAAAATACAGAGAAGAGCAACAAACATGGAAGAGCTTCCAAATGAGAAGGGACTGTTCAGCGTAGAACAGGATCAGCTAAGAGGGATATGATAGAAGTCTATAAAATCATGACTGGTCTGAAGAAAGTGATTAAGGATGTGTTATTTATCCCATCACATAATTTCATTAGGTGACCACTAGATCTTGTATTAATAGCAGCTATTTTAAAACAAACTTACAAATTCTCCACACAATGCACGGTCAACCTATGGAACTTGTTTCCAGGGTAAAGTTTGAAGACTAAAGTGTAACTAAGTTCAACAGAGATTTAGCTTTGTTCATGGAAGATAGGTTCATCAATGCAACTACTTGCTCTGGGTGTCCTAAACCTCCAGCTGTCAAAAGATGGGACTGGATTACTGGAGATGGATGGTTTAGTTATTGCCCTGGCTATGTCAGAAGACAGAATTCTGAACTAGACCATTAAACCATTGTCTAATCATTATGGTGATTCTTACATTCTTATTTCTGCTGTCGCTTTGGTCTTCTTGTGCATCACATAGTTCTCACATAGGATTCTACAGATGAAGAACTTCCCAAAATTTCCTGCACATCTTTCCCACTGTGCAAAAAGTGCTCCTTTTTTAATAAGCTGTCATCACCTGACTCTTCTTGCTCATCTCTTCTGCTTGTTATAAGTGGTTGTAGCTGCTTCCAGAGCAGAGGTATTAACTCTTTCCCTAAAAGCTCAAGGATGGGGGTCTGTGAACGAACAACCCCAAGTCAGAACTCTATAGCACATCCTCAGGGCCCTACTGCCTATTCTACAAAATGATCCCTCATTCTCTCAAGCCTTGGGAGACTGACCTCTCCTCGCTTACAGACAGGTCCCCAACCTTAAACAGATATTTACCAGCAACTACAGACCTAACAACAGAACTATTAAAGCAGACACATATCACCACAACAAACCACATTGATAACTTTGCCCACATATCTGCACAAAAGACACTATTACTGGAACTAATAAAACCAGCTACTCCATCAAAGGCTCATTCACCTGCTCATCCACCAATGTGATTTATGCCATCATGTTCCAAAAATGCCCTCTGCCTTATATATTGGACAAATAGGAGAGTCTCTATGCAAAAGAATAAATGGGCACAAATCTGACATCAGAAATCACAACATTCTAAAACCAGTGTGTCAGCATTTCAATCTTTGTGATCACTCCGTTAATGATTTGCTAATTGCAGTGCTCAGACAGATGAATACCCAGATCAAGGCTTCAGAGGGTAGCTGCTGAGATTGAATTTATTTGCAAACTGGGTTGCCTTGCTTCAGGACTTAATAGGGACTCTGGGTTTTTCTCTCATTACAACAGGTGATTTGACCTCATCTTCCTCTCTATGCTGTTCCCCAGTGTTTGAATCTTTTACAACTGTTTTGATTTGCAGTTACAGTGTGACCTGTTCTCATGACTTACACTTCCCTGAATATATTTCCTCCCATTCTGTAAGTTCCCCCATCTTCAAAGCATCTGATGAAGTGGGATTTTCTCCCACAAAAGCTCATGCAACAAATAAATTTTTTAAGCTTCCTCCATGAGTATTAAAACAAACAAGGAGTCCTGTGGTGGTTAAAGATTATCTCCTTACTGTTGCAAGGACCAGTGGTTAAAGTAAGCTAGAACACTGTGGAATGGCATTCTGGTGCCCCGTATTTTTAGGGGGGCAGTGTTCCAGGGCCCGTTAAAAATAAAAGAACTCACCAGAATGCAGCAATCCAATGTGTTGCTCCAGAAATGTCTCAAGGGGCTGTGGGCTGGAGCAATCCCAGTCACCCCTCCCCCCTTTCCCCAGAGCCTGTGGTGGCCCCACCCCTTCCTGCTTGGCCCAGGTGGTATGCACAGCCCAGACCCAGTGTTGGGCCCATATCCAGTCTTGCTGGCTGGCACCACAAGCTCCCTCCTCCCCTGCCCGGACAAGCGAGGCCCTGCTTCTCAGCCACGTTGGTGGTGCAGATAAGGGGACCCTGGGGCTGTGGTTTGGGGACAGTCAGGCAGCTGGCGGCTCAGTGTGGGGGGAGTGTGGGGTGGGAAGAAGGGTCAGGATAGTTAGCTGGGGAGGGGGTTAGAGGGGCTAAAAGGGGTGAAGTGAAGATGGGGGATTTTCAATTGTCTTTTTATTCTACTGTTGCTTCAAATTTATAATACCGTCAGGAATGCTTATTAGCCTTCGATAGAATGTGTAGATGCAGTCCTTGCACAGGGGTTAAAGTATAATTTGGCAGGCCCCAGAACTCTCCTAAATTTCTGGCCCCCCTTCATGCACCCCAGCTACTGTCCCCAAATACCTGTCCCCTACACGAGCTACTGCCCCACAAATGCCTGCCCCACCCCAGCTATTGCCCCTGAAACACCTACCCCCATCAGACTCTTCCTTCCCCGTGTCTTCCTTGGCCCCAATCCCCATTCCCTAAGCTCCCTGCCCCCATGTCTTGACTCGAGCCCTCCTAACCCCCATCGCAGCTCCCCCATCTTCACTTCACCCCTTTTAGCCCCTCTAACCCCCTCCCCAGCTAACTATCCTGACCCTTCTTCCCACCCCACACTCCCCCCACACTGAGCCGCCAGCTGCCTGACTGTCCCCAAACCACAGCCCCAGGGTCCCCTTATCTGCACCACCAACGTGGCTGAGAAGCAGGGCCTCGCTTGTCCGGGCAGGGGAGGAGGGAGCTTGTGGTGCCAGCCAGCAAGACTGGATATGGGCCCAACACTGGGTCTGGGCTGTGCATACCACCTGGGCCAAGCAGGAAGGGGTGGGGCCACCACAGGCTCTGGGGAAAGGGGGGAGGGGGGCCAGGGGGGGTGACGTGAAGATGGGGGAGCTGCGATGGGGGTTAGGAGGGCTCGAGTCAAGACATGGGGGCAGGGAGCTTAGGGAATGGGGATTGGGGCCAAGGAAGACACGGGGAAGGAAGAGTCTGATGGGGGTAGGTGTTTCAGGGGCAATAGCTGGGGTGGGGCAGGCATTTGTGGGGCAGTAGCTCGTGTAGGGGACAGGTATTTGGGGACAGTAGCTGGGGTGCATGAAGGGGGGCCAGAAATTTAGGAGAGTTCTGGGGCCTGCCAAATTATACTTTAACCCCTGTGCAAGGACTGCATCTACACATTCTATCGAAGGCTAATAAGCATTCCTGACGGTATTATAAATTTGAAGCAAGAGTAGAATAAACAGAAAATTGAAAACCTCTAATAAAAAAACTTCACTTTTATTTTCATTTTTTCTTTGTTTCTTTGTTTTTGTTAAAGTTTGTAAAATGCTGACCATCTCTTACTTATGGGAAGTAATTGGTTGGACATAAACTGAGCAAATCATTACTGAGACAACTGGTTGAAAATCTGAAACAATAAAATGGCCACACTTTTTTTTGTGAAAACTGCAAAAATCACCAAGTACTGTACTAAAATTATAATAGCCCTATCCTAAGGAATACAAAATAATAAAAGGTTTTGGACAGGTGGGATAAGGAGGAGGGACTAACTCAAAGGCATACTTGAATATCACTCTAACTACAAAGAAATATACGTGATGTATGAAATAAACATACCAAAGTGAGAACTACAAAGCAAACAAATTATTTTGTTGTAGTTCATCTCCATTCCTTCTGTAGCATGCATATTTACAAGCACAGCTGCATTAAAGCACAGACATCTAAGGACTGTGCTGAACATGAGCTGCTGAATTCACACACTTATTAAAAACATATGTCTGATGTGTGCCATCATTCTGCACTGAGTAATTTCCTCCTCTGGCTTTTGGAAGGGAGACTGAGCCTCTTCTCAAACTTGTAGCTGCATCCTGACAGATTTCCCAGTGAAAAAGGCATCATCTCTGAAATGTGGGCTTCAGGAACAGATTGTTGTCAAAGGTAAATCCAACTTATTTATAACCCAAGATCAGAGTGCTCAGTGGGCAGAAGAATGAACTAGTAATTGCATACACAAAGTTTGCCTCACAAGGAGTTTACTTCTGTAGAAAGATGGCAGTAAATGGACAGCCAGCTTTCCTCACTGCTGTTTCTGACTGCTGATGTCAAAATATTATTCATTTTCCAGTACAAATATTCAGACAAGCTGAAACTGTTACCAAATAATATAGTTATACAAACATGTCATTTTGGGTGTGATTGAAGTCAGTGAAAACAACAATAGTTCTGTGGCACCTTAAAGACTAACTAATTTCTTTTGATATAAGCCCTTGTGGGCTGCAGCCTGTTTCATCAGTGTAAATCAGTTGAAGCCTCTGCGTTCATTAACTACAGAGTGCCTGAGTGCCAATCTTTTGTGTATTAAATTGTAAAGATAACTAACCTAAAATAAAAATGAAGAGGACTTACTTTTAACAAGAATGTGTGTACTCTGGCACATAGGCTTCAATTTGCCAAGAGAAAATGTGAAGTCAGATAGTGTCAGGGCCCCATCCAAGAACACAAGGAGTCCTTGAGGAGGTTAGCCCCACCGTCTTCACACTTCTGAGCATGAGAGTGCACCTGAATGATAGCACAAATCATTTCAGAAGAAGGTGGGATTATGGGGGTGCACCTCTGTTCCAACTATTGCAGCTAGCTGCCTACAAAAGAATATACTTTCTTAAGTATTACACTAGTGTTTCCAAGTCTAAGTGTTACTGTTCCTGCCCCATGGAGATGCTAAGATAATCTGTTTCTCTTATTGAAGGAGCGAGAATCATTAGGGTTTGTTTCTTTTGTTTTGGTTTTAAATCATCTTCAATTAAAGACAAAATTTCTAACCAGAAGCAGAATTGAAGAACAAAAAAAGTACTGAAGAGTCTAGGTGAAATTCATGAATAGCTTCAGAAAAAGCCAACATTCTAATATTAGTAGACTTGAAAGACTGTTCAGATAGTACCTTTATTTTATGGTTCAGAAGAGAGTTGCCTTTGATAATGACATCAGTGTGACCAAATGCACCCCTGTATTCACACCCCATTGTTGCATTCTTTGTACAAAATATGCCTGGCTAGGTATTATTTAAAAATAATAACTCATTGTTGAATATTATCATGATAAATTGTGTAGCACCATTATATGTAAAGATATGAATATTTGCTGAAATTATGATGAAGTGTGTCTAGCAGACAAGAATAGGGAGTGGGTAAACCAGTTTCTCAAAGAAAAAGGACAAACTAATGCTTCTTGTTAGCTGTTATCAAAGCTGATAGGCAGTCATCTGTCAGGTGGCCATTGTATGGCAAGAAATGCCACAGACAGATCTGCATTTAGCAGACAATAGCATGGAACCACTTAAACCACTAGAATCCTTGGCTACGTCTATATATGCTAAACTTACTTCAGATTTACTGGACCGAACTAAGACGTTCAAGCTTAGTTTGAACTAACTGTGGGTTAGTTTGAACTAACCAGGAATTTTTTGAATTGACGTGCTCACCTACTGGTTTTTGAATGTTGTGATTTTTGACATCACACTTCTGCCCATTTATTCAGAATCATTAAAGCAGACATGTATCCCTGTAACAAACTATGCCAACTTTGCCCACAAATTAGCACAAATGACACTATTACAGGACCTAATGAAACTAGCTAGTCCATCAAAGGCTCATTCACTAATGTGATTTACACCATCATGTGCCAGAAGTTCCCCTCTGCCTTATGGAGTGGATGAACAGGACAGTCTCTGCAGAAAGCAATAATTGGGCACAAGTCTGACATCAAAAATCACAACATTCAAAAACCACTAGGAGAGCATTTCTATTTTCCTGATGACTCATTTGACAATTTAGTAATTACTGTACCCAGACAGATGAAGAACAGCTCAAGGTTTCAAAGAGAAACAGAAGATTTGTAATAGATTTGCAAATTTAACTGTGTTTCCTCAGGCTTATGTAAGGACTTTGAATTTTTTTTCTCATTACAAAAGGGAGTTTGATCTTATCTCCTTTTATATGCTGTTCCCCAGTGTTTGAATCTTTACAACTGCTTTGCTGTTACAGTGTGACCTGGTCCCATGAGTTACACTTCCCCGCCTTTATTTTCCTCCCATTCTGTAAGTTCCCCCATCTTCTAAACATCTGATAAAGTGGGATTTTCTCCCACAAAAGCTAATGCAATAAATACATTTCTTAATCTTTAAATACCACATGACACCTTGTTTGTTTTGCTGAACTAGACTAATTGCTGAACTAGACTAGAGTGATTACCCGTCTGGAACTTTTCATTTTTAGACACCCTAGTTTCACTTTCTTTTTATGTATGTATTGTTGGTTTCTTTATTTACTTTTACAGATTTTATTAAACAAGGAAAATAAAACAAATAATTTGGCCACAACTGTGACAATGTCTGGACTAGGGGTGACCGCTTATAGTGTCATTGATATCAATATTGTAAAATTGCAATTATTTGTATGAGAAATGCCATGTCAGTTACCACTGAGAAGTTACAATTTGCTAAGACTGATGAGTACATTTATATGTATATGTCAGGTTTGTGATATTAGTTCCAAATACGCCTCAGACCCTTGTATTTAACTTCTGCTTCAATTCTTGGTAACACCGCAGACAGGATGGCAGCATCACTAAGTCTGCTTAATGGCCCAAAATGGGAACTCAAATCTACTATGAAACCAGTGAAGGAACCCAGGGGCCACATTTTACGAGTCACTAGAACATGCAAGAACATGGCCAGGGACAGGGGACTCTGGGGCTTTTCTATACCATGTGCTGTTTTGCTGTATTTGGGGCAAACCACATGACATAAAAGGGACATAAAAGGCAGTTGCACCATCTCCATCTTGTCTTCATTCCTGCTTCTTACCTCTGGATCAACTCATTTACAACTGAAGATGTGAAACAAAGCACTAAGACCCATCCAGGTACTGTATGTACACTAAAGGGACTAAACAAGTCTTCAATCTCCCACAGTTCTATTTTGATCTAATATACAGCGTGGATTGGTTAATGTGCAGATGGCTGGAGACAGGTGTAGAGCACAGACAGATAATGTAGGGGGACAGACAGATAATGAATTACATTTTCCTTTAAAGTATATGTTTGTTAATGTTCTGTATATGTCTTTTAATGTCATAAGTAAAATAATTTTGTAACCCTGTGTAATGGACATTGTGACCAATGTCCAACAGGACTCCATATTGTCAGTTTGGAACTCCTGCTTAAACAGTGAATTCCATTTTGGATACTTGATGAAATCTGCTTTAGGCGTATGCTGTATGTTCTTTTAAATGTGTGAACAAGGTGTGTGAATGAAGAGGCCAGTCTCAACTGCCAGCTGTCCTGATGAAGCACAAGTACCATCTAACTGGCTGAACAATGCAGACATCCCATTAAAGCAAACAGAAGCAGCCACCCCAGAAAGAAAAGAACAAAATACAATCAGGTCTGCAAGTGACTGGTGACCAATGATCTCCCAGGAACCCGGAGGCTACATGACCCAGAAAATCCCATGGACTTACATGAAGGCCTGCAAGTATAAAAGATGGGTGAGAACATGAAAACTTTGGGGTCTTATTCTGCAACTGTCATCTTGGAGCATCGGATCGCGACCGACAGAGGCCTGGCTCCCTCCTTGTGCCCAGCCTAGTTGGCCACTAGGCTGGCTCAAGCAACACATGAAAGGACTGGTAATTATATCACACCAGGTTGCAGAACTTCTTGTGTGTGTGTGTGTGTGTGTGTGTGTGTGTGTGTGTGTGTGCGCGCGCACACTTTTTGCTACCCTTACTTATTTACAGTAAATGTGGCATATTGCCTTGTCCCCCTGAATAAGGTCCTGCTAGTCTTTTCTTTTTATTATGGGGCGCTCTCCTGGGTGCCTTTTTTGGTATAACACAAGCTGCTGCAAGCACGTGTAAAATGGATCACATGTAAACAGGACCATGGTGAAATGTCCTAAAATACAGTACAGTACGGTATTTTCAAAATAAATCCATACATGGCGCAGTTGGTGTACCTTAACATGGGCTACCCGGCTACCAAAACTTGATTTTGTTTAGCAAAATTAAAAATATTAATTTATGATCTGATTTTTAAAACACAAAATATGCAAAAATACACAGAAATCACCAAAATGTAATAAATTATTTAAACAAATTTAACAATTCATATCTATCTAACCATGAAAACAGTAATGAAAATAAATACTGTACAGATCAATGTGTGAAAATACTAATAAATAGAGTGGAATCCATCTTGAATATTTACAGTACAGTATTACCATAGATGGCATATTACATATGTACATGATTCCACATGGAGTCCACACAGTTCAGAATACAAGAGGTATGCTTATAAAGTTTATTCAGTCTGCAGGTTTATTTTGCTGGGATGAAGGTTTTATGATGTATGGTGTTGTTTTCTGCTGTTTCCCATGCTTGGCTTTCTTTTTCTTCACAAAATCGATCATCCCACATAGCTGTAAAATTTAGATATTCTCCGCATCTTGCTCCTCCATATATCATGCAAGAGTTTTGGCAGCATTTGGCGCTTCTGAATGGGACATTTTGGCTTTTTCAACTTAATTCTCATCATCGTTGTTATCTGATCCTTCTTCCTGTAACAGTTCCTCATCACTTTCACAGTCCAGCCCAGCCTCACAACCTGCAATTATTTCTTCTTCTGCCAGATATTCTGTGGTTGTGCCATTTTCATCTAGTTCTAGCCGCTCATTTTTGAATTCAGGTGATGTGTCTAATTTAAAGTCTTTAATTAATTGAAAAAGAAATTTAGCTTTGTCTTCTTTCATTTGTTTTTTTGTTAACAGGATGTCTTCTGTAAACTCTTCAAATTCTAATTCTGAATCACTATGGTTTGGGTTTTCAGAGGCAGAACTGTTAACAGAAATAACTGACCTGAGAGCCTTTGTCCGGCAGTTTTCAATAGATTTTTGTTTTACTCCATCCCAAGCTTTTTTCACCAAATTAATTATTTCTTTTATGTTTAAGTCTTTTAGGAATTCAGAAATGCTTACTGACTCACACAAAATCATTTCTGAGACCAACTCCGATAATTGCTTTTAAAATTTTGAATAATGTCTTGGTCTAAGGGTTGGATTTTTGATATTGTGTTGAATGGGAGATATAGCGCACAGATTTGTCCATCATCTGATGCCAATAATTCAGAAGGAGATGGGCCAGACAATTGTCAAAGTAGCAACAGTGCTTTAGGTTCGAGTTTTTTTCTTGTGGAGGTGTTTACAAACAGGTGGAACAAAAGAGTTGTGGAACCGCTCTTCAAAAACGCTCCTAGTCATCCAAGCATTTTTACTACTGGCATATATGGCAGGCAGCTTGACTTTCTTAAGGTGCTTCAAGCACCGAGGGTTCTTGAATCAACCAGAGAGAAGCAGTGTGCGCTTGTGACTGCCTGTCTTGTTCGTACAAAATAGAAGGGTGATCCTGTCTTTTATTTTTTTTAAAGCCTCTTGTTTTTTGGGTTTCATATTTCAAAGCTAAAGTTTTGTCTGGCAAAAGCTTTGCAAATAAACTGTTTCATCACAGTTATATATTTGTTCACTGCTATAATTTTCAGTTTGTATTATAGTCTTAAATTTGGTGGAAAGCTCGCTGGCAGCAGTCTCATTGGCTGATGAACTTTCTCCAGAAATGCTAACTTGTGAAATACTGTGGCAAATTTTAAACCAGCTTATGAAGCCTGTGCTGGCTTGATATGTTTCATCACCCACTAAAGTTCCAAATTTACTTGCTTGGACTTGGAGAATTGGGCCACTTAGTGGTGTTCCCTTAGCTCTCTCTTGGGCAAACCATGTGCACAATGCTTTGTCTATAACAGGCTTTGCCAAATAACGCACGTGTTTTCACTCCAGGCCGACTTGAGAATCTAAATGTTGTACAAAACTGTGCAGCTTTGTTTTGTTTTTTATCTAACCTCACAGTGTTGATTCAGCAATCCCAAGAGCTCTAGAAATGTTGGTTTGGGTTTCACCATTACATACCTAATCTATAGCTGCTATTTTTTCTTCAATAGTGTATGTACGCTGACACTTATCTTCTGCCATTATGAACTAAAGCCTATACTAAAATATCTATTGCACATAATGAACTAAAGCCTATACTAAAATATCTAGTCTATTGCACTTAATGAACTAAAGCCTATAGTAAAATATCTATTGTGCTTAATTACAGCTAATCAAAAATATATACTATATGTTCTGTGACAATGTGATTAAGCATGATATATCTTACCAAAATGGTGATGAAAAGAAAAAGGCAGTGCTAATAAGGCTTACTGCACATGTTTCCATGCTTAGGCCAACTTCTGGTTTTAGATACCGTGTGTTAACAAGTTCCACGTGTTAAACTGGTAGCTTTGGGGGACATGACTCTAGCATGCATTAACTGAATTTGCGGGTAAACTGATCCACACTGCATAAGAATGTAAAAGCCATTTGTATGCATCCAATTGCTTTGACCATTTAATATTTCTCATCATTTGTTTCTTTCCTTTTATAATAAAACTTTAGTTGTAGGTACTAAAGGATTGGCCAGCTGCATAATATTTTGGGTAAGACCGAAACTTATATTAATTTGGTAATGCGACTGATCAGAATAATTTGGAAGAGGGAATAGTTTTGCATAACTTATCTCTTTACTGAACTTAGTTGCTGATTAGGAGCCAGAGACTGAAATGCAGTAAAGGGGGCTGTGTAATTTTTGTATTTTAGTTTCTTGGTAACCAGCATGGGGAATCAGAAGCACAGTTTGTAACTGACCGAATCTAATTAGAGCATTAGCCACCAGTTCAGGAGAATCTACTCTCCTTTTGCAGCCTATCCTAACCTCAGTATTTTCAGGTTGGCTGCCCTAGGGTTAGATGGATCACAGAACAACTAAAGAATTGTCCAAATGCATAGCTTTGCTCATACGCTGTAGTGATGTGCATGAAATAAGCGTGCTTATAGTTTATAGCTAACACTCATCACTGCAATATTTTTCATTATGGTACAAGTAACAAAGAAAAAATCTTGCAATGCTTCAGGTGAGCTGAGCTGTGGTGTTCCCAATAACAAAAGATCTTGAGTCTCTGAGAACCCCTACCAGTGGGAGGGGGGATAGATTTAAACTTCCTGCCAACTTACAGTTGGCTCCCAAAGAGTGGACTTCATAGGGAAAATCTACACTGTATTTTTAAAACCCGGGGCAACAAATCTCAGATCCTAGGTCTACAGACTTGATCTCACAGGCCTTGCACTATGATGCTAAAAACAGCTGCTTTTAGAACTTTAGGTTTGGGTGGGACCCAGTGTTCCCTCTAAGGCCCAAACGGAGCTCAGCAACATAGGTTGCTCACTGCACGGCCACCCCATGGGCCCAGTCCTGCCCCCTGGTGGCTTGATCCTGCCCCCCCTGCTCTCCCCGTTACCAGGGAGTGGGGCGCCACAGCCCACCAGAGCCACAAGCTCTGCTGCCTGCCTGGCCTCCTGGCAGCGCGGTCGGAGGAGCCAGCCCAGCCTAACCCCAGCTGGCCATGGAGCAGTGCAGCCATGCCCCCAGCTGCTCCTCCGGCCTGAGGAGCACTCACTGAGCATGTGCAGAGAGTCTGCACATGCTCAGTGAGAGCTTACTTTGAGCGGGAGTTTTAAAAACTCCCAGCTCAGAGGAGCTCTCCGGGCAGGGACTGCAGCTGCTGGCTGTGTGCAGCCGGCCACGTTCCCTGTGCCAGGCAGTGCTGGGGGCTGCGTGGCCACGCAACTTAGAGGGAACATTGGTGGGATGTTGGGCTCTGGAGCCCAGGAAGGGCAATGGGTTTCAACCCATCTGCTCCTTCAGCTACAGAGCCCCAATTACTACATTTATGCTGCAATTTTTTAGGAACCTGTAGATTTGAGCTCTAACACTAGCTGCTATGGGATTTAAAGCATAGGGTGGATGTATCCATAGTTGGTCTGTGATGCACTGAAGCACAGTTCACTTAAGCTTTTGATTTGTAGTCATCACCAGATGACTAGAGGGCTGCAGAGATAAGAGCCCTTTCAATCAGACCTGAGTGAGAAACAGTTTTCTTTTCCGATGAATATTTGCAAGATTTCAAAAGTATTCCTATTTCCTATCAGGACAAACCAGGACAACCTACTGGATATTCTGGGTGTGAAGGTCTCAGTCTTATCTATCAGAGCTGTACTACTTTGCAGATATAATTCAATATTCATGAGCTGTGGAGCCTGACTCTATAGCCTAGTGGTCAGGACACAACCTGGGACATTGGAGGAGAATTAGATTCACTGCCCTGCTTCAAATCCACTAGAGCAGAGATTTGGATGTAGGTCTTCCACATCCCAGCTGAGTGCCATAACCATCATGCTATAGGCTGTTTTGAGGCAGGTTAGGCTCTATCTCTGGTTTTGACTGGAAATTGCCTCCTGAACATTAGGACAGTTTTGCTGAATCTGACAACAATTTGGCATTTTCCAATGACAATCCATCAAAAAATTGCTGACTGGCCTTATTTTCAATAGCAAGGTTATAAAAAGAGGGGCCAGACACTGAAAAGATAAGTAGCTACTTCAGCACTAAGGAGTGCTCTTCATATTCATCTGCACGGATTTATTACAGTTGCAGGGTGTGGCTGCTCTCAGGACCCCTGAGATCAGTAACAGCTGGGCCTGACAGCAGTTTTGATCTTTATCCGAGGCCAGTTCTTTTATATTTAATTGGGAGTAGTGAAATAAGTCTGCAATTAATACAAACCAGCTACAGATGACTGAAGGCTTAAAATTAGCCAGCATGGACTGGATACTTGTCTTTTAATGTCTTTGTTTTTTCAACATTCAGTATATCTGCAGTTGGTTTATATTATTTCTATACCATTTGTTATACAGCTGCTGCTTCAGCTTACTATTCATTTACAATGACTTTTGCTTTGGATGTCTCATGGAATTATAGACACCGGAAGGTACCATGAGAGGTCATTGAACTCAGTCCCCTGCACTCATGGCAGGACCAAGTACCCTCTTAAATCATCCCTGACAGGTGTTTGTCTAATCTGCTCGAAAAGAACTTACAATGATGCAAATTCCACAAACCTGCCTAGGCAATTTATTCCAGTGGTTAATCACCCTAATAGCAGGAAGTTTTTCCTAATGTTCAACCTAAACCTTCCTTTTTGTAATTTAAGCCCATTGCTTCTTGTCCTATCATCAGCGGTTAAGGAGAATAATTTTTCTTCCTTCTCCTCATAACAACCTTTTAGGTACTTGAAAACTGCTTCCATGTCCCCTCTTGGGCTCCTCTTTTCCATACTAAACAAACCCGGCTCTTTCAATCTTCCCTCATAAGTCAAGTGCTGCAGCCCTTTAATCATTCGTGTTGCTCTTCTCTGGACTTTCTCCCTTTTTTGGCAGCAGCATTACACTGTTGACTCATATCTAGCTTGTGGTCCACTGTGACACCCAGATCCCTTTCTGCAGTATTCCTTCCTAAGCAGCCATTGCCTATTTTGTATATGTGCAATGAATTGTTCTTTCCTAAGTGGACTACTTTGTATTTGTCTACTGAATTTCATTCTGTTTACCTCAGACCACTACACCAGTTCGTCCAAATCATTTTGAATTGTGATCCTAGTTTCCAAAGCACTTTCAGCTCCTCCCAGCTTGATATCATCAGCAAACTTTATAAGTGTACTTTCTATGCCATTATCTAAATCATTTATGAAAATATTGAACAGAACCAGACCCAGAACTGATCCCTGCAGTATCCCGCTTATTATGCCCTTGCAACATGGCTGTGAAACATTGATAACTACTCTCTGGGAAATAGTTATCCAACTAGTTTTTCACCCATCTTATAGTAGTTCCATCTAGATTTTACTTCCCTAGTTTGTTAATGAGAAAGACATGCAAGACCAGATCAAAAAGCTTACTAAAGTCTAGATATACCACATCTAGCTAATCTGTGTCACACTCTTAAGAGGTTTTTTTACTGCTGCCTATCATGGTAATAGCTGAGCCCCTCTGGTGACATTAGATCCTCTGGGAACAAAGCAAGCGTAGGGTCTGCATTTTCTGAAATTCCATGGTCATGGAATATGCAGCAGAATTAACCCCTCATTGCAGAATTATGCTGTGGAATTTCAGTTTTCATTTGAATAAAAATTAAATTTCATGTCCTTCTAGCTGTGTAGAAAACATAAAAAATATAGACCAAATATAAATCAATGCCAAACTGAGTCTGCATAGCATCTGAAATATAAGCTCTGAGAGGTGTGAACTAGTTGTCTCACACAGAGCCTCATGGACTACACAGTCATAGAATCATGGGGTTGGCAGGGACCTCATGAGGTCATCTAGTTCAACCCCCTGCTAAAAGCAGGAACACTCTCACTAAATCATCCCAGCCAGGGTATTGTTTAACCAGATCTTAAATGTCTCCAAAGACAGAGATTCCACCACCTCCCTAGGCAACCCATTCCAATGCTTCACCACTCTCCTAGTGAGAAAATTTTTCCTAATATCCAACCTCGACCTCTGCAGCTGCAACTTGAAATGATCGCTCTGTGTTCTGTCCTCTGGTACTACTGAGAACAGCCTCCCTCCCTCCTCTCTGGAGCACCCCTTCAGGTAGTTGAAGGTTGCTATTAAATCCCCCCTCAATCTTCTCTTCTGCAAGCTAAATAAGCCTAGTTCCTTCAGTCTCCCCTCATAAGTCATGTGCTTCAGCCCACTAATAATTTTCGTGGCTCTCTTTCTAATTTGTCCACTTTTTTTTTTTTTTGTAGAGGGGAGCCCAAAACTGGACACAGTATTCCAGATGCAGCCTCACTATTGCGAAACCGAAGAGAATAATCACATCCTTCGATCTGCTGGCAACAGTCCTATTGATACAGCCCAATATGCCATTAGCTTTTTTGGCTACAAGAGCACACTGTTGACTCATTTCCAGCTTCCCATCCATCATAACCCCAAAGTCCTTTCCTACAGTACTGCTGCTTAGCCAATCAGTTCCCAGCCCATAGCATGTACAACGGTTTTTTCTTGTACATGTACAAGGACTTTGCACTTGTCCTTGTTGAACCTCATGAGATTTCTTTTGGCCCACTGCACCAATTTGTCTAAGTCTCCCTGAATCCTGCCCCTGCCCTCCAGCGTGTCTACAATTCCCCCCAACTAGGTACCATTCGCAAACTTATTCAGCGTGCAATCTAGCCTATCATCAAGATCATTAAGGAAAATGTTGAACAGAACTGGACCCAGGACCGACCCCTGGGGCACTCCACTTGTTACTGGTTGCCAACTAGACATTGAACCATTGTCCCTACCTGCTATGCCCATTGATCTAGCCAATTTTCTATTCACCTTATGGGCCACGCATCCAACCCACACTTCCTTAACTTTACAATGAAGGTGCTGTGGGAAACCGTATGAAAAGCTGTGCTAAAGTCAAGATATATCACGTCAACAGCTATTCCCGCATTCACAAATCCAGTTATCTCATCACAGAAAGCATTCAGGTTGGTCAGGCATGATTGGTAAATCCATGCTGACTATTCCTGATCACTCTATTTTCCTCCAAGTGTTTCAGGATGGATTCTTTGAAGACCTGCTCCATGATTTTTCCGGGGATTGAGGTGAGGCTGACCGATCTGTCATTCCCTGGATCCTCCTTTTTCCCTTTCTTGAAGATTGGTACTATGTTGTCCTTCTTCCAAGCCTCCAGGACCTCTCCCATTCACCACGAGTTTTCAAAGAATGGACAGAGGCTCTGCAATCACATTGGCTGACTCCCTCAGCACCTTTGGATGCAGTTCTTCTAGCACGATAGACTTGTGTACATCTAACTTCTTTAAGTACCCTGTAACCTGACCTTCCATCACCGTGAGCCACTCTCCTTGTCTTCATTCTGCGTTACCCAGTGTTGTAGCCTGGGAGATGACCCTGACTGTGAAGAATGAAGTAAAAAAAAATTGAGTACTTCAGCCTTTTCCGCATCATCCACCATGAGGATAACTGCCCCATTCAGTAAGCGACCTCCACCATCCCTGATCCTCTTCTTGTTGCTGACCTACTTGTAGAACCCTTCCTGTTTTCCTTCAGAACCCTTCCTAGTTTCAACTCCAATTGCCCTTTGGCCTTTCTGATTTTATCCCTGCAGTCCTGAGCAACACCTTTATATGCCTCCCCAGTCATCCGTCCAAGCTTCCACTTATAAGCTTTCCTTTTATGTTTCAGCTCACTGCAGTGTTCTCTGCTAAGCCATGCTGGGTGCCTTCAACATTTGCTGTTCTTTCTGCACATTGGTATGGTATTTTCCTGTGCTCTTAGCAGGGTTTCTTTAAAATACAGCAGCTCTCTTGGACACCTTTCCCCTGGATCAGCCTCTCAGCGAATCCTGACCATCAGTTCCCTGAGGGAACCAAAATCTGCTTTCCTGAAGTCCAGGGTTTGCATTTTGCTTCTTTCCTTTCTTCCTTTGATTAGGATTCTGAACTTGACTATCTCATGGTCACTGCTGCCCAGGTTGCCATTCACCTCTATTTCCCCAATGAATTCTTCTCTGTGAGCATCAAGCTGAGAGGTGCAAAGCTCCTGGTTGATTCCTCCAGCATTTGTACCAGGAAGTTGTCTTCAGCGATTTCCAAAATCTTCCTGGATTGCCTGTACACTGCTGTATTGCCCTCCCAGAAGATGTCACGATAATTGAAATCCCCCATGAGCACCAGGACCTGTAATCTGGAAACTTCTAGTTGTCCATAAAACGCCTCCTTCTTCTCCTCTTTCTGGTCTGGCGGTCTGTAGCAGACACCCACCACTACATCTCCCTTGTTGCACTCCCCTCTAAACTTAACCCACAGACTTTCAACTAGCTTGTTTCCGCTTTCATAGTGGAGCTCTGAGCAGTCATACAGCTCTTTTACATACAGCACCATTCTTCCCCTTTTTCTTCCCTGCCTGTCCTTCCTGAACAATTTATATCAATCCATGGCAGTGCTCCAGCCATGCAAGCTATCTCACCATATCTCTGTTACTCCAATTACACCACAGTTCCCTGTCTGTGCCAGTACTACCAATTCTTCCCTCTTGTTTCCCAGGCTCCTCATATTTGTGTACAGGCACCTAAAATACTAGGCCAGTTGCCCTAATTTCCTCTGTCAATTTTCTCATCAGTTGCATCTTCCTCCTTGCATTTTTTCCTGATGTCCTCCTTCCCCACTCACCTCAGCTATTAGAGCTTCATTAGGGCACTTAAGACAATGATTTCATTCCCCTCCCCCTCAGTTCTGATTACTCTGTCTATTATCCCCTGCGTTACAGTCCCTGCACCCCTCAAGTTCCATCCCTTCCCCCAGGTCTTCCTCATTGTGGCTTACCTGTGGCTTTGGTCGCCTTCCCTCTTCAAACCTAGTTTAAAGCCCTCCTCACTAGGTTAGCCAGTCAATGTCCAAATATGCTTTTCCCCTTTCCTCAACAGGTGGAGTTCATCTCTGCCAAGCAGCCCTTCTTTCTGGAACAGTACTCCATGGTAAAGGAAGCCAAAGCCCTCCTGACGACACCATCTCTGCAGCCAGGCATTCACCTCCAGGAAGCATCTGTCTCTGCTCAGGCCCCTAACCCTGACTGGAAGGACCGAGGAGAACACCACCTGTGCACCAAGCTCCTTCACCCGCACTGCCAGAGCCCTGCAGTCCACCTGCTGAGGATCACTTCTCATGCTATCATTGGTTCCCACATGGATGAGTAGCATGTGGTAGTAGTCAGACGGATGGATGATTCTCGACAATCCATCTGTAACATCTTGGATACAGGCCCCTGCCAGGCAGCATACCTCTCAAGGGGCCTTGTCAGGGTGACAGATGGGTGCTTCCATCCCCCTTAGAAGAGAGTCCCCAACCACCACAACCCTACGTTTCCTCCTGGCTGTCATGGATGTGATCCTCCCAGCCATGGGGGTGCATACTTTCTCCTTTTCTACCTCATCCCTTGTTTCTAGTGCCACATAATGGTTCTCCACCACAATGGAGGGTGCAATGGGAGCAGGGGTGGAGCACTGTCGGATGCCAGAAGTAACCAGCTGCCAGTGTCCTCCCTGTGCCAGAGCCATCTCCTCCTTCTCCAGTGCTTTGACCATAATCCTGTGCACCTGGATATATTCCTCAGCCTTGGATGTCTCCTAATGGATGCTATCAAGGAATTTCTCCAGGGCATGGATGCTCCTGAGCCTAGATACCTCCTTCTGTAACTCTCCCACCTGGCTCCTGAGAGATTCCACCAGAAGACACCTGTCACACTGAATGATCTCCCAAGCCTGATTGTCTGTGAGATGGAAATGCAGGCCGCAGTGCCTACAAGTTCACACCAGGATCTGGGTAGAGATATCCATGGTCAGAATATCTGTCTGGCTACAAGCACAAGAGGAGGAGACAGAAAGGGTGCTGGCACAAGGAGTGCGGCTCCTCTTCACCATAGCGGTCTCACCAACTCCCTCCCAAACTCCCTCTCAAACTCCCCTAGAATATGAGTCCAAAAGGGAGGGACAAATCATCTAGTTTAACTTTTTGTATATCAAAGGCCACCAACAACATCCAACAGTCACACAGTAAACCCAGTCATCAATATCTAACCAAAATATTACAGCTTACATGATTTGTCCAGTTGTGGAATTTGACATTTTCCCAAGATAAGAATTCTGCAGCAAAAATGCTGAATTCTCTATTTTGCACTAGGCAGGCACCTGGTACTTTATTTTACTTTCCTTTCTTTCTGAAACTGACTTATAATTAGATCTTATTTTGAACCTCTTCTTCTAAGGGTAATTGAAAGTATTACCGTGCATTCTCACTTCTCTGTTTAGGCAGAAGAAGGTGAGGGAACCTGAGACAGGGTCCATTTTTCAGCTGGGAAACAGTATCCAAAAGTCCAAGCTGGAAGCGTAAAACTGAGAGGAGAGGAGATGAAAAATGAATTGTTGAATCAGATTTCAAGTGGCATTGGTTATATTTTTTGATAATTTTTGTTACGGAAAATAACTTTAAAAAAAAAACATAAGTTTTGTTCTAACTTGTTTAAAATTTACTATCAGGAAAATCTAAAAGAAGTGTTTTGGTTTTGGGTGACTTTGACATTAATTAATGTTCATCTGTTGTGATATGGTACCACAGAGACTCAATTTCCTCTATGGGCCATACTTTCTGGATTATATCTCCTATGACACACCACAGATTCACTTCTGGGAGCTGAATGATAATGGTGCATCATAGGAGATGTAGTAGAGTCAAGGGGTCAGGTCAGTAAAGGTGCATGAGGTACCCAAAGCACAACTCCCCCAAGGCACTGCACCATTTCAGGAGGCCACAGTGGCTATGTCTACACACTACAGGGCTTGGTTAAGATGGCTTAGAGCATCCACACTCAAAATGCCAGGAGATTGCCCATGTCCACACTGGCAGCTACTAGGTTACCCTAGGAGTGGTTCATTGTGGGTAGCTGGCCCACAGTGCACTACAGCACAAGTGTCCCTCTTTTCCAGCCACTCCTTTACTACAGGAAGTAAGTGACCACCATTCTTACTGTGCGTGGCAACAAGGAGCCTGATGTGCTCCAACAATGTAATAGCACAGCACTCCACACCTTCCCTGCATTGCCCAAATTCCTCCCGCTCTGGACCAGGCGCCACAGGGCAACTGCCAGTGCAGGGGCAGGGCACAGCAGTTGTTAAGATTTAAACACTGGGAAACAGCACATAGAGAAAGGTGAAGTCAAATCACCTGTTGTCATGGGAAAAGAATCCAATCCATAGTCATGATTTAATCCTACTTTTACACAATCTAATCTAAAAGAAATAGCAACTTTCTTTCTTTCTTTCTTTCTTTCTTTCTTTCTTTCTTTCTTTCTTTCTTT
>ML681979.1:32545858-32621285 GCA_007922195.1 Podocnemis expansa | reverse complement strand
TTTCTTTCTTTCTTTCTTTCTTTCTTTCTTTCTTTCTTTCTTTCTTTTTCTTTCTTTCTTTCTTTCTTTCTTTCTTTTTCTTGTGCTGTTTCCCAGTGTTTGATTCTTACCAAATGCTTTGACTTGCTGTTATAGTCTGACCTGATCCTATGTCTTACACTCTCTGCATTTATTTTCCTCCCATTCTATAAATTCCCCCATCTTCAAAGCATCTGATGAAGCTGGATTTTCTCCCACGAAAGCCCATGTAATAAATAAATTTGTTAGTTTTTAAGTGCCACAGGACTCCTTGCTTGTTTGACAAGAATATCAATTAATGATGCAGGCTGCAAACACAGAGATTTAGCCCACTACAAATAGCGTCCGGACAGAGGCTGAATGGGAACGATTAGCATGAGAAAAGGGGAGCAAAACTCCATAGTTCAAAAGCTAAAGAGCAATTTGATGGGGCTAGGAGGGCAAATTACTTGATTAGCCTCTGTTGGAGGAGAACAGCTCAACTCTGGATTCTGCCCAAGGAACAAACCTAGAGCAGGGACCCTCTGCTGCCTGACAGCCAACAACCAGGGGTTCAACTGCCCATGGGCATGGATTGTGGGGGCTGTATTTTGCTATGAAAATGACAGAAGATCTTGCCCTCCTCTACCTCTCAGGAACTAGTAGATGCAGTTATTTAAAAACCAAGCAAAAAGCAACTCTTATAATTAGCATATTAAAAGACCAGCTAAAACTGCTCTGGTCTTCTTGATGTCACCCACACCAGTCCTTGGGGCTCTTTGGGGAACTGGAACCCTTAGGCTGTTCAGAGGAATCAGCCAGCTGGTTTCCACATCCTCTCTCATGGCCAATGACCCAGCTGGACAGGAAGCTGTTGGGAAACAGGAGCCATCGGCTCATTTCCTCCTGCAGCCCTACCATGCTATGTGTGTGTGGAAGGAAGCTAAACCCAGCCATGCAGGTGGATTGTTCCAGGGCTGCAAACCTTGCTCAGGAGCACAGTGAGAGACTCTTGAAGGATGTCCCAAATACAGAGGACTCCCCATAGCACTGAGCCCTGCCATGACAGATCTTTAGTGTAAACCTTGGTTCACAGCTTAAAGAAAATGTCACTTCCCTAAATATGGGGTTTTCCTTCTTAATTGCTTTGGGAACAACCAGCTGCGACCCCAGCCTTGGTTTCCTGAAAGTGAAAATGATCCATGGTGGCTCTCTGGTGTGTTTTTGTGTAAACATCCCAGCACTGGGGAAAAAGGTCTCTGCTCCAGTCTGGGAGAAACCTCAAGGCTAAAGCAGATCAGTCAATGAGATCGGTGTTGGTGAAGCAGAGTGGGGAACTCTGCCCTGAGCACAATCCTCACCATGTTTCTCTTCTCTCCAACCTGGATCCCCACCATCTCCCTTTTCTGTAGCCCCCAATCCCCACTGCATCTCTCTACCCTCCTGCCCAGATCTCCACCGCATCTCTTCTCCTGAGCCCCATGCTTCAGATGGCTAGGAGACCAATCAAGTCGACTGAAGCCAACTCCCAGGCTATGTTGGCTTAAGTCAACTTAATAAAGTCAACTTAAAAAATAAGTCATAAATATAGACTGGGATTTGTTTAAGTCGACTTTAAGTCAAGTTAAACCTATAGCGTCGACATACCTAGTAACACTGAACCATTCCAAAATATAATATTTGAATTCATTTCAACTGACAAAAGAAAATATTTCAATTCAGGAATGTTGAAATTTCATTTTGATGAGAAATATTGAAACAACATGTTTTGAGATTTTCTGAACAAAAATTTATGAGAATTTCTGTTACAGGAAAGAATTCAGTATTTTGGAATTTTCCTCCAGGGGCCAAAATTCCAATTGTCCATCAACTCTAATTTATAACTCCCCTCACTTCTGTGGCATACACAGATGGAGGGAAATGACATTGTGAGCTTGACGGCCCAGAGACCTGGTCCATCTACAGAGGATGGTGAACAAATGGAGGGATACGATTGCCTACAATGGCAAATAGCCCATCTGAGACTGCTAGTAGCAAGTATGTTCAACAGCTGGAGAAGGAACACTAGATGAGGATGGCACTGAGTTACTACAGTAAACTCTTTCTTTCCTACGTGTCTGGATGGAGAGTCTTGCTGACATGCTCAGAATCTAACTGATCGCCATATTTGGAGCTGGGAAGGAATTTTCCCCCAGGTCAAATTGGCAGAGATTCTGGGGATTTTTCACTGTCCCCTGCAGCAAGGGGCATGGATCATTAGTTGGCTAAATCTAGAATAAATGGTAAATTCTCTGTAACTTTAAATTTTTAAATCATGATTTGAGGACTTAAGTAACTAAACCAGAAATTGTAGGTTTATTATAGGAATGGATGGATGAATGTCTATGGCCTCCAACATATAGGAAGTTGTACTAGATGATCACTGTGGTCCCTTCTGGCCTTAACATCTAGGAATCCAAATCTGTCATCAAAAATTATTTCTGAAAATAATTATTGATAAATTCATAGCAGGTGAGTATTTTGAGCAGTGAGTCATAGATGTGTGTACATGGATGTCACAGGGATGAAAATGAAGGATATCTAACTGATACAACATGTGAATATTATCATAGAATTTAGGTCTTAGTACCACACACTTTGGTCCCATTGTTCCACAAAGTCAATGGGGCCCTGACTAAGAGTGGTCTCTTCGTGATAGAAAACACAAAGTTTAATTTACTGCAACAGATTGATCCAACCAATACTACTGGGTAAGAGAATAGAGAAGGAAGTGATATCTGGAGCTGGTTAAAAATAAAAAAGGAAAAAAATGTGATTAATTTGCAATGTCAAAATTTTAATTTTAATTTTGCTGAGTTTAAAGCAGAACTCTTTTTGCTTTCTTCTTGCATTTTTTTCCTTTTCCCGATTCATCCTCCCTGCTTCCACAGTTGTTTTATCCAAAATGCAGTAAAATGAATGATGTTCATGGTTATTTTTTAAAAAACCTTTTCTAGCTTTCTTCCACAACATACACATAATTTCATTCTTTTTTATTTTCATTTTTTCCCTTTTGTTGGGAAATACCAAGACATAATTCATTCTATTCCTTTTTCTTCAGAATAAAAAATCATCATGGATAAAAATCTGGAAAAGTCAACACTGAAAACTGGAGGGGAGGGAGAGCTTTCTGAGAAAGATTTTGGTTTTGGAGAAAAAGGCAATTTTTTGTTGAAAAGTTTTGAACTAAAAATGTCAAGAACTCAACTGCTGCTCTTATCTCTCTAGAACCATGGCTCAAACTTTCAGCCAACGTTAAGGCACTAGACTAAATTGTCTGATTTCCTCTCTCCCCTACCCCCACATCCCCAAAGATCTTAGGAGTACTGTTGAAGTTAATGCATCATGGAGAAGCCAGTACACTTCCAAAAATCAGTTCAGCAATCCTTTTGTACACAGACTTCTATTCTAAAGCAAACTTGAAAATAAACAAAGGAGGAATGCTTGTACAAAATGAAATTTTACAGGAACAAACTATGTCTTAAGTTAAAGGAGCAGAATGGGAATTTTGCAGAATGTCCTGCACTGGCAGGACTTTCTCTCTATGTCTTAACTGTTTGTTAAAGGCGTATGTATTTTGGGATCCTGACAAGTCTGAAATTACTAAGATCTTGTAAATACCCTGTGAATGTCTCTCTCATTTGCTTGTCACTCATCCTCTTCTGAGTATAGCTATATTGTATTTTGAGTGTCACTATATTTGAGTACATATATATTGTTTTTACAAAATAACATTGCTCCATTGATTGAATCAAATGTTTCTTCAACTAGACATACTTGAAGTTTCTGTAATGATTATTTCACGTAAGATGAATTTGTCACTGAAGATGAGTGAAATCTTATTTTGCTTTGCTTTTGGTTGTCTTGTGCGATTTCATTCAGTTTGATCATGATATTTTTTACAAAGACTAATGGATTTCTGTGTTAAATTTTAAATGGATGTGTAGTTTCAGAGTTTTCAATAGAAGTCTCTCTTTAAGTATCATTGTGAAACTTCTGTTCTCCACTTCTCTATTACACCAACCTGTTAATATGAAGTTTTGATTGTGTCAGAGTAGAACACACTGTTTCAGATTTACATTAAAATAGCTATCATCTAGCTAGTTCCTTAATGGAAAACTCTCCAAAGATTGAGGAAGTGATATTGCTATAAAAGCAGGTAGATATGCATAGTACATCCTTCCTCTTTGCCAAAGAAATTTTTCACTCTCTAAACCTCTCATTTCCCCCCAAACTGTGTGTACGGGGCAGGAAACTTCCAATCACGTGACTGGAAGCTAAGATCAGGCCCAACCACTGCAATGCCTGGCAGCGGCGAGAATTTCTCCACCACGACATGCCAGGGCCAGCCAGCCACTGGCCATCATGGCCACAAGTGGAGCCCGATCGCGACCAGGGGCAGGACAGGGATGGGACCCAGGGCTTCTTGCCCTATAAAGTTGACTTAAAAGCTTAAGTTGACTTACAGGGCAGGAGTTAAGTCAACTTAAGCAAGTGCTTGTGTCCACTTAATAAGTTCTAAATATAGCAATGGCTTTGCTTAAGTTGATTTCAGCCTGCTTAAATCTACTTAAAACCCTAGTGTAGATATAGCCCTGGAGTGCAACGCCAATAGGGACATTACATGAAGGAGTAATTATTTACCTTGTAAAGTAACCAAAGTCCTTCAAGATGTTTATTCCTGTGGGTGCTTCTTTACTCACTTTCCATCCTCTTGCTTTGGCATTTCACTGCTATTTTGCGGTAGAGAAGGAACTGAAAAAGGTTATCCATCACAGATTGATATACTGTCAGAGTATGTGTGGAGAGACATGAGGACAGCTAAGATGCATGTCTAGACTATATGGGCACTGCTGCCAAAAAAAATTCCACTCAAAGGTGCATGGGGCATGCATACCTGAAGTGGAGGACCCAGGGGCCAAACATCTGAAAGAACTCCAGTTAATGTAGAAGATAACTAACTAAATAGGAAGTAGACTCTTTTCCTATGACTACAGTCTTAAAGCTAAGTGTTTCTTCTTTACATTCTGTGTGTGTGTGCGTGCACATGCACATTAAATCTTATGGTTTTGGTTTGGCATGTTTCCCAGTACTGAGTTGGCACTTAGCACTTACACTTACCAATTACTTTATTTGAGCAATGGATTATCAGAGGTTTAACTGACCATTTTGTACAGGTTTTATGGTAATAAATCTGTTGAGAATTAATTTGAGAATGTTTCCATTTCATTGGGTAAATAAAGTTTCTGGCCCTAAATGAATTTTTCTTAAAATATTCTTTAGTGCTTTAAAAGTTGTACTTTAAGTTCTTTTCAAACAGATTTAAAAGTCTTGCATGCAGATTCTCAAACCTAAATATTTCCCTTACTATACACATGTAAAACTAGGTACAACTGAATAAATAAGGAGGGAAAAAAAGGAAGGTAAGATAAAAAAAAGAGGTAGATGAGAAACTTAATTTTTCCTTCCTCCTTCTCTTTTTCCCTTCCTACCTAGTCACTTCTTTTTAATTCTTCTTTCCCTCTAAACATTTCCTATCTCCTTCCCCTTTTTCTTTCTTTCTTTCTTAGAATCATAGGGTTGGAAGGGACCCCATGAGGTCATCTAGTCCAACCCTCTGCCAAAAAAGCAGAACCACTCCCATTAGATTATCCCAGCAAGGGTTTTGTCCAGCTGGGCCTTAAACACTTCCAAAGACAGAGATTCCACCACCTCCCTAGGTAGCTTATTCCAATGCTTCACCACTCACCTAGTAAGAAAGTTTTTCCTAATATCCAGCCTGGACCTCCCCAGCTGTAACTTGAAACCACTGCTCCTTGTTCTGTCTTCTGTTACTACTGAGAACAGCTGAGCTCTGCCATCCTTGGAGCATCCTTCAAGTAGTTGAAGGTTGCCATCAAATCCCCCCTCAGTCTTCTCTTCTGCAGGCTAAATAAGCCTAGTTCCTTCAGTCACTCTTCACAGGTCTTGTGCTCCAGCCCTTTGATCATTTTTGTTGCCCTCCGCTGGACTCTCTCTAATTTCGCCATGTCCTTTTTGTAGTGGGGAGCCCAAAACTGGACACAGTATTCCAGATGTGGCCTCACTAGTGCAGAATAGAGGGGAATGATCACATCCCTCAATCTGCTGGCAACACTTCTTCTGATGCAGCCCAGTATGCCATTGGCCTTTTTGGCAGCAAAACCACACTGCAGACTCATATCCAGCTTCCCATCCACCATGATTCCCAGGTCCTTTTCTCCAGTGCTGCTATTTAGCTGATCACTCCCCAGCCTGTAGCAGTGCGTGGGGTTTTTTTGTCCCAAGTGCAGGATTTTGCACTTGTCCTTGTTGAACCTCATGAGTTTTCTATTGGCCCACTGCTCCAATTTGTCTAGGTCTCCCTGAATCCTGTCTCTGCCCTCCAGGGTGTCTACCGTTCCCCCCAGTTTGGTATCATCTTCAAACTTACTAAGTGTGCAATCTATCCCATCATCCAGATCATTAATGAAGATGTTGAACAGAACTGGCTCCAGGACCAACCCCTGGGGCACACCACTCGTTACTGGTTGCCAATTTGACATGGAGCCATTGATTCCTACACACTGAAACTGTTGATCTAGACAGTTTTCTATCCACCTTATAGTCCATGCATCCAACCCATACTTCACTAATTTGCCAGTGAGAATGCTGTGGGAATCTGTATCAAAAGCCTTGCTAAATTCGAGGTAAATCACATCAACAGCTCTTCCCACATCCACAAATCCAGTCATCTCATCATAAAAGGCAATGAGGTTGGTCAGGCATGATTTACCATTAGTGAATCCATGCTGACTTTTCCTGCTCACTCTATTTTCCTCCAAGTGTTTCAGGATGGATTCTTTGAGAAGCTGTTCCATGATTTTTCCAGGGATTGAGGTGAGGCTGACAGGTCTGTAACTCCCTGGATCCTCCTTTTTCCCTTTCTTGAAGATCGGCTCTATATTTGCTTTTTTCCAGTCCTCTGGCACCTCCCCCGTTCACCATGAGTTTTCAAAGATAATGGCCAACGGTACTGCTATCTCATCAGTCAGCTCCCTCAGCACCCTTGGATGCAGTTCATCTGGCCCCATGGACTTGTGCACATCTAGCTTCTTTAAGTAGTCCCTAACCTGACCTTCTGTTACCAAGGGCCTCTCTTCTTCTCTCCAATCTACCATACCTAGTGCAGTGGACTGGGAGCTGGCCTTGCCTGTGAAAACTGAAGTAAAAAAAGCATTGAGCACTTCAGCTTTTTCCTCATCCTCTGTCACAAGGATACCTGCCCCATTCAGTAAGGGGCCTAAACCATCCCTGATCCTCTTCTTGTTATTGATATACTTGTAGAACCCCTTCCTGTTATCCTTCACATCCCTTGCTAAATAAGCCTAGTTCCTTCAGTCTTTCTTCATAGGGCTTGTGCTCCAGCCCTTTGATCATTTTTGTTGCCCTCCACTGGACTCTCTCTAATTTGTCCATGTCCTTTTTGTAGTGGGGAGCTCAAAACTGGACACAGTCCTCTACATTATATTTTTCTTTCTCTGCCTGGCTTTTTAAAATTTTCCCTCTTTTATTATAAAGATATGAACAAACAAAACCCCCACCTCTTCTCTAATCTGCTGTGTGGCCCACCTCTCTTGGCTTCCTCTCCAGCTTCCCACCGCCCCGCTTTGTTTATTTAGATTGAAACTTTTTTCAGGACAAGAATCACTTCTTATTTTGTGTATAAGGAAGTCCAGTACAATGGCGCTTTGGCGTCTGTTGGGGCCCCTGGGTACTACAGAAAAGTGAGTCATTATAAATATATCCTTGATATTTTGCTGTGGCCATCCATTAACCCTTGCTTGAGTTATCCATCCTCACAAACCTATATTCAGTAGAAAGAAGTTATTAAAACTGTCACCGATAAATAGAGGCCACTGTCCCAACGTCTTCTCCATTAATAAACTTCCCCAAACTGTCAAGTCAAATTTCAAAATACTAAATACTGTTATGCCACCCAATTCTTTACCTTCCCTGCATTCTTGACAAGTACATAAATTGAACAACACTGGCCTTTGTTGCTTAATGGTCACCCAGATCTGTAGTAAATGTGAGTAATATTCTCATTAATTGAATGGACCTTATACAGGTTGCTTAAAAGGTCTTATTTATTGCAAGAGCTGAAGTCAATTAAGAAAGGAAAATAAATATAGTGCAAATAAAAAAAATCAATCAGCTCACTATATAGAGTTATGTTTTGTGACATTGTGGCAACTTTATCACTGGGTTGTTTTTTTTTGTTTCGTTTTGTTTTTTCTTTTTTTTACATTAGTTGCCTTATAGTCTCCAGTCTGTTAAAATCTAAAGAGAAAAACTCAGTCATCTTTGAGTGGGAATGGGAATTTATCTGAATTTCCTTTAGGTTTTGAGAGCTAAACATTTTATTATCACTTCCTTTGACTACAACCAACATCATGTGAAAGATTCTTGCACAATTCATCTGCTTAACTCAGTAATACTGAATGTGGAATTTTACACTGTAGAAAATGGTCCAAATTCAGTTCTCAGTTTCACTGGTATAAATCTGCAGTAACTTCATTGACCTCAAAAACATTGCTCAAAATTTACATCAGTGTAATAAGGCTTAGAAAAGAATATGTCAGAATATATTGGATGGATAGATACAAACTTATTGAGATTTTGTATAAGGTTTGGAATCCCAAAGGTTTATTATCTAAGTCTTTACCATGATCATTTTTTTTTCAGATTTCCATTGAAGGGTATCAGCAGATCACTCTATCCAATTAAGTTGCTTATATTGCACAGTTTAAACCACTTGATTTGATGGAATGCTGAAAGAACTTTTAAATATATTTTCCCTGCTTTTCATTGCTGTCTGGCTGGAATTTAATCCCTTTTGCTGAGTTCTGCCACTCCAGTTTTTATTGTGGCACAACACAGATGTATAACTGTACCACGGTGCTTTAAAATCTTGGGATTTGATAAAGATTTCACTTACTATGGTGCCAGCTACACGTAACTTCATTGAAGTAAGAGGAGCTGTACTAGCTTTAAAATCAGCATCAGACTCTCAGGATCCTGCCTTTGGTTTAAGTATTTACGTTGAAATATTTATTTTCAATGCCTTTAAACTTTTAGAGTCAATGGTTTTATGGCTTGCATTATAAAATAATTTCCTTGATCTGTGGTAGAATGCTAATGATTTCAAAGGGAGTTGAGCATGCCAATTAAGGACAATTTATGAGTTGAAGGCCGGGATGTTGCTTAAAGTTTTACAAACACACATATGTTGGTTAGTAATAGATGCCTTAGTAATATATGATGGGTTGCCATAGTAATAGATGTAGGCAAAATCCATCTGGCTGGTTCTTAGTTTCTGCCTAATAAAACACACACTTTTGGACTCCTTGTTGTGTGTCTGTTTCTAACATCTTTTTGGATATAAGGATCCTACATAACAGTTGGGAGTATGAAGAAAATCATATCTCTAACCAAAATAACTAGCCAGCAGAAGCCCTAACATGGACCTGGGGGAGGGGAAGAGTGGCAGTTGGGATCAGGTGACCCCAAATAGGGGTGGAGCCTACTTACTGGGGGAGCTATAAAGGCAGCCACTCAAGCAAGCTGCAGCAGTACCAGGGCTGTTAACAGGGGGGTTTGAGAGGGAATTTGTTGGGGGAGTTTGGAGGATGAAAGACAAACTTATGGCAGAGATGGAGGTAGCAGCAGAAATCACTCCAACAGAGAAGAGACAATGAAGATTGAAGATAAGAGGATGTGGAAGCTATGGGATGTACATCATCTTGGAGGGTGTAACCCCAAAGCATTTTGCTTCTATGAAGTGTCGCCTCATAGAGCTGTCAGAGGAGAAAATCCGAGGGTTGGAGATGCAGGTGGCAACTATGGTTGAGTTTAGAAGGGGATTTGAACAGTTGATGGAGCAGAGGACTGGAGAGGCTGGAGACAAAAACTCAGACCTGCAGATGGAAACAGGAGCAACCGTGTCTGAGGGGAGACTGCTAGGTGAGGAAAGTGAGCAGTGGAAACACGTGACTTTGAGAAGGTGGCAGAGAAAAAGACCAGCTAGGGAAGGTGAAATAGAACTCAGTAACAGGTTTGCTGAATTAGCAAATGAAGGAGTCCAGGAGGGGAACACTGAAGGTGGGAGTGTGAGGAAGAAGAGGAGAGCAGCTAGTCCCATTCAAAGGGAATTTGAGCCTCTGGTGATAAATAAGAGCCCAAGGAGCATTCAGGAGCAGATGCAGAGGATTGCAAACAGCAGCTGTAGACATCATGACTCCCGGACAGAGAGAACTGGGGATAGACTGGAAAAGCACACTGTTTCCAGGAAAAGGCAAGTGTATGTGATTGGGGATTCTCTGCTGAGGAGGAAAGACAGGCCTATAACTAGAAGTGACCCTGAGAACAGGAGGGTGTGCTGCTTGCCTGGAGCTAAGATACACGATGTGGATCTGAGGCTGAAGAGGATCCTCATGGGAGCAAGAAAGAATCCTCTGATTGTCCTTCAGGTGGGTACAAATGATATAGCTAGATTCTCATTGGAACGTATCAAAGGAGACTATGCCAGGCTGGGGAGGACTCTCAAGGAGCTGGAGGCTCAGGTAATCTTTAGTGGGATTCTGCCTGTCCCTAGAGGAGGACAACACAGCTGTGACAATATTCTGGCAGTTCACAGATGGCTCCGGCAGTGGTGTTACAAGGAGAGCTTTGGGATATATGGGCACTGAGAGGCATTCTGGACAGAAGATTGTTTGCTAGGGATGGACTTCACATGAGTAGGGAGGGAAACAGACTTCTGGGAAGGAGGCTAGATCAACTGATTAAGAGAGCTTTAAACTAAGGAGTGTGGGGAGATGGTTGGGAGATGCCTGGACAATCTCTAAGCTGGATACCAGCATTGAGAGGCAGGAAACTGAATTCAGAAAAGACAAAGATGTGGGAGGCAGTATAGATGCTAGAAAGAAGGGAAGCACAAATACTGGTCTGATGGGAGATGTTGGCAGCAATCAAAAAAAGGCCATGTTGGGTACAGAATGTGAGCAAAGCTGAGCAGCAAAAGGTAAAACATTTATATACCAATGCAAGAAGCCTAAGTAATAAAATGGAGGAACTGGAACTACTGGTAGAGGAATTGAAACCGGATATTATAGGGATAACAGAAACATGGTGGAATAGTAGTCATGACTGGTGTATGGGCATTGAAGGCTATGTGCTCTTCAGGAGAGGCAGATGTCATGGCAAAGGTGGCGGTGCGGCATTGTATATCAATGATGCAATAGAATGCAAAGAAATTCAGAGTGATAGACTCTGTTCTGCTAATTCCATCTGGCTCAAAATCACATTGGAGAAGAAAGCTACTAGAGTTTCTCCTGGATTAGTGCTTGGAGTGTGTTAAAAACCACGGGGATCTGATTTGGACATGGACAGAGAACTCTTTAAGGAAGTAAACACTACTGGGAACTGTGTGATTATGGGAGATTCTAACTTCTCAGCTATAGACTGGAGGATATGCGCTAGCAGCAATAAAAGGGGTCAGATTTTCATGTAGGTGATAGCAGATGAATTTCTCCATCAAGCGGTTTCCAAACCAACGAGAGGAGACACGATCTTAGATTTGGTATTAGTCAGTAGTGCGGACTTATTGAGGAATTAGTTGTAGAGGAGAACCTAGGTTCTAGTGATCATGAGCTGATCCAATTTAAACTGAATGGAAGGGTAAACAAAAATAAATCTGTGACTAGAGTCTTTGACTTCAAAAGGGCTGACTTCAAAAACTTAAGGGAATAAGCTAGGGAAGTGGACTGGACCAAAGAATTCATGGATATGAACATTGAGGATGCTTGGAACTGCTTCAAGACAAAGCTGCAGGAACTATCTGAAGCCTGCAGTCCAAAGAAGAGGAAAAAAAATTCAGGCATTGGTTCTAAACCAAGCTGGATGAATGTACATCTTAAACAGGCAATTAAGAGGAAACAAAGCCTACAAGGAGGGAATAGGAAAGGACTACCTTTTAGAGGCCAGAGCATACAGGGATCAAGTGAGGAAGGCCAAAAGCCAAGCAGAGTTAGACCTTGCAAAGGGAATCAAAACCAGTAGTAAAAGGTTCTTCAGCCATATAAATAGAAAGAAAACACAGAAGGAGGAGGTTGGACCACTATACACTGAGGATGGGGTAGAGATCAAGGATAATCTAGGCATGGCTGAATATCTAAATAAGTACTTTGCCTCTGTCTTTAATGAGGGTGATGGTGAGATTGGGGACAGAGATAGGGCAGCTAATGAGAATGAGAATGTAGAAGTGGAAATTACTATATCTGAGGTGGAGGCCAAGCTTCAGCTGCTTAATGGAACTAAATCAGGGGGTCCAGATAATCTTCATCTGAGAATATTGAAGGAACTCGCACATGAAATTGCCAGCCTTTTAGCAAGGATTTTTAAAGTATCGGTGAACACAGAGCTTGTACCTTATGACTGGAGAATTGCTAATGTGGTCCCTATTTTCAAGAAAGGGAGCAAAAGTGATCCAGGTAACTATAGGCCTGTTAGTTTGACCTCAGCAGTATGCAAGGTCTTGGAGAAAATTTTGAAGGAGAAAGTACTCAAGGATAGCGAGGAAAATGGTAACCGTGATAAAATACAACACAGCTTTACAAAAGGTAGATCATGCCTGAGCAACTTTATCTCCTTTTTTGAGAAGATAACAGATTTTTTGGATAAAGGGAATGCGGTGGTCCTAATTTACTTAGATTTCAGGAAGGCATTTGATACAGTTCCACACAGGGAATTATTAGTTAAATTGGGAAGGATGGGGATTAATATGAAAATAGATAGGTGGATAAAGAACTGGTTACAGGGGAGACTACAGAGGGTCATTGTGAAAGGCGAACTGTCTAGCTGGAAGGAGGTTACTAGTGGAGTTCCCCAAGGATCGGTCCTGGGACCCGTCTTATTAAACCTTTTTGTTACTGACCTTGGCACAAAAAGTGGGAATGTGCTAATTAAATTTGCAGACGACACCAAGCTGGGAGGTATTGCCAATACAGAGGAGGATCGGGATAGCATACAGAATGATTTGGATGACCTTGTAAAGTGGAGCTTTAGAAATAGGATGAAATTCAACAATGGGTAGTGCAAGGTTATGCACTTAGGGACAAATAACAGGAATTTTTCTTATAAGTTGGGAGTGCATCAGCTGGAAGTGACGGGGGAGGGGAAGGGTCTGGGTGTACTGGTGATCACAGAATGACAATGAGTAGCCAATGCAATGTGGCAGTGAAAAAAGCTAATGTGGTCCTGGGGTGCATCAGAAGAGGTATTTTCAGTAGATATAAGGAGGTGTTAGTACCATTATACAAGGCGCTTGTGCAACTTCACTTGGAGTATTGTGTACAGTTCTGGTCACTCATGTTTAAGAAAGATGAAGTCAAACTGGAACAGGTTCAAAGAAGGGCTACAAGGATGATTCATGGAATGGAAAATCTTTCCTATGAGACACGACTTAAAGAGCTTGGTTTGTTTAGTCTGACCAAAAGACGGCTGAGGGGAGATATGATTGCTCTTTATAAATACATTAGAGGGATAAATACAAGAGAGGGAGAAGAATTATTTGAATATAGCACCAATGTGGACACAAGAACAAATGGATACAAACTGTCCTTCAGAAAATTTAGGCTTGAAATTAGATGCAGATTCCTAACCATCAGAGGAGTAAAGTTCTGGAATAGTCTACCAAGGGAAGTGGTGGGGGCAAAAACCTTAGGTGTCTTGATAAGTTTATGGAGGGAATGATATGATAGACAGTGTAGCTTAGCCATTGTCTGTCTTTTACTACTGGTGATGGGTATGATAGGGATATGGGAAGGGGCATTTGATCTAGTGGGTTCTGAGTTATTACAGAGAAGTTCTTGACTGGCTGTTGTGGACTTGCCCTCATGCTCGGAGTTTAACTGATTGCCATATTTGGGGTCAGGAAGGAATTTTCCCCCAGGGCAGATTGGCTTGGGCCCTGGCTTTTTTTTTTGCCTTCCTCTGTAGCATTGGGCATGGCTCACTTGCTGGTTGATTCTCTGTATTAAAGTCTTTAAATCATGATTTGAGGACTTTAATAGCTTAGTTATGGGTTTGAGGTTCATTGTAGAAGTGGGCTGGTGAGGTTTTGTGGCAGGAGGTCAGACTAGATGATCATATTGGTCCCTTTTGACCTTAGAGTCTATGAGACCTTTTGACAGTATTGTTTAATTTTTTTAAGGGAACTAGTATAAGCTATACTAACAAAAGAGCTCTTTTGCAGCTACCAATTGTGTCTCCCCTAAGAGAGTTTGCCATTCTATACCAAAATAGCTCCATCTTTCTACTGTAGACAAGCCAGATTTAAAGTCCTGATGTTGCATTGTTCATGCAAAGTATATCTTGCCACAGCTTAAGAAAAATGAAACACAGTTCTTCTAGGCAGGGTATTGTTTTTGTAGTGATTCATTGTGGCCCTTCTACTGTGATTCACTGATGAGTGTTGCTTTGGGAAATAACAAAACTAATTTCAGCAGACAGTTGTGGTACTTACTAAAGCCAGAGTGAAACAAGCCTGTTTTTATTTCTTTTGCCAAAATGCTCGCACTTCTCATTTTAGTGTAGGTGAAAAACAGACACATTTTATTGTGGCAAAATAATTTAATAGATTGTTTTAATTAGTTTGATAGTTGTATTTAATTGACTTTCCACATATATTGTGAACCTGCTGTATTGCATCTTGCTAGCTCAGAGCCACACTTCTTTACTTGCTTTATGGGAACCATTCTGTTAATTTCAGTAGGATTATTGTGTAAATTGGGTGAGTGGAATTTTGTCCTTTGAGAAATCAAATTCTGTACTCACATACACCTGGCCAACCTCATTTACATTAATGAGGTTTTCTGGATATAAATGAGACCCATATTGGGTGCCATATCTATTTGTTAGGTGTTATCTTCCCCTATCTGCTATCTGGTCTGGTGTACCATTGTGCCTTCCTGATCACCCACTGACTCACCCCACTTCACTAGATGGACCCACAGATCTGCATCAGTCCACACAAGCCTCCTGTGTATAATCAGTCCGAGGCAGTGGATGTGTGTTGTGTAGCCACTTAAGGATGGTACCCGAACATGCAACCCCCCTCCAACCCCCAGATGCCACACCAGGGACTTCCATCTTACAAGGTTCGGGACCCTTCCCAGTCCACTGCAAGCTCATATACTCTGCATGGTCAGTTTTACAAGAAACTGAAAATGCAACTTGGCTTTTGCCTCTCCACACTTTCTAGAAACCATAAAACACTTGATAAAATAATCACTGATTTATTGATTAAAACATGATTTTAAGTGAGTATCTAGCAAATCAATGCACAATCAAGTAATTAAGCTGCCTGGAGTTAACCACTGCAAAATAAAAGATAAGATGCATTCTAACCTTAAGTTTAATGTAATAGTTCATTTTCTATGTTACTTATCAGTCCTTAGGTATAGATCGAGATGTTTCAAGATGGAGTTTTTCTGGCCAAAAGCCCAAAACAGTTCAAAGTCCCTCCTTTTCAAATCACTCCCACCATGTTTTCCTGGGCTGAGGTAATTCACTTTGTTCAGAGAGCTGGTGAACTTCCACTCTCTGGCCAAGGTGCTACAGATATTTAGCTACCCATTGTGATTCTTATTTTCACTGGATGTGTGCATGCAGCCCTGGATCTGATTGTCTGCCTCCAACTGAGCTATGTGAGATGCATGGGGACATGTTTCATATATGTAGTCATATATGATGCTGTAGGAAACACCATAACAGCAGTGCGGAGTTTATCATGAGCATTCAAAAGGAAACACTTTGAATGACCTATTTAGCATCAAACCATACAATTATATTGCAAAGGTGAACAGAAAAGTCATGCAGATCATAACCCTAAGGGTGCATCCCATGACAACAGGGCTCCGTCCTTTCGAAATAAGAAAACATCATGTGGACCAAATATCTTTTATTTCAAAATAACTAGTGTTATTTCAAAATAAAAGTGCTGTGTAGACATAGCCCAGGATCACAAGCAGGTTGCAATGTGATGGGGCAAACTCACTGTTTGAATACAAGAGTCATAAATCTCCTGTCTAGAACAGTGATGGAAACACTGAATGAGAACAGGCTTTTCTGAATACTTTCTCTCTTCTCTTATATACAGTACTCTAATAAAAAAGCCACTAAATCAAAATACTTAAAAGAAATCAATCTCTCATCTCACCCGTGTCCTACTGCTACTCTGCCATGGGCTTTAGTACATGTTATATCAGAAATGGAAGTGTTGTATACAGTAGAATGAACCTATTGCACTACAACCTTTAAAGTGGCTGATAGGAAAACAAGAAGCAAATGGCAGGAACCAAAGAATAATTTAAACATAAAAAATATCCCTTTTTTTGCACCATGGAGAAACACACACAACCTTTGTTTCCTTGAAGCTAAGAGTTATAATAGTTAGACGTGTGGTTTTTTTTCATGTGGTGTCTTCCAAACATATAAATCCAGAATTGTTGTCTCATCATTGCTCACAGGCAATGGGCATATTTAATTACACTATATAAATTAAAATAGTTTGTCATTGCCAAGCAAAAGAGGACTCTACCACAGTCAAATCCTCCAGTAACAATCCCCTGAGGCCTATATATCTGTATCTAATATAGACCCTTCATTAATAGGTACCCAGCTAAACACATGCTAGCATTTGAGTGCCTAACAATTAATTTCTGTGTTAATTACCTTTTTTTATCTGAAGGATTAACTGAATTCTAATCTACCAAATTAGTTGAGAAATCCTCTCTTTTGTTCTTCTGTTGGCTGTCTCTGAACCAAACTCATTTCTCTGAGCTGCAGCTGATTACTTTCTTCAATAGCCCATAAGACTTCCATTCCCTGAGCATACATCATCTGCTTAATTTAAATCTTAATTGCTCATGGGCTCAAATATAGAAGACAGAACTAAAATCTTTGGCATTTGTTTTTCTTCTTCCAGATGCAGATAAATATGGTGGCTCTACTTCAAGCAGTAGTAAGCAAACCACAAGGTCTCAGATTTAGTGACACAAAGTGGAGCACTAATGACTTTTGTCTCTGCTTTTTGAATAAGGCTCAGAAAGTTGAAAAGCTTATGGTAAATGTATGAAACCTAGGTTTCATCACAGTGGTGTCTTACCTTAGCCCTCAAGCTAGTCAGTATTTGTGATCTAATACTTCCACCATGTTTCTATCTATAAGGTTCTGTCTACATTGTATTAGGGCCCTAAGGTTTCTGGTTTTTTTACGCACATATCTCCATAGAGAGAGCTCCTAGCAATCAGCAGGATGGGATGACAGAAATCAATTATTATTATTTATGAAACTTCTGGGGACTGAGTGAGACCCAAGCACATTCTCCTAGGCATTATACTAATGAAGTAATAGAGACATTACACTCTAAATAAATAAGACAAATACAGGGTAGGGAAGGAGGGTGAAACACACCAAAGAGCAATCAGAGCGTGTGAGAAAATTCTGGCAGTTAACAGATGGCTCAGGCAGTGGTGTTACAAGGAGAGCTTTGGGGTGTATGGGCAGTGGGAGGTGTTCATGGAGAGAAGACTGTTTGCTTGGACTACACCTGATTAGAAAGGGAAACAGGCTTCTGGGAGGGTGGCTAGCTCAACTGAGTAAGAGAGCTTTAACTGTTCTCGGTAATAACAGAGGACAGAATGAGGAGCAATGGTCTCAAGTTGCGGTTAGGGAGGTCGAGGCTGGATATTAGAAAAAACTTTTTTACTAGGAGAGTGGTGAAGCCTTGGAATGAGCTGCCAAGGGAGGTGGTGGAGTCTCCATCTTTGGAGGTGTTTAAGGCCTGGCTGAACAAAACCATGACTGGGATGGTTTAGTGGGAGTGTTCCTGCCTCTCGCAGGGGGTTAGACTAGACGATCACCCAGGTTCCTCTGGCCTTGGTATCTATGAATCTTTGAATTCTGCTAATCCCAAGGTCTTGATAGACATAGTTTAATGGGTACGTCTGTGAAAGAGACACCAACATACCAGCTGAGTGTGGTAAGTACTGTATAAATAAAGCTTGTCAGAGGGATAAATCCTTTGGATTCATTATAGCTGTATTTAAGATATAGTATTTATATTGCACTGACATTGATTTGGTGTGTATATTGCCTAACCTCTAATTCACTTTCCATATCCTTCTCACCATTAATCAACAAACCAAGAAGAACCTTGTGTGATGCGTCTTGCTAGGGATTGAAAATCAATCTTCTTGCCTAGGAAGTTTTACTTGTTCTACAAATTCCCTGAAGTATTTTTCTCCACAAGGGCAGCATCTCTAATCCTAGAGACAGAAAAAGGGCTTTATTTTAGCAGCAAAAGCACATGATTTCCCCTCTTGGATACTTTTTAAAAGAACTGTAAGATGGACAATGAAAAAGAAAAAAAAAAAAAGAAAGAGAAGAAACATACTCCCACAAGTTCCCCTGAGCTATCCTGTCCTGTGCTTCCTGGTTCCACTGTGCTCCCATCTGCAGATTAGATCAGATCAAGTGGTTGCAGCAGGAGTCAGGCCTAGTGATCAGAGTTCAAATGCCAAAGCCAAGGTCTGAGATAGTGTTGGAGTTGGTAATCAGAGCTGAGGGTCAGGACCAAAGTCAGAATCTGGATTCCAGGGTCAACAGTTGAGACAGAGTTTGGGTCAGATCCAGATCACCAGGAGCAGGGATGGTTGTGAGGGAGAAGCAAGGATGTAAAAGGATGGAGACAAGGCTGGGTACAGTGCAGGATTTGAGCTAGAGCAACAGAGGAGCAAGACTTGGCAAGATGAGCACAGTGAGGCACAGAGTCCATGAGCACATACATTAAGCTTAAGAAATAGCTTTAAGACTAGGCTTAAGAACTGGCCTGCTGCCTTCATCAGCCAATCAGGTGGAACAGTCCAATAGGCAGCCCAGCTTGTTCCTTAGGATGTGTCTACACTGACAAATTAGTCCAGACTAAAAAGGCTTAGTCTGGACTAATTTAGCCCATGGGTACAGTAGGCTTTCCCTAGTCCAAACCAGGCTTCCACACTTAGTTCAAACTTTAGTTCAAACTAGGTGTGGCCAAGACCCATACTAAGGCTTAGTTTGAATTTAAGAAGTTTGAACTAAGGCGGTTTGTTCAAAATAACCTCAGACTTCTTAGTTTGGACTAAGAAGTACGAACTAACTGTGACTACTGTAGACACAGCCTTAGAGCCCTTAGGTACTAAGCAGGCACAGTGGAGGGTCTTACATAGCAACTTTCTCTCACATATAGGTCAATATAACAGAGGAAGGATTTTGCAATGTCCATTGTTTTTCTTTATGTGTATACACTGTAGCAGTATTGAACATGAACATGACAGAATCTGAGTGAAGGCTTAGAGCAGGATGGCCACAAGAAACTAAAATGGAAGAAGAGATTTTGTACTTCTAATACTGGTACTTGAGTCTCTTTCATATATAAATAGTTATAATTTCTAGCACTTTTCAAAAAAATTGGATTCATAGTTTCAGTGAGGGGACGAGGCTGAGAAAGGTGCCAGGACCAGGGTATCAGATAAACTGCAACATTAATTCATAGTACATATTGTTCTATTAAATATAATCAGAGATCTATTAAAGAAACCTAACTACAAATACAGTTACAGATTTCCACACAGATGAATTTCAGTGTTGTCTTCCTTGTTTACCAGACATCGCTTCTTGTCTGAAATATATAAGCAGAAGGTGAATAGTAACATGGAACCCCACAAATCACTAAAGAAGAAAATTCTAGGAGAACAGGAGGAGCACTCATCCAGAAGGATTGAACAAAATCTAACTCATCTTAAGACATTAAAAATCCAAATGTACTGTGACTGTACATAATGATGACAAAACTTTTCAGCCCAGGTATCTGCAATAATATAATTGTATTTACTTTTTTCAGATCATTAATTTTATTTCAGGTCAAATCTTTCCTCTTTTCAATCAGAAGTTCCTATTACACTACATTCATTAATGTGTGGGTGTGTCTACATGATTTTAATTTTTGTTCAGATTAATGAAAGTACCTTTCCACTGTGCCAACAATGTGGTCTGAACCGTCTGATTGAAATTGGAGCTTTCTAGGTGATTGGAAGAGTGGTGAATGTTCATAACTGTCTACCAAAAGGGCACAGAAACTGAAAAACAAAAGGGTAGCTGAAAGGAAGTGTGGTAGGGCAGGGAGGCTCCACAGTGGCAATAAGAAAGTTATTAGGAGTTCAGCTGCAGTCTGCGCTCCTTGAGGATAAGCCCTAGACAGAAGGACAGGGTCCTACCGAAGATTTTGGGGGCAATCTTTTTGGGAGTTATAGTTTCTTGTGCCTGATTTATTTTGGACCTTAGCATTCCAGATGAGATCAGACTGAAGTGTGCCTTACCTGGATGGTTAAAGCTACATTGGACCTTGCAAGTGACATGCCTATCAGCAGAGAACTGCAGCTGGGTAAGTCATGCCCTGACTGGCCACGAAAGGGTGCTACAGAGGCACATCTTGTCACAGAAAGCCACCTGAGAATGAGAAAACTTCAATTGATGCATTGCTTCAAATAAACAGAACTGTTATAGCCATGGCAGTCCCAGGGTATTAGAGACACAAAGTGGATGATATCTTTTATAGGACCAAATTTTGCTAGAGAGAGAGAGAGAAGGACAAGCTTTCAAGCTGCACAAAGCTCTTCCTCAGGTCTCTCATTAGCAGAAGTTGGTCCAATAAAAGATATCACCTCATCTACCTTGTATTACTTTGAAGACACTTTCATATTTAAAATAGCTCATAGGGAATGTTCTTGTTCAGTGTTAACAAGTCACATAATGCAAGCATTCAGCACTCGCATCCTTGATCTGAATCTCTTAACTTTTCTATATGGTTAGCAGGGCTGACTCTACCCATAATCCAATAAGGCCCTGTATTGTGGCACCACTGGCTTAGGGGCACAGCAGCACCATGTGGGAAGCAGGAGGGCTGGCCCAGAAGCTGGACTCCATGCTCCCACACCTCCTCAAGCCAGCCATTCCACTCCTGCGAGTAGAAAGGGCCAGCCCATGGGATGGACTCTGCTCTCTAGCCCAGCCTCTGGGCTCGCCCTCCCCACCCTTAAGGCAGAAGAGCCGGCCCAAGGAAGGGGCAAAAGAGTGGAGCCCAGCCACTGGCTGGCCGCTTCACCTTTGGGCTGGCTGTTTCCTGCCCTGGGGGCAGGGTGAACCAGCCAAGAGTGGAGGCTGGCTCCCCGTCTCCCCCATGTATGGGGCAGGGGCACAAAGCAAAAGTCAGCTCAGGGCACCATGGCTCCTTGAGCTGGCCCTGATGGTTATTGCATACAAAGGTCATACTTTTTTAACTTTCTGCAATTTAAAGGGCATTGCTTATACTATAGTTTTCAGGGGTACACAAGCAAGAGAGTTGCTATTTGGGTGCCCAGCTCTGAAGGCAGCCCCAGCCACAGCTATCGTACTGTGCTGAAGTAAGGGCAGCATTGCAGAAGGGTCATCATTTTTGTGAGTGGTCATCACAGCCTGAAACATTTTCAAAGGAAGACCCAGCAAAAAGAGTTTAAGAACTCATGGTCTAGAATGTCATATTTCCCACATTCAGATTCATGAGTATATCTACACTTGCAAGTTAGTTCAAATTAAGGAAGTATTCCTTAACTCAATCTTAAGAAAGCTTAGTTCAAACTAGTAAGATCTGCCAGTTAGTTCAAACTAAGCCCTTAGTTTGATTGTTAGTTTGAACTAAGAACGACGTAGACAAGGATTAACCCTTAGTTCGAACTTAATAAGTTCGAACTAAGGGCAGTTAGTTTGAATTAAAAAAGTGGACGGAGGGCATGTCTATACTGATGATGGCAAAATCATCTCTGGCAGTTCAGACTTCCAGGAGTGGACCACAGCAAGCCACTCCCGGAAGCTGACCCCAGAAGTCCTGGGTATCCTGGGGCGTAGGGGAAAGCCAACCACAAGCGATTTGTGGTCAGCTTTCCCCTAATGTGTAACAATGGCTTACAAAATCACTGCTGTTTACACAAGGAATTTTACATTCCTTGTGTAAACAGCAGTCAATTGCCACCGAAAACAGCCAAAAAGTAGACTAGGCCTAATTCAAACTAATGTTAGTTTGAATTAGTCCATGTTGTTAATTGTAACTAAGAAATTTGAACAAACTTTTCCTAGCATAGACATAGTCTCAGGGGCATCGCTGCCCCTAGGAAGCACCTGGGGGCACCGGCCCAGGGCACGCCATGGTCAGGAGGCCATGTCCCCTGGTGGCAGGCCATGTCCCTGGCCTAGGATGGGGCTGGGAGTGGTCGCGGGCGGCTGAGCCCCGGATCCCTCGCCAGGGACAGGGCTGCCGCGGCCGCGGGTGGCTGGGCCCCGGATCTCTGGCCCGATCAGGATGGAGACTGGGAGAGGTGGCTCCGCCAGACCTGGGGCACTGGTGCAGGGATTTGGGGCACGTGCCCCGTGCACCTGGTGCCAGTGATGTCCCTGCATAGCCTATGAAACAAAATTCCAAATGTTTGGGTCAAAGTATCGGAGTCACCAAGAGAAGATGCACTCTGCTAAATTTTAATGGCTTCATACCTAAATTCCTCTACTCTATTCAGCATTGAGTTAAATACAGCAGGGGAAGCTTCCTTGTGTTTTACTCTCTGCAGAAGAAAGGTTTAAAATAACACTTTTGGGGGCCAAAAATGACACTCACTTTTTAAAAATCTGATTTTTGTTACTGGCTGTTGTAACTGGACATTGCTTGTATATCTTAATCCAAACTCCTCTCCTCCAAGACCAAATATATGAAATTGATCGGGAACAGCTGCTACTCAGAATCTTGGAGTTTTATAACTTGTTATCAAACCATCTGAACACAGCTGGTAAACAGACACTCATCAGAGGATGCATGCCGGCAGCATCCTATTTGGCTCTATGTGGTGAGAAGGTAAAACAATTGTTTCTTAAAGGTTTGTTAAAGCTGTACAGATTTTTCACTAGCAGATATTCATATTCAGAAGCCTCACATATTATGTCTGTGCAGAGGCGGCCTTAGGCAGTTGGGGGCCCTAGGCAAAGGCCCTTTAGGGGGCGCCTTATAGGCCCCCACTGCCACCCTCACTGAGGCTCCAGTCCCCCCTGCAGCCCTAACCACCCCCCACAGTCCCAACTTCTACAGGGGGGAGCAAGGGGTCATGGACTGCCAGGGCAAGAAACTGCACCATCCATCTGCCTTCCCAGGTTCTCTGCAGTGGTGGGCAGAGCAGCGCTCCCTGCCTACCCCCAGCTTGTTGCACCTCCCCAGGTGGAGGAGAGTGGCTAGTGCAGAGCTGCAGCTTGCAGGAGCGGGGCCCTGGCATGGCCTGCTCTGAAGAGTTTGGGCTGCTTCTCCCCCAGCCACCCCAGGCCTGAACAGACCTGATCCAGGGTCTGGGAGTGAGGCAACCTCTATTTAGGCCTGGGGTGGCTGGGGGAGAAGCAGCCCAAACTCTTCAGAGCGGGCCGCTGCAGGGCCTTGCCACTGCAAGCCACAGCTCCATATTGGCTGCTCTTTTCCCTTCCCCTGGGGAGGCGCAGCCACCTGGGGGTAGGTGTGGAGTGTTGCTCCACCCCCGCTGCAGAGAGGCCAGGCTGGCAGGCAGGCAGGCAGACCAGCTTCTGGCCCAGGCGGTCCGTGCACCCCCCCACTCTTCCATCATCCTGCAAGAGCAGGGTTAGGTAAAGCAGGCAACCGCTACAGGGCCCCCTTACGGCTCGCGGCCCTAGGTGGCCGCCTGCTTTGCTTACCCTAAAAGCCGCCTCTGTGTCTATGTTCAATAAAAACGAGGCTCCAACAAACCTGAATATTCAAGCTTTCTACTAGAGCTGTAAAAAGACAACAGTATAGATGAACCCAGCTACCTGCAAGGAATTTGCCTTGGATTTATTACCTTTAGCAATAAATCTTTCAAACAAAGTATTAGGGAATATATTGCATTATTTTATCACTCAAGGTTCAGTAAAGAAGAAACTTAGATAAGCAAGGAGGCTTCATTGGATTATTCAGAACATTTCAGAACCTGAAAAGAGACTGCTGGAGATGTTCATTTAATTCAGTGTTTGTACAGCTACCCACACCATATAACATTATACTACCATGTAAAATAGATGACAAAGCCTCCCATCAACTTCTTGGAATCTCTGGCTTTTCTCCTTTTGGGAAGAAGGGAGGAGGCTGTAGCTGCAAGCTCAAGGAGCAGGCAGCTCTACTCTGCTCTTGCACCTTCTCTCCTCTTCCTAGAGCACAGTGAAGCTCTTGAGCCAAAGGTAGCTGATACGGCTGCTTACGATAATGGTTCTCAACCTTTTGTAGGTTGTGACACATTTGGTGACATATTGCTACCCTACAGGACATATCAGTCTCCCCTCCTGCTGGCCAAATCCAGCCATCTCCCTGGCTGTTTGCAAACACATACCACTGTGTGGCTACATAGTAATGTCTCCCAACGCAGTGATTGAGAACCCCTGGCCTACAGCACAAATGGTGCAGCTGCCTTTACAAAGCATTGTTAGCCTTGGGAAAATTCCAGCCAGTCTGCATTTTCTCTTGAGAGCTGCCAGTATCATGGTGTTTGCAGCATTGCAACTCTTAACAAAATGGATAGTTTGCAGCCAAGCAGATGTTATATTTGTGAAGTATGTTTACTCCACATGGCTGTTTGTTTGTTTTCTTGTTTATTTGTTTTAATGGTTAGCACCTGTGAAAAATCCTAACTTGCAATAAATATGTTTCAGTAGTATGTGAAAATTGCTTAGACATGATTTCTCTCATTCTTAGTTTACCACCTGAGAAAATATGGTGAAGTGCCTATCTGCCAACACAGGGAGTTTGGACTTCTGGACAAAAGCAATTACTATTTGATGATAACTGTTCAGGAGGCTACATGAATTCATCCAGTTCCCAGCTGATAGACAGCCAGGTTATTGTCATTCGTAGTCGCAATTCACATGATGACAGTGAAAACTTATTGGGCAAGGGAAAGAAGATGAGAATGACTATTTAGCCTGGGGTTTAAGTCTGCCTTAGAATACAGAAGACTCAAGTACAAGTCCATGCTCTTATCTCTTTTTGGCAAAATAAGAAGCAGCTTCAACAAGGCAGATTGAAAAACATCTATGTCAGTCTATCGCATAGTCATGTGGCTAGGGCATTCTCCTGCAACGTAGGAAACCCAACTTCACATCCCTTCTGCACACCCAGCCTCCCTCCCCTGCTTCACAGGTGGACAGATTTTTACAGAGACAGCAAAGATGCTCCTCTGACACAAATTTCCATTTACTAAATTTAATGTCTCTCTTCCATTACATAGGGGTGATAGAGTTTTTCAAAACAAATTAATAAACAAGCAAAAAAAGAATCACCAGGACTTTCAGCATGAGGAAAACAATGATTTAAGGTTTTTTGTTTTGTTTTTAACTAAGCTTGTTTTCTGTGATACTGTTCTGACTGAAACTTTTCAATAAATATATAACTAAATAAATCCAGCCTGAAGCATACACCTTGAATAGAAAATTTCAACCTGAATGGGTAAATTTTGGAAAAGTTATAAGCAGCTGAAGACAGGATCTTGTACTCTCATAAGGGCATCCTTAATAATAGGTGAGCTACGAGGAGTGCCTATAATAAACACATGCTGGCTCTGCACTTTACTATTATCACAAAGTTTTTTTCTGCAGTTTGTGAGTTCTTTTAAATGGTGTCATATTTTGGGCATATACATGTATACAATCACTGGTTAACACCACTGAATCTCCTTAATAAACAAAGCTCTAAAACATGGTTAATGGCTCAGTTGTTACAATGATGAATTTAATTGCCAAAGGAAAGGGGAAAAACTTACCAGTGAGCTGTGCCGTAGTGCTTTAAACCAATAGCAGAACATTAAGGCTATTTCTACGTAGCAAATTAGTCTGGATTAACGCTTAATCCAGACTAATTTGGTCCCTGTCTAAAGGAGGCTTTGCCTAGTTGAAACTAAAACATATTTTAGTTTCAACTAAGCAAAGCTTAGTTTGAACTAGTTAGTATGAATGGTTAGTTCAAACTCAGCACTTAGTTTGACTACCACAATGTAGCTGTGCTACTTTGAACTAAATAAGTTTGAACTAAGCAGTTAGTTTGAACTAACCATGGGTTTTTAGTTCAAACTTACTTTTAGTTTGAACTAGCCATGCTTTTTTAGTTCAAACTAAAAAGTTAGTTCGAACTAAAAAGCCACAGTTAGTTTGCCCTAACTGGGCACTGCTTAGTTTGGACTAAGCAAATCTGAACTAAGCATGCTAATATAGACATAGCCTAAGGACAGGAAATGAAAGAATTTTTAGCTTGTGCAACTATATCAAGCCAAGTTAGCAGAGGTGAAGATTCTTCTTTGTGGTGAATTTAGATGTGTGATCATTGATTGCCATGAAGCATAGACAATGGAAATTCACAGTTAGCAGAGTGAAATGTAAGCAACAGACAGTGCCATCACCACTGGGGATAGTAGGGAGAAAACTGACACTCAACAATTTACAAAGAGAAAAAGAATGCCATTAAGATATTACTTTGTTTATATAAGAGAAATAATCTCTTCTACACCTCTTCCCATGTGCAACTTAACACCCTTGCATTGAAAAAAAAAAAAAAAGAAAACCAGTATTTTCTTCTGTATAAACATGAATTGCTTATTGTTTTTCTTAACTACTATATTATACTATATTGTGAAGTCCTATCAAATTCCTCATCTAGCATGTTGGATAGATCCTGATCTCATTTACAGTAATGCAAATCAGATCAGAATGTTCAGAAGTTAGTTCCTACTTTGAAGGTTGGCTCTCAACTCTGAGAAGCATGAGATGTGTTCAGTAATCATGCCTACTCTACATTAGAACAAATCTTTGGAAAAAGATTAAACCCACACAGGCTATGTTCTTGCCAGTTCTTGTCAGTGCAATCAATTAGGGCACACAGCCAGGTAGATTTTTTTTATTTGGTTTAAAATGTCACTAAAAGCTACTGATTTATTGTTTTTACATATGGAGAAGCCTAGATGTGTTCCAGGATTCTGTATGGTAAAATGCTGTTTTGTCAAATTAATTCTGCTATAAATGTAATACAAGTAATGTGCAAATCTCTTCTTCCTTGTTTGCTATGTTACATAATCCTCACTTTCCTTTAAACCTGGTCTTTTAATCTGTTTTTCACCAGCAGATAAAAACAATTATTCCAGTTTGCTATCTCAAGCCCTTCAACTAACAAAACAATCTAAATTATACCTTGGTTTAACATAACACAACCGTTGACATAAGATACAACAATGATACAGCATTGCCAAAAGTCTCAGGGTTCATGGAAAGTACATATAAAGAGATATATAAAAATCACCATCTTATTAAAATCAATGATGGACAAAAAGAGTGGAATGTAGAAATATTGAAATATCTCTTGTCTGCAAAAGGAAAGAACAAATTTTTGTCTTATAAAAATGTTAAGGTTAGGGGTTCCTGCCTCCATCAAACCTTTGGAGTGGGGTTTTCAACAGTGCTCCACAAATGGTTGACTCCTCTCCTGTTGAACCTAAAGATAAAATTCTTAAGGCTTGTCTACACAGGGACACTCCAAAAACAGTTAAAACAACATATAAGGGTGAAGTTAATGTACATTAAATAACCTTGAACCACTGTGTGGAAACTCTCGTTCATAAGTAGCCTTAGTTGGTTGTTGCTAATTTACAACATCTATGGTCACTCTACTTTTGAATGAGAGAATCTATACAGAGATTTAATGTGCCTTAATTTTATACCTTTAGTTGCTTCACCTTGAAAGTAGCAGGAATAAACCAACATGCCTCAGATAATGGTTATCTAAATAACACTGATCCAAACTTTGCGATTATGTGTACACATGCCTTTCATTAAAGACAGTGAGGGGCCATACACAGTGCCAGGTTTAGTCATGAGTCAAGTAAGCCATGGCGTAGGGCCTCATATTATGAAGGGCCTCTAAATATGTCTGAGATAACTAAAAAGATTTATCATAATTGAAATTGATCATGCAAATAAGGCTTTTTGCAAGTTGTATGTTCTATTTAATTGTTTTTCTATGCATCTATCTATCTATATCTATCTATCATGGTTTTTTATTATATTTTTTCATTACACTGTCTACTATAATGTAATAAACTTTCTTCTCTTTATTTTTTTGCGTATAAGCCCTCTGAATCTTGACATAGCATAGGGCCTCAGCATGTCTTAATCTAGTCCTGGCCATACATGTGCAAGGGGAGAAATGAATATAGCTCATTTACAAGCACTATTAGAAATACACTCTGAGTACATAGAGTGGCTGATAATTTAGTTAGCAAACACAATTTTTGATGCAATAATCACAGACCAATACAAATTCTAATCAGCTATGTCTACACTTACACTTTAACTTGAATTAATGAAGATTAATTCAATTTTAAAGTATTGCATGGCTACACTAGCTTTCCTTAGTTTGAAATAAGGACCTCCCTGAATTCAAAATAAGGTCATTGCAAAATAATAAAACCTCCCTTAAATTCAAAATAATGGTTAAACCAAATGTATTAGTTCAATTTAACCTAGTGTAGCCATGTTAATTTGAACTAACCATTACTTTGAATTAACACTTTTTGCTCTTCTTCCTCCCAAGGTGCCTTCCTCTTTCTATATATTGAGTGAGGGCATGGCCCTTCTTGAAAGCCATGTTGCCCCACTTCCCATAGTGCGCATCTCCTAAATCAAACTAGCAAGTCCTGTCCATGTTTGATTTGGGTTTCTAGTGGAGCCATGTTAATTCAATTTAAATTAATTTGATTTAATGATTATACATTCAATTTAATCAGTTCAATTTAAGTTAATTTGACTTAACAATCTAAGTGTAGACATAATCATTATGTCTAAGGATGTCCCTTGACTTACAAACATTTCATTGTGGAAATAACACCTGTTTCTGAACCCTTCTTGGCAATGGTTGAGAGCCTAAAGTGTCAACAGAAGAGGAAAGCCAAAGCTAGATGCATTTATCAAAACTTACATAAAATGGAATCCATCCATGATTTTGAATTGAAATGATACCTGGTTTTGCCTAGGTCTGGTCCCTAAATCTATTCTGTATCACTGCCAGCAGCAAAAGCGAGCTAATGTTTTGTAGCTCCTGCTGGTCTTGATCATGTGGCTATTTCACTGACTACTTTTGCATTCCCTGCCATCTGTGAGTTATACTCATTCTTGAACAGAAGGATTATACAGAAAGGTAGCCATGTTAGTCTGTGTATAGCAAAAGCAGCAAGAGTCATGTTGCACCTTATAGACTAAAAGATTTCTTTGAGCATAAGCTTTCATGGGCTTCAACCCACTTCGTCGGATGCATGATTATAGGTATTAGAACTCCATTTGCTGAGGACACTTTTATAGAGATCTTTGGGTTTTGTTTTGTTTTAAAATGAGCAATTTTCCAAGTTGATCCTAGCTTAAACATTTGGATCAAACCATTAAAAACACTTAAGACTCTGTAATCAAAACAGTTGTTCAGCAATTTCCATTAAGAAAAATGCCTATCTGATTGAGCTTGTGCATCCCATGCATGGTACATTATAAACTGCTATAGTTAGAAACCTCTAAAAATACTAAATGCAAAGAGTTCAAAGAAACTGCATCATGACTGGGAAAGCTGTTTTCTTTAGGTTACTTCATAATTTCATAGTGTATATTTTTTGAAAAGCATGAGGTACGTCATACAAATGTTATAAGGGACTTCTTATTTCTCTGCTATGCTACAGCTATGACACAAAGTCAAAGGACAATTCCATGTCATATTAAGGCTACAAATCCCATAGTATTGGTTGACATCAGGGTAATGTTTGTTAATAATTTTAACAGATCATACAGGAGGATAAGTTTTCTGATGACATTGGGAGTGGAGATAGGGCTGTCTTCAGATTGGACCATACGCAATATGCTGAGACTGTCACATAATCCACCTTCAAACTGTATATCTGTGGCAATGTGAATTGTTTTGCTTCTTCACGCTCCATAATCAGAGTAGACATAATTAAGAATAGTGGTTATCTAATGGAAAAAAACCACAGATTTCTATCAGCTTATTGTTTACTGCCAGTCCATCTGGCGAGTTTTCATGGGCTGGTTTTCAATTTCAAGAAGAATATACACAGATATGTGGCTGCCAATGGGCTGTTTTGTTCATGAGCATAGTTGGACTTTTGAGCCATTAGTAGGTTGTGCAGAGGGTAGTGATGAGTAAAACAGGTTAAAAATCAATTGTTTGTTATGGAGATTAATTTTTTTGTTTGTGGGCCCAGCAAAAAGAGAAAATTGCCAAGAACTTTTGGAATCATTTTAGGAGTCTGCTGGCCACTGAAGACTGTCTCTAGTACAGGAAAATCAGCTTAGTGCTAATAATTTGGGGCTCTGAATTGTATTTGGGGAAGGAAAAGAATTCTAACCTATTTTCACTCAGGTCCAAGCAGAGGTGACACATAACTATTGGTAATGGGGAGGGATACTATTTAAAGATTCTGGTGTGAACCCTGGCAACAGAGACTGCTGGAGTGGGAGAAGGGCACGCTCCACAGGGTTTCATTCATGGCAGCTGCCTGGACTCAGCAGTCCCTGTGCTTCTTCATTGTAATGCAGAACAGCTTCCTGGCACCTCTCACCTCAGTGCCAGCTCCCAGGCCTCCAACCAGCCCCCCCTTTGCAGACCAGAACCCAGCCCCCAGCCTCTATTCCTGGCTCCATGACAAATTCAGTGAGCTTGGACGAGGGCACCTAGGGCCCAGTTCTCAGAGCTGCAGATGCAACGCCTGACCACATGCGTACCCACTCAGCTGTCTGAGGTTAAATGCAAGGTTCCCCCCTCTCTGTAATGGGGGTCCCACTTCATTCCCAGCAGTGCACTACTGCTCATAAAGAAGGCCAAGACCCTCAAGTGCTGGGCAAGCTGATGGCTGCTCTAGGGAGACACACCCTATGAGCCAGTCTCAGAGACCATCCATACTGCCCTGAGACCTCCCAGATTTCTGCCTGTTTGGGGGTAGCTCTATGAATGCCCTTTGCCCCCCAGGATGTGCCCCTCCAATCCTCCTCCACCTTTGGTATGTAGCTTGGGATGCCTGGAGAGGGCTGAGCCCAGGGCCCCGTCTGCACCCCTCAGCTCCTGCAGCTCGGTATACATGGCTACCCTGCTAGGCTGCTGCTGCTGTCTGTGTGGAAGGGTAGACAATGGCAGGAGGCACCATCAACCCAGGACAACATCAGTGTCATTGGCAGGGAAGGGAAGGAACCAGGCTGCACCAGACCCCTCACCATACTCTCCGATAGGGGTTAAAGTTAGCTGGAATGCCCCAGAACAGTGTTCTAGGCCCCCCTATTTTAAGGGGGCAGTGTTCCAGGGCCCCTAAAAATAGGGGAACATGCCAGAACGCTGCATTCTGGGCCCCCCCTAAAAATAGAGGAATACCTGGAACCCCCTAAAAATAGAAAGAATGTGCCAGAACACAGCGTTCCAGCATGTTCCCATAGGGCCAGCTCAGGGAAGGGGATGCGGGCTGGAGCAAGCCTGGTCATCCCATCCCTCCTTTCCCTGGAGCCTGCGGTGGCCACGTCCCTTCATGCTGGGCCCAGCAGTGCACATGGCCCCAACCCAGTCTTATTCCCGGGCCCACTCTCACTGGCCAGCCAGCACTGCCTGCAGTCTCCCTCCCCGAGGCCCAGCTCCTTGGCTACCTCAGTGCCACGGGTAAGGAGGTTCTGTGTGGGGGGGGGCAGCCAAGGAGGTGGAGGGGAGCAGTAGCTGGGATGGGGGGAAGGCATTTGGGGGGCACTAGCTGGAGTGGGGGTCAGGCATTTGGAGAGCACTTGCTGGTGTGGGTGCAGGGGGGCCCAGAGCTATGGAAAGGGGGCCTATACCTGCATGCGGGGGGGCCCTGAAATTTAGGAGGGTTCCGGGTCCCCCCAAATTATACTTTAACCCTGTGCAGGCAGTAAGGTATGGGAGCTGCTTCCAGCCACAGGAAGGGGGAAGGGATGATTTTTGCAAAGATACAGATCAGGGCAGCTCTTTGGCAAGGCAGGGGGAATGAGCTGACAGTCTGATGTGAACCCTGACTGAGCAGGAAGGGGAAGGGAAAGGAAGGGGCAAGAGAAAAGCTCTCCAGTGTTTAGGCCCCAGGAGCAATAGTGAGGAAGCTGCAACCATTAATTGCAATTTGAACTGTGCCTATAAAGTTACTCAAGTAGGGGAAGGGTTTACATGGCACCTGCAGAGTCCATAGTTTAGAATGTAACAGCAGCAGCATCACTGCACCAGACCAAAGAGGCATTTATTAAAAAAAAGGGAGGCTAATTGCTGAGTGCCATTAACAATTGCAATTTAATAGTTCCACTCAGAACCTCCCAAAATCCTGCCCAATTTATTTGACAATAATATGAACATTCCAGGGATTAGGCTCAGTTTTAAGGCTAGGTCACCTAGTCTGGAGCTCCTAATGTGAGAAAAGATACTCACAGGATGTTTGGGATGATGAAAGCTTCCTGAGCTGTCTAATTGGTTTCATGCAATGACAGAGTGGTGGTGGTTTTTGGTTGTTTTTTTTTTTTTTTTTTTTTTTTAGTTTTGTCTGGTTTGAGCAGAGACACTATGAGTATCTTTATGACCCATTTAGGACCATACTTCATTGCATATGTGAGCAGGAAGATGGGAATCCCCACTTCTCATTGTACACAACAGCTGTTTCCAGGTTTGGTGCAGTCTTCAAAAATCAGATTATTCAGATGGCACTTTTGCACATTCATTGTGTGCTGGTAGAATAGCATGTGACCTAGCCTGAAGCTAAGGGATACGTGGTGTAATGAAGGTAAATTTAAGCAAGCAGGCAAAGTGATTCACCAGCTGCATACGCAAAGAAAAAAAAATCACTGGACCAGCCATAATTTTTCACAGACTTTTATTTTTCATGGTGCTTAGAGTGCAAAATTCCCCACAAACAAAATAAAACAAGACAAAGTAGGGTCGCAAAGAGGCAGGACAGTCTGAGCCATCACCCCATCCTTCTAATAACATGGCATGGAGATCTCCGTACGGCACGTCGCTTCCTTCTGCCTCCCTGAGAGCCACGCTTACAAGTTTTCATGTCATTCTGCCAGAGAATTCTATGGGTATGGAGTCGCCATTCTATGTCCTACCTCATTGTCGTCCCTTGAGCACCTATATGATAGGAAGGGAATGCTGAGCTCGAGTTAACCTTCTGTTGCCCACATACACACCCTCATAACAACATTCCTAGAACAGTTTTCCCAAGGCAGTAGAAGCCAGGCAATTAGTGTGATTAATAATGTGTTTAAGATTTTGGGTGGTTCACAAAATGTTCCAGCCAGAGATACCCACCGCTTCTCACTCAGTCTTCCCTTTGCGGCAACACAAGGGAGTGCCTCTGAATTTCACCCCAGTGTGCAAGGTTTTAAATCACTGTGTGAACTCCCAGCATCTTGCCCTAACCTCTTCAATCTGCTGTGGCCTTCTGTGAATCCATAAGAGGGGAGAGGATTTGTCCCTCACTACAGGATTCTGCTCTGTTAGGAAGGACATCTTCTTAGTCTTTTTAACTTGTTTTTCAAGTTTCTATCACTCCTCATGTCTCCCCTCTCTTAGTGACCTGAGTTAAAGCCCACTAGAGTTAGTAAAAAGCTTTTGCTTGCCTTCTTAGGTTTTAAATGAGGTGCCTTAAGTTTGTTGAATGAAAAGCATTAAATAAGTGCAATATATCCTTTTTCAATTATTAGCCAGTTTATCAAGACTAAGATTTGAGTACCATCAAAAGACAGGAGATCCCTATTTTCAAGTATTGTGTTGTATTTGCATAGTAAAAGACACCCAATCTGGCACAGAAGCAGCTGATCTAAGGCACTAATCATACATTTGGATCTGCTAGCACAGATCTGTGTCAATGACTAACCCCATTCACTTCATAATATTCTTTCTACTAGTCTATTCCTATTAAGATCTTGGGCTTTAGTTTGGAAGTAACTGACTGGTTTGAGACCAGCTCAGCCTATCTTCTTCAAGTTTGTCATTTCTGCTAATGAAAAACAAGAGGTACATTTTAAACAAAAAGGTTCCTCTAAAGCAGGGGTTTCAAATTCAAATCATCATGAGGGCTGCATGAGGACTAATACATGGCCACATGAGGCCTAGTCCATTAGCCCAAGGGCTGCACCATTGAAACCTTTTTATACATCAAATATTGCAAATATCAGTAATTCTAGTGTTGTTGTGGGCCACAGGAAATAGCTTTAGGTGATGCATGTGGCCCATGGGCCATATTTTGAGACCCCTGCTCTAAAGGTTGGCATGGACACTGTCTATTGGCTGAAAACCTGAAATTTGGTAAACAACTAATTTTGCCATAAAACATTTTAGCACTATGTATTTCTGCTTTCTGGAAATCTATTCTATGGAGTTCTTTCTCTCTGTTGAATTTACAGTAGAACCTCAGAGTTACAAACACTTTGGCAATAAAGGTTGTTCAAAACTCTGAAATACTCATATTTCAGAAGAAAACATAAATGAGCGTTCTTTCAAAAGTTTACAACTGAACATTGACGTAACATAGCTTTGAAACCTTCACATGCAGAAGAAAAATATTGCTTTCCCTTTATTTTTGTGATAGTTTTTATTTAATACAGTAGTATACTGTATCCCCCTCCCTTGTTCTTTTGTTTATGTTGCTGCCAGATTGCATACTTATGGTTCCAAATCATGTGTGCACTTAACTAGTCACTTCTTAACTCTGTTGTTTGTAATTTTCGGTTCTATTGTAATTCAATGACTGGTATTATAGTTCCATTTTGGTATGAAAAAATAGATTTTTTTTTAGTTATGGAGGAGGCAATTGTTTTAAAAAATAATGTAGTCCACTGTTCAAACTTCTCCCAAGCAAGAACAGACTACTGAAACACAAACCAGGATAAAAATGTGCTGATCTGAATTTGAAATTACCAACTAGATTTTTGTATAGATTACAGCAGTTTTAAAGAATTGTGTTCTTTTTTTCCTTTAAGAAACTCTCTCCAAAAATAGCTCCAGTGTTTGGCAAACTAGGATTGTTACTCATTAAAATATATTGTTTATACACTTGACTCATCTTGCATCCATGGTTTGCTAATCCTTTTTGGAGCAAGGGATTAGGATTTACTAGCAATAATTTTTCATATTTTGGTATTTACTTTATCTTCAAGAAAACCTAAAGGTATACAAGTCAATCATATTTGGTGCTGCTGCTTCTACTGATGTTAGGAAGGGCCAGTGTCACTGTCCTTGATATGAATATTTCTTAGGGCATGATGTAAAGCCCACTGATGTCAAAGGAAAGGTTCACCATATCAACTTCACTAAACACTTATGGAACAGCGTAGTGAAGCAGTTCTATTGGCCTATCATTCTTCGCAGATTCTTTTCTACTGTTTCCTGAAACTGATCCATAAGATGCCCATAACTGGGCACTGTTATGGGGCATATGCCCTCTGTCAAGCTGAGAGAACAGTGTTTAAGTAGTTTTCAATCTGTGACAGTTCCTTCTGCTGACCCTGCTCTTTGAACTGTTTCTTCAGCTCACCAGAAAGAGGCCGATGGTTCTTTGGACAGGCGATTCTAGAGGGTTATCCCTCCTACCAAAGATGGTTATCCTTCTTCCATCTACTACATTACCAAGCATACTGGCAGTACACTGAATATTAAAAATAGAGATGCTCAGAAAGTTTGAAAAACTGAAATTTCAATTCTTTTTCATGACTTTTTAAAATTTTCTTGTCAATGAATTTTTTTCTGTGCTAATCATTTTTCAATATTGTGGTATTAACTGAAAAATATGTGGGTTTGATTTGCAGATTAAACACTTGATTTCAAGCTCACATGAAACAGAAGTCAGTGTTTAAAAGTTCATGACTTTCTATCAAAAAAAATTTCACAGATAAAACTTAGTGTTTGGAAAGCACATACCGATTGCACTGTTTTTTCACTTTTTTAACTGTGCTGTTTAGATTATTTTATCTTATTTTATCTTATTTTATTTTATCTTATCTTAGATTAGATTAGATTAGATTAGATTGAATGTTCTGTCACAGTAACTATTCTAATTTCTGCATTAGCTGAGTTTACTCTTGATGTTAAATGAATTAACAGAAGTTATTCAGTAAAATTGTCACTGATAGCGTGTTAGTTGGGAAAACTGTCTTATATCATTGTAAAGGTATACCGTACACACGTAACTGACAAAGACTTTCTACTAGAGCTGAGTGAAACTTTTTTTTTTTCCAGAGAAAAATGCCAGTTTGATGACCCCAAAATGTTTCACGAATTTATGTCAGTTTCACAAAATTATTTGTCTCTAACTCCTCTTCCACTACAAATCCAAAAAAAAAAAAAATTCATTTCAACATTTTGGAATGAAATAGTTCAATGTTTCTGTTGTTTCCTCTTTAGAATTTTTTTTTTAATTTTATTTTAATTGAAAATAAAAACAAATGCTTCAACTTTATTTTTTTAAAAAGAAAACCTTTCTGATTTGTTGAAAAGTTCCAAACATTTCATTTTCAGATTGACCAAAACAATCTTCCTTCTCAATTTTTGGAATTACCAGTAACTAAAAAAGAATTTAGCCACTACTTTCTTCTCATTTACTCACTTTTTAGAACTCTGATGAATGAGCTATCTTAGTCTAGCCAGCATTTGTACTAGGAAAGCTAAGCAGACAAACTGGAACTGAATTATCAGTTCATAGGCACACAAATCCTCTGTGTGAACCTAGGGTTGCTGGTATTTACAATAGCTAATCCTTCCCTATTTAAAATGTTTAAGTGGAGATTATTTTATTTAGTTTTGTCAAACACAGCTATTTCAGAATGGAAGTTGAGTCCCAAGGGGAGTTTATTATGATACACTCATCCCTTAGTACTTTGGATGCTGTCATGATATTTTCTGTCAGACTTTAATGAACCATCATCCCTATCCTCACATTTCAAAGTAGTTCTTTGAAAAGAATATTGTAGTATTAAATCTGGAAGATGATACACTGACAGTTCCAAGAAAGATGGCAAAACATGGTATTCCCTGAACACTTGACAACTTTTTGCGTCTTCATCAGAATATGGGGCAATCTCCATCTAATGGTTAGAAACTTACATCTAATTTCAAGTCTAAACTTCTGGATAGCCAGTTTATATCCATTTGGTTTTGTGCCCACACTGATGTTGAATTTAAATAATTAAACTCTCACCCTGTTAGTTATCCCTTCAATGTATTTATGAAGAGGAATCTTATCTCCCCATAGGCATCTTTTGGTTAAGCTAAACAAGCCAAGCCCTTTGAGTCTCCCATCATAAGGCAATTTACTGCCTAAGTAGATAAAGTCATGCAATACGTCCATGGTTTATCTGGAAGCACAGATGTCCTGCATCAAAACTTTTGCATTGAGACTGCGAAACTTTGTTTTTGCCCAGGAAAGCTGTAGACCAAGACCAGCTGCCTAATGCTGGAAGGTCTCTAGGGCATCTCTTTCACAGTGTAACTGTGAAAACTGATTATAGCGCCTCCACAAACAGATCAGCCCTTCCTTCCATGTTACAGATGGGTGTATGAAGTCATAGACATTTGTTGACAGAAAATACTTTGAAATGCTCTTCAAGTTACCAGTTGAAATCCAGTATTTTTACATTCTACCATCAGGGACTGCACATTCCAAGATGAATTTATGAAAAATGTCAAAGTGACTGATAATGATTTTTAAAGTCTGTTTATAGTAAAAGGAAGCACGTTGTGAAGTTACTAAGTGGGACAAGCAGAAAATCAAAATTGAATAACATAATTTTTCAATGAAGAACTGGACAGAGTTTGTTTAATTTTCTTTTAGATTAATTCTTCTCCCACAGTAGATGAGCAACCCTCAATGACTTTAATGGGGATTACTCCTATAAAATGGTGGGAGTAGATCTCTTTCATTTTTGCTGTTGTCCATGTTGGGCAAAAACTGCAATGCAAGGCTGTTCTGTTTTATAGGTGCACTTAATATCTTAGGCTGTGTTCACACACAGAGGGTTATTTTGATACGGTTGTTTCGAAACAACTTGTATCGAAATAATGCCTTATTTCGAAATAACTTAATTCGAATTAACAGTTTGTTAATTCGAATTAAGGAAAAAAGCTCAAAGCGAAATAGCAGGTTCAGTCAACAGTTATTTCGAAACAAGTCACAGTTGTTTCAAAACAACATGTTCACATGGCGTTGTTTCGTCCCCGCATGGGGTTTAACTTGTTTTGAAACAACCGTGCGTTGTGTGAACAGGGTATTTCTTGTTTCGAAACAACCTCTGTTGTTTCAAAATAAGAGTGCTGTGTGAACACAGCCTTAGAGTTCTACCAGAGTTTCTTACTGTCTGGGGATAGGATAACTTTGCAACAAAGTATTTTACATGTAGTGTTAACTTTGGAAGATGGAAGAAAATGCTCTTTCAGAGTGTTGTTTCACCTGCTGTATATATACTAGAAAGGGTTGGGCTACTTTAGCTATAGATGTTGAAACCTGCTCCATGGATAGGTATGGTATTAGAAATTGCCCCTCTAATATAGTTTAATGTTTTATAGGAACTTGGTATAATTTTTGACAATGCATTTTGAATACTGTAAATAATAGACCATGTGCTTCTTTGAAGTGTTTCCTTTACTGAGAAACTTTTATTTTTTACAATGAGCATATTAGCTATTAGAGAAATGGATATGTTCACTGGATTAATAGATGACAAACCTTTTGCTGTACTATATTGGAGCTGTGTATGTGGAGCACATTCCAGATCCTAGTTAACTGCCATATGAAACAACAAGCAGTTGTGTGGCACTTTAAGACTAACAGATTTATTTCTTAAAGTGCCACACAACTGCTTGTTGTTTTTTTACTGGACTAGACTAACACGGCTATCCCTTTGGAAACTGCCATATGGTCATACCATTTTCATTTTAATCTATTCAGAGCATATAGGGAAATATTTATTCTCAAAGTTAATGCTTTTTAGCTTTATTTAATTTAATATGTGTTTGAAGCCATTTTAGCAACTGTAAAAATTCTTTTAATTTGTCTATGTGATTATCATTGTCCATGGAGTAATTGTGCATAGAGTAGTTGTCCACAGAGCACCTTAATTTAATCAAATGCCATGAAAGTTTAAGCTGTCTGGGAATAAATGAATGATTTTGCTCAACTTCCCTAAGGAAAATTTTAATTTAATGAAATAAATTAAGATTATATTCAATTGGTAATGATGACCTCAGACAGGGAAAATGAAAAATCCTGAATCCCCTGCCATTTCACTCTTACTCATAGAAGATTAGACTTGGAAAGGACCTCAGGAGGTCATCTAGTCCAATGCCCTGCTCAAAGCAGGACCAAGCCCCACTAAATCATCCCAGTCCAGGCTTTGTCAAGCCACACCTTGAAAACCTTTAAGAATGGAGATTCCACCAGCTGTTAGGTAATATATTCCAGTGATTCACCACCTCCTAGTGAAAAAGGTTTTCCTAATATCCAGTCTAGATCTCCCCCATGGCAACATGAGAAAAAAAAATAACAAGACTTTGTGCCAGGCTGGGTCTGAAGTTCTTTCATCTCTGTCTTATAAAATAAATTGTTAGTTTTCAGTTGAGCTGGACTCAAGATCTTGTTTTTTAGATTAGGAAAACCTCATTGATCAAGATTTAATCTTGCAAAAGCAAACTAATCCCTGATCTGGTGAAGCATGGATTCTATTTACTCTGAATCATCAGAGTTTTGGAGTAGCCAAGGCATATGATAAAAGGATTTACTCAGCATACAAAGTATTAAAGTTTTGGGTTGAAAAGTCAAAATTAAGGTCACTTCAACCCTGAGAAAAAATGCTAGCCCCAATACAATCAACAGCAAGACTGCCATTAAATTCAATAGGGCCGTGATTTCACACAGGTTTCATTTTATTACAAGGGTTTGCAGCATTTCAGATAAAAGGTTTGGGCTCATCTTTAGTTTTTATTTATCTTACCTTATGGAAGTATTCCAAATTATAAATGAGTGGCATAGTTGACTTGAATGTCTGTGGTTGTATGTACCTGAATAACAATGCCTTTATGTCACTTGAACAATTATGTACCTGAATAACAATGCCTTTATAGAGTCTCTTTAAATTTGTAAGAAATGTGATGGGCTGTTGGGATTCCCAATACTGCATCTGTGCTTCTTTAAAGAAGATTTCTTTGCATTATTCCTGTTGACTGTATTGAATGTCTGTGTCTGTGATTGGGACTGGGCATGAAGTAAAGTGGAGATGGAATTTTGCAGAGCAATCACATTCCTGGGTAACCAACTCCACAGGCAACTTTTTGCTGAAGTGGGGTGCATAATTTGAAGCTTGCTTGAGGCTCAAGCAAGAAAGGAAAATAAGTGAATCAAAATGAAAAACAGAGCTGAACTAAATGAGCTATGCTTAGGAAGAAACATGGACCTATTTAGGCTTTCTTCTGCCCATCAGATCTGTACAATATCTTGCTAAATTTATGGTGCTAGTTATCAACTGCTGTTCTGAACCATACAGTGTTGCAGATTAATTATAGGGGTGTGTCATTACTCTGTCTTCACAAACATCTTAACCCATTTTATTTATTTCTGTGTCTCATTTTCAACAAATTTATTATTAACATATAAATTAGATTAATTAATTCATTTTTTAATAGCAAGCTCAGATCTCATTTAAGTACCAGGGTAGTTCAGTTTTGTTGCAAATTAGGAATACAACTAGTACACTTAATCTTTATACATTCATGTCTGCAGCTTTAATTAATCATACTAGAGCATTGGCAAATATCTTTAAAATTTGCATCTTTTCACATTGTGTATAACAATGCATTTATTAGCTAAAACTACTAGAGCTATGATTAAAACCTAAACAACTTCTTTGTTATTTTCCAGAACATTAGGAATAGTGAATCTATTTAAACAAAACAAGACTTGCTCTTAACGCTGGTCCAAACTCAATCAGAAACTAAACAAAACATGTGGGAGAGGAGTGGGTTCAAATACTTCAGACAACTACTCTCCATATTTATCTCATCACCACAATCTTCTGCACCTTATCCAGTACATTCAAGAACCAGAACTGTTGATGGGGTTGAACTTGGACCACTCACTTGGTCTATTTGGAAGCAAGAAGCATGAGACATTAACACCTGCTCCCATGAGATTTCAAGGCCAGTTTTACAAATTCAGAAGATTGAGACATGTTCGGTAAACAGCCACATTTTTAGGTGTTCTCTTACCAATGTTAACAAATGATATGTTTGATTCAACACTGAAACCTAGTGAAAAGTCAGGTATTTTTATTTTTTGAAAAAAAAAAACCCCACAAATAAAAGACTGACTAATACAAGCCAAGACTTACTTCCAAAACCAGTTGCTGAAAGGCAATTTCATGGAAGTCACTAATGTAATTACTGGTAACCTATAAAATTAGTTAATAATAGAAGGAACGACCCAAGATTATTAAAATGGGGTAAGAAGGGAATTATATTTAATACTACCACAAAATAGCATCCCAAGACATTGTTTTAAAATTTTACTATGGCGCAAAGTAGCAATTTGCCCTTCTGCAGCAGAGTAATGGTGCTGATACTTAGTGTGCATGTTTTGTTTTCACAATGCTTTTACAAATTGCTGTGCATATGTCCTAAATGCTACTTAACTATCTGTAAATAGTTATAAAAATTCTCTTTTATTCACACCCTCATTAAACACACAATATGTTAGCTTGGTATGACTTGGAGCTGGGCGTGAATCCAATGGTCAGGCCCTGGCATGATAGCATAGCTAGCAGAACGGCATTAGAGCAGCAAGTTACACTAAGGTCGATTTCCTGAGATGAGGCAGCTGGCCTGGGGCACAGATGAGCAGCCTCACAGGGTATTCATTAGGCCATGATCTGCAGCTGTTTTAGAGGTCCTAGAAGGCTTATAAGAGAAGCCAGAGACCTTGAGAAATCAAGAGAGTCAGGAAAAGGCTTAGCTGGGTCCTTGATTGGACCCTGTGAGGCTGGGCCCAAGTAGGGTGCTGTAGGACGTGGGTGATTCAGATACCCACTGTTAATAAATCAGTTGTAGCTGCTGGGGTGTGGGTTCTTGAGTTTTTTTCCATCTTGAGTGGGATGGAAGAGCAGGATGATAAGTAATAGACTTGCTATAATTGGTTTATGTGCATTCTCTAGATGTTTGTGAATTAAGTGCAGGAGGAAAAATATTACATCTAGTGTCCCTTAAAAATCTATTTAAAGGTTGCTTGTTGTTTAGATGATATAGAATTCCAGACTGGGCTTCTTCCTATTCTAAGGTACAGGCATAATAAAGGAAGGAATGCTGTGGTGTGACACAGGTAAGTGACACTTTAAGGAGAGCTGAGTCTTCTCCCCATCTGTGACAGGTAACATGCCTGTCTCTCTTTAGTGAAAATGGGTTATGTGACCCAGTCAGGTAGCTGGGGACAAATAAATGAAAGACCTGGATAGTGGAAAAGAAAGGGGAAAGACATCAGAGGTTGAAGAAGTCAGCTCCTCAGAGAGTTGCTGCTCATTAGGAAGTAAGGAGCACTCCCAAAGCATCCCAGGAGAGACTAAGGGTCAGAAACTGAAAGCCACAAGACCTTGAGAAAGAGGACTGTGGAACTCTTGAACCAGTGAGATAGCCAAACACTGAATAAATAAGATTCCTGTAAAGGGACTCTTATTGTCAAGCTTCTGGTCCTTCAGTCAATTATTGTCCCAAAAAAACCAAGAAGGATGTGAGGACTGGATGCTTGCAGGAGCTTTTGAGGCCATGAGTGTGAGGCTCTGGATTGGTACCCATGCACAGGGTAGAATTTCATCCTGAAAAGTACCCTGAAAATACACAGTTCATAAATATGTAAAATAGCGCACAGTCTGTTATCTTAAAGGATCACAGTGCCTCAGAAATTAGACTTAATATAATTACTCTTGTGAGTAGGCAGATCAGGATTTGGCTATGTTTTCACTCAGTAATGTGCTGTGAGTAGCATTCATAACTAATCTTTACTGACTGTGGCAATCCTGAATTGGTTTGATGCCCATTAAATACAATGTGGTATATGGGATGCCTACAATTATCTGGTGGAGCACAAGGAACATAGCAGGAAGGGAAGCTAGACTCTTTCATATAAAATGACTATTTTATGGACTACATTTTTTTCTGCATTTAAAAAACCCTCTTTGGGATGTTATGCATTTCAAAGTCATGCTGAAGTTTCTCTTTACATTTATTGATTCTGCTAGCTTTTACCTCTAGTCATTATTTTATTCCAATGTAATATCTTTGCCAGAAGGAATTTCTGCACTTTTAAACTGCCTGGAGATTAATTGAGTAGGAATTTCGGTGAGTATTTTGTTTCCAAGCATAACTTTTTAATAGCAATATTTTTGTGCTTTTTCCTGAGAGTATTTCAGTGTAAACTTACCCTATTGCTAAGATGTTACCATTCTATCCTCTTTTTGAAATAAAGCAATATTTGTCTACCTGTTGAAACAGATCAGGCAGAGCAATACCTAACTGAAAAGAGATATTCTTTAAAGGGTGTATCTCATTTAAAAAAAAATCTGAGGTGGTTCTACCATGCTGTTCAAAACAAATTTTATCCTAACTTTAGCAAAATACATTAAAACAAGTTGCAATGTTTTAGATTACAAGACCTATTTTCTGCATAATGACATACATAAAATAAAACAGTACTTGCACTTTAAATGAAAGGAGTCTGACAGCGTATCTTCTGGGATCAGTAACAGCTGACAGTTGGTTTGGGGAACTGCTGATATGTTGGATAATAAATTGGGAACATGAATTCAAACCTGAACATTGTCATAAGAGCATGTGATTGTCTCTATACTATAAACTTAGTTCTCTCCACTGAGCTTTGTTTATCCCATAATCACTTTTAATGTAGTGTTTGTCTGAGGAAAAGCCCAGCAGTAGTTGTGAGCCAATGCATAAGCAGGTACAGTAGCACAGGGCCATGCAAATGTGAGGTGGCTACAAAATACTTGCTTCTAGAGACTACCCTCTAATGACCTTTATGAACTGGAAAAAAGCATTCTAACCATTCTCACAGAAAAACTACCTTCAGAAAAGCAATCAGTAAACTAGTTGACACATAGCCTCTGCATCTTAAACTTCATATATTTTGATAAGAATAAAAGATTGGGGGTTCTCATGTAAGGCATTAGCACATACACAAAAATAGCATTGATCAGTGACTTTGCTAGAATATCACCAGGGCTGAGAGACAGGTCCCATGTAACTTCATGGTTCAATTTTGTGATTTACCATTTGCTGCTTACCAGGTAGCAATACCACACAAATGAGTAGAAAATAAGTATAAAAAAGCAAACTCATAAGCCTGGCAGAACTGTTTCACCAAATGAGTTGGGCTGTACATAAGACTTTGCCTTGAGTCTCCATTAACCATTGTATTTTATACTTAGTTGTGGAAGAGTTAACATGACAGTGAAACCTAGTTATTTATTTCTATAGCCCTAGTACCTAGAGGTCCCAATCAGGTGTCAGGACAATCCCGGCTTATATACACAAATGGAGTACAAGGGGTGATATAGTAAGATTAAAAATGGAGGATGTTCACAAGTCTCATTGGCCTTGTCACTTCATGCTACCAGCCCAGTGCAGCACTCCTATTTTTTAAAGATGCAGTTTACTTTCTGGTAAAATTCCCTGATTTACAATTAAATGTTAAAACCCTTGGCAGGGGCTGCTGAAAATAAAGTCAGAGTTTGGCCATTATTTCTGGCTGAGTTTCTTTCCTCACATCTGCCAGAAATAACATCTTAAAGAGCAACTGTAGTCAGCATTCTCATTATGGCATCTGCACAATGTATTTCATAAGTTGAGGGGTACCTTTCCAAGATGGCACATGGGAAGAGCTGACACCAAACACCAGTAATTAACAGGATTTTCCCTATTATGCTGTTGTTTGTGAGCTATGTTGTTAGCTGGAAGACGGTAAATACATGATGTTTAGCTTGTGTTCCTGCACCCTCACTGAGTTTGTGTAAACACATCCTTCAATAGTATCAGTATGAATCACTTTAATGCATCTCAAGGAAACATCAGCTGAAAGGAGTAAAAGCTACTACTTTTCCTCCCATGCCTTTGTTAGATTTACTCAAAACACACCACACTGAAAAAGTTGTTGGAAACTAGTGCTTGGGGTCAAAGGTAATCATTTTAATTTGTTAGTGAACAGAAGAAAAACAAGTTGCCATTTACAGATATCAGTAAACAACAATGTTCATAGGAAAACATTCATTCATTGTAAAATGATTTAATTTTTTACCAAAAAATTCAAGTATGATCACCTGCAGGTACCATACATCATATGCCATCTTAAATAACTGTAAGGCAATCAAAGGGAGAAAGCAAATTATATTATGTAAATAAATAAAAAAAACATACTTCATTTCTACATACAGACAAGACAGTAAAAACATTATGGCTAGTCATTAAAGCATGTTCACCTTAGTAGGCTAACACCTGAGCATAATACATTGTTGATAACATTCTCCAGCATCTGCATAGGTGATCCACAACACCATTGCTTCTGAGTGATTTTTAAATCATTTTCACGGTATGTAAATGAAGATACCTTATACAGCTCACCTGTAATCTAACTTCCATGGTCTGGGTTAAATCAATATTCATTAATGTCTTTACCCATCTATTTTATTTTACTGTTAGTGATCTTTTGAAATAATTTTGTCTTCTTTCTGGTTGCCTGTTTGAAAACCTCAGCAAGCTGGAAGTATTTCTTAATACATGGCTGCAAATGGAAGAAAATTGAAATAGTCTTCCAATCAGTTTATTTTCTGAAGAGTATTCAGAAGGATATTTATCTGCTGCTATTAGTAGTAGTGGTCAGGGGAAAGACTTAGCAATCTAGCTGTTCTATAATGTGCTCTTACTCAATTTCATGCTGATAAAACATGGCTATCACAGAACGAAAATAAAGCTTATGTGGCATTCTTTCTTTCACCAGTTAGTGTTCCATGGAAGAAATGCTAATTCCACTGAACCGAGGCAGATTAATTCTCTGAGAACACCACAATATAGAGAATGTAGTAAAGAACTGTATAAATTTACACAGCCTATGCAATATTTTATTGATCACAGAGAAAAAAAGACATTTTCCATAGGGAAAATGAGGGGATGAAAGAATGAATCAGAGATCTGAAGGGGGTTTTTGTTTTGTTTTGTTTTATTATTCACAAATTCTGACTAACCGGGGGGATCTTTCTGCAGCTTAGTGAAATTTACTGAACTTTGAATATCACAGGGGAAATACTGGTATTCATATCCCCTCTCTAAGATTTGGGTGGGGAAAGGGATACATTTTTTATGAATTACAACAATGTAGAGATTCTTTGATCATAGTATAGAAGATGCAAACCAGACCTGTAGTGTATTTCCTCTAAACATGCTGCTTTTTATATCTTCTGTATTTTCAGTCTAGCTTTAGCAAACTATTACTATTCTATTACTTTCAGAGTATATTTCCTTAGTTCTCACTATAGAATGAGAACATCTTTCCCCCTAATTTATGGTTACAAAGAGCACTGGTATGCGAAAGTCATTTTCTATGGAACATACAGCATGGAGCTAAAATTTAAATTTAAATTACTCTGTAGAGTAAGGAGTTAATATTGCCACCTCAGTCCTGTTTGGAATACCAGACTTTTTTTGTTCATATTCTTGCCTACATTTTGATTAACTTTTCTTCTATCTTCTCACTAATAACCAGCAATTTTAGCACAGATATACCTAAGATCATCTCCAACAGGCACTCATATTTGGGCAAGAAAGAAATGGATGCAGCCCAGATCTTTTGTGCTAAGAAGTACAAATAAACTTCAATGAGATTTCTCAGTTTATTTTTTTTCCTCAAGAGCAAGCAATGGTGGCCATATTTGGAATACCTCAATTAAACAAAATAATAATATTGTTCATAAGTTAGAAAACAACTCAAAAGCAGGTTACCTAGCAGAGCAATCAAGACCTTATGAATACAGACAAGAAAATAAGCATTGTGGACAGTTTACAAGATCTTAAAACACACTATAAAGTATGATAGGAAACAAAATTTCAGAAGATTGAATGCTCAGTGCACTCATTAATTTAGTAGTCTTGCTTCATCACAGATTGTAAAGAGCTAGAGCTTTTAATTCCAGTCTAGAATCCTTCCATGTACAGATGATTTCCTATTGCATGCCTAGCTTGTTCTGTCTTCTGCAGAAAGAATTATGTATTCCAATAAAAAGAGCACCTCATAATACAAGATGCTGAATGATATAACAGCAGTGTCTTCACTTCCCATTAACTCTGAGTCCCTACAATCAAATCTTACCACCATCCCCAACAAGCTAGTAAATTTTTTTAGAAAATCAGGGGACTGGTTTTAGAAACTCCCAGGTGATGTTAGCTACTGTATCATGATTTATTCCTTAATAATTACGGAAGAGAGCAAAGAAATGTTTGTGAGGATTCACTCCAATTTAAAAATGAATTCCCTGGAGTCGAACTTCTTGGGCTCCTCTTTTAATAAATGATTGGGTAACAGAGTTTTATTCACATCAGTGTTTGAAGAAATTGCTTGCTTCTATAAGTGGGAATGGTGAATTTTAAACTTGTGTATATGAATGTTTGATCCAGAAGAGTTATAGATTATGTAGGACAGATACAGTTTTGCACAAGAGAGGAACATGATTTCGGAAATCCCAGAGAAGGGCCCTCACCCTCAAGCAATTAAGTGTGCAATTCTAACCCTAACTGTCACTAGCAGGTCTGGGTGTGTACCCCAGCTTACATTGTCTGACTGTAACAACAAGGGAGAAATAAAAAAAAAGCTTACACTTTGCTCCTAGCCAATATGTCATATAGGAATCTCATATATGTTGCAAAGAAAGGAAAATGGTCAAAATGGCCAACCATTTCTTAGTCCTGCAAATCTGCTAACACCTTACTCAAAAATACCCCTGAACTTGATAGAGGGATCCAGAATCTTCTTTTAAGCTCTCTACATGGTATTATGTTCATTGACCCCAGGAACAGAAATACAGGTAGTCCTCACTTAGTGACCGGGTTCCGTTCCTGAAACCCGGTTGATAAACGAATTGGTCATTAAACGAGGAGCAGCCCTTACCGGTATTTCAAGCATAATGTACTTTACTGGTAGTGGGTTTTTCAACCATCGGTAGATAGTTTTAATGTCACCTTTGCATCATTTATAACATTTTTAATATATATTTTAAATGTTTTAAGCTCTAATGTACTGAACTTAGTTTGCATAGTGTACTGTAAATATAGGTAATCTGAGAGAGTTGATGCGAGTTCTCGTACATCGCCATAATACCAACTCATCAGAGAGCTGGTCATAACTCTGAGGGGTCACTAAACGAGTAGGTCACTAAGTGAGGACTAGCTGTAATGCTATGTTATATGTTACTGTCAAATAACTTGTATTTAAAGCAATTAAAATTAAATTCTTACAGTGAAATGTTAAAAATGGCAATTAAATTCTTACAGTGAAAAGTTAAAAAAAATTGCAAAACATACCTTAAATAAAAATCAAACAATAAATAAATGTGAGAAAATTAACAATCAATCAAACAAATAAATGTGAGAAAACTATGTGTTCAGAAATACTGTGAGCAGAGAAAACTGGCAACATTGGTTCACAATGAACTGTTCACTTACCCCTAGGGCTGGATGAAAAATGTTGAATTCCAAACAACTTCAAGAAGGAGGCAATACTTTGTGAAAAAAGTTGTAAGGAGTTTTCCCATTTTTCTGTTAGCTCTACTCAATATTTGACGCTGCAGTATTGGAAGTCAGTGTGAGAGGAAGAGAAAAAGAGTGTGGCTCCTCTCTGAATTTTAAAATATACAATGCACTGAAGAGTCTATATGAAGCTGTCAGTTAAATTCAGGACCCTGAGCTTCCTTGCCCTGACCAAGTCTTCCCAGGGTTCATGGTCAAAGTTGTAACAACACCTTTAGGCTATGTCTACACTTAGATTGTTAAACTGATTTAACTTAAATCAATCTAATTGAATCAAAATAAAAATTGTTACTTTGATTTAACATGTCCCAACTAGATACCCAAATCAAACTAGCATGTCCATGGACAGGTAAGGGCCATGCCACCACCCAATATACAGAAGGAGGAAGGCACCTTGGGAGGAAGAAGAGCAAAAAGTGTTAAATTGAATTAACATAGCTATGCTGTGTTATTTTGAAATAATAATTTCAATTTAACCATTATTTTGATGTAAAACAAGTTTTATTATATAAAAATGGCTGTTCCTTATTTCAAAATGAGGGAGCTCCTCATTTTGAAATAAGGAAAGCTAGCGTAGACAAGCACTACTTTAAACTGAAATAATCATCATTATGTTGATTTAAAGTGTAAGTACAGACATGCCTGTAGAGATTTGCCTAGCAAATTTGAAGATTGTCTGACTAGCAACCCAGTTTGGAAACTTCGAATCCCAAGCCATCTGCCAGGGTGGCCTTGAGTGAGAGACAAAATAATTGCGGCAAGAAAAAGGCCAGGCTTAATCTCAGAGAGAGAGGGTCACTCCAGTGTCAAAGAGAAGTATAAATTCAACAGCAAGAAGTAGAAAGCCCATCACTGATTTACAGAGAGTTTCAAGAACAAGAGGCAGAATAATCCTTTCAACAGGTTTGGGGGTGGAGGGTCAGATAGTGTACCCTATTCACCCCCACATGTTTAAACTTGGACATCATAGACTTCTTCAATATTAGTAAGTGATTCCAAAGCAGTAAATGAGGAGAGGTGCATAAACATTAACATTACAGGTGTCACTATTCCAACAAGTGCTGCAGATTCCTCTATCTCTTCCAGCCTATTCAAATAAAGTGCTTTCTTTAGTTCCAAAACGCGCTTCTCTGGCAACCTTATTCTTGTCTACATGAAACCATGAGACTAGGTTTATGAGCCTGCTGTTCATCTAACTAGTAATAAGTCATCTCACCCAGTCGTTATACAATCTATTGCCAAACTGGAAACAAATTTATATTACTAAATATTTGATCTGAGGCCTGTGAAGTCAATGAAGATCTTTCAGTGGGTTTTGGATTAGGCCCTAAATGGTCACACCTAAAATAAACTATCTGGATTGTGCCCAGGTACACAATACTGGATGTCATTCTCTTTTCCTATACATCACCATTTTGTAGTTAAATCCTGTATTTGAGAATAATTGTTTAAATCTAGAAAAGAAAAAAAAAAAACAAATTAACTGGTTAAGTGATTTTAAAAACAAGAATATTTAATCTAAGATGGGAAATGTGACCCAACTTCCATCCCAATATAAATTGAATTATCTGAGTTATGCACCCATAAAAACAGGGTTTAAAACATAAACATCCATATCAGTTACCATGTGTTTGCAGATTCAGACTGCTGAAATTGTAACTCCATGAAGAAAGCCAAAGAAATATTTAAGGAGATCTGTAGTCATCAAACGCAAAATGTGTTCTGAAATTCAGAAATGGGCTGAGGAGAAAGATCAAGAATGACTGCTCAATGTATAACACATTGCTCTAAATGTGATCTTGGTTTAGTCAAGTTGTCTACACTCTGTTTTCAGTGCAGATTAAAGAAGGCTATGCAAACTGTGGGTTATGCTGAATGATTTTATTTCTCTGGTTTTATTTCTATAATTTACTGAATTTGTCTCTTTACATTCCCATTGCTTCATTTGCATTCTCCTGTATTGAAAATTGCCTTTCAATTTTGTGTTGTACAATTTTGCAGGCACATTTAACTGAAGTCATCTTATATTACTTTGATATTTTCGTAAATGAGTGTGCTAGCAAATAAGATAGCTAGACGTCCAAGGCTATGTCCACACAAACATCATTATGTCTAAATACGTTAATTCAAATTAAGAAAATGTTAATTTGAATTAAGGGAAAGCCTGCTTTCAAAACAGCTGTTATTTTGAAATCGTTATTTCAAAATAAGGCTGTTTGGACATGTTGTTTCAAAACACTTGTTTTGAAACAATGGTGTTGTTTCGAAACAACATGTCCAAACGGCGTTATTTCGAAATAACCATTTCAAAATAACAGCCGTTTCGAAATGAATGGGTTTTAAGCTGTTTTGAAATGATGGTTCTTATTTTGAAATGACAGAGCCTGCCATTTCGAAATAAGAAAACGTGTGGACATTGTTTTTTATTTCGAAACAACCAAGTGCTTTAAAATTGCAAGTAGAAAATCAGAAGTTATACTGCTCTTCTTTCAACAATCAGGGTGTAAGTCCAGATTTCATCTCTCTAATGGCTGCAGTGTAACTGTTTTTTTCCTAGATTTTTCTTGGTTTACATATTAGAAGCCAAATCCTTGTGTTCTCATGCAGACAGAAGTTTCACAGAAGTCAGTGGGATTTTAAAGTAAGAATTATAGGATTTGGCCCTAATCCTGACACTAAAATCTGAAGAAGCCAAACATTCACATACAGCACATTCCAAAACACAATGATCCCAGACTCTGTGATGGAGTGTGCATTCTATGCCAGAACCTACAGGGTTAAGGTGGGTCTGAGATGCTAATTAGGTTACTGGCTATCACCTGGGAAGGACAGGGCTATATAAGAGTGAAATGCAAATGGGGGAAGGGCTGGGAAAACCTTCTAACAACAGGAGGTTGAAATCAAAAGGGGGCTACAGGGAAAGAAGGTAATAGTCACTCTCTAAGAATGGTTGTCCGGGCCAAGAAGGAAACTCAGGAGGCAAGTAAACCCTGATGTCCTTCTCTGAAGTAAGGAGTCTAGCAAAAGGTGAAAAGGAGGTGAACTAACTACAGGAAGTAGAGCTGGCTTCTCTGAAAACCCAGAAGCAGGCAAGGGAAGAGAGCAAGAGAGGCTGGGTAGGAAAAAGACCTAGGAAACAAAACCTAGCGTGGGGTTCAAACAGGCATGGTTTACTGGTTATAGGGTCCCTGGTCTGGAACCTGGGAGTAAGGGTCATTCCTGAGTTCCCCTGCTAGCTACTGTTCAGCTAGAGATGGTTTTGTCACAATTCCTTGGTGAAGCTAGCAGAAGGAAATAAACAACACCTGGTGCTTTAGCAGATGTTTCAGGGCCTATGGGAGTTAGATTAACCTTAAGCACTAACTTTCCCTTTTGGGAAATCACCTTTGCTTTCATTATAAGATGTCATCCTGACTGAGATTTATTCTGGGCTATTAGTGCTTGACAGTGTGCCAAGAACTGAGATACAAAGGAAGTGTGGAAAATTGTAATCTAATGAGGCTGTGCTGGATAATGTGTGATGCTGTAGTAAAAGGAAATGCCTGCCTTACGGTACCTAAGTAGTGTATTCCTGCATTCAGAAAATGGTAGCATACTATGTTGGGGTCTCTCTAAGGCTGAGCCTGTAAGAGGAACTCACAAGCATAGAGACCCCCACCAGATACAGGAAGATGACTGATGAATTCCAGTTACTAAAAACAGTTCCTATTTTGCTTATTTGCAGATTATGTTCTTACTACCCTAGCCCCCACAATGGACTCTTATTCCCATCTCCCTCTGTACTCCTACTATCTGTTCCCATGCATGCTTGGTTTGTTTCCCATCCCCTGTTTCTCACTCCCCTCCATTTCAGTCATACAGCTTCCACCTTCTTCATGCCACCTGGGCATGAGCTGCATGAGCACTGAAGGCACAAAAGTTCCTCCACTCTCCATGTTTGGCCCTGCAGCAGCCAAGAGCAGCAAATGCAGGGATAGTTCTCATTTCCTGGTGCCTTGTGCTGGAGCATGCTCATTGTAGATGGGAGAGATGGAAAATTGAACTGCCAGAATAGGTCTCTTCTGCGTGTGTGTGAGCTCTAATTTCTCAGGGGCCTATCACTGTGCCAAAGTAGGAGTAGGGCTGTTCAGGAAAAACATCAAGCCCCAGCCTCAAATCACAGAGGTGCTGGTTTTGCAGTAAAAAACTTGTATTGTTATTAACATAAGCAAAATAATGTATGTTCCCTAATCACACTCTTTGAAATGGCTGCACCAGTTTTGCTGAAATTGTAATGATAAATACAGCAATCCATCCCAAGGCAGACACCTGACATTGAAGAATTTCAACCCACATTGTTAAAGTTTGGCAAAGTTATAAGCAACTGAAAATGGTGTATCTGAAACCATAGTATCTGAGTGTGAAAGTTGGCAAGCATAACATTGATGGAGCCACCACAACTTTTGCAACTTCTTACCTTTGAGGTCTTGATCTTGCCAATTTAAAATGTTAATAATGTTCATATTTTTCATATTGTTCCTGTACCTATAACATTCTATTTCTGTGTAACATTTATGTGTATAACAGCTACATTTGTAAACCCTTTAAATATTGATTTCTGGGTGTTATTTTTAGTAGTCAGTTTAAAGCTAAGGGAAGGAACCATTTAAGTCTCTGAAATCATAGGGACATTTGCTACATGATTCAAAAAATTCTGATAATATTGTTCTTATGAATTAGTGATTTTATATACTTTTTATTTTAACACACAGAATGAGGTGATGCTCCTTATGATTTTAAGAGCTTAGCAGGCCCATTCTCTTAAAGCAGTCTTTAATTGTCTAGTTTAGTACAACTGGCTATACATCTTTTTAAGTATCTCATTTCAGTGGAATTTTAGCATGTGTTTTGCCAAATCAAGGTCCTGGTGAGAATACAGTGAGATGAAAATATAGACTCTGAATATCATGGTGGCTCGGTCATCTTCCAGAACTACAAAAGTGCATCAGCTACCTGTATTAAGTTAGCAGATTCATATGACCATTGTATCTCTTGATTTTTACACAGAACACTATGTAGGAATAAACTTATAAATCATGGTCCTGATATGAACACTGTGAAGCCCTCAAGCTGTTGTCTGTCCCCTGATCACTACCAAGCTATTTTGGTAGAAGGTTTCTATGTCTAAGCTGTTACAGCAACATAGTTACTAAGAATGGAAACAATGTGATGTGATGAGAACATTGTGGTTTGTGCACAAAATTTTCACGTGCTAAGTGTATATTTGCAAGGATAGCTTTCCAACATCTGGCCAATATGTCAGATGTTTATAGTAGGTCTTTCAGCATTTAACCAAGAAATTCCTTTGTTTGTCACAAAAATCTCTTTGGAAAATCAGACTTGCAGTACACTAGGTTAACTGGTACCTGAGTAGCACCAGACAAATCATTCCTTTAGTAAAATAAGAGCATTACCTTTCTATTCCAAATCTAATCTCTTTGGTTCTGTTTTTTGCTGCTTTATGAATGATGATACAGCTACATTAATTGCATTATGGGTAAAGTCCTACATCCTTGCCTGGAGAGCTATTTGAAGCTTTGTATATTTTGTGAAAATGCTTATTTTAATTAGGTTTACAAGTATTTCAAAAATTGAATTGTTCTAATTGTCAGTCATACTGAACAAATAGTATTTGTATAAACATAATGCACCACCTACTAAAACTTTTACTTAGGGGGAAAAACTTCACTGAAATCAAGTTCCAAAGGGACAGTTGTTTGTCCAGTTCAGCAAAACAAACAAGGACTCCTGTGGCACTTCATGACTAAAAAAAAATTTTATTGCACGAGCTTTCATGGGATAAAATCCCATCCTCCTTATCAGATGCTTTGAAGATGGAACTTATATCCCTGCATTTATTTCCGCCTGTGACAGGGTGGTCACACCCCAAAATGGGCAAGCCTTGTACAACCTAAGGGAGGAAGAGGCCCCACCCCTTAGGCACCACTGGGCATGCTCTGCGTGTTGACCTAGTACAAAAGAGAGCAGCTCAACTCATTCAAGGCTGACCGGCAAGGATGCCCACTAGAGGCTCCTGAGCAGGAGCTGCCTCAGCCTTGGATTGGAAGCCAGAGTGACCCTGGCAGCCCTGCAGAAGAGCAGATGTGGCCAGGGAACCACCCAGAATCCCACGGATGCTGGAGACCTGGGAGAGGACAGCCACAGGGTGATGGGTAGGAAGTAGCCCAGAGGGCCTGGATGGGATGACCAGGGCTGCCACTGGCGAAGAATCAGTGTGTTGTGGTCTGGATGCCCACTGATCCGTTGCTCCAACTGCGGCACAGTGGAGCAGGAGGGGCTAAGCCCCCCTACCTGGGCCCTGTGGCCATTAGGCCATGCTTTCCTGACCTGAGGGTCACTTAAACTCTGTTATTGACTCTGTAGCCTTTGACTGAGCTTCCCTGGCATAGGTGGAGCCCAACTTTGCAGAGGTGCATTCCCCCCTACACTCCCATTCTGTAAGTTCCCCCATCTTCAAAGCATCCGATGAAATGGGATTTTTCTTCCACGAAAGCCCATGCAATAAATAAATTTTAGTTTTTAAGTGCCACAGGACTCCTTGTTTGTTTTTTGCTGAAATCAGTTTGTACAAAGATTTGACCCAATATGAATAAGAGTTGCTCTGCAATCATAGTATCAAAAATAACTGTTAAGGGTCTAAGTAACTATTACCTGCCAGTTGGAGTTGTGAAATTGGAATCCAAGTGTAATACCCACTGATACGAGAGGGAAGGAAAGAAAAATGCTTTTAGAGAATCAACTATAATACGGGGGGGGGGGAGGCAATAACTAATGACATAGTCCTTAGTGTCACTGTCTAATAATTGAGAAATGTGAAGGTAGTGCAAAGTGACTTTAAAGTACTGGCTCTGATGTGATCTACCCAGCCTGTGTGGAACTTCAGATGTCAGAAAACCAGGGAAGGAGTTTTATGAGGCTCCTCTGAATCAACCAGTTGCTACTGGCAGATAGTGTGGATGAGGGTGGTCTCTATTTCCCAGATCAGGTACAGAGAGTATTGTGCAATAGGTAGGGTGTGTACAGTTCTCCACCTAGGTGGGGTGAGAGCTGTCAGATCTTTCCTCTTATGAATTGGAAGGAAGAGGTGAGTAGGGTGAAGGCCAAGCTCAGGTTACTTGAGAAAAAGTACAATTCAGTCCTTTGACTGATAGCTCCAATGTTTAGAGCACTGACCCTATTTATCCCTCTGCTCAGTGATTTTACTTCAGTGCATTAATTTTTTCCTGCCATACTGTAATTTTTCCACTTTCAAGCATCTTTTGAAGTGGAGTTTATCCTATGAAAGCTCATGCGATAAATAATCTGTTAGTCTTTAAAAGTGCCACAGGACACCTTGTTTGTTTTTGCTGAACTAGACTAACATGGTTACCCCTTTGGAACTTTTTTGTGTTGGGATGTTTTTGAACTTTTAGTTGTACTTTTCCCAGCACAGAAGGTGTGAAACTAAATTGTGACTTGATCAGAGGCCTGAGTTGTGGGAAGAGCAGACCACTTTGGGTTGGGAGCGACTATTGACAGGCAGCACCAGAAAAGAGTCTGTCACACTATTACCAGCTATGAAGGAGCACTTCAGTGATGAGCCAACTCTCTGACATACCCTTCATTCAGTTTAATTTACTTTGGAAGAGAATTAAAATAAACTAAAGTGAATCAAGGCCACTTGAATTCTGACTGTGAGGGGCCACAAAGAGGTTTAATTTACTTTAACTAATCAACAGGAACTTTGAATTAATAATAAATTCAGATTAAGTATTCTGAATATCATCATGTATGCAGTCTCTTAGACCTTATTTTAGTCTTTGAATCACCTAATGGAAAGCAAAATAGGACTAAGTTGGAAAAGTATTATCAAAGATTGCCCAATAAAAGTGCACATCTTCACTGCTAAAGAACTTGATAGACATGAGAGCTTGAATTAATCTTTCCAGTTGTAGCTGTCATCCTGATCTGTCACACGCCATGTCCCCACCTAGCCTTCCAACATAGTAGAAGGCTTATAGCGACAGAAAAATAAAACTCAGAATGTATGGATCACAACTACAGAAGTTACCATAGCAGCATTTATTTTCATTTACTTTTAATGAATATGTTTTAAAGACACACATACTTACTTGGGATTTTTTTTCCCAACATTTGCCAATAGAGATGCCAGTGCATGAAGTGCTGCCAATATAACATCAAATTGAGACCATAGCTGTGGTGGCTGAGCCGTGAAAGGATTATTTATCCATGGGAATAAAAGATGTAAAATCAAATCCTTCTGTCATATCATAAACAAATTAGCCTTCACTCCAGGCAGCCCCAAAACAGTTCTGAAGAGAGAGAATGCTCACTTAGCTAACAGGATAGCAACCTTACTCATGCAATTTCTACTAACAGTTCATTCTGTCCTGAATGATTAAAACTCTCTATTTTGCTGTATTAGCAAAGGCATATGTGAGAGAGGAGCTGAGCTCAGCTTGTTCAGTTTCAAAATAAAAGGGAAAGAGTGACATACTGTTAATTCTTCTCTACCCTCCCCACCCCAAATGTGTCCACCTCCTCCTATACTGCCTCTTAAACCTTCCATGCAAGTAGGATTCTCTTTCAGGTCTAGTCTTGTCTTGGCCATCCCATTTGCAACAGCGTCTGACTCTGTCTTTCAGGATCCCATCCCTTTGGCTGACTCTACCAGTTTTCTCCCCGCCCCCCATTTCCAGGGATCAAGTCCAGTTCCAGACAGCCCACTTGTGTCAATAGCTAGCACTGTCCTTTCACTACTTCCTTGTGGTCTTTCCACCCACTAGCAGTCTGATGGAGGCATGTGTGACCTGGGTCCACCCACTTCTCTGGGCCCCAACCTAGGGACCATATACACTCAATTGAGTGCCACCTGAATCATGGAACTGCAAGGGACCTTATGAAGTCATATACTCCAACCCCTTCTCCCCTGCACTAAAAACAAGCCTACCTGCACTAACCCATCCCAGCCAGTGTTTGATTCAACCAAGTCTTAAAAGTTTCCAATGATGGAGATTCCATCATAGAATCATAGGGTTGGAAGGGACCCCACGAGGTCATCTAGTCCAACCCCCTGCCAAAAAAAGCAGGACCACTCCCATTAGATCATCCCAGTCAGGGTTTTGTCCAGCTGGGCCTTGAACACCTCCAGAGATGGAGATTCCACCACCTCCCTAGGCAGCTTATTCCAATGCTTCACCACTCGCCTAGTAAGGAAGTTTTTCCTAATATCCAGCCTGGACCGCCCCAGCTGTAACTTGAAACCATTGCTTCTCGTTCTGCCCTCTGTTACTACCGAGAACAGTCGAGCTCCCTCCTCCTTGGAGCAACCCTTCAAGTAGTTGAAGGTTGCTATCAAATCCCCCCTCAGTCTTCTCTTCTGCAGGCTAAATAAGCCTAGTTCCTTCAGTCTTTCTTCATAGGGCTTGTGCTCCAGCCCTTTGATCATTTTGGTTGCCCTCCTCTGGACTCTCTCTAATTTGTCCATGTCCTTTTTGTATTGGGGAGCCCAAAACTGGACACAGTATTCCAGATGTGGCCTCACTAGTGCAGAATAGAGGGGAATGATAACATCCCTCGATCTGCTGGCAACACTTCTTCTGATGCAGCCCAGTATGCCATTGGCCTTTCTGGCAGCAAGCGCACACTGCTGACTCATATCCAGCTTCCCATCCACCATGACTCCCAGGTCCTTTTCTCCAGTGCTGCTATTTAGCTGATCCCTCCCCAGTCTGTAGCAGTGCATGGGGTTTTTTCGTCCCAAGTGCAGGATTTTACACTTGTCCTTGTTGAACCTCATGAGATTCCTCTTGGCCCACTGTCCCAATTTGTCTAGGTCTCCCTGAATCCTGTCCCTGCCCTCTAGGGTGTCTACTGTTCCCCCCAGTTTGGTATCATCCGCAAACTAAGTGTGCAATCTATCCCATCATCCAGATCATTAATGAAAACATTGAACAGAACTGGCCCCAGGACCGACCCCTGGGGCACACCACTTGTTACTGCTTGCCAGATTGACATGGAGCCATTGATTCCTACACGCTGAAACCGTTGATCTAGCCAGTTTTCTATCCACCTTACAGTCCACGCATCTAACCCATACTTCCTTAATTTGCCAATGAGAATGCTGTGGGAAACCGTATCAAAAGCCTTGCTAAAGTCAAGGTATATGACATCAACGGCTCTTCCCGCATCCACAAATCCAGTCATCTCATCATAGAAGGCGATGAGGTTGGTCAGGCATGATTTACCCTTGGTAAATCCATGCTGACTGTTCCTGATTACTCTATTTTCCTCCAAGTCTTTCAGGATGGATTCTTTGAGAAGCTGCTCCATGATTTTTCCAGGGATTGAGGTGAGGCTGACAGGTCTGTAATTCCCTGGATCCTCCTTTTTGCCTTTCTTGAAGATAGGTACTATATTTGCTTTTTTCCAGTCCTCTGGCACCTCCCCTGTTCACCACGAGTTTTCAAAGATAATGGCCAACGGTACTGCTATCTCATCAGCCAGCTCCCTCAGCACCCTCGGATGCAGTTCATCCGGTCCCATGGACTTGTACACATCTAGTTTCTTTAAGCAGTCCCTAACCTGACCTTCTGTCACCAAGGGCCTCTCTTCTTCTCCCCAGTCTACCGTACCTAGTGTAGTGGGCTGGGAGCTGACCCTGCTTGTGAAAACTGAAGTAAAGAAGGCATTGAGCACTTCAGCTTTTTCCTCATCCTCTGTCACGAGGATGCCTGCCCCATTCAGTAAGGGACCTACACCATCCCTGATCCTCTTCTTGTTATTGATATACTTGTAGAACCCCTTCCTGTTATCCTTCACATCCCTTGCTAGTCGCAACTCCATTTGTCCTTTGGCCTTTCTGATTTTATCCCTGCAGTCCCGAGCAATGTCTTTATATGCCTCCTTAGTCATCTGTCCTAGCTTCCACTTCCTGTAAGCGTCCTTTTTATGCTTCAGCTCAGTGCAGAGCTCTCTGTTAAGCCACAGTGGGTGCCTTCCACATTTGCTGTGCTTTCTCCTTATCGGAATTGTATCTTCCTGTGCCCTTAGCAGGGTTTCTTTAAAAGGCAGCCAACTCTCTTGGATACCTTTCCCCTTCAGATCAGCCTCCCAAGGGATCCTGCCCATCAGTTCCCTGAGGGAGACAAAATCTGCTTTTCTGAAGTCCAGGGTCTGCGTTTTGCTTCTTTCCTTTAATCATCAACTTGAACTCAATCATTTCATGGTCACTGCTACCCAGGCTGCCATTCACTTCTACTTCCCTGATAAATTCTTCTCTATTTGTGAGCAGCAGATCGAGAGGTGCAAGGCCCCTAGTTGGTTGCTCCAGCATTTGTACCAGGAAGTTGTCCTCAACACTCTCCAGAAACTTCCTGGATTGCCTGTGCACTGCTGTATTGGCCTTCCAGCAGATGTCAGGGTAATTGAAGTCCCCCATGAGAACCAGGGCCTGTGATCTAGAAACTTCTGTCAGTTGTCCATAGAATGCCTCATCCACCTCCTCCTTCTGATCTGGTGGTCTGTAGCAGACACCTACCACAACATCCCCCTTGTTGTTGCTCTCCCCTCTAAACTTAACCCACAGACTTTCAACTGGCTTGTTTCCACTTTCATAATGAAGCTCTGAGCAGTCATAGAGCTCCTTTACATATAGTGCTACTCCTCCCCCTTTCCTTCCCTGCCTGTCCTTCCTGAACAGTTTATACCCATCTATTGCAGAGCTCCAGTCATGCAAACTATCCCACCACGTCTCTGTTATCCCAATCATGTCATAGTTCTTTGTCTGCGCCAGTACTACCAATTCCTCCTGCTTGTTTCCCAGGCTCCTTGCATTTGTGTATAGGCACCTAAGATACCCGGCTGGTTGCCCTACTTTCCCATTTTGATTTTCAATTCTATTGTATCTACCTCCCTGCAGTTTCTTTTGGTGTTGACCTCCCCCACCTGCCTCAGGCATTAGGGCTTCATTAGAGCATCTAAGAAAGTTATTTGATTCCCCCCGCATGTTCCAACTATCCTCTCTTCTATCCCTGGAGTTACAGTCCCGGCACCCCCCAAGTTCCATCCCATCCCCCTGGTCTCCCACATAGTCACTTACCTATGGGCTTTGGTCGCCTTCCCCCTTCAGACCTAGTTTAAAGCCCTCCTCACTAGGTCAGCCAGTCTACTTCCAAATACGCTCTTCCCCTTCTTCGAAAGATGGAGTCCATCTCTGCCTAGCAGTCCTTCCTGAAACAGCAACCCATGGTCAAGGAAGCCAAAGCCCTCCTGACGACACCATCTTCACAGCCAAGCGTTCATCTACAGGATGCATCTGTCTCTGCTCAGGCCTCTACCCTTGACCGGAAGAATCCACCTTCCTAGGTAACGCATTCTAGCGCTTCTCCACCTTCTTATTGTGAGAGAGTTCTTCCTAACATTAAATCTAGACATCCCCAACTGTAGTTTGAAACCACTGCTCCTCATTCTGTCCTCTGTCACCACTGAGAATAGTCTAGCTCCCTCCTTTTTGGAGCGCCCCTTCAGGTAGTTGAAGGTTGTTATCAAATCCCCCCTCAGTCGTCTTATCTGCAGACTAAACAAGCCAAATTCCTTCAGTCTCTCCTCATAAGTCATGTATCCCAGCCCCCTAATCAATTTTGTTACCATCCGCTGGACTCTTTCTAATTTGTCCATCTTTTCTGTAGTGAGGAGCCCCAAAGTGGACCTAATATTCCAGATGTGTCCTCACCAGTGCTGAGTAGAGGGGAATAATCACATCCCTTGATCTGTTGGTAACTCCCCTACTGATGCAACCCAATGTGCCATTGGCCTTTTTGGCAGCAAGGGCACATTATTGACTCATATCCAGCTTCCCATCCACCATCCCCTTTCTACAGATCTGTTACTTTAGTTGGTCAGTCCCTAGCCTGTAGCACTACATGGGATTTTTTCCATCCTAAGTGCATGACTTTGCATTTGTCCTTGTTGTGTCTCATGAGATCTTGTTTGGCCCAATGCACCAATTTGTCTAGGTCTCCCTCAATCCTATTCCTACCCTCTAGTGTATCTACCATTCTCCCCCAGCTTTGTGTCATCTGCAAACTTACTGAATGTGCAATCTCTCCCCTCACCGAGATCATTAATAAAAATGTTGAAAAAAATTGGCCCCAGGACCAACCCCTGAGGAATTTTACTTGTTACTGGTTGCCAACTAGACCATTGAGCTATTGATCCCTAACCACTGAGCCCGATGATCTAGCCAGCTTTCTATCCTCCTTATGGTCCATTCATCTTTCTAAATCATACCTTCTTAACTTGCTGACAAGTATGCTGTTGGAAACCATATCAAATGCTTAGCTAAAGTCAAACTACGTCATGTCAATTCCTGCATCCACAAAGCAGTCATTCTATCATAGAAGGCAATCAGGTTGCGGGTATGGTTTGCCCTTGGTGAATCCACTCTGACTGTTCCTGATCACCCTCTTTTCTTCCAGGTGTTGCAGAATGTCCATTTAAGGAAATTCAAGAAGGGCATCCAAAATGTGAATGATTCTAAATAATGATTTTTTAAAAATCTTGGCCTAGAAATAAAAATTTTCACCTCTGTTATACATTCATAGATAATAAGGCCAGAAGGAACTATTGCAATCGTCTGCTCTAATCTACCGAACACAAAAAGTGAAAATGTCACTCAATTCAGAACTCAGTATGATTAGTACCGTCATTTCAAAAACATTGCAAACTAATCTGACAGTTTGTTTGCTCAGCAGTTATAGAAAATATCCTTTTAAATAATTTTCTTTTGTTCTTGTTTAAGACATGCTTTCTCCAAACTTTCTGACAATTAGCAACATCCAGCAGGATTGTAGATCTGTTAGTAATTGCATTGATAAGTAGATTTAAAATGTAAGAATAAGCAGAACATTTGCATTTAGATTTCTAATTTATTCTATAACCTTAAACACAAGCATTCTTTCTACTTATTCATATATATATATTAGAGCAATTAAAGCATCTCTAATATTATGACATGAAAAAAGTTCAATAAACTTCTCTAAAAGCTTTTCTTTGATTTTACAAATTATTCCAGATTTATGTGGAGGAATACAATCATATTTCACAGTGAAACCTGACAATTGCTTGTCTTCAGGAAAATGTATAAAATAAAAAATATGAAAACCATTATATAAAATCCTAATGCCATACTTAATGATATCATGAACAAATTACCAGAGTTTCATCATCTACATATTTCACAACTCATTTTGTATATAACAGGGATGGCCAAACTTGTGGAACTCAAGAGTCATGCAGCTGCACTGAGGCATATAGCCGTATACTCCCCCCCTCTACTATTTGCATCTCACAAGGATTAAATGCTTACATTTTGGGGTGCTTTTTTATACATCAGAAGCAGGGATGTCACTGCCCTGGGGAAAGACCCAGGGCACAGGCACAGGCCCTGGGCCCAGGCCCCCTCCCTAGGCCGCGATCTGGTGCCCCGGGCCTGGTCATGCACTGGGCTCCTGCCACCTCCATGCTTGCTGCAGATCCCCAGCCAGGTTTGGTGCGAGGAGAGGCGGGCGCTGCCAAAGGCTTCCTGGCCTCAATCCCCTGCTGGGAGAAGCAGGCACGGCTGAAGGTGTCCCAGCCTCAATCCCCAGATGGGGATGGTGCCCAGAAAGCCAGGTGCTGTGCAGCAGGCGCCCTGGCCCTGGGTCCCCGGTCCAGAACAGAGCTGGCCTGGACACTTGGGGCACTGGCGCCAAGACTCGGAGCACGTGCCCTGTGTACGATGCATCAGCAATGCCCCTGATCAGGAAGTGTGTGTATGACAGGAATTAGCCTCATTGGGAGTGTAGAATGAAAGACTGGAATAAGAAGGCAGACTCAAAAACGGATGCCTTCAAGAACTGAAAGAGGAGAGGAGTAGAGGACAAAGGAGGATAAAAAGGAGCATGCAGGTGAGTGGAGGTTGAATACAAATGGAAAAGTTAAGAAAAAATGAAAAGTAGAAAAAATGAAAAAAAGGCATGGTGGTAAATAGGAAAATGATGTATAAAAACAAAAGAGGGAGAGGAAGCCAAATGCAGAAGAAAGAAAAGATGCAGGAAATCCATTATTATTAGAAACAAATGTCATAGATCCTGTAGAGCAGCCTTTCTCAGTCTTTTTGAGTCTGGGGGCTGACTTGCTGCCTTCCAAAACTGTATCACAGAGATCTCTGGGACCAGCTCCAATCCATGGACAGTTTGTTGAGAAGTGCTGCTCTTCAGGAGAAGGCAGTCTTTGTTGCTGGAGGTAGCCAGAATCAGGACTTCTCTAACCTGGTAATTGTCTCCTAGCAGCAGTTACACTGCTTGGGATACCTGGAGTTCTGGGCCTTCAACAACCTCTGAAGCTTCCTTGCTCCTTTTGGGTGTGAGTGTGAATAGGATTAAGGGAGAAGGGGTGACAAGAAGCTACTATATTATTCAAGTTCTAAGTCAGCACAAATGGGGCAGAAGATCTGGCCCAGTGTCTCTTGCCAGTCAGGTAGGTAGAAAGTACTGCCTCAAAAACATTAATTGTGACTGGAATGAAAGGTTGGGAAAACTGAAAAGGAACTCTACTTTAAAAGAGGAAAGATGGAGAATAGTATAAAAACTTATCTAGTTTATAATACATCCTTTTTTCCAAAAACCACTTTTCAGGCTCGTTGGCAGCTAAAACAATGTGAGCACAAACACATGGACTCTAGAAGGTGATGAAGAGCATAAAATAGGAGAGCTTTAGATACATGTACTAGGGATGTATTGTGGTTGGAACATTGCTGTGCACAGGATAGATGTTGACGTGCTGAACAAAATCATATCACAGGGGAAACGTGTTCCCAACCCCCAATTGTGAAGAGCCCTGATACTAATGCAGTTAACTAAATGAAATGTTCAGAGGTGCTGTTTGTTTTTGACAATAAAAAAAGGTGATTGATGGATGCAAGATGTGGACGATAAATGAATATTTTAAATGCACTTTCACATACAGTGAAATGGGGGAGAGTGCTCAGTACAACCACATAAGAACTATGCTTCCTAAATGCCAAGCCAGAGTCCTGTTCTATTCTAGTTCTCATCACTCTAGTATGTAAACACCTTCCAGTATCATATTAAACAACATGACCACAAATATATCCACACTGTGGTCAGGATGCACAGACATACTTACCTGAGCTAGCTTTGACCTAGCTAGTTTACTAAAAAGAGCTGTGAAGCCGCAGAAAAATCAGGCGGCAAAGGGTGCGAAGCGTTCTCTGTTGCCTGGTACTTAGGTAGCTAGCTTTGGCCATGTTTCTGAAGCTTTATTGCTATTTTTAGTGATCTAGTTAGATCAAAGCTAGTTCTGGTATGATTATGCATGCCAGTCGCACCTCCCAATTGCAGCACAGATATACCCTACCATCAGTCACATGTTTCATTCACTCAGCATCTAGGGAAGACTGAGCGTGCAGTGACTGTTTCAGTGGAGGCTTTGTGACCTCTTTGTTTGTTTGTTTGTTTGTTTTTTGTTGTTGGTATATATCTGTTGTCATGCATTTCTTTTAGAGAAGGCCAGACTGAAACTGCATTTTGCCCTTCTAGTTTTATGCAATTTCTGATGGCCCTTCGTTCCTTTGGGAGTTCATTTTACAGTCTGAGATTGGCACTTGAGAAAGTTCTGACTCCTACACAGACTAACTTTATCCTTGTGGTAAAAAATTTCACCATACCCATGATGTTCATCATAGTGCTTTAGGCAACCTTTTAGATATGCAGGGCCCAGTCTAGTTAGTACCATGAAGATGAAAACCGAGATCTTGAACTTGACTATTCTATGGGAGCCAGTGTAGAAGACATAGGACAGGTCTGAAGTGCATGTATACCCCATGTTACTGAGGAGACCTGCTGCAGCTCTGTTTAATGATTGGGGTTCCTCAGTGTCTGATGGCTTCATGCCCAAGTATGCCAGGCCTTTCTGGTGTCCAGGTAGGAGATGAAAGCATATATAACTGAGGCCAGGTCATTGCCCACCAGGATGGGATGTGTCTCCTAGCCAAACTGATTGTGGAAAAAGTTACTTGCTGTCATGTGCAAGCTAAGCACCAATGAGGAACCCAAGTTCAAAAGAGGTAGATGTGTTAGTTTAGTTCAGCAAAACAAAGAAGTAATCCTATGGCACTCTTTAAAACTACCGACTTTGGTTTTTTGCATGAGCTTTTGTGGGCAAGATCTACTGAAATGAGGAACCCAGGAGTACTCCTAAACTACAGATTGAATTACTCAGTTGTGGAGTGTGTCTTCAGCCAAAGTCACCATGACTAGAAAGTATTCTAAGCATTTTCCTTTTGTTCACCAAAACTCAGGCTCACTTGGACTCAGCCTTAACCAGCAGCTCTTCTTCATCCATGTAGTGGTGGTGGTCAAGCCTGGGGCGTCTTAGTGGTAGCAGTGTTGTCATATGTAGTGAAAGTTAAGCAGATTTGTGTATTATAAGCATATTGCTGGCACTTGAATGGATATTGTCTGACCAGTTCACTTAATGACTGCATGTTGATATATAGAAGAGGCCTGGGCATGTATTCAGTAACCTTTATGAGGATATGTAATCTCAACCTTGCAGCTAGGAGAGAGGAATGCATACAAACCAGTATATGTAATGCCCTTTATGGGACGGAATCTTATTTACGCTAAGATCCCTACCTCATCTTTACAGGGTAAAGGTTCCCTGCAATAGAAACACATTATTGTATATCATTTTATATTGAAAGTGGCCTTAGTGTAAGTGAGACTCTGATGCTAAATATTTTGATCCTTATTCAAAAGAACATCCCTTCAGCATATGAAAAACTTTAAGTACATGCTTAATTGCTTTCCTGAATTGGGGCCCTTGTTGGGACCATGCATAAAGAATAGATTTATTAAAATGTTCTCCAAACTGCTCAAGAAATCCCCACTACAGAGGCTCAACCTATTTTCTGTCTTCATTTCATAAATTTTCCATACACATAGATGCTCAGTAAGGGTATGCCACCATGCCAAGATAAAATTGTAGGTAACATCTATTATAAACAGCCATAAATATGACAGTAACTTAGGCTTGCTATGTTCAATGCCCAAGGCAAGGCCTGTGGCTCAGGAATCAAAAGATGTTAAATTTCCTAAAAAATATTTTTTCTTGGCTACAAATTGGTTCTAAAGCATTCCCACTCTATTCCTTAGGAAAATCAAGGTTTTCAACAGTCATTTACTTTTAAAGTCAGATTGTTCAAGTTTTGGGTTGCTAAATGAGATATCTTAAGAGGGTCTAATCTTCAGAAAGTGCTGAGCACCGACATTCTGAAGTTCAGGTTTCTTTAAATTGCCTCAGGATGGGCACCCAAAAATTGAGACACCAAAAATTATTAGCCATTGTTGAAAATTTTGGTTCATACCCCTCAGACTTTTTCATGTTCTCTCCCTGTCTATAAAAGTTAGTCAGTAACCATGTGGCACAGAAGCCCAGTCACACTGCCAGGATCACAAATTGTACATATTAAGGAAACAAGCAGAGAGTCCTGTGGCACTTAAAGACAAATTTATTTATCGCATGAGCTTTCATGGGAGAAAATCCCACTTTTTCAGATGCTTTGAAAAGCTGCTTCTTCTCTGCTATTTTCCATTCAGTGTCTGATTTGGTCATATCCCAAAAGCATCAATTTGCATTATTTTAATTCTAGGGGAAGAATTTTAATATTGCTTTCATATTTCCATCTGACTTCACACCCTTTAATCCCTGAAACATTAATTAAGCCTAAAAATAATGCTGTGAGGGAAGTATTTTAGTAGTATAATATCCATTTAGCAAATAACTAAATTGAAGCAGAGTAGTTAAAAATCTCTGAAGCCAAACAAAGCTCACCTTTTATAGTGATTTTAAGCTGCTTGTATCATTAACAGAGTAGTATTTTCTTCAAACTGATGCTTTTAGTACCAACTGTATCACTTCCTTTTCTCCTCACCATCACTATACTAATAAAGAAAAAAATGAGGTGAAATTAAAGGATAAAAGGGAAAAATGTTGACTGATGGTTTTTAAACAATTTTACTTTGATGTAAACGGAGCCATTGAGTATGTCAACAAAGTGGTGTTTCATTGATTTATATGTAATTGTCTAGGGAGGAAAGCTTTTAAAAATTAATCACAGTTCCTTCCCCTGTTTTGCTGGATTTATTCCAACATGAAAGATTTGGTAATGAACTGCTAATCTGACTTTGCACACTACCTACTGGAGGTGCTTAAAGTGTGGCTGTGTCTCAATGTCAGTTGCAATTAATGTAAGAACCAGAATCATCTTAAAAACTGAGTAAGTTGTCAAATAGATTTTCCTGACTATTTATACTTATGGTTCTTTTCATATATAAATCACTCTCGGTTGCTGCATGCTTACTACTTTCTTGTAAAAAAAAAAAATATATATATATATATATATATAGTTGGAAGCAACAGAGACATTTTCTAGTTACTTTAGTTATAGAAGATATGAAACGAAAGGAAAAATTTGTATGGGGCCAACATTCATCTTATAAGACCAATTAGACTGAGGAAGAGATGCCTATGGACAGTGGTAAAAGACTCATTGCCTGGGGCATGTAAAAATAGACCTGACAAAAAGTCTGAAAGTGAAATGAACCATAAGATCATTTCCATGACTACTTTCTATTGTTTTCTGATCTGTTTTCCAGGCACAGATTTCAGTTCTCTTCCAAATCATGCCAGAGGGTGTGTCAACACTTACAATTTAATTTGAATTAATGAGGAACAGGCCAGCCCAGAAGCTGGGCTCCACTCTTCTGCCCCTCCCCTGAGCCACCTGTTCTGCTTAGGGGTAGGGAGGGCCAACCCAGAAGCAGGGCGAGATAGCAAAGTCCACTCCATGGGCTGGCCCACTCCACCCCTGGGGGCCGAGTGGCTGGGTCAGGGGAGGGTTGGGAGCACAGGGTCCAGCTTCTGAGCCAGCCCACCCTGCCGCCGATGAGGCAGCACCCTTAAGCTGTGGCGCCCTGAGCTGGTACCACCCTGTTGTTTGACTTTAGTTTCATCCACAGTTAGGGCCAAGGTTGGAACTATTTCTCATTTTGGCCAACTGCTTTTTCCAACCAAACTTTAGCATTCTGCAGTATTCTTGACCACCTCCAAAGCAGTAGCCATGTCAGTCTAGTTCAGCAAAACAAACAAGGAGTCTTGTGGCACTTTCAAAGACTAGCAGATTTATTTATCACATGAACCCCATGAAACCTCATGCGATAAATTTGTTAGACTTTAAAAGTTCCAAAAGACTCCGTTTTTGCAGTATGCTTGTAGACAATTTCAACTTTATTAAATACAAAAACATACATAATACTTATTATATTTATACTGTCACAACTTTTCAGTTTTTTCCAACTGCAAAACAGAGGGAGAAAAATGCCCCTCCCCCTCCCCTGTCTCATATCACCAGACCTCCTTCCTTTATTGTGAGGAGCAAAAGGAAGTTTTTTTTTAAAGTTAAAGGAGAAGAGAAATTTTCCTCCCAAAATGCAATGAATTCTCCTGAAACAATTAAAAATATACATTTATTTTCACATTAATTTTTAAATGAAATCTTTATTTTTCATAAAATTTTCCAAAAGACTGTTTTTACCATCACTAATAACTAATTTCTTGTTAGATTTTCTGCTGAGATTTCCAGGCTCAAGAGTTTCAGTGACTATTTGGATACTTTGTGACTATCTAAAACTAGAGAAGTTGCCCTCAAAGATCTAAGCAATTGTGACTAAGGAGCAATTAGCTATGTTTTATTTGGCTGTTACTTGCTTCTAGCGGTGGTTCCATGCTCTTTAAATTTAGGTGGTGTTCTTGATCAGAAGATTCCATTATCAGATTGTAAGATCCTTGGGGCAGGGGTCGCCTTTTTTTCTGTGTTTGTACAGGCCCAGGCACAATGAGCCCTTGCCCATGACTGAGGCTCCTATATTCTATATGCACCTTACAAATATTAAATGTACATTTATATTGGTGCATGTGTGCATGTATAATCATATATAAAAATGAAGGCATTTGGTAGAGCTATATTTCACATCTCCATTTAACTTCACCCATAGTTCAGGTAACTGAGAGCAAACCAGGGCCATCTTTAAGGTGGGGAGAGCAGGATGACCATTCCAGAGCCTGCTGTTCTGTGGCCCCCCCCCCCCCCAACCTGTTGCACTGCCCCCATGCTGCCTTTGGCAGTAAGCCGAAGGCAAAGGGTGGGGCAGAAGCATGAACCTTAGATTCTGGGCCCCCCTGCCTTGTCCCTGGGGTGGAGCAGCTGGCCCCGGGGGCAGGGCCAGAGAGCAGAGCCTGATCTCTATGCCGGCCTGTCCCATCCACCCGAGTGCTGGCATGGGACACGGTCCCAACAGGCCGATTGGCCCCATACCTCAGAACAACCCTGGTGCAAACATCTTTGTGTTACGATGATGCAGGACCTACCCCAACAAGCTATTTAGTCAGTATTGATTTATTTACTGCTAGTAATGACATTTGGGAAGAGAACTTCTATAATTAAATGTATTCTTAAGCATCTCTGCTAATCTACAGGACTACAGCATCTTATCCTAACAAAATTGTTTGCTGCATCCACTTTTCTTCTCATAGGCTGTTCCAACACCCCCAAGAAAGAATAAAAAAAAGTTTCCTTATATCAGTCAGACAGCCACAGAAGAACATAAAGTAAAAGGAGCAGAGGCATTTAATTCATGTTTATGGCTGCTATTAAGGCCATGGTTCTTGCCTATTAGTGGAAATAAATCTGTTGAAGCTTATCTAAGGCAGGCCACATGAGAATCAATTTACACTTTTCTAATATATATGTATTTTTATCAACCCTACATAACCAGGCAATTGGAAAATGCCTCATACCTTAAAATGATTTTTCCATCAAGCAACTGTTTAGGGAAATGAGACCTTTCATTTCACAACTTGTCTATATGTCTAATAATAATTACATAATCCCTTGACCAACGTGTAATAATTGCTACCCATCATCACACCTGCACAAAGAACCTCCATTTCAGAAGTGAGATTGGCAAGGTGTAGAGTACATTCTTTTGTTAAATATGGATTTAAATATTGTTGAGGACTGTGTTTTTAAATTATAGTGATAAATATTTTGAAAATATCCTAGATGAATGGCCTAAAATATAACATCCCCAAAATTTCTTAGGAGAAGCAGTTAAGACTGCTGATGGATGCTGGTAAATTATGCAGCATCAAATAGCTAAGGTTACACCACATACTACATTGGCTTAGTATTAGCATCACTGAATATCTGTGGGAAATCCTGCAATTTTTTTCTTAAACTCCCTTATCCCTCTCCCCCCAAAAATACAAATAATTCTGCAAAGGTACTCTAGAACCACACTACATCATTTATTGGTTTGATATTTTTTCTCATGGCTACAGATAAAGTATAGGTAGAAACTAACATGCTGAAAGGACCAGAAGAAGGTTAACTGTAATGTATTATGAGTCTTCTGCGTACTAGGTTCCTGACACTCTTACCTAAATCTTTCCTGTAAATCAGATAAGTGGTATGTAGTAGGGTTTTTTTTTTCCCTTTAAAGTAGACTGGTAGCCAGTGTGTGTATATAATTGGTGTACTGTATAGTGAAAAAGCAGACCTGTGACTAACCCATCTATTCTCCATCCTGGTCCTAACATAACAGAAAATGGACATTATCCAAAGTCCTGACCCTTTGTTAAAGACTGCCCTTGTTCAGTCTTAAAACCCTAAGCTTGGACTGAATTTACATACAAAAGACTTGGTCCCCAAAGACCATCCTGAGATGTCTGATTGGGATACCCCTTTGCTGAACCCTTATCCTTCTAGCTAGATCCCTCTTACCTTGGTGAGAATCTCAGCTTCTAACATGACAGATTGCAGCTCATGAAACATATATGGACTCAATGCAGTGATCAATCAATAGAACAGCTCTGCACTTCTACAGAGTTCTTCAATCTGATCATCCTTTCTAGAACTAACTAAATAATCTGCCTTTTACACTAGTGCAGCTCCCATTGGTTCTAACTTGCTAGACAGAATTTTTTACAAGAGTAGTCAGAAGTGTACTGAGGGTCTTTCTTTTTTAAATAAAAATATTTCTTTCAGATCAGCTCCTTTTTTCACATATAAGTAGAAAAGCAACTGTATAATCTATACAGATATTTCTAGATAGTTTCTTAAAAAAAACAAAACAAAACAAAACAAAAAAAACCCTACACTTAGCAGAGCTAAGCCACTCCATTAGTAGCACTGACACAGAGCTCACACTGTGAGGGAATTCCATAGCAAATCTGCTTTTATTTGTTGCTCCTGGAACTTCTGTGATCTTGATTGCTGAAATAAAAAATAAATTCAATATAAAGAAATACAAACATTATTTTTGTTCTGGGATCTGAAAACTGAAACTTCTCAGAAATTAACAATATTGTTCACTTTTTGCTTTTAAATTTAATTTACCAAATTGTTTCTCCTGGGGGGGGGGAAGGGTCACCTGAGATCATGGCTTTTGGTATCTGGATTCAGATGCTGCAATCTCAAGACTTTTCCAAAGATTTAGTTTTTGTACAATTTCTAGAAAAAGTGCCAAGGCAAAAATGCCCAGCTGACCTGCCTTTTTCTCCAAGAATGATTTTAAAAGCCAGCCCTCTTACCTTGATGTGCAAAAGTGTATCACTCTGAAATTAAAACTTAAAAACCAAACCAACAAAAGACACCTTCATACTGAATTTATCCAGCTTATTTCCTTCCAACAACTTTGTCTCACTGAGGTGGCATGCTAGAAAAAAAAATGTCCTTTTCATTTAAACTGGGTCTGTTCCATCAAACAAGGTAGGAATAGAAAAATTTATTGAAGGCAAAATGTTTCAGACTTAAACACTGGGTATGAGAAGCAAATTCCTGAATAGCAATTACTGTTTAATTATACACTATTTTTCTTTTTTTTCTTGTTTTCCTTTAAAGCCCAAATGTTTCTGGTGTGATATGAAAACTGAAGTCATGCTGCTGCATTGGTATTTTTGGAAGTTTTTATTTTTGGGAATGTTATTTGTGGAATAGACCGTACAGCATTTCTGTAAATATTTTATTTTTCAGCCCCAAGGGTTTGAAAGCTTGAACATCTCTTAATCATAGGAGGAGTTAATGCAGTATTTAATGGTATTCAGACATTGATCTATATTCAAGTTTATATTCTTAGTCCTTCCTTTTTAGACTGCCAGATTTCCATTTGTTCCAGTAAAAAGGATTCCTCTACCCTGCACACTGAGGTTTAAACTAGCAAGTCTGGGTAGCAGTAGAACAGATGTGGCATCATGGTTTAGTGACCAGAGGACATACACAGGGTCCTTGGTGGGCTTGTACTTGTGTAGCTTGCCTGCGTAGAATCCTGTGATGCGAAGTTTTCACTACTATAGTTATCTTGTTAGCTAGTGTGGCTATGCCTTTTTGTGCAACAAATGTACCTTAATTTGCAGAATAGGAGCCTGGACCATCCAAAGGGTTATGGGGGCCTGGGGCAAAACCTGAAACTAAGACACCGCCACACTTCCAAAAAATTACCATGGAGGCAAAAAAGTTGAAAAAGAGAGGGGAGGATGAGAAGGGAAGCCAGGAAGAGCCCAGAGCTATGGGATCAGTGTTTTCTGCAGATAGTGGGGAGCTATGTCCTACATATGTCCATGGAGTTATTCCTGGTCCCCTCTCTCTCTTTCTGTGGTCTGACTGACAGGGCAGGGGTAGTGGGTAAAAGAAGGTTAGGAAAGAAGCTAGACTCTTGGGAACGCATCCTCAAGTTGTGCAAATTGGCATAGTTCCATTGATCCCAGGGTAGCTGCATGTATAAGTGAGCTACTGCTATACAGAAAGAATGTGATAGTATAGCATAAATGTTTACTATGCATATCTTGGATTTGGTTGAATTATTTAAATTACACTAGTTAAAAATTTTTGAAGTATTTACACTTGAAAAATTGATTAAAAAAAGAAATAATTCATGAGAAAAGGTATCTATTTTATGTTAGTACTCTTCACCAGACTTCCTTAGAATAATTAGGGCAATTTTATAGACTACTGGAAAAAAAATCAATCTATTTGAAAAGGCTCTGAACTAAATATGAAAACATGAACTACATAAATAAACCCTTTTTTCTGCATAAAAATCTTACATATGTAATCTTGCACATTGTGAGCCAGAAGCCCATAAAACAAGTGTGTGTGTTTGTAGCTGCATAGAATAAGTTCCTGTTTCAGGATCTGACAGGTCAGAAAATGTAGGACCTTAACTTCATTACTTATCTAGATGTATCTATTTCCCATCCTGGGGCTCAGGACCACTATAATTTTTACAGAAAGTTTGGGGTAGAAAATAAGGAAGAAAAAATTATGTTGCAGGTTTACTCCCCCTGCTCCCTCAAAATTGCTAGTGTTTTTAAGCTTCTCAGAGATTTAGAACAAGTAGTTGAGAGAAGATATTTTTTTAAGAAGGAAATAGGTGAAATAGTCAGCATATAAAAGAAATAAAACTGGACGCTTAGTTTTACAGTAGTTTCACATTTTGTGTGGTTTGGGGTTTTTTAAATTCTGATGGAGAGATACATGGTGGCTTCATACTAATGGCTAACTATGTATTACTATATTACTTAATTGAAAAAGAAAACATCTTTTTAGGGTTATTGAAGTTTACTAAGAAAGCCTGACTCAGGGTTGTACTACATTTTATAATACCTTTCCATAAGGTGATTCTGCTGCTTTTGAAACACTACATGACAAAGGCTATGTTCATACAGGGCAGGCTTGTTTCAAAACAAGCTGTTTCGAAATAACTTTTTATTTCGAAACACCTTATTTCGAAGGACAAAAACTTTGTCCTTCGAAATAAGGGAGCAAAATAGCAGGTCCACACTGTGGACCTGCTATTTTGCTTGGGGAGGAGATTGCAGGCACCCGCAGGGTGTAGCACAGAGGGGCACTGGACCCCACGGGTGCCTGCAGAGGGCTGCAGGCACCCGCAGAGTGACGTGCGGGGCTGCGCCTGACCCGGCGGGTGCCTGCAGGGGACTGCAGGCATCCACCAGGTGAGGCACAGTGGGGCGACTCACCCAGGGGGCTTGAAAGCCCCAGCTCCCCCAAACCTGGCAGCGGGTCCCAGGGACCTGCTGGAGCCCGCTGCTGCGGAGGCTGGAGTGAGCGCTGGCCCCCAGAATCCC
>ML681979.1:32451793-32545458 GCA_007922195.1 Podocnemis expansa | reverse complement strand
CCCTGTTTCAAAACCAAAGGAGGTTTTAGCCGTTCCAAAACAACCGTGGCCATTTCGAAACATGCGGTTTGCTTGTTTCAAAATGGCCGTGTGGCCATGGCAGTTCTTATTTCGAAACAACCCCTGTTGTTTCAAAATAAGAAGTGTGTGTGAACATACCCAAATTGCCCATTGACTTCAAGAGCATCAGTAGGCCGAAGAGCAATATACTTCAATATAAATTTTTGAGGGATGCTTTTTTGAATAAAAATCCTCTCTTCATATTTAGGATGAAGTGTAAAAATGTACAGATAAACAGTATAATATTGGGCTTTTTGCTTTCATGTGTAAAGGATGACTTAATGACTTTGATAATCGTAAAAATGAACTGTAAAGCCACAAGCAAGTTGCTATAAGTTGGTCGAGAGTACTAAAGAATGAAAAAAGTAAATGCAGTTCCTGCCTTGGCATGATCTATTTATTCCATGCAGTTTTAAGTGCCTAGTTTCAATTTTCATTTTAATTTTATAAAAGTTTCTACATTCAACTCATTTTCTGGGGATAGCCAAAATGATTTGCAAGGCAACTATAGGAATGTAAGTTTTTGCTAGTATATTTTGTAGACTGACCTATTTGAGTCTGCATATGGAAGTGAGGAGTATGTGTGAGGATATGCACTGTGTTGATAATTCAGGTACACGAAATGGGGATTAGTAACTGAAACTAAATCATACTTGTCAAATGATAACAAATACATTTTTATATTGAAACTTTTGTTACGTGTAGTTTTACTAACTCAAAACAGATAATTTACAATGGATTTCATAGATAAGTCAGGTTTTGCTGTCTATACTGAGGTGTCCAACTTTTTTGTATGAGAAGCCACAGTACAATTTTTTGTCAGTCAGCAGAGGTTTGTGTGTGTGTCACACATCTCCCACCCTGGCCAGCTTGGGACTGGGGCAGGGCTTCTTCTGTTGCACTCCACTGGCCAGCTCAGGGCTGAAGGGGAGGGGCTGTTGCTGTATGCATCCCCCCACCCTAGCCACATATTACTTTAAACTCAGTAGCAGTTCCATTGATTTCTGTGGGACTACTTATGGCTTTAAGTTGTCACAAGGTTAAGTATCTTGCTGAATCAGGTACTACAATTTTAAGTTACAGCCCTGTATAACTGGAATCATTGTAAATAAGGTATCTGACTTTTGGGGGGGGGGGGAAAGCAAGGAGTCTTGTGGCACTTAAAGACTAACAGATTTATTTATCGCATGAGCTTTCGTGGTAGAATATCCCACTTCGTCAGATGCTTTGAAGAGGGAGGACTTACAGAATTGGATAAAAATAAATGCAGGGGAGTGTAAGACATAGGATCAGGTCATACTGCAACAGCAAATCAGAGCATTTCTAAGGATTTAAACTTTAGGAAACAGCATACAGAGGGAGAGTGAAGTCAAATTACCTGTTGTAATGTGACCCATAGTCACAAATCCCTCTTCAAAGCATCCGACAAAGTGGGATATTCTCCCACGAAAGCTCATGCGATAAATAAATCTGTTAGTCTTTAAGTGCCACAAGACACCTTGCTTTTTTTGCTTTACTAGACTAACACAGCTGCCCCTTTGGAACTTGACTTTCAGGACTATTTTATGCCCTGTAAAATTAGCATTTCATAACACATTCTATATTGTAAAAAATAAACTCTAAAATTATTTCTGAGGATAATTGCATATGAGGATAAGTGTATCTTTTTCACTTGTGGGTAGTGTAGCCACCTCAAACTCATGCTTATAAAACGATATACCACGGCACCATCATCGTCCCTTCCAGTTTCTATGATTCTATGATTACGAATCCCTCTGCCCTATATAAAAATCATGTATGGCAAGACAGCGCTACTGGAATAATTTTGTTGGAGTATTTTCAAACATTTTTGTATGCACTGTTTTTGTAGCTGTTATTCCCAGAGTATTTGGAAGAAACCCACCTTGGACATTTATTGGTGAAGAAAACAAGTTTTTGAGTGTCACAGCTAAATACAAGATGGAGAAGATTGTTCAGCATGTAGCTAATATGTTATCAAATAGAACTGGAAATGTATTAACAGGCCCTTTCTCCTTGACTGGTCCCTTGAAATGTGTGTTAACTGCTTTTGCTAAGCAATGTCCAAATCTGCCTTTTACTGTGGCATTCTACTTTTTCCAGACCTAAGGAAGAGCTCTATGTAAATTCAGAAACTTCTATAATCAGAATAGCTATATGATCATTCTTTGGATTCAGTCCTAAAGTTCATAGGCAAATCTCACCTAAGAAACTTGTGTGCAGGAAACAGTGCATTACTGGGAAATTGACCTTTCAGCTAGAATATGACATCCTGGAAACTAATGCAAATTGATACTTGATATCACCTCCAGTAGCGGTATCATCTGGTAGTTAGTCAGCTACCTAGAATTCGCTGACGCTACAGTCAAAATCTGTATGGTTCTCTTTTTCAGACCTGTGAAGTTAATTTAAATCAGAATTATCTGTGAGATTTGAAAGCCCATGTGTTATTTCTTAAAACAACACATTATAAAGTGCTTGCCAAATCAGTTTCCTCTGGCAGGACAGATTAGAGCCTGGAATTTTTACATGTTTCAGTTTGAGAAGTTAATTTAAATTGCCTCATGGCCATTAATGTTATGTGCCAGATATATAATAGTTACAGTGATGTGCATACACTGGATACTAGGGTGTTACAAAAGAAAAAATATATATTAGCTCTGTGAAATATCGCTTTATGCACCGATCACTTGACATACTGATTTATCTGTAAAGCTCCTCATTAAGTATAAGAAATTACCTATTTGTTTTTGTTTTTTTTAATAAGAAGCATGTAACCCACCAAGGTTAGAAATCTTAAATAAAGGGGAGGTTGGAGTATTTACAGAAAGGTGAACAATAACAAAAAGAAAAAAACTGAAATAAAGTATACCTTCTGGCAGGAGGAGCTGGCAGCAAAAAAGTATGGGGTTCAGTTTCTGGGGATTCTCTTAACAATTTAGCCTCACCCCATAATTTGGGAAAATTAAATAACATCCCTAGGTGCCTCTTATAAGCGGTACTTCCCTACTTGCAAGCACTGATTCTGTGTGTAACAAAATCAAACTTTTTATTAAGGTGAGGGGGAATCTAGCATTCTCTGATATGGGGAAAATGCCACAATCACAATTTTAAGAGTATGTAACCATAGGCAAACATGCACACTACTGTGAAGGCTTGATTAACCAGCCTGGGAGCCCTTGCCTGCCCCCACGGTAGCGCCCACCTCCCCACTGCGGGGACTTGTCCCCCAGCATGGCAGCTTGCAGGCAGGTGATCAGTGTGGGGGGCTAGGGCAAGAGGCTCTTCCCACCCTGGCAATGGCTAAAGTATAATTTGAGGGGTGCCAGAACCTTCCTAATCTCTGGGTCCCCTTTTTCTATTGTCCAGGCCCCCTTCATGCATGTGTGGGCCTGATTTTTTTTTTTTTTTTTTTTTAAGATTCTGAAATCTGGGCCCTGGAACTCTAGCCCATCAGATTTGCGGACCCTGGAGTTCCAGGCTGTTCCTGCTTACTTTAATCCTTGCACCCTGGACCCCTCTGGCCAGTCTGCCTGTGGGGGTGGGGGCCTCTGGCGCCAGGCACAGCCCCTGCTGCTGCCTCCTAGGGCCATGGGTCCTGAAGACTGCCCCAGAGCCATGTGCCAGCTGGCCTCACCCCCTCGGTGGATCAAACAGGCTCTGTGGAGTATAGCACCCAGCTGCTGACCCCAGAGCCCCACTCCTCAGTACCAGCCAAGCAGAAGCACTCTCAGCACTGTCCCAATACCCACCAGTGCAAAGTGGGTTTAGTGGCTGGAGCCTGGGATTCCCCTTTAAGCTGGGGCCTGAGGCTTCATTCCTTATCACCCCTGTGATAATCTAGCCCAGACCAGAGTGCATTGGGCAGTGCCCTTTGCCAGGGCCATAACTAGCTGGTCTAGCACCCAGGGTAAGCGGCAGGGAGCTGGATCTGTCCCCAGCCGCCTTCTAGCAGCAGCTAAGGCTCCCTGTCAGCTGGAAATGGAGCCAGTTGGTGGCAGGGAACTGGATTCATCCCCAGCTGCTGCAGGAAACCAGATCCATCCACAGCGGGGAGCCCCAGGCACTGAATTTTAGAGGGCGTGAAGGACAGACCCAGCTCCTCATGGCGGCCGGGGATGGATCCGACTCCTTGCCATTGAGGAGCTGGATACATCCCCAGCCACTGTGAGAAGTCAGATACATCCCCTGCACCCTCTAAAATGTGGTGACTGGGACTTTGCCCTGGTTGCCCCAGCCTAGTTATGGTCTGGCCCTTCGCCTGTTTCTCACCTTGCAATGAGAAAATAAGAGAAATGTCTCTGAATACACCCATGTCTTTGCACCCCACCCATTGTTGGCCCTTGATTGATGAAGGCCTAGAGTTCAGAGGTTTATTCCAATGGCTGGGGGAGGCACTGAACAAGGCATCTGCTGCTGACTGCCACTGCAGCTGTCTTGCTCCTACCACTGGCTGCTGCTGCCTCTGGAAACCTCCGTCTTGGTGCTGCTGTTCCTCTCTCCTGCTATGTGTATGAGGTTCCTCTACATCACCCAGCTCTTAGTGATTTCAGCAGATAGTGGGGACTCCCACAGTTAGTACAGTTTCTGTAACACTTTCTCCACTCAGTCTATGGCTTAGCCTCTGCTCAGCAGGGATATTAGCTCCAGGAATCCCTGCACCCTACCAGAAATAAGTTCCAAGGGGGTACCTGTGTTAGTCTGGTTTGGCAAAACAAGCAAGGAGTCCTGCAGCATTTAGACTAATAAAGTTATTGCATGAGCTTTTGTGGAAGAAAAATCCCATTTTGTCAGATGCTTTGAAGATGGGAAATTTGCAGAATGGAAGGAAAATAAATGCAGGGAAGTGTAAGTCATAGGATCAGGTCAGATTGTTACGGCAAATCAAAGCAATTGTTTAGATTCAAACACTGGGGAACAGCATATAGAGGAAGGTGAGCACAAATCAAGACCTTGCAATTGAATCTAATCTGCTGTCTCTTTAAACACTGGAGAGGAGCTGATCAAATAGTATTGAGCAGTACATGCCATTAGGTCAAAAACATCTTTCTTCATCCGCTCACCCCTTCACTTTGCTTTGGCATCCCTGTCCCCTGCTTAGCAAATGAGAATCATTTTACAGTGCCATCCGTTACCCCCACCAAACCAGGGCATTCTAAGCAGAGTTTTTCTGCTCCATTTTGAACAATAAGAATAACAACATTTCATGACTTCTGCTTTCAAATAAGAGTGATTAATTTTAGGTGCTTTTTGTTACAAATCATTCTGGCAAAGCAGCTGTATGCTATGCACCTAGGTACAGTAGTCATGCTATGCAAACATCTGCCCCTTAATTCTTTTCACCAGTTCATCATTAGATGTCAGAGGAGAGCTCATTCAAACTATGCAAATATAGTATAATATAACAATTAACAGTAAGTACAGGTAAATATGAAAATAGAGCAAGATCTAATTAATATTTACTGGGTTTTAGACCTGCTAAAGAAAAGCTGATCTGTTTCAGACACCTACCTGGGTTTGTTTTCAGATGAGTTGGAATGAACACATTTTGCAAGTAAAAGAAGTGATCTTGTGCCATGTCTACACAAAGTTACTCTATCTTACCACTGTTGAAACTCCAGTCTTAGTGCGGTATAACCAGCAACTGAATGTGGCTCATTTTATAATTGCTTTATAATAAAGATGTAATTTCCATAGTTAAAATTGTGTGCATTATGTTAATGTTTTCTTCTGTTGAAGAAATATCATTGCATGGTCCTTTTCTCCTCTAGCATTTCAGATAGTATCATGTTTCACTCAATTTTTAACTCAAAGTTGAGACCAACTTCCTCCATCTAGTGATTCTCTTTGTTTATATGAATGACTGGCTGTTAAGCCATCCTGATCCTGCCTGCTCTGTTGTTTATGCCTTGAGTTATCATATCTTCACTACAGCCAATAAACTGTTCATTATGTGCTTTAGAGCACCGAAATGGGGCATTCACCCCCACACTTGCCCTGAAAGGGTTAATGTAGGATAAGAAGGGTGAATTAATCTGACAGGCCACAACTGAGGGGAATCAGGTAAGATAATCCCTTGACTGAATAATAAGTGAGCTGATCCCTTGACTGAATAATAAGTGAGCCCAGCTGACAAGGAGTGGGCTGGGTTGGGCTGATAAAGACAGGAAGTTGGCAACAGAAAGGAAGCTGCAGGGAACTTGTCTGCAGTCATTTCCTGAGAGAAGGACATGTGTTTTGGGGTACAGCGGCAAGTAGCCTACAGTTATTCCCCAAGAAGAGGAGGTGTTGGGACTGGAAAACTCAAAAAAGTGCTAGGAGGTAAGAAAAGGCTCAGGAAGAAAGCAGTAAGGTCTGGGATGGAACAGATCTTGCTAGTCTGCTAGAAGTCCCCAAACTGGAACCTGAAATAGTGTGTGGGCCTGGGTTCTTCAACCAGTCACTGAGGAAGTGGCATCAGCTAGGCAGCAAGTGGGAAGAGTTTGAGACCCTTCATAAGAAAAGACTTGATACTCCAGAAGGGAAGGACACATGATATGACCAGAAGGCTGACCCATGAACACAGAGCATCCTTTCTCACTTATAGCCAGGAAGAGAAGACAAGGTATGCAGTGAGAGGTGCAATGCAAACATTGGGTCTGAAATCAGCTAATGCCCCCGAGTAACCAAGAGGAGGTACACTAGTGGTGAGCAGACCCTGTGAGAGACATTCTACTGTCATAATTTATACATCACCATATATGTACATGGCACTTTAAAAACAGATAGCATGAATAATATCTCTAGGATAACTAAATCTTATTAGTTTCTGATGCTAATATATCAATAATAAATGACTCAGATTTTCAGACAAGCCCCTGCTCATCTAGGCTTAAAATCTACAGAGACATCTTTTTATCTAAAACAATCAGGTGCTAAATAGCTGTTCAGTAGTTTGGAAGTAAAGGAAATATCTGTTTTTTATTAGCTCTTTAGTTGATTGACTGTAAATTGTCTCAGTTCCAAAGAAGTTAATAGGGCTATGCTAATTTACAGCAGCTGAGTACCTTCCTCTTTTGCTAGGTGTAGTACTATCTACTACATGACTTAAGAGTTCACCATTTGGCATTATTCTATAATGTTTCCAAATTGTGTTACATATTGGGATCCATTTCCACATCCAAGCTCTCTTCATTTCCTACACACTGTCCTAAGTGCACTTATGCCATTAGTCATATCTGCCTTTCAGTTTGTTAAAGACATTATTTATTATTTTTTTCTAGCAAAATCTATTAATCTTTTGCAACATCAACTCTATGCTTAAGAAGCAGTAGCTGTCACTGAGTGTTTGGATCAGATAGTACGCTTTTGTATATTCTCATGGGCTTTGACATCACAGTAGTTAAACTCATAAATTCTGAGACCAGAAGTGACCCTTATGATGATCTAGTCTGACAAGACCACAAAACTTCCCTAATACAATTCCTAGAATGTATGTTAGAAAAATACCCAATCTTGATTTAAAAATGGTCAGTGATGAAAGATTCAACTTGACCTTTGGTAAATTGTTTGAACAGTTACACTCATCTTTAAAAATTTATACTTTTTTTTCCAGTCTGAATTTGTCTAGCTTCAGCATCTGGCCATTGGACCATGTCGTATCTTTCTCTGCTAGATTGAAAGAGCTCTTTATTAAATATTTGTTCTCTATCAAGGAACTCACAGACTGTAATCAAGTGAGCACCTTAAACTTTGTTTTGTTAAACTAAATAGATTTTGTCTTTCGTGTAAGGTAGGGGTCTCAAACTCAAATCACTCTGAGGGCCATAAGAGGATTAGCCAGTAGCCCAAGGGCTGCATTGCTGAAACCTTTCCGTACAATGATATTGCAAATATTGATGATGAACATGTCACTGTGGGCTGCAGGCAAGAGCTTTAGGGGCTGCATGTAGCCCACGGGCTGGGTGTTTGAGACCCTCTGGTGTAAGGCATATTTTCTAATCCTTTAATCATTCTTGTGGCTATTCATTCAACCTCTCCAATTCATCAGCATCCTCTTGAATTGTGGACACCAGACACAGCATTCCAGCAGCAGTCACATCACTGCCAAATGCAGAGGTAAAATAATGTCTCTACTCCTACCTTAGACTGCCTCCACTCTCCCACCCCTCCCCTGGGCTTGCTGTTCCACAATGGGGGCAGGGAGGGCTGGCCTAGAGGTGGGGTGGGAGAGCAGAGCTCAGCCCCCAGACCAGTCCGTTCCTCCCCAGCTTGGGGGGGGGGGGGGGCAATGGGGGAGGGCCCACACAGGCCAATTGCCCTGGGCCCCACACCCCACTAAAGATGGCCCAGGCCACCATGGCGGGGGCGGGATGTCAAAATTACAGGCACCTAGGGTGCACTTTTGGTTGGCCCTGTGCACTCCAGGATTCCGTTAGCTTTTTCGGCATCACACTGGAAGCTCATGTTCAGCTGATTGTTCTCCATGAACCCCAAATCTTGTAGTCACACCTTTCCAGGATTTTTTCAAAGGGGTAGCGATGTTAGTCTAGTCCAGCAAAAAAAACCCAAGGAGTCGTGTGGGACTTAAAGACTAACAGATTTATTTTTCACATGAGCTTTCGTGGGAGAAAATCCTTAAATTCACCCATCTTCGAAGCATCTGACAAAGTGGGATTTTCTCTCACAAAAGCTCATGTGAAAAATAAATCTGTTAGTCTTTAAGTCCCACACGACTCCTTGTTTTCTTTCCAGGATAGTCTCTCATCCTATAAATATGGCCTACGTTCTTTGTTCCTAGATGTGTGGGTTCACATTTACCTATATTAATATACAGATTGTTTGATAATGTTAAGCTTACCAAGGGATCCAGACCACTGTGTCAATGCCAGGTTGTCTCTGTTATTTACTATTCCCTCAAACTTTGTGAAAGCTGTAAATGTTATTGATGTTGATTTTTAAGGTTTGTTTAAGGACCCTGATAAAAATGTTGAACAGTTGTATAGTCAAGAAACGATCCCTGCTGGACCCCTCTAGAAATGCCATCCACTGAATATTTCTGAGTTTACAATTACATTAAAATAATCAAGGAGTTCTGTGGCACTTGAAGACTAATAAATGTATTTATTGCCTGAGCTTTTGTGAGAGGAAAGTCCCACTTCATCAGCCACTTTGAAGGTGGGGGAACTTACAGAATGGGAGGAAATAAATGCAAGGAAGTGCAAGTCATGGAAACAGCTCACACTAACAGCAAATCAAAACATTTGTAAAGATTCAAACACTGGGGAACACCATACAGAGGAAGATGAGGTCAAATCACCTGTTGCAATGAGAGCAAAATCTGAAGTCCCTCTTAAATCCTGAAGCAATGCAAATAAATTTGATCTCAGCAGGTTCATTTTGAAGTCTTGAGCTGATATGCATCTGTCTGAGCACCACAATAAACAAATCATTACTGGAGTGATCAGGAAGATTGAAATGCTGACCCACTGGTTTTAGGATGTTGTGATTTCTGATGTGAGACATCTGTTGTATGCCATGTTTAATCAAAATGCTATCTGGGGTGGTATAGTTATTTGGATAACTTGTCTACAGCACATCAACTACAAGATATTCATCCCATTAATGCCTCCTACTGAAACAGGTGACTAGTGAAGCAGGGAAAGCCATAACTTGAGAACAACAGCTATGCAACCTGTGGAAGAAGATGATAAAAAGAAAATATCATGAGACTTCTTTATCAAAATCCTGGTTTTGCTCACCTTCAAAGCCCATACAGTCAGTTCACCCTTAGCCTTCTTTAGATGCCATACATATTTCAGATGGAAAAAAAGACAAACATGCTCAGGTCTCTCAATTTGAGTGAAATCTCTGAGGTGAAAAAACCATGCTATTCTTGCCACATCTCAGCTTGTGGAAAAGAATGAGCAGAAAGAGGGGGAAAATGGAGTCCTCTGAAAGATTATGTGCACATGAGAATACTCAACAGCATATTTCTCTAGCCCTTCATATTCCAGGCGCTGTTTTTCCCTTAGCGACCTTAGGCCGGTTACAAGAGAGGCTAACAGCCAGAGAAGTGGAGTGTAGCAGATTTCAGGCTGCCTCAATGCTGAAGAGTTTGCTCAGGTTGCTGACATATGTTGTGGAGACAGATTTCCATAGTATGCAGACTAAGATGCATAATCTGAATAACAGTATGAGCCAAACTTCTACACTGTTGATTGAAAACATCCCTGATGTTTAAAACACTATGGTCTTTTGAAACCCACCAGTCAGCCCTGCAGTGATCCTTCACGTTTAAGGAAACGAGACTCACAAATGTTGTTAGAACATGTGAATCATTTTAATTCTCCTCACCCCCAACCCCTTCACATACACACTTACTTGCAGGAGAGGGAAGTTGGTTTTCCTGGTTCATATCCTGGAATGAATCACTCCAGACAAACAAATCCAGCACATATACAGCTTAGAGGCCTGTATAGCAGGAGGACTGCCTATGGTTGACTGTGTGAAGAATATCAGATCCCATGCAGAGACAGAGGGAGGGAAATGCCTCTTGTGTATATCTATATGGCAGGGATTTCTTTTAAGACTTTTTGTTTTAAACTAGTTATTAGTATTGTTTTTGCTTATCTGGAAAATCACTCCTTCAGAAAATCTCTTCACTTTTTTTTTTTTAAACTTTCACTCATTCTGCACTGCTTTAGAAATAGTTTGTGGAGAGGTTTGAGTACTGGAGCATTACTGTTCATCTTTGCCTTTTTTCATTTTTGTACATGACATTCCTCTTCAGCACACTCTGCTTAGAAAAGCCAAAAGGATGGTGTAGCAGGGTAGAGCAGTTGCCTTCCAGCCAGGAAGCAGTTGGTCGCCAGCACTCCCCCTGCTGGCCTGATGGGGATCAGCCAAAAGCTCTTCCCAGAACCAAAGAGGCGGGCCAAGAGGAAGGGAGGACTATAAAGAGGAACGGACCAGACAGCACGAGGGGAGACAGAGAAGGAGATGCCTGCTGGATCTAGCAGATCTCCCTACCTGGGGGGGGCCAAGGTAGTGACCGCTGGTGAGATTTCCCTCTTCATTCACCTCTGCCAGGTGAGGACCTGGAGGAGTTTCCCTTGGTGGAGAATTTGAAGGAGCAAAACCACTGGGATGCTCACGAGGACCTGGAGGAGCTCCCTTCTGCAGAGGATGCCAGTGAGCCAGCTGACCTGAACCCCTGTGACCTGGAGGAGCTGCTGCTGGTGGATGGACCAGAGGAGTTACCTGCTCTGCTGCCTGTTTGGTAGTGAGGGCCTGATTGGGATCTCTTGGGGTACCTATCTGGAGGACCTGGAAGACTGTGGGTGGCCCGTAACCCAAAGGGAAAATGGTAGCCCAGGGATGTTCAGCTGCTTGTTATGGGGTCAGTATTTTGGCCAGAGCCCAGCTACCCAGTGGCACTCTGGCCACTGTTAGGCCTCTGTGCTGGACCACAGTGGAATGGGTGGGCCTGCGTTCCCCTCCCAATCCTGTCTGTGTCCTGCCTTACCCTGCTGAGGGAGTTGAAGGCCATAGACTTTGTTACTGTGTGCGGCCTGATCCTGCTGAAGGGATTGAAAGCCAAAGATTTTGGGATCCTGCCTCTCCCTATTAGAGGGCTAGAAGGCCATTGGACTACGGGAGTTCAGCCTGAGGCCAGTGAAGGTCAGGACCTACGCACCCAGATGTAGCTCGGTTGAGGCCTGAGCCCATTTACAGATGGATATTGCACAAGATAACAAATGCCTTGTATGTCTTCCTGGTAGCTAAACACCCCTTCCCCCAACAGACATATTCAGGTGTTTTGATGCATATTTTTAAATGTCAAAATGTAGTTTTACTGATGTGACACATTTCATTGTGTCATCTTTTACTCCAGAGATGGCGAGAGACCTACATTCCCTCTAAGGCATGCGGCTGCGTGGCTGCGCATATTAAAAACCTGTGCCACACAGGATCTTGTCATTCCCACGCACGCAACAGATAGGCCAGCTCGTCATTGCAGAAGACTATCAGGCACATGGCCCAGGGTACGGCTGGCCTGGAATGGGCCAGGGCTGCAGCCAGGAATCGGCTGTGGAGGGTGGGAGGAAGCCCCAGGGTTGGGCCGGCTGGGAGACCGGGAGGAGGCAGCAGGCCCTGGGTCTAGCTGGGATAGCTCTGCAGTGTGGCCAAGAATCAGCCATGTGGGGAGGCCCACGGTAGGGCTGGCCTGGAGTGGGCTGGGGGTGCAGCTGCCGAGAATCGGTCTCGAAGGGCGGAGGGGAAGCCCCAAGGTCGGGCTGGGGATGGTGGTGCAGCCAAAGACTGGGAGGAGGCAGCAGGTCCTGGGTAGGTTTACCAGACATCAGGCAAAAGGAGCCATGTCCTCCTTTTTGCCTTCATGTGCTCCATCCTCCAGGCATTTTAAAAATAGGTGTTTTTGTCCCAGTTTGTACTGCTCAAGAATAGAATGTTAAAAACAGAAAAAACCTCTAACAGCCAAGTTAGGGAGTGGTGGATCTTCCCCCAGCGACTGGAGATCAGAGGTGGTCACATGCACACACCACCCGATCACAGTTCAGCACGAACCAAGGCCTCTCACTAAAACTTCAAATATCCTCTGACTCTGGAGATTACTTTACTTGATTAAAAAAAAAAATAATAGTTCTGGATAGCTCAGTGGATATCTTTTTAACCTTGGGGTTGTGAGCTCAAGACCAATGAAAAGAACTTTTATTTTTGGTCCTTGCTGCCTACAAAATGGCTAAATTGTGTGTGGGGGGGGGGGGGGGGGGGGATAATAATAAAATGAAGGAACATAAAGTATGCTACAAATAAAATTACTAACAGGGACCATTTAAGTAAAACAAAGGGGCACATTTGAACTAGCTAGAAACAATTTGGGACAAATTATTTTAAATTGTAAAATGGGCTGCTGTGGAAAATCAAAAATGAGAGGCAAGTTAACTGCCTTTTTTAAAGCTTTTTAAGGTGCTTTTCAAGTTTATATTTGCAAATTTAGGGTTTTTTTTAACTTAGTCTCGTGAACTTTAATGAAAGCATTATGAAAAGCTCATTTACTGAGAAAATCCAGTTTTCAGTAAAAGAAAACATTTTGGTAATTTTTTATTTGAAAATAATTTTAAAACACATGACTTTGCACCATTTTAATACTGCATTCATTAATCATTACCTGTTTTCCATGACATAATAGGATAATAAGTTATATTAATTCTCCATGTGTCCTCCAGTGTCCTCCTTTTCATGTGAGTTTGCACAAAAGTTTTATTCAGAAAAAAAATTGCACACAGGTTGAAAATTTTGCACACAAGCCACCAAGCTTTAGAGGGAGCATTGGGAGAGACAGGAAAAAAATGTCTTCCATGGTTGAGCGAAGTCTAAAGCTAATTGGCAACTTTTTAATGAAACATTTCTTTTCAGAAAATGTTCATATGTCAAAAACTTTTCTCTGGTTCAGAATTAAATGTATGGTTGAGGCTCTAGGATAGCCACTGGTTGACAGACTTGATCCTGAATCTTCTGTTTTCCAGATGAGCAGCCTGGATACTAAGCTATTCGCTATTCTACGGCTTGTTTTCTCTCAAAATTTAAGGTCTTGGTTCATTCTGCCTCAGAATGGACCTAATTGTCAAGATATTTCTCCTTAACAGAATTCTTGTTTTCTAACCAGCCTTAGATAAAACTAGTGCAACTCCACGTCTTAGTTTAGTGGTAAAAGAATATTGCATTTTGTTAAGTGGGAGCTGATGCAGATTGGATTTTATAAAACTGTGTGTATGTGTGTAAAGATATGTCTACTTATCTGATCTCTAGAGATTTTGTCGCATATAGAGTATTTGCACTACACTTCCCCCTTTCACAGCTGTAATACCAGTGTAGACAGTGAGGCATTGCTTAGGCAAGTAGAGTGGAGAATTCCTTAAGATATGCACATGGGTGTGTACCCTACATGGTTCTCTACACTTACACTAAAGCAGTGCCTCTCAGATCTACAATGCTATTTTTAGTAGTGTAGTGTTTCTTGTTACCCTTTCCAACATTGTAGGGTGGAGGCATGGCCTCCCTCTACAGCTGACAAGGAGGAACTACCACTGAATGCCTGATCTGCAGAATCAAGATAGCCACACTTGCACAGGTGGTGCAGAGGGGTAGGACAAAGTATAAAAGGTTGTCCCTGCCACTTGGTTGGATTGCCAGAGCAGGAGCCTGAAGGAGACTCTGACAGCATGTAGGGCTTGTTGGGATCACCAGAGCTGCCAAACAACCGGGATGCTGCTGAGACTGCCTCTGGTGATGTACCCCAGGGAGGCAGAGGAAGACTCTGTGATATGGGAATATTCTGAGGAGAGAGAAGGAAGTATCCCAGGGAATCCAAATGATTGCCCAATTGTATTGTTGCCAGAAGCCCGGTCAGTGTGCTTTGGCTGGGCCCAGTGAAGCAGAATGGGCCCAAGTCACCCTACTCCTGCTGCCAGCCCCACCCCTTAAGTGGCAGCTTTCTGCCCTTAGGCCAGGAGGCCTGGGGTTGGTCTGCCATCTGCTGGAACTAGGATCACAGATGATTTGGGGGCTGCCCTCTACCAGAAGGCCTCAGCTCCTAGACCAAGAGTGGGAAAAATTTTTAGCCAAAGTACCACATGGTATGTACTCAAAATGGACTAGGGGGTGGGGGAGTGGAAGGGTGGAGCTTGGAGAGGGAATGGAGCTGAAGCTGAACTCTCATCCATTTCCCTCCCAGCTTCAGCAGTGGCTTGCAGCACCTCTGGAGCACTGCTGCCACTTTCTCTCCCCCACCCAGGTTAAGGAGAAGCTTGCTGGATCTGGGAGGGTGGAGGAAGAGTAGCAGCATTCTGGGTGCAGCATGAGCTGCTGCTGGGGGAGCAGCTCTGAGCTAGAAAGCTGGAGGACAAGTGCTTGCAGGCTAGATCTAACCTGTGGGCTGTAGTTTGCTTGCCTCTGGTCTAGATGCTCTGGGATCTCTACCTGGCTTGAGGGCTGAAGCCCCAGGTACTGCTCTTCACTCCACCCCACTCAGAGGCCCTGAGAACTGGAGATGCCTTGGCCTTCTTTTGAGGGTCTGATCTCTAGAGAGAGCTAATTTCCCATCCCCATCCCTCATTGAAGACTTCCTTTGCAGATACATGGCAGCAAAAAAGTGTAGCATCCCTATGAGACTGACAGGAAGGGACAAGCATGCACTCCTCCAGGCATCAAGAATTCATGCCAGCGTAAGCAACGAGAGTCCTACACAAATCCAATAGGAGGAGAGACTGCTAGAATCCTGGGATGAAAGCCCTATTGTAATGTTGCATTCAGTTTTTTGTACTGAAGAAAGAAATTTTGTTCAGACATTGCTATGACCAAATATGCTTGTTTAATTAACAATGAAAAAATCTGAACAAAATGTACCTAAGACTAAAAATACTGCCATTCTCCTCCAGCTGCTCCCAGCTCCACTGCCTCAGGGATGGGAAAATTAAAGCTTTTCCTATCAACTATAAGCAGCCGAAGGCCTTGTCTTCACCAGTTATGGCCATAGAGTTATACAAATACACTTATATCAGTATAACTTCACAGCTGTGCACTTCTATACTAGAATGTGTGTGATTTGTTTGTCTGTGTCAGTTTACCTTAAATCCCTTCCCAAGCAACATACATTAAATTGAAAAAAAAAAAAAAAAGACAATTAGATGCTGGAATAAAGGTATACACGTGGGCACAATTATATCATGTAAAGTCACATTTTGGGTTATACAGAAAAAAATGCTTAGGTACAGATGATCTGAGGTATCATAAACAGACACATCTTTAAGAAGGCTTTTGCAGCCTGTCCAAGTGATCAGAGAGCCATTCAATGGGCTGTCACAAAACAGGACTTATTCAAATATAATTTCAAATTAACCCCACTATCCCATCCTTCTCCACCTGTGATTGTTCTCTTGTTTTTCACTTCCCTACCCATTTTTACTCTATATTTTTTCTTAATTTAACTTGCTTTTTTCTGTATTCCTATAACTATTGACAGAACTTTCACATGATGGGCTGCAATTTCTTTACTTTCAAAAAGAAAAATGTTCTTCCACACTTTACCACTGGACAGATATTAAATGTGTGGCAAACTGAAGAAACAAAATCCTGAGCCCATATCACTGTTGGATGTTATACTGAGCAGCTGTTTGACCTTCTTGAATGGAAAGATACACACCAGATCTATTTAATTTATTTGATTTCTACCTCAAAAACTGTTTAGAATAGTCTCTTCTATATAGTCATTCTACAACTAGAATAAAAACAGTCTAAATAGAAAGCAAAGCATATTGCAAAACATAATCCCAATCATATATACAGAATGATGGCATCTAAATTAGCTGCTATACCCCAGGAAAGATCTTAGAGTTGTTGTGGCTCATTCTCTGAAAACAGTCACTCTATGTGTAGCAGCAGTCAAAAAAGCTAACAGCATGTTAGGAATCATTTGGAAAGCGATAGATAACAAAACAGGAAATAGCATAATGCCACTGTATAAATCTTTGGCAACCCCAGACCCACAAAATCATGAATGGCATGGAAAAAGTGAATAGAGAAGCATAATTTACCTCTTCATATAATGTAGAAAGTAAGGGGTCACCCAATGAAATGAACAGGCAGCAGGTTTAGAACAAAGAAAAGGAAGTGCTTCTTTTCACAGTAGACAGTCACCCTGGTGAACTCATTTTCTGGGGACGTTGTGAAGGCCAAAAAATATGAGATTTAAAGAATTAGATAAAGTCATGGAGGATTGGTGCATCAATGACTATTGGATCAAGATGGTCAGGGATGCAACTGCATGACCTGAATGACCCTAGCCTCTGACAAGCAGAAGGTGAGGGGGGTCTCAAACATGTGGCCTGTGGGCCTTGTGCAGTCCCTAAAGCTATTTCCTGTGACCCGCAATGACACTATAGTTACCGATATTTTCAATATCATTGTATGGAAAGGTTTCAGTGGTATAGCCCTCGGGCTAACATACTAGTCCTCATGAAGCTCTGTACTAGTCCTCATGTGGCCCTTGTGGTGATTTGAGTTTGAGACCCCTAGAGTAGATGGGCTTGAACATGCAATGATTGCCTATTCTAGTCAATGTTTCTGAAGCAGCTGGCATTGGCCACTGTCAGAAGACAGGATAATAGAGAGAGAGAGATTAAAAAAACAAACCCAAAACCCAAGGAGTCTTGTGGCACTTAAAGACTAACAGATTTATTTTTGCATGAGCTTTTGTGGGAGAAAATCTCACTTCTTCAGATGCTTAGACTAACATGGCTGCCCCTTTGGAACTTTACCCACTGTGGCCATTCTTATGTAAAACCATCACTCCTAAAGCTCTGTTATACTGTAAAAAGAATACACTGGGTTTAAAATAAGAGAGTACAGAGGGGAAGCACAGCTCTCCTAAACAGAGAGGAAAACAACCCCTTTTTCTTCCTGCCCTGTTTGAGATGGGCTTCCCTATAGCTTGTCCCCTTCCTCGGCTGGTCCAATGACAGCTTCTACTCTTTAACCACTGGGTAGGGTCTCTCACTAGGGAAGTGTAGAAGCACACTGGCCCATTAGAAGCTTTAGAAAGCACTGTGATTCTATGAGGTATAGTGCAGCTCTGGTGAGCACATAGGCACAGGGAACATCCTCTCCACAACACAGTTCTGCAGGCCATTCTAGGGCCTAGGCATTGCCTCTCTGTGTACTCTTATTCTGTGGTCCTTGTATAAAGCCCAGCACTGGCATATTTGTGCATGGTAGGAAGATTTCTTGTGGTCTCTGCCCCTTTGGATAGCCGTATAGGACAAGGTATAGTCTTTCCCTCAGCCTTCTCATATAGGGGGTTGAATTTTTCCTGAATGATTCTCAACCTGCCTGTGGCAAGTGGTTTAATATGGAGTTACCCTCAACATTGCTTGTGATTCTTGTTCCTCACTCTGCATTACTGAGTATTTCATAGGAACTCCATTCCATTTTAAATTACTGAAACAGGTTAGAGATAGTTAGCAGGTGATGTTACTGGTTATATGTGCTACCATATTCTGGAGCGGAAATGGCAAAAAAAATAGGAAGATGTATTTGTGAAATTTTATTCCCATTTTTAATCAAATTTTGATCAGAACTTTCATTAACATTTTGACCAACTCACCGTTGAAGCATCACAGAGTAGGTTAGGCTAGAGTAGAAAGCATTCACTTTGTATTTCCTTGCTTTGACATAAGAATAATTTGTGTGATATGTACTGGGCCTTCCAAAATATATTTTTTTCCTATGTCTTTTGTATATTGGTCCAAAAGTACAGTGAAAAGTAAAGAAAACATGAAACATAATTCCAGAACATGAGTAAGTTCAATCCCTAATGTCACCCCATTTTCTGCCTAGAGTCCTATAGTTTCATGCACATGTACACCATCAGCCTGGAAAGTGGCAGACTTACAGGACAGAGCTGAGTTTAGGTCTCTAGCTATGCGGGAAAAGCTGAAGAAGAATGCCACGTACGAGCTGTGTGAGTTACGGTAAAGGCCTAGTAGTGGATGGAACTGTGAGCCACTAAATACCAATTTTAGTAATAATTTTATCCTTTTTCCAATTTTATTACTTACCCAACTGCTTCCTCCATAGATTTATATGGCTTTAGCCGAATAACAAGCAGGGTGTCCTGTGCCACTTAAAGATTAACAAATTTATTTATCACATGAGCTTTTGTGGGAGAAAATCCAATGGATTCAGTAGTCATTCTCTTGGCTTCAGGGAGATCATGTGTAAGCACTAGCATCCTATTTGGAGTTGTGCATTTATTTTATGGATTGTCCCTGAGTAAATGTTTTATTTGTATGACCATCCCTCAGATGGGGCCTCATCCAGAATCCAATGAAGTCAATTGAAAAAACTCTCAATTACTTCTGTGGGTTGGAAACTAATAAAAGTGAGGATGCCCATCAGAATCCTTTTTCAGAATTATCACCTTGAAATAAATTGACTGCTGTTTTTGATGATTCTTGTATATTAGCACTTAGATGATCTTCCAGAAAAAAAAAATCTTCTTCCTCTTCACTAGAGTTAAGCTTGTCTGTGTCCTTGGGTTCTCATCAAATGTAGATGACAGATCAGGAGCAGATGATAGGAAACCAACAGTATGCCCCTGAGCAACAGAAAAGCAGCAGGCACAGAAGAAACAGATGCCAGATTCACAGCAGCAGAAGCAGCTATTTCAGTGGCCCCCTGGAGGTGCACGTGTGGTGAATGTGCCCTCCCAACACCAAATAATATTTATAATCTATTGTATAAAGGCCTGGAAATAACACATATATATGAATCTACAAACAATTTCATAAAATAAATGCACAAAAAAGTACAAGTCTATAAAATTTCTCAGGCAAAAGTATAATTAAGACAGAGTTACAGTTGAAAAGATATATGTCATAATTATAAAGGCCTCAATTTAACTATTATAGTTTATCAAAAGAAATTGAAAATTAGTAAATTTGGAGTTAAAAAAGAATTCCCCAAGAAACAAAATCTTAACTCTGACCCTATTGTGACATCCACCCCAATAATGTATAAAACTAATTTGAGATGTTTAGATCAAGACATTTCTGAGATATATTCAAACAAAGGAACACAGCTTTTCAGTAACTAAAAACTCACTTTTTAAAGAGAAAGCCCATTCAGACAGTTACAGTTCAAGCTACAGGACACTTTGGACATAGTAAAATAGAAAATAATTCAACAAAGACATCTTCTAGCCTAACTTTAAGAAAGAGGTGTTTTGGGTAGAAATAAGCCTTTTCCATGCACAAAGCAAAAAGATTAGTGTGTGTTCTGTGTGTACATTTATTGTATATTTAAAGTCTAATTAGTTGAAAATAAATTATATAACATATGTAAACCTTTTTTCTTGTCATAAATTCTCCATAAGCAGCTTATGAATTTCTCAGATTTGTCTGCTACTCAGAATTATTTTTTTAAATACTTTCAGCAAATAGTTTTCAGGCTATAACTCAGTCACAAACTGATCACTGTGAATATTCAGTGTTCCCAAGCTGAAACTAGAAATGATTCGGTTGCTTATCACTGAACAATTAAGTGTCACCGGCACTTAAGTCACATAGCATTCTTTCTTTTCCTTGACGGGATGACTGTAACATCAAAAATTGGTTTTCTGGCACTAATACCTGATTTACAGTATAAAAGATCCATTTTCCAAATATGCATAAAATTAGCTGTTTTTGTTAACATTCCTGTCAATAAATGCATCATAGATTCATTGAAGACTAAGGATGGAAGAAACCTCACAAGGCCAATTAGTCCAACCCCCTTCTCAAAGCAGAACCAGTTCCAAATAAGTCATCAACCCAGCTACATCAGGGTCTCCTCATGAAGGATGGAGGCCTTCCTTTATTAATTTTGCAAACTAAGAGGAACAGCTTCAGCAAGAAAATTCAGTCTCTCTGCCTATAGCCTGGTGGTTAAAGCACTGGGCTAAGAGAGAGTAGCCCTGGGTTTAACTCCCTGATGTCAAGCAGTGACTCAAATCCAGGTCTGCGCAGGACTGGCCTTACCATGAAGTGAACTGAGGTGGCCACCTCGGGTGCCAGACTCGGGGTGGGGGGTGCCACTAGGACCCAAACTACAGAAAATTGTGTCTGCTGCTGATACATATGTATTCTCTCTTCTCTAGATTCACAGAGATGGTGGAGTGCTGTGCTGGAAGAAAGAGGGCACGAGAGACATAATGGGTAGGCAAAAGATAAGGTGAGAGGGAATCAGAGAAAGTAATAGGAGCGGCAGGGAGAAAGATGAGGAGGAGCCTTTTATGTACTTCTCTAGCACTCCCAGGAGCCTGGACTAACTAACACCAGCTTCTCAGGGAGCTTCCTGTTTTCTGCTGCTTCCTTGAACCCACCTGAAGAGAACAGGCAGTCAACTGAAGTAGTAGGAGCCAGTTAGGCCCTTAAGACATTGATATTTTCCCTCACTTAAGCCCTCCTAGCAGCCTGCTTATTTGTTCTCTTCAGCTGAGTGTTGAGAGTCACTATAGCTGCCACAGAACAGCAGTTACGAGTGAAAACATAAAACGCCCCTCTGGGGTAGCATTCAGAAAAAGAAAGAAAGCAAAGGAGGGTTTTCTATCTAACTGGGAAGGAGCTCTCCTGAGATATATAGACGTAAATGTTGACGGTGAGCCTTCTGGCCCCAGTGAGGGTGTGAGTGGTGAGGAGACACCTGATCTTCCAGTTAGAGTGCAGGTGAGCTGGCAGCTACTGCAGCATCCATATCTCCATCTCAAATGAATGTAACCATGCATATTCCTGAAGAAAAGTGTAGATCAGAGAAGAGTGCGGTGGACACTCAAGAAACAGCTGATACTAAGGTTAGTTCCTTAAATCTAGATGATCTTGGACTGTGGACCCACTAGAGCAGTAGCCTGAGGGACTTCCTTATACTGCATGGGCCACAGCAAGTGAAAAACTTCATGTTCCCCCAAAGACAATGAAAATATAAGTTTCCATGCAACACGTTACTGGCATGAAACCCCAGTGGTGACAAAGTGAAAAGAGCATTCCATAAGTGGAAAGAGCTTGAGATGAGACTAAGGTTAAAGGCCACCACAGATGATCAACATCAAGAGAATATTGCATCATGGTCTCTTTACTGGCAAAATGTTCTGAAAAGGCTCATTGCCACTGTGAGAATGCTTGCTACCCAAAACCTAGCACTGTGTGGCACTTCAGATCAGTTGTATGTGCCAAACAATGGAAACTTCCTTAACATTGTGGAGTTGATATCTGAGTTTGATGCGGTGTGCCAGGAGTATCTAAGAAGAGTCACCAGCCAAGAAATTTGCACACACCACTACCTTGGAAAAACAATTCAAAATGAGACATACAGTTGCTGGCAGCAAAAGTCAAACAGAAGATTGTGGCAGATCTGAAGTAAAGAAGACATCACTCTCTTATTCTGGACTGCAGACCTGACAGCCATATGGAACAAATGACTTTAATGGTGCATTTTGTAACAACAAAAGAATCTAGTGAAAATGTCCCTGCAATGGTGACTGTCAGAGAGCATTTTCTAGAATTTATTTACATTGATGATACTACAGGAGTTGGTATGACACATGTGCTTCTTAAAAAGCTGGAAAATACAGGAATTGCAATAGCTGACATAAGAGGTCAGGGCTACAATAAAACTGCCAGCAAGAGAGGAAAGAAGAGAGGAGTGCAGACACAGATCTGAGAGTTAAACCCTCAAGCTTTTTTTGTCCCATGCAATTCTCATTTTCTGAACTTGGTGGTCAGTGATGCAGCATCAGCTTCTAGTGAGGCTGCTGATTTTTTTTAATGCAAGTCAAAGCATCTATGTATTTTTCTCTGGATCAACTCATCAATGCCAAATTTTTAAGCAACATCTGTGAACGTCCTCTCTGACACTGAAACCACTGAGTGCCACACAATGGGAAAGTCGAGTGGAGGCGATAAAGCCTATCAAACACCAGATTGGGAAGATAGATGATGCCATAGTTGCCATTATGGAGTATAATGCTGCAACAGGAACTGTATGTGGAAGAACAGTGGCAAAGGGAAATGGAATCACCAGAAACATGCATAAATTAAAGTTATGTATGACATACTGTCTGAAGTAAATGTTGTAAGCAAGAGACTCCAAAGCTATGTCTACACCTAAAACCTTAGTTCAGACTTGCTTAGTCTGAACTAAGTAGTTCAGAGTTGGTTCGAACTAACCCTGATTTTTTAGTTCGAACGTACTTCTTAGTTTGAACTAGCCGTGCTTTTTTTAGTTCAAACTAACTTTTTAGTTTGAACTAAAAAAGTGCCGCTACTTTGAACTAAAAGTTCAAACTAAAAAAATGTGGTTAGTTTGAATTAACTGCTAGTTAAATATGCAAATAAGTTCAAACTAAGCAGTTAGTTCCAAATAACCAGCCGAACTTAAGGGTTTTTTTAGTTCAAACTAGGCAAAGCCTAATGTAGACAGGGTTCAAATTAGTTTGAATTAAGGCTCCTTAATTCAAACTAATTTGCTAGACATAGCCCAAGGTATTGACCTTGATAGCTGGAGCAATGGAACAACTGGACAAAGCAAAGTCACACCTATAGTCTTACTGGTTAGATGAGGGATTTCAAAATGTTCTGAAGAGTGCATAGAAGTTTTCAGAGGAACTTCACACTGAAGCTATTCTCCCACCCATTTAAGAATATAAGAGTTAATAAAAAGAAGCCATTTTGATTACAAGACATGGGATAATCCCATAAGAGATCCCAAACAATTCAAAGTTGAATTCTTTAACCAGGGGCTAGATTGTGCAATATAGTCAGTTGAAGAATATTTCATGCAGCTCAAGGAACAAAGCAGTATATTTGGGATGTTGTATGATATTCCAGAAGTCTTCACTGTACCTGAAGAAGACCTACACCAGCAATGCAGGGCACTAGAGACAGTGTTAATGCATGATGACGTGTGATATTGATGCGAGTGATTTGCATGATAAACTGAAAGCTCTTTCAAGATACATTTCAGCAGGTTCAACACCAAAGGCTGTTCTGAAATATATGTGCACAAATAAGATGACCACCCTCTTTCCAAATGCTTTTGTTGCTCTGTGCATACTTCTAACACTTCCTGTAACAGTTGCCAGTGGATAAGCTATGTTTATTAATGCAGCTTCTCCAAGCTGAAGTTCCTAAAAACACATCTACACTACATAATGAGACAGAAGAGGTTGGTCGGCCTTGTAGCCATCCCAAGAGAGCATGAGCTGGCCCAGATTGGACCTTCAGGAAGCAGTTCAAATCTTTGCAGCCAAGAAAGCACAGAAAGCTCCACTTTGATTATTCAAATAGATAAAAATACCAGTGTTTACTATGCAGATAAGAAAAGTTACATTTCCTTTTGAAATGTTTGACAGTTACTTAAAATTTTTGAATAAGGCATTTTAAGTTGTTAGTTCACCTTTGTTGGGGAAGGTAGCAGAATATTACCATGAGAGGAGTAGAACAGGAATAAGGCAGAATTGAGATCTTTCAAAGTTTTGGCCCAAGCAAGGGGGCATGGGGATGTCATTTGAGCTTCCTGCTTCAAGTGCCAAAATGTTGTGGGCCGGCCCTGGGTCTGCCCCATCTGAAGTGAGTGGTCTAACCACTGAACTAAAAGTTATAAGGTAGGTGGCACCTCCTCCAGGTGGTTTGTGAATCTAGTCCCCCTCCCCCATTTCTGAAAAAACTATACAGCAAATTCATGTCAAAATTCATAAATAGATAGAAACCACTGGTAGAAACCAGTTTTCTGCAACCACAGTAGGCTACTGGGTCAAAAAAAAAAAAAACAACACACCTCCAATCAAGAAATAGGAACTCATCTCAAAGTGTAGGTAGTAGTACTGACCCGTGTTCAGAGTGTCCCCTAGATTTGGAGGTAACAAATTTTATAGCCACGTAAATCTTTGAAGTGATGCACAGCACAGCCATTAGGAAAAGGCCCCTTGTTCTATGAATGGCACTGCCATGTTGATATTATGTTAAATTCTTGGACAAAGCACACTGGAAGAGATGTATAGCTCCTTCTAAGTGTCTTGTCCATTCGATAGGAAATGAATGAACTGAGCATTCCAGATGAACTACAGGAATTTCCTGAAGCCTTAGGGAATTAAGAATGCTTGGGAGAAGGACTAGTTCTTAGTTTGTTAGGAAATCTATTTTCTTTGGGGTGTCTCTCCAGAAATGTTTACTGTCTACATATCCATGCAGGAAAAGCTATTGAGAATTGGTAACTGATACTAATTATTTTCTGACTGAAGGGGTGAGTTACCCTGGAGAGATTTCATCTTCTCTGAAGGTTAAGATTTTATTATTGAGAAATGCAGAGGCTTTACTCTGGAAATATGCATTATTATTTTTTTTTTTTTAGATATAGGACCTAAGTGGGAAATCAGTATCAGATAATATTTGTCATTCAAAAATCAGTATACAATAATATTTATAATTCAATAATTATTCATAGTCATAACATTTAATGAGTCCTCATTTTGAGGTTCATTGAAATTTCTCATTTCCTAAGGAAATTGACCACTTTCCAAATATACACATTTTATCATCTGAAATAAAACTAAACAAAGGTAGCTTTGTGACAGCTGACAATGCTTCCCAAGGGACTGGCTGCTGGCTGAAAATAGCGAGACTGCAACTTGCTGTAGTCATTCCCCAGTCTGCATTCCACCCAGCATCAGCAGCTGTGGGAAGGAAGGCATGGAGGTCAGCTATGCCAACTCTGGGCTCCTTGGTAGCCTCTAGGAGGAGGAAATCCCAGGAGAGGACTTGCATGTGGACGCTACTCCCTTTGTATTGCCTAAGTCATGTTAATGGAGCAGAACAGGTCAGAGACTGTGCCTTTAAGGGTTGGTTATGCCACCTTTCAAAGAGAAACTCTGAGTGCAAAGGTTGGACACCTCTGGACTAAAAGATAATTTCTTTTGCTATGTCTACACCTAAAATCTTAGTTCAGACTTCGGTAGTCTGAACTAAGTAGTTCGAAAGTTAGTTTGAACTAAGTTTGTTTTTTAGTTCCAGCTAACTTTTTAGTTTGAACTAACAAAGCGCCACTAATTCGAATGGAAAGTTAGTTCAAACTAAAAAAATGTGCTTAGTTCAAACAAACCACTAGTTTGAACTTATTTATCTATATTCTGGTAGTTCAAACTGAATATGCAAATAAGTTCAAACTGAGCAGTTAACAAAGCCTAGTATAGACAGGGTTCAAATTAGTTCAAATTAAGGCTCCTTAATTCAAATTAATTTGGTACTGTAGACATAGCCATTGTGATTTTTACTTACCAAGTGTGAATGAGAAGGTTAATGAATGGTGAAGCTGATCATCTGCTCAAAGGCTTTTCAATGGCATTTTTATGTTTTCAGAAGCTGTCTTCAGTTTAACTTGTCAAAGTTTCTATAACAGGAAAATGTATTTTGCAGCTCACAGAAGTTATTGTTATTGCAGTTCTACTCAGCTAGCTTTCTAAATGAACTGTTTTAAATGGTCTTTTAATGCTTAAAATATTAAACAGGAGATTTTCAAAGGCATAAATGGGAGGTGGCTGCCTAACTTCATTCGTGTCTTGGAAAACCTCCCTGTAATTTTTTCTTTTTTTAATTCATGAACCTACCTCAGTAATCTACCACAGTTGCTATGCTGCTAGGGTGTAAGGATAAAATAATGGCAGATCAGAAAAGTACAAGAATGAAGGTTTGCAAGGGATAGAACATTCCCCTTCATGTTGGTATCTTTGTTGATTGGTTTTGTTCTTGATTTTATCCTTTGGTCTGCCTCTGGTGTGTTTTCTGTGTTCTGTCAACAGAGGACATAAGTAAAGTCTATTTTACGGACATTTAAAATCAAATGCTTATAGTGTTTACTATTCTATGCGAGGAGCTATTTTTAATCCTAGAAATACAAGGATTTCATGAATACATTTTTTTCTGAATCTCAGTATGAATCACAATTGAACCAAGGATTAAGGTGGTTAAACAGTAAAGAATATACACAGCAGAATTCCAGCTGTAGTGTAAATATTGTTTTACTCAATCTTTTTTTAAAGACATAGTCCTGGAAAAGTCATCATGCTTATTTATTTGCCAGAAACTATATGAATAAGAGAAAAAATCCTTTACATTTAATTTATCCTTGTCACTGTCATAGGTCATGGATTTATAAACAGCCTCAAGTATTCTGCAATAGCAACATTTGTTTTATTGAATGTTCCTCTCACTTCTTTTCTAAAATACACCTATTTTTAACTGCTGCAGTTTTTCAACTTCTACTTTCAATGTAGTTGAGATGAATTTCCTGCATATTTTATAACTGTGAATGCCTACTTGGTTTTTATGATCACATTATAATGCTTTTGATTTTTGCCTACTATGTACATAAGTTCTGAACCAGCACAATGTCTGCCAGTCAGAAAATGTCTTTTACTGCTATGGCTAGTAGTAGGTGTTTTTAACATCATGGCTTCCAAGTCACATGTAGTTAGTTGAAGAGTTTTTGCCATAATCTTTTATAACAACTTAAAACTTGAATCGGTCCCATAAATATATAATGCATCTCATCAACCTTAATGACCAGTAATCCATAGTAAATTTTTAAGTTCCAAAGGGGCAGCCGTGTTAGTCTAGCAAAGCAAAAAAAGCAGGGAGTCTTGTGGCACTTAAAGACTAACAGATTTATTTATCTCATGAGCTTTCATGGGAGAAAATCCCACTTCATCAAGTGTCTGACAAGGTGGGATTTTCTCCCATGAAAACTCGTGCGATAAATAAATCTGTTAGTCTTTAAGTGCCAGAAGTATATTTTTAGTTCATTATTGATAGGTTCCTTACGTCTCTAGGTTTGTGTTCATTTGATTCAAAATGTAGCTCCATCTGGCTATGTCTACACTACAGATTTTGGTTAAGATGGCTTAATAATGTCTACTTTAAACTGGCTTAAAGTAGACCTTATTAAGTTGACTTAGAGTGCCGACACTCAAAGTGCCAGGAGACTGCCCATGTCCACACTGGCAGCTGTTAGGTCACTCCTTTACTACAGGTTGTGTGTAGCAACAGGGAGGCCAGGGAGCCTGAAGTGGCCCAGCAATGTGCCAGCACAGCACTCCAGACCCTCCATGCATTGGTCAGACTCCTCTGGCTCTGGACCAGGTGCCACAGGGCAACTGCCAGCCAGGGGTGTTACTGGAGGGGGGCCAGGACCTGGGGTCTGATCTGGCTTCAAGCCTCTTGCAAGAAGCTCGGAGCCAGAGATGGTCTGTGCCGCTTTTTATAAGCAGCAGAAGCCAACTCTGGCTCTGAGCCTCTTGCAGGAAGCTCAAAGCCAGATCAGGCCCCTGCTGCTGCCAACAAATGACAGGAGCTGTCTCTGAGCCTCTACCACTTGCCAGAAGTGGCCTGGAGCGAGATTGGGCCCCTTCCAGCTGCGCTGCAGGCCAGAGATCCAGGGCTTGTGCCCTGGTGACCCTAGTGCAGCGACACCCATGCTGCCAGCACTGGGGCAGGGCACAGCAGTTGTTAAGATTCAAACACTGGGAAACAGCACACAGAGGAAGGTGAAGTCAAATCACCTGTTGTAATGGGGAAAAAATCCATAGTCACGATTTAATCCTGCTTTCACACAATCTAATCTAAAAGAAATAGCAGCTTCCTTCCTTTCTTTCTTTCTGTGCTGTTTCCAAGTTTTTGAATCTTAACAACTCCTTGAATTTGCTGTTACAGTCTGACTTGACCCTATGTCTAACACTCTTGTGCATTTATTTTACTCCCATTCTGTAAATTCCCCCATCTTCAAACCATCTGACAAAATGGGATTTTCTCCCATGAAAGCTCATGCAATAAGTAATTTGTTAGTCTTAAAAAAAGCCACAGAACTCCTTTTTTATTTTACAATATTGGAGGGTCAGGCTGAGAGGAGAGAGGCATGTGGGGTCAGGCTGAGAAGAGGAGAGATGCAGGGTCATGCTGGAAAAGGAGAGACATGTGGGGTCAGGCAGAGAAGAGGGTGATATGAGGGGTTGGTCTGCAGAAGGGGGAGACACATGAGGTTGGGCTGGGCTGGAGAAGGGGGAGACATACCGGATCGGGTTGGGGGCAGATGACATGGGCTGTAGTAGTAGAATGCAGAGCTGCAGGGCTGGGGCTAAGAGATGGGGGTGGGGTTGATGTGCTGCACACAGCTGGGAATGCTCCCAGTTGTGTTGTGCCTTCTCTCCAGGCCCCATCCCCATGTTTCAGATAGCTAGGAGGTCAATTAAGTTGACTTAAGCTAACTCCTGGACTATATTGGCTTAAGTTGACTTAGTAAAGTTGACTTAACTGCTAAGTCGACTTTACAAGCAAGAGTTATTAAGTCAACTTAAGCAAATGCTTAAGTCAATTTAATACCTTCTCAATAGGGCAAGGGCTTTGTTTAAGTCAACTGAAGGGCTTTTAGTTGGCTTAAACCCATAGCATAGACATACCCTCTGAGAGCTCCTTTAACAAGTTTCATCCACGTAAGTATTTGACAACCATCTTTGTTCATTAGCCTTTCCGTCTTTGTTAGAGTAACAAAGGTCCTCCATTGTCATTTATCACCCTTGTACTATAGTATGAGTAAATTTAGCATACTTTAAAAGTTTCAGGTCCACATTTCTGTAGGAATCAGTCTGTCCCAAGAATCTTGCTTTAAGAACCAGATCTAGAAAAGAATTTAAATGTGTATGAAAATATCAGTTGATTTCAGTGCTACTACTCATGTGCTGGAAATTAAGTGTGCGCCTCTGAACTGCTAGTTGGGAATCTGGGTCTTCACCTTTTGTAAAGGAATATATAGCATCACAGTTACGCATAGCAAAAAACCATATCAAAAGAAAACAAAAGACAGCCCTACCATCAAGAGACAATAACATGGTGACCAAAATAGCAAAGTTTTAACTGAAAAGAGAAGGCAGAAACATCACCACCAGTACACTGCAATAATACCTGACCTCTTTGTTATATAAAATATATAACCCTAACAATTAGTTGAGGCATCATTTATTTCTAATACACTTCCAATTTGCACACAGGATCAGAAGACAGGTATTAGATATATCATGGAAAGAGAATGTAACTAAAGAATTATCATACTCTAATTTTAGGGTATGTCCACACAGGCTTCTTATTTCGAAACAACAGAGGTTGTTTCGAAATAAGAAGCAGCATGTCCGCATGACGCACCGTTATTTCAAAACCGTTAAACCTCATATCTAATCAAAATAGCCGTTGTTTCAAAACGGTTGTTTCGAAACAACGGCGTTCGGATACATTGGGTGTGTTCACACAGCAGTCATTTCAAAACAACAGAGGTTGTTTCAAAATAAGAAACGCCATGTTCACACGATGTACCATTGTTTCAAAACATCTTAAACCCTATTTGGTGACGAAACAACATTGTTTCGAAATGATTGTTTCGAAACAATCCCATCAGAACATGTTATTTCGAAATGATGGTGAGTTGTTTCGAAATAACTGTTGTCCAAACTTTCTATTTCTCTTTGAGCTTTTTTCCTTAATTCGAATTAACATTTTCTTAATTCAAATTAACTTATTTTGAAATAACGCATTATTTCGATACAAGTTGTTTTGAAACAACTTGTATTGAAATAACCCTGTGTGTGAACATAGCCTTTGTTTCAAAACAACACTATTGTTTTGAAACAACTGTTTTGAAACAACATGTCCGAATGGCCTTGTTTCGAAATAACCATTCGAAACAAGGGCTATTTCAAAAGCAGGCTTCCCCTTAATTCGAATTAACAAACTGTTAATTCGAATTAAGTTATTTCAGAATAAGGACTTTATTTCAAAATAACTCATTTCAAAATGAGTTATTACAAAATAATGATGTATGTGTGGACATAGCCTAAAAGTCCAAGGAAGATAGCTACCATGATGTCCAAACTTCTGTCCTGGTTATCTCCAAAACTGAACACATCCTGTGGCAAAAGGTCAATGCTTATCATATGTAGTACTTACAACAACAATATGTGTCCACCCTGGTTAAAAATCAAATATGAAAAAAGAATGTGAAGGATCATAAAGTTGGAGCTCATATAACCTAAAACCCTGGAGAATATAAAGGAGAAATAGAGGGAGGATGACAATATTAAAACACCAGTGCTCTCTTGAACAGATTAAAAAATCCTCCAAGCATGACATCTCCAGAGATTTGTGTAAGGACAACATGTTAATCCAAGATTAAAAGCAGAACAATGTCTGCTCTGTTTTTTGTGTTATCCATGCTTTCCACAAAACATAAAAAATTCACTGGGGGTGTAACTAGTTCAATATGTAGGCCAGATTAGCCAAATTGATTAGATATGTTCCATCCAGAACAATAAATATATGTATATATTTGGCTCCAACTCAATACCAAAAGTATTAATTCCTCCTATATGTATAATGAACAGACATCTTCAAATACAATTCCAAACTAGTTAGACTCATTTGACTATGTAACATTTTGCATCAGTAAATCCCATATGGTGTACTTCACTTTCAATGCTTCACTATATGGAAAAACAGGATTTACACAATATTTTAGGAGTAGTTTCTCCCTTAGGCTCATCATTGTACCACCATTTCTTTCCTGCTATCCATGATAGGTATTCCCTTCTCATCCTCCATTGTCTTTCAAAACAGACTTTTTACCATGAGGAGATATTAACAAGTTAGCATGCAACCTAAGCTATCATGGAAGCTGACGCACAAAGGAGAGAAGGGTAAACTCCTTTAGATCATTGGGGGGGGGGGCTATGTGAATGTACAGGCACTATGGCATATTATGCTGATAACATGCTACTACCAAGTAAATTTTGTGTCTATCATCTGTGGCTTAAACACTTGTCCCTTCTCTAAACAAGTAGGTTAATTCACACTAAGTTTTTGCACCCAAACTGGTATATATTAGATTGTATACAATAATTGCGTACACACAGTTAACTATTTCCTTTGTCAGTCTACATGACAGAGTCTTTGTGAAGTATAAGCATATAGTAGACTAGAAAGATATTGCCTTTATCTGGCCTCTGCATGCAGGAATTTTTCTTGGTGCATATTATTTGATGTAATCAATCCAGTCACGCCAAGTCACAACATTCTTATCAATGATTTTCAAGGCACAAAAACCTCTAGGAAGTTGAGTTGGTTTGCAGTCCTCAACAATATGTGTTATGGTTTGTGGCTGCCCAGATTGACATTGTGGACACTCGCTAAAACACCACCAAAATTCTGCTGCAGCCCAAATTCGATATTCAGTACATAACCAGTTTCAAAGGCTTGATTGCCTTCATGGTGAGTCATCCGGCCTGAGTGGGTATGAGACTAGATAATTATTTGTCACTTTATCTATGAATCATGAAGCTTGCCACACATTTTTTCAGTAAATCCCTTATCTGTTAAACTTAATGGGCAAAGTGAGGGCAGGCAACTATGTACTGCTCATTGGGGAACACATAGTGGAAGCCAGATGGAAACTACAGGAATTCTGGGGTCAAAATTAAGAATTCCATGATTCCTCTCCTGCCATCATGATTTCTGTCTGTCTTTCAATAGCCAGCAGCATTTTGAGAGCTATCGCCATTGGCAAGCTGCTGTCTTCCAGCATGGATGGAAAAATGTTCCTTCCCACAATGCTGACAGTGCAAATACACAGAGAGAATGGTAGAAATTAATTTGAAACTTTGGCTTCAGGTGGCTTAGCTTTGTATGTCAGCTGCCACACTGCTGAGCAGTTTTGGCAGCTTCAACAGCAGCTGTCCTGGCAACAGATGCAGCAGGGGGAAGAGGCAGCAGAGAAGGAGGAGGAGGGAATTATTGAGAAGCTGCTTGTGGATGAGCTTTTGTTGACGCAGTTGCACACTGAGAAGTACCATTTCTGGTCTCAGGAAACAAGCAATGAATAATGGGAAAGGATCATTCTGCAGACCTGGGTTGACCTGCAGTGGCTGCAGAATTTTAGAATGACAGAGGATTTTCCTCCGGAGATTTGCACTAAGTTCACCAACATGAGAATTTCACTGAGCATTTGGAAACTTGTGGCAATCATGATCTGGAAGTTTGCCACCCCCTAATTGCTACTAGTCAATAGCTTATTTGGGATGATCATATCTACTGTTAAGGCTGTTGTAATGGAGATGTGTGTTCAGGTATAGAAGGTATTGATGGTGCATGTTATAAAGCGCGGCAATGATCAGGAGATTAATGATGGCTTTGCATTTGGAGTTCCTGAGTTGTGTTTGGGCAATAGCTGGAATTTATGCAGAGTGTTTCTCCCCTGCCCTAGGCCATAGGATTCCCATGTAGTAAGGGTTAGTTCTCCATAGCACTCCATGGGCTAGGCAATATAACTTGCTTATGGAGTAGTCTGAAAAAGTTCATGGTGCTAGGATCTTTAGAAACTCAAGTCTGTTTTCAGCAATGAAAATTGGAAAATTTGCTCCCAGGAGAGCTATGGGCATTAATGCTGGTGAGATTCTTTCAGTCACTCTGGGAGAATGTAGTTTGTCCTCTGCTTCCTGGGCTGATGAAGCCATTTACAGGAGATGAGATAACAGAAAGGAACTGTTTAACTATAACCTGAGTAGTTGAAAGATGACAGTGGAGTGTGTAGATTGAAGGGTAGATGGCACTACTGATGACAAGATTAGAGGTGGCTGACCAAAAGCTCCCTCGTGTTATAATTGCTTGCTGTATTTTGCACTGTATCTGTTAGTGCAAGGGGGAGATCCTCAGTGATGGATAGGACAGGAGACAGATGTGCAGAGATGTTTGGAATGCTATGAACAACCAGACCTTTTGCTCCAAAATGGCAATCATCACTACTATACTTATGCTATTACTTTGAGGCTAGTGCTGTGCTTTCAATTTGAATTTGGAGATTTTCAGTGTGGGGATTTCTTAAATCTCCTTTGAAGGCAATGTTCTGTGTGTAAGCCAGTGGCCTGAATGAGCTCTCTTCTGTCAACTATCAATAAACTGAAGGAAAACCTTTCATGAGCAAACCATATTTGCATAGACACACTGACTTTGTCAAAGTGTTTAGTTTTGACTGTTTTGAGGTGAAAATCAACTGAAGTCTTTAATACAGGGGTGATGAAATGTTCTAATCCATATTCTACAACTAAAGAGCAGCAGAGTTATATTTAACATGCTTGCATGAAGGGGTCACCATACTGTTAACCTCACTTGCCCAGAGTGGGTAGTGAGCCAAATCCAAGTGAAAGAAAAACAAGAGTGTGGAGACTGGTGTTCCTACCTGTTGAGGAGGACTCTGGTTAAAGCTATCTAGATGATATTTGACCTTCTTGTTCTTGTTTTAAAGGAGAAAGCTGATTAGATTACATTAAGAGTCTCTGTTTCTTCCCAGCAATCCTTCAAGCTGAAATCACTGGTTTGTTCATTCAGGGGGAAAATTCTTACAACGAAAGTGGGAACAGTGCAATGCAGAGTATATTATTATATATTATATATATTATACAAAGACAATGCAGAGGATGGAAAAGCAAGAAAGTTCCAAGTTACTCAGTGAAATCGCTAGTAGCTAGATAGTGGAATTTCTGAGCACAGCATCATCACTAAAGGCGGTATGATAAGAGATGCAGCAGCAGCAGCATGGAAGATTCTCCTCCCCAGTAAATCCTAGATCTGCGTTTACTAATAGTTGGGCTAGGTGGTCATGGTGCTGTAGAACCAGACCAAGGATACAGCAGAGAGCAGGGCAATGGCAATAACAGCAGCAACAATGGTGAGAAGTGGCAGAGGTGGTAAGAAGAGAAGCTTTGCTTGCTACCCTCCTTCAAGGCTGGAGGAGAAGGCACCTGAATGCACCGCAGACTTCCATAAGTCAGGTGCAGCAAACAGGAAAGAAAAGTAGTGTATTACAGGGATTTGTCCATTGGACTCTCACATCACAAGGTGAGAAACTATGAAAAAGTACTCAGCCCAAAATACATATGTATGGAAAAATGTTAAGATTCTATAATCTCCTCTCAAATATGCAGTTTCTTTTACAAATCATGTCAATAAAATACTTCAGAAAACACCCTCTGATGAATTACAAACATATGAAGAACATGAGATGGCAAAGCATGCAAAGTACCTAAAACATGTAATATGCACACACATACTGAGACATCTATAGGTCTTTTGACTTCTTTGTGATCGCTTTGGCAGAGCAGCTAGAATGCCACGGGGAAAAGCCCTGGTTGACGTTTGAAAGTCCAAAGTGGCACTCTCCCACACTCTGCTGTTCTCAGCACCCCATGCTGTGATCAGGGGAAAGAATGGACTCTTGTTAGAAGGCTGTTCAGGCATCCATTGATGATTCCAAGGGTGTTGTCCATGGGTTTCAGTGTACAGCTGAGACATTGTAATTCTCTTTGAAAATTGGTCTGTCTCTGAATCTTTATTGTTCCATTGAAAAGGGGCATTTACAAAGTTGGTCTGCATTGTGGATTGGGCTGACTCACTTGTTCTGCTTGTCATTATGTATTTTCTTAAAGCAAAGCTGCGGCATTATAGTGTAACAGGAAACCACAGAAAGTTGTGTATTAGTAAGCTATTGATGCACATCTCATATATATTGTGCGGTTGAAGGCCAGCAAGAAGGCCATATGACCTTCCTCAGGCTAACTATTAAAACATTGGTCTTTAATTTCAAATTAATTCCTTTAAAAAAAAGAGAGACAGAGAGAGAGAGAGAGAAAGGGAAGTATATACTGTTATGTACTGTCATCTATGAATGCAAATGTAAGTTTTGTAAGTACCCATCCACTATTTATTTTCACTTTTGTTTAATAATGTGGCATTTTTAAAGTACTGGTCTATTGTTTGAATGGGTGACTATAAGGATAGACTTTAACTACATTTTCTCAGTCATTTTTAATGTTATATTACCTTATACATTTTAATTTTTCCACATTCACTCTCCCTCCATTCCTCTCTCCCTCAAATATATTTACTGTCTCTCACCATTTTCCCCATCAAATGTGCTCAGTTTAAAAATAAAAGTTTCATTTTTCTTCCTGCCAGCCCTGAAAGTTTACCTTGACCTCTGAAATCAATCTCTTTTTTCCCCCTCACACACCATCACTGACAATCAGAGTTCTACATGCTCAATTATTAAATAATTAAACTGAATAGTTCTACCTGTGCAAACCCTCTGGCCATAAAATATTTCCATCATGACCCCTGTCGCTTAACAAGTTCACATAGCTATAATTGATTATCCTTTTAACTGCAACTTACAGCTGTTTCTAACTGTTGCTAATACACAAGATGGAAGAAACTTCAACTCAATCTCTTTTACACTCCATCTCCACTACAGATGTTTACTGTTCCTCTAATTGGACAGGGACACAGTCACTAACAACTCAGTTGATGTTCATGCAACACATGGTTAATAATCAGTTACACGGTGGTGAATTTGAATGGTGGCCACTCTCTTGTCCACGAGGAAAGCAGCTCTCAAATTATGCTTTTTACACTGTAAGTCAGCAAATCCATACATAATTAGAAGTGGGCTTGATCGTCTGCAGATGTCTCATCTAACAGCAACAACTTTGTTCCTGCAATGGCCAAGAGTCTTCACTTCTTGTAGTTCAATTTGACAAGGCAGAGAAACACAGTTTCTTCATTTGCCTTTTATCTCCTTTTCAGATAGCACTCACTGATAGTGCTACCACTTGCATGCTTCCATGTTGTCAAGGAGTAACTTCCTAAACTATAGGACATAGAACCTAAAATTCCAGGAAGGTTCCATGGTAACAAGTTTGTCATTGTGTCTACAAGGCTGCAAATTACAAGACTGCAACCCTAGGGAGAAGGAAGGTTTGCAAATCAGGCACTACAAAATAGCTACTGTGGCAGAGTGAAGGATGGCAAACCCTTAGCTGCCCTTTATCAAGGGGCTTGGCTGCAGCGAGACAGCCCAAAGGTACCCTGATTGAGGGGTTAATGGGCAGCAGTTGGCTGTACTGAGTCAAAGTTGTGAGGTAATGAGAGAATTGAAACACCTGAGTGGCTACTGAGTGCAGGATAAAGCCAGCTTCAGAGCCATGAAGAGGGGTGTGTGTGACTTAGATAGAGCTTTTGATTACTCTCTCTGAAGGAGCCAGAGAAATAGGCAAAACTCTAAGCTTTCTTAGGCCTACCAAGAAGCCCAGGGAAGGTGGGGATGGACCAATATATGTGCTATTAGGAAGAAGGGTATCTGCCCAGAAGCACTGTAAATAAAGGGGGCCAGATATTTGGTATCACAAAGACTCTGTCTGGACTAGTGGAGGAAATGCAGGTGCAAAGCCAGAGTTGTGATGGCAGAAGAGCTGCTATGTGGAAACAAACCAAGCTATATGACTTATAATAGGTTAACATGACCAGAGCTTTAATGAGCTATACAGTCATGGCCACAGCTGAAGTAGGGATGGCCCTCCAAGTGTAGTGGTTATAATGTACTAGCAGTAAAAAAGAAGTAAAACTTTAGTTCAGTCTGCAAAAGGCAGATGAGTCACAAAAATATGATGGAAGCAAATCCATTTACTTGGTTACAGTTCAGAATAAATCACATTTTGATAATTCCTCCCAGAGAGCACTTGTGAGTTGCCAAACCTGAAACCTACAAAATTAACCTAAAAAACTTAATATGCTAAGAGTGTCATGTCTCTGAGATTATGTAAACATCAGGAGAATTTGTTTTGGGGATTTGTGGCTCCAACAGCAGTTTTTTTATTAATCCTGTTAGATATGTGGAATTAATAAGTAAAATAAAAAAAATCAGATTAAAGAATTTTTGCTCATTGGCCTGGTGAAGTGATAAATACATACTTTGAGGGCTAAATATCCTCCTTACTTGCCACTGATTTCACTGGAAATTGAGAAACATCACAAAATATGCTCAGCACTTTGCATGATTGGGCCATTAGTGAGTTAAATATGTTGCCCTGGTCACCAGTTTAAACTGAACTGGGTCAATAGAGAGCAAACTTACTGCCCAAGGGCTATTGCAGACTTATGTTAAATGAGGTGATCTCAGTCTAACATCATATCCAAGTCACTCACTCAGCCACAGAGCACAGACTGAACAACAACATTTTTCAGTATTTTAACATGGCAGTCTTCAGGGCAATTCACAGATGATGAGACTGAAAAAAGTAACGGGAATATTGCAAATTAAAAACGAAACAAGCAACACTAGAATGGTTTTGTATAGAAGATAAATCCTATTTTCTTATTGTAACACAAACATTTCTTTGTGCTTGTGCCGTACTAAAGGCGAACACATTTAAACATGATAGTTGATGTATCAGAAAATGATTTCTGAATTTTAACTAAATTCTCCCTTTTTTATATCTTTTTTTTCTTTGACAGAATGTTATTTGGTGTAGCTGTTTCGGGCATCCCAAAATATGGATGATGAATGCTTTGAACATGCATAACATACAAGGAGTCCTATGGTTATTCTAAAGACTTAAAATAGCTATATCTGTTGCTATAGATATAGATATATATACAGAGAGAGAGAGAAATTTGTTAGTCTTCAAAAGAGCCATAGAACTCCTTATTTGTTTTGCTGAACTGGAGTAACATGGCTACCCTTTTGGAACTTAAACATGCACGTCACTAATGTATTAATAATTTTATCAAATCTTTTGCTGAGCTCCTTCTTTCTATTAACTTGCTATGCAGCCTAGAGTTTATCTTGGCAGCATTAGAAGTTCTCTTTGAAGTTAGCTTCACATTGAGCCATGCAGAAATATCCTAGCATAATAGAAGTCATGGAAATTTGCTAAAATATGTGAAAACCACAGAATTTGTAGCTTCCAGCATAGACAATAAAAACAAAAACAGAAAAAATAAAAAAGCAATGGAGCTTGCCCCTACACTGAGAATAAACATTTGAAGGTGTAGGGCTAGGCAATTGATATGCCAGGCAACTGATGTGCTATGATTGCTATTCATTCATTCATTATTACTTTATGCTCTCTCCCCTTTGCTTGTTTTGCTTCTTCTGTTTTTTCCTTGTCAGCTACTTGTATTATAAACTTTTTGAGGTAGGTACCACCTCTTTATTTCATGTGCAGGGGTGCTTAAGCATATGAGGTTCTGCTCCATAACAGGAGTATTTAGGAGCTACCACAACACAAAATGTAAGTATAATCAATAGTGATGATGATTATGATACAGCAAGATGTGAAATTCAAGGCTGAACAAATCATTTAAGTATAACCCTTCTGCCAGGGCAAGCTGGCAGGACAAGGGCTGGGTTCAATATCTGGAGGTTTCCCAATGACGCAACACCACCAACTGGCTTGAGCCCCCACCCAGATTTCTGTGAATCCTGCACTGTTCCCTGGGCACCCCAAAGGGGTAAGGCTTCCCCACTTGCAAGCACGAAACTGAGTGTAGTAAACAGAACTTTTAATAGTAGTAAAACAGAATACAAAAGGCCAAATATAGAGACCAGCACTAATCTAGAAAAATTAGCATAGAGCGAAGTTCCCAACAACCTACACCACATAACAGAATACACAAACTTAATGGCAAAACTGGCACTGATCTGGAGAATCACTGCTGACTAGGCTCCCAACCAACCCTAGGGTATATAGGGAGTGTCTTTCATGCCAGCTGTCCGCTGGCGCTATCTACTTGTCACTCACTCTATCCTCTAGAACTGTTTCTTGGCTCCACCTGCTGTCCACCAGCTCCACCCTCCAGTCACTTGCGCTGCCCAGATCGCCGCTGGCCACTCTTGCCATCTGCAGGCTCCACCCACCAGTCACTCACGCCATCCAGCTCAGGCTGGTCTCACCACCTGCTGGCTCAGCCCACTGTCCACCAGCTCCACCCTCCAGTCATTCATGTCACCCAGCTTGCTCTCACCATCCACCAGCGGGTCACCCCATTGCTGTTCCTCTTCAGCTCAGAGAAAAAAAGATTCTTTCCCTGTAGTGAGCTCAGTGATTTCAGCTCTTTTAGTCTTCAAGTTGCTGCTAATAGCTACTTCCATAACAAAGAACAGGAGAAACAATAAAGGAGGAGGAGGCAAACTGTCTCAAGCACTGAAGTAATGCAAACCCCCCACTTCTGTTTTTCAACTATTTCAGGGGGAAACATCCAGTCGCCTTTCCTAAAAGTATCTGTTTAAATAAAGGTAGTTTTTACCCCTTAACCAGCCCAGACAGATTTGAATGGACAAAGAGAGTAGCAGTTCACACAAGGACAGTATTTCATATTTCTCCTTGGTAGAATTACAGATATTGATAGATTTGTGAGCAGACTAACCCCAAATACCATTACCCACTATGTCCTGCACCCAGTATGCTAATCAGCTAATTGTACCCTTTTGTGTTCATGCTAGTACAAAACCCATGCCGATTAGAAGCCACCCTCAGAAGCTGTTAGGCACAGCTTCTAAGCCTGCCTTACATAAGGTATTTTCATTCACCCTTGCAGCAGAGATGTGTACACGAATGTTTGCTGATTTGCACCCAAAGTTCTAGCAAGGTGAATATGGAAGTAGAATATTATAGTATACCAGCCAGGAGCCTGTCTGGGAGGGATTGAGGACACTGGCAGCTGGATTAACTTTCCTACAAAAGGATATAGGCTACATAGGGTATTCAGCAGTGAGGAATGATTTCTTTAGTATAGGGACAAGTCCTGAACATGTAAGGATGTGTAATAGATAGGGTTCCCCTTTTCACAAGAAGGACTCATATTTTCCTGTGTAAGGGCTGCTACCCTGCTATGCTGACTGAAGCAATGTGCCGCTGGTCCTGTTCATCAAATGGAAGGAAAGGAAAAGCAGTGTAACTATTTTAAAAAATGGTTAATGTGCTTCTGCATCCAGTCAATATCCATCAGCCACTGCCACACTACTGAGGACACAAGGGTGTTGTGATCAAAACTCATCCCCCCCAAAAAATCTATGAAAGAACCAGTGCCATTTTTGCAGGCCACCTTGAATCTGCCCTTCCCCACTTCCCTGTTCATATGCTTGTAAACATGTGCAAAGGGCCTGCATGTTACTGTCAAATGTTATAAAAACTGTGATATCATCAGCATAGTCTGACAGATGAGCCAAGAAAGCACTTGCCACCCCTGGCATAGAAAAGCCAGTCAGATGGCAACCGATGACCAGTGCAACAGTCACTCCAAATTAAGACATCAGAGAGTGGTCAACCCAGACAAATATCTCTATGAACTGGAAAGCAGTGTCTAATGCTCCCAGTTGATCTTCAGGTAAAGAAATATATGAAGAGAACATAGGCCAAATCCAGAATCCATCTAACAGTTTCTAGGAGATTGGTTAACTCTATCCAAAGCTTTCTCATGGGCCACTGAAAGGAACCCCTCATCCAGATTACAGTTTGCTAACTGTAAAAACATCACAAATTAAAAACTATCTGAAACACAGCGCTTAGGAATTGGATATGGTTGATCAGGGTGTATCACAGAGGCTAGGCCACCCTTCAGCCAGTTGGCTGAGGCCCTGTATAAAATCTTATAATCAGATCAAAGAAAGAAAACCAGTCTCCAGTTCCACAAGTCACAGAGGCCCCTTTGTTGCGCAGCTGACTGATCAATGCCCTCTAGCAACAGAGGATCAGCTCTTTCTTCTGGGTATGCTCCAACACCACTAGAAGAAAGTTAGGGCTGATAAGATGCCGGAAATATTTGTAGAACTCATACAACAGCCTGGGGGGCCTTGCCTGCAGAGAGCTGCCGGGCTGCTACAGAGGACTCCTGCAGTGACAGTGAGGTGCGTTGGCGCCACTGTTCCCTACCAATCAGGTGAGTAACTCCTGTGCAGCCTTTCTTGCCCACTCCTCATTGCCAGTAGCTTGCAGACTTGAAGTGAATGTAGCATACTGTCAAAAGAAACAGCAGCTTTCTGGTGCTCAGCAGGGTCAGCTGTCAGGTGACCATCCAGCAGCCATAGGCAAAAAAATCTGGAAAAAAAAAAGCCTTTTGGGAAAGTGTTTCATACAGCTGAATAAAGGGGCCCTAACCAGGACTCCTGGCATCTTCTCTTTCAACATGTGTCTCAAGAGCTGGTATGTCTCAGTTAAAATTTGGTGAATTTGCAATGAGTTTCACATAGCCCCTTCCCACTTCCTTGCAAATAGCAAGATTGCCACAATGGCCCAAGATGTCATATTTCAGTTCATTTATATCCTGATGCAAGGCCCATATGGCAGTCTGGATATACTACTGACAGTAAAGTTCTGGATTCCCGATCTTTTCAACATCCCAACAGTATCTCAGGGATTTATCTGGGCGCTTGTGCTGCCATCAGTGTTCCAAAACACAGCAAAGACTTGGGTGAAATTCAAGTCCTGTAATAATTTGGTATTAAAGCAGAGCCAGTAAGAAGCACAAATGATGGTAACAGAGCATTGGGTGAGCAGAATGGGGGGGGGGCTTTGTCTTTTATTGACCTCTTGATGTTCAAGTGCTTTCCCGCCTTGTTCTGGGACTCCACAAACTCTCTCCAGGGATTCATGAGCCAGCAGACCCACAGGGATCTCTCTAATTTCCAGGGTTCTCACCATAAAACATTTCATATTTTTAGAGGTAGCAAACACTGTATAATTCACCACACTACATGGTACTTTAAAACCAGGTTCAAGGACTGTTTAAACCTGCATAAATATGGCTCCAGAATAACCTAACTTGCCTCACATTTGGGTTTTAGCAGTCTTATGAAATCATCCTACGAGCAGAAACTACCTCCTCAAAACAGGGGAGAGCAGATGCTAGCATCTCATTGGAAAGGAATGTGGAGCTGACACTGGAGAAAAAATACTTCAGAAATAAGGAGTAAACAAGGAGTAAACTAAAACAAAAAACTTGGTCCAGATGCTCTCCCATACTAAAAATCCATAAACTGCTCCTAAGGCCAGGAAAATCACTATAGATTTTTTCATTCAGGAGGCAGATTAATTTTACCTACACTCAGCAACACATGCTCCACAGTGCAAAAGACAGCAGGCATGCACCCAACCGCAGCCTGTGAGTCAAACCACCACTTAAGGTGGATGCTATCATGAAAACCCATCCCACCACTGCCAGGAAAAAAAAGGGGGGAGGGGGGCCAACAACATTCCTAAAACAAAGCTACGACAAGTAACAATACAAAACCAGAGTATCAGAAACCCAACTAATGTGCACAGTATCATCCTCAACACTCAGAAACTTGCACAATCCCAAGATAGAAAGGGAAGCAAATTAACTGAATACTGATGTAACCAGCAGAAAGAAGAATTGTTTTTAGGAGAGAAAAACATGTAGCAGACTGTCAAGGTACCTTTACTAATGTGTTCATAGAGGATAAATGCAAATTCTCTTAATTCAGTAAACTCTCATAATGTAAAAATCTCAAACTGAGACTAGTCGCTTTACAGATCAACAACTATTTCTTTTAAGGCTGGGTTGCTATAGCATGTATACATTCACTCCCTTCCTGGGTGGAACAACTCCCTGTTTGCTTTCCCTCTTTCATAAACACTCTGAATTTCCTGACCTCCAGAGCAGATGATTGCCTTTAAAGCTGCAGGTGATAATTACAACCAACTAATTATACCTGTCTGTTCCACTCCTCCTTGCGTTCATGTTACCTTATGCTAAATGGTCTCAGTGCTCAATCTTCACATTTATTTTTTTATTTAGAATTCTGTCCCTCTGTTAGTTTGGTTTCCCACAATATGAAAGAGCAGCAGAAGTGGCAGCTGAGTGGTTTGAGCTCTGGAAGAGGAAAAAGAGCAAACTAAAACAGCATCACCATTGGATCTACCTTTTGCTGTACAAGATCAGAATGGTGCTGGGACTTATTTATATATTTTCCTGCCATGAGTGTAACTTTATCTTCCTGTCTGATCAGCTCTTAGCAGCACTTAAGTAGTGATCAGCAGTTAAGCAACTGTTTTTGAAAAAGATTTAATATTTCTAAAAGCTTCCACAGGGATATGTCTAGTGCTGTGTCAAACAATTATGATAATAAAAGTTAGGACTAGACAGCACTAGCTTAGCTCTCGCCTTTGTTACAAACTTTCAGCTTAGTCCAATTCTCCAAAACGTTCACTGAGTTTCATCCATTCATTGAGGAAAACTGGACTTATTTATAGGTTTACTCAATGTGAGCCTGAAATCATGTAAATCTTGGCATTTTCCCTGAGGTTCTCTTTGGTTTTGGGGTGGGGGATTGTGGGAAGTTAAAATGCAAAGCAGGGCTCCTGAACTGAAGTCTGAAAAGTATTCAGAGTAACCCAAGCAAATCTAATAGCTACATAACTCTTATAGTGTCATGTCTAAAATTATTACTTTTGACAGGAAATGATAACTAACAATAATAATATTTACTGCCCCCCCCACCAGTAGATCTCTACATGTTCATGGTTTTACAGCACTGGTGAACATTGTTATTCCTAATTTATTGTTTAGGATATGAAAAACTTATTGGCAGATGGGAAACAGAACTGAGGTCTCCTGACTCACAGCTGCCATGCTGTCCACTAGGCCAAACTGTATCTTGGGAGCAGTGGCTCATTTACAAGTGACCAAAGCATACTACTTCTTTAAGACAGACCTTACAGTCATAAACAATCAATCCTATCTCTACACCAGCAGGCTCAGTGGGCAGGGAAAAAATAAGCTGAGCATATTACAAGATCCTACACGGCCTTTTAAAAGTTTTTGTATTGTAACCTCTTATTCTCCAAAAGAGCAAGAAACAAACAAACAAACCAAACAAAAACAAAAACAAAAACAAACAAAACAAAAAACAAAACAAAAAAAAACCCCAACCAAACAAACAAAAAAACAAAAACAAAAAAACCTTGGGAATACATCATATTGAGAAACAATTCTGTCTGGTTATATATCTTCTGCATTTGATATTTACTTTCATTTAATTCGCCATCCTATGGAAGTCAGTGGGTCTATTCATCTACTTCAAGTTAAACATATGTAGGTATTTGCAGGACTGGGCCCTTGATTACAGAGGATGTTTATATAATCTATCTTTCTAGAGGTGTTATATGCACCTTCTGTTTATTCTCTGTTTGAATGTAGCAACTTTGATGATGGCATAATTTTCCAAGTTTTGCCTTTATTACTAAATGGGTTATCATCTACTATTTTGTTTATCTTCTTACAGTTCTTGTGGGGTGATTTTATCTTTGACTGGAATGATCCTTTTCATTAGTGGTCCATTTTGTTGTACAACCCAGAATATAGATTAAGCATCTAAATAGTGCTTTTCCATTTGTTTATTAGTCTTAGAAACAGAGATTTTACCTGCAAAGTAGCAAATCTCCCAAGTATCCTCAGAACAAAGAGTATTTTTTAACACTGTGTATAGTATATCAGCCTTAAAAAGACTCAGATACATCAAGGGGTAGTTCATGAAGTATCTGTCATATTTTAAAATTAGCAAATATACTATGATGCATTATGAATCTCAGAATGGTAGAGATACCATTTGCCAAATAAAACACTGAAAATGAAAGGGGCACAGAGACTCCAGTGGCCAGAAGGGGGCTGTGCAGACTGCTTGCAAAGAACAGAGAACCCATCCCAAAATCAGAGGTTCTTTCCAATCCACTAATAACTTTACATACACTTGAGAAATTAAGAAGGACAATTTCCTAAAGCACAAACATAAACAAGGAAAATCCATGAAATATTTAAAAATAAAAATGTGAATGATAGAATAGTTTAAGAATGCTGTATTAAATACTCACAAAACCACAGTTCTGCAGTCACAAAAAGTCTTCTACAGATTAAAAGAAATCTTTGTTAAAAGGAGAGATGAAAATGCAATAAAAATGTGATGAATGTTAAAATGTGGAAACTGATAGCTATAACTACAAATCAGCATTTAGGAAAGGCAAACAACTGACAAAGAAGATAAAAGTATCCATGAAAAATTTATGTCCAATAGGTTGCAGTCAATGTGAAGGAATTCTTTGATATATCAGACACAAAAGAAATCCTAACTACAGAACTGTTCTGATAATAAACAAGGGTAGTAATATTATCACTCATGATGCAGAAAAGGAACACATATACAGTAAATACTTATACTCAGAAAGAAACAGAATCAGAATAATGCATTCATCTTACTGTGGTATCCATAGGGAATCATATCCTGATTTCTATTCAATAAGGTTCTGCAGATTAGAATCAGAGTCTTCAGAGTTTCAAAGGTAATGCACCAGGGCATTTATCAAGCGAACCATTCCCTGTCATCCATTCCCAACATCTTGGAGTCAGAAGGTTAGGGACACCCAGAACATGGGGCTGTGTCCCTTGCCATCTTCGTTAATAGCCCTTGGTGGACATATCCTCCATGAATTTACCTAATTATGTTTTTTATTCAATTTATACTTTTGGCCTTCACAATCGAAGTTGGATTTTTCTCCCATGAAAGCTCATGTGATTAATAAATCTGTTAGTCTTTAAGTTCCACAAGACACCTGCTTTTTTTTTTTACAGTTGACTGTGTATTATATGAAGAATTATTTTCTTACAGTTGAACCTGCTGCATATTAATTTAATTGGGTGACCCCTGATTTTAGTGTGATGTGAAAGGGTAAACAATGCAGTCCTATTCACTTTCTCCACGCCCATCATTATTTTATAGAATTCAATCATATCCCATCATAGGCATCTCTTTTCCAAGCTGAACAATTCCAGGCTTTTTCATCTCTCCTCATATAGAAACGATTTCATACCCTTAATCCATTATTTTTTGCCCTTCTGCCCTTTTCCATTTCTAATATATATTTTTGAGATGAGGTCACAAGAACTGAATGCAGTATTCAAAATGTGGGCATACCATAGATTTATATTGTGAGATTATATTTACTGTCTTATTACCTATCATTTTTCTAATTCTTCCAATCTTTTTTTTGGCTTTTCGTTACATGTTGACTAGATGTTTTCACAATGAGACTAAGATCTCTTTCTGGAGTGTTAACAACTAATTTATACCCATTAATTTGTACATACATTTGAGATTATGTCTTCCAGTATACATTACACTGCACTGAGTTTCACTTGTCATTTTGTGGCCAAGTTACCCAGTTTTTCTAGATCTTTTTTAAGTATTCACAATCTGTGTTGGACTAAAACTATATTGAGTAATTTTTTTTATCATCCACAAACTTTGCTACATCAGTATTTACCGGTATTTCCAGACACTTTATGAGTATGTTGACCAGAAATGGTCCCAATACAGATACCTGGCGGACACTACTATTTAACTATCTCCCTTTTGAAAACAGACCATTTATTACTACCTTTTGTTTCATAACTTTTAACCCAGTGGTTCTCAATTGCTGTGTCGGGACACGCTACTGTGTCACCACACAGTGGTATGTGTGTTGCATAGACCTGGAGCGATGGCTAGATTTGGCTTCGGCGGTAGTCTCATGTGTCCTGTTAGGACACAAAAGTTGAGACCCACTGTTCTAACCAGTTACTGATCTAGGAGAGGACTTTCCTTCTTATCCCATCACTGTTTACTTAGCTTACATGCTTCTAATTAAGGGGTTATCAAAGCCTTTCTGACATCCAAGTATGCTATATCCACTGTATCATGCTTGCCCACATATTTGCTGACCTCCCTCAAAGGATTCACATGGATTGGTGATTTATGATTTCCCTTTACAAAACCTTAGTTGATTTTTTCCCCCCAAAACTAACCAGGGAGGGGGAGGATGTTGAACAACAACTAATTGTGTTAAACGTTCTTAAATCAGCAGATGGTAACTTGTACCCAGGAGTATTTAAAAGACATAGCTGAGGAACTTGCCAAACCATTAATGCTTATTTTTTAAAAAATCTTGAAACACTGTGGAAGTTCAAAGGACTAGTAAAAGCTAGTGCTGCACCAATGTTTAAAAAGAGAAAATAACATGAACCAGGAACCATAGTCCAGTTAACCTAACATTGATCCTAAGCCAAGGGTTGGCAGGTTGCCAACCCTTGTGCCAGCCCCTCCTTCCTGAGCTTCCTCTCTTTCAACCCATGCCAGTGGCCTCCTCCACCAAAAAAATTTAGTGGCTATCTGAAAAATTGGTGTCAGCCATGGCTGGAGTGGAGGAGGGCATGGGCATCTCCAGGTACATTACCAAAAAAAGCCGTCCAGAGTGGCATCTCTCTGCGGTATGCCTAAGGAGGAGGTCCCCAGGCAAACTACTGAAAAGAGCTGCCTGGAGCAGCTTTTGACAGCAGGAGTAGCAACTTCAGTGGCACCATGGAGGACCTAGGCAAAATCATGGGACGATAGATATGGAATAAAAAATATAAGATTAGTATGTTTACTGTCAATCAATATGGTTATAGGGCAAATAGGTCGTATCAAACAAACATTATCTTTTTTTATGCAATCACTCATTTGGTTGATAAAGGTAACAGTTTTGGTATAATAAATTCCTGTAAAGCATGTGACACAGCCCTGCATGATTAAAAAATAACAAAACTATCACTATACAAAATGCATGTAGACCATGTAAAATATATTTAAAACTGGTAACTGATAGATCACAAAAAGTAGTTACAAACAGAAGTCATCATCCAATGAGGGTGTTTTTGTTGTGATCCTGCAGGGATCTGTTTTCAGCCCAGGGCTATTCAATATCTTTCTCAATGGTGTGTTAAGTCACTGGTTGTAGAATTTGCAGATGACACAATAATTGATGGTGTGGGAAACAGTGCTAGTAGGGACAGGTCACTTATAGAGACTGATTTGCGTTGTCTGGTAAAGTGGACTTATTTGAACAACCTGTACTTAAAGATGGTCAAACCCAAGGTCAACATGTAGGAACAAAGAATGTGGGTCACATATATGCACTGGGAGACTGTATTCATGAAAGCAGTGACTCTGAAAAGGACTGATGGATTGATAACCAATTGAACTTGAATTGATAACCAGTCCAAAGGATTCATACTCTTTTGAACTTGAGCTCTCAATGTGATGCTAACTCAGTGAACATGATTTTTATATGTATAAGCAGGGAAAGATCAAGTAGAAATAAGATGATACTACTTCTGTATATGGCATTAGTGAGATCATTATTGAAATACCATACCCAATTTTAGAAAGCATTTTTTCAAAAAGGATGTTGAAAAATTGGAAAAGGTTCAGAAAGGAGCTATGAGTATGATCAAAGGTTTGGAAAACATACCTTATAGTGAGGGAAATGTAAGAAAATCATCTGTGTATTCAGTAGGTGATTAAGGGGTGAATTGATCACAGTCTACCAATACCTACATGGGAAAAAGACTTCTGATAGTAGAAGGCTTTTAAAAGCTAACAAAAAAGGACTTAAGAGCCACACTGAAGCCTGACAAATTCAAACTATTAATAAGGTGAATATTTGTAATAGTTGGGATAATTAACCATTGTAACTACTTATGCCCAAAGTTGTGGATTCTCTATCATTTGGTCTGTAAAACAAGATTGGATGTCTTTTTTTTTTTTTTGAAATCTACTAACATCACCACTGGTCAGAAATTGATTGTATTCCCAGGGGATTAATATTTGCACAGCCCTATCTTCCAGGGGATTTATATTTGCACATCCCTGTCTTCCTTTATCTTGCACAAAAGCACTCCCAAGTCACACACATCCCCACCAACTCTCATGGGCACCTTTCAACTGTATCATGTCCTCAAGGGAGACAGAAGAAACAGACTGAGCTGATGATTCCCTCTTTTCAGTATTGCTATGCAGCAGAACTTAATAAACATCAGTAAGAGCCCTCAAGAAACCATGAGATCAGCTTAAAAACCTTGGGATTTAAAAATAATATATTCTGGAATCTTTTTATTTGCCTTCTGGTGTTGGAAGTATTTAGGGTTCACATTTTCAAGATTTTCTCCACAACCATGTGGGCTAAAAATGAAAGCCAAGATTCTCGGGTAATAACATGTTTCCAGCAGTTGGGCTTTAGGAAAAACACCAATGTGAGACATAGGACAAAATTGCAGACATTGGCAACCCTGCATTGCTTTCCCGTCTTACTTTCTTCAGCAGGCTGCATCTTTGTAGTAGAAGCCTGCTTTCCCAAGGTTGTCTTCCTTACCTTCCCTGATGCTAGCAAGGGTAGGGAAAAACTCTCATCACCAACCATCTTTCCACAGAGCAAAGAAACAGCAAAGCTACAGTCATGTCCGACGTAGTCAATTTTATTGGGTAGGCATTAACTGATGTTGCATCTTCTCTTACTGGTGCACTTTGCTGAAGAAATTTTAGCATCTGTGAAAGAATTGACCTGACTTGTCAAAAGAAAATTGTGGTTTGGCTTGCATTGATTCTTGGCTGCCCAGATTGAGGATGTTCATGACTCATTGAATTGATTTGATGGCCGCCCCTCCTGGGCCATCACTTAACTATGTAAGGAATGTTAAGGGGAGCAGATGGCCCCCTCAACTTAACTAGATGGCCCCTTAACTTACCTAGATGGTTGTTGTCACCCATTGTCTCCATTGGGCTTGGCATAGGTGGGCACTGCCTGACTGCAAGGTCCTTTGTAACACTGAAGGCATGACTCACGTTACCTTTGTTCCCCACATTCCCTGTAATCAGGGAACTGGCCGGAAAAACAGCTTAAAAACTCAGGTATTGGGGGGCTCAGGCAGGATGGTCCCTGACGTCCTGTGTGGCCTGATCACCCAGATGCTCACCTCCTCCTCTCATGAGTTCTTCCCCGAGCATACCCCACGTTTTGAACTGCCGGTTGAGTAACGAGTCTCTCTCTCTCTCCTGGGATGCTTCTACTGCTGCTAGTGGTGTTGGTAAGAGTTTGCCCCTGCGGCTCCTCTCAGTAAAAGTTTTCTCCCTTTCATATTGCTGCATTGCCACTGCTCTCTCTCTCTCCTTCTGCCCTAACAAGCCCTAGTTTTTAAGGGCTGGTTCGTTTAAGTTTTATCGCTGCCTCTCTCACTTGTTTTACCTCGCTGTATCTTTCTTTCCACTATTCTCAAGTTCCTGGGTCCTAAAACGTTTGCCACTGTGTTATATTGAGTTGTATCTTTCTCTCCATTACTGTACCTCTCTCTTCTCTTATTGCTTTAGAAGTGCCATCATAAGTTGCAACATTGTCTAAAAATAATCTGTGAACTGTGGAAGTGTTAACATAGCGCGCAACATTGTATTGTTTGGTTTGGTACCTTAGGACTGTTGTTAAGTTTGTCTGGTAGTTTAGAAGACTGTCTCCTTTGGTTTGTTGCCCTTGAAGTTGTATTGCTTTGTTGGCTTTTGTTGGTTTGATTGTCTCCCTTGATCTGCTACCTTTGGAATCGCGTTAAGTTAGATTGTTCCCTGTGGTTGTGACCCTTAGAATTGTACAGTCATATTGAGTTGCTTTGCCCTCCCCATTTGTAATCCCCCCAAATAAACTGTTCCTGCCCAAGTTTGTCTCTTTGTCCTAGTCGCCATTTCCCCCATGATCCCCCCCCCCTTCACCTGGCTTCTGCCCCTTCAGCCACCGCTTTTTCTTGGGGCTTTCTTTCCGCTCCCCTGCCGCTGCTGTTCCCTGAAGCACCACCTTTTTGCCTCCATTTCCCTACCGCTGCTGTTCCCCACAGCACCCCCTTTTTCACGTCTGTTCCCCTTGCTTCTGCCCCCCTTGCCTATGCCGCTTTCCCGCGGTCTCCTTGCCACTTCCCTGCAGCTTTCTTTTCACTCCCCTGCGGCTGCTGTTCCCTGCAGCACCCCCTTTTTGCCTCTGTTCTCCTAGCCACTGCTTTCCCCCATGGCACCTCTTTCACCTCCATGCCCTAGCCGCTGTTTTCCACCGCGGCTCCCCCTCTTTGCCTCCTTGCCCTGCCACTGCTGTTCTCCACGGCACCCCCTTTTCCTCTGGTCCTCTGCCGCTGCTAGGTCCCCCTCCTTCTCCCCTTCCCTGAGGCTCCTGCCTCTGTTTTTCTTCTTTCAGGTTGCCACCCCGTTGCCCCAAACCCCCACGTGTGTCCCAACCCCTTTCGTGCCCCTGTCCCCCTGCCCTAACTCCCATGTAGGTCTCTGTCCCACTATCCCTACTCACTCCCCTCTCCTCTCCCTTAAGCCTCTCCCCACTGCTGCCGCCAGCTCCCGCTCCCACTCTTCGGTCCCCAGCTGCCTAGCTCCTCCTGCTCCCCCTGTTGCCCTGAGCCCCCACCTTTGTCCCCAGCCCACTTACCCTCCTTTTCTTTGAACCCCTCTGACCTTGGTGGTCCTACTCCCCCTGTTTGCATCCTCTCCCCTCTGCTACTGCTGTGCACTGTTTGTATTGCACCCCCCTTCTGCTTATGTGTTATTGGAACATTCTCTAGGTTACTGTGAGTAGGTTCATAACTGTAAGTTTGGTTAATTGAGAGTTCTCATTGTCCCCTAACCTGTCCCACACCACAAAGTTAAGCACCTCACAACACCCCCTTATAAACACTGTGACAAACACCACACATACACTCCCCATCACCCACCTGACACCCACACTCATTTTTAATGAAGATTAAAGTGTACCCCGCTTGTGCAGTAATTGCCCCCCAAGATCCCCAAATTTTCGAACCTGCTGGCAGGGTCAGAGGAAAGACTTGGTTTTTCGGAATGTGCAATAGTCACTTTTGAAAATTTAGATCATTGACTCTAGAGTCTATTTCCTGCAGTACTATTCAAACTACATTTCTAATCCCCAATTCTCTTTCTAGTAGCACCATTCTCTAGAGTTGGCTGAAATGTATTTTACAATGATATAATACAGCAGAACAGCACATAACCCTGCAATTTCCCAAGTTCAAACTCTCACAGTGGCACACACATCCTTACTCAAAATGTGTTAAACAAACAAGGAGTGTAGTGTCACTTTTATCAATAAATACATTTTTTAGTCTTTAAAAGTGCCACTAGACTCCTTGTTTATTTTGTTGAACTAGACTAACATGGGTACCCTTTGGAACTTGTCAGAATTTGTTAGGCATTCACAGCCCTTGTCACCAAAATGAACTTTTGATAATGACACCATATTGGGTTAAGATGTCGCAAATTTCAAAGCAAGACTGAAAGAAACATTGTAAGACTACAGCCAGGAAACTAAGACCCTCAGAGACTTCTTCTCACAGGACTATATGAGCTTTAAAGTCAATTATTGGAGCTGGAAAAATAAAATAAAAACAAAAAGAAATTCCAGTTGTAGGGATTATCTACAATAATTTGGGGATTATGTATCCAGGTTTTAATTTCATCACCATATGTCAGGTTGACTCACGGTTTGCTGGTTTAAAATGTGACCTATTTTTTTTTTAAATATTTGTTGAGTAAACAGTAGCCAGGAAATTCTTTTAGACTTGTTATATTGCTCACACAGTATTTCCCTTTCCTCAGACGTTTGAGAGACATGTTCTTAAGCAAGCATAAATTGCCTCTTCTGTTTATATTTTGTCTATTTTGAGTGGTGTAAATTTTATTGGTCTCTCTTACTGAGACGTGAGACATAAAAAAGTTGGATTTTACATAAAATATGCAGTTAGTGTATTTTTGTCTGAAGGTACTCAGGCAACTTAGTGAATATTAATAGGCAGGCTGAATATACTGGTAAGTAAGAATGGATCATCCTGAAAAGTCTATTTTAGATAATGGCTCAGATCCATATTCAATCTATTTACAGTAAAACACATTTTCTTGAACTTATAGAATTTGTGTGTGTAAGAAAGAGTCAGCAAATGAATATCTGAATTTAAATCCTTCCCTAGCCATGAGACATTCTTCAGGGCTTCTCTATATGGAGCGTAAACTGCAGTGAGATACCTGTGAGAGGCCTGTTTAATCGCTACACAGATATTTGGGCTCTGAGTATAGCCTGAGCTGTGGGACACTCCTAAAGTTCTGGCTCCAGCCCAAACCTGAACACCTACACAGCAATTAAGCAGCGCTTTAGCCCAAGCCCGAGTAGCCCAAGTCAGCTGGTATGGGCCAGATGCAAGTTTTTAATTGCAGTGTAGACATACGCTTACTATGTAGTTGCAAAGTCCACATGGCAAGCTAGTACAAGGTAAACTAGTGCTTTATAGAGTCACACCCTGATTTACTATGTACTGACTCACCATGTAGACAAGTCAGTAGGGCACAAAGAAGGCTTCACCATGTGTGTATATATATTGTGGTGGTGTTTTTTTAAATAACTTAAGCTACCCATAGTATATTAAAATGTTTAACTTATTTAACAGATTGGACCATAAAGAAGTTAAGTGATGTCTATGTTCTAATACCTTCATCAGAACTCCTTTTCACTCTGACAACAACAAATTAAATTCATTTAAAAATGTTTTTACTGCTTTCCAATGGGCACCAGCTATTTCTGAGGACTTGATGTCGATACAGAAACAACTGTTGATGAATGCATGATACAGATGGTACTGGTTGAATGTTTAGGGAACATATGCTAACTTGCACTTATTTATATAGAATACTCTGAGGATGGAGTTTCACAGTAAATGGTTCATAGTGGAATATTTACCAAGTGTGGCAGGAATAAACTGGACTAGATTCATATTTGTGTTTTCTTAACTGTGGGCTTTTTAAAAAGTTGAAATATATGTTTCTTTGCATTTTGTCAATGTTGACATAGGCAGAAAACAGGCATCAAATATTCACTAGTGGCTTCTACCTGCAGGTATCTAACACAACAAAACTACTTTTGTCCAAAAAACATTAACTCATCTGCTGCTGGTTAGGTGATATAGGGAAGCAAAATAGTAAATATCTCCATTCTGCAGTGGATATGTGATGTGAATTACCCATACTTCTCCTGTCTTCACCACTGTGTTCTTGGTGATCAATCAGTAATGAATTACCATTTTCATTCATAGTTCTATCAGTATAATTCATTGTCCCTATTAAAATATACTAACAATAACCAATCCTACACAGAGGTGGCCTTAGATCATTTAGGGCCTTAAGTAAAGGCCCATTGTGAGGGCCCTCTGTTGCTCACCTCATCTGTGCCTCCCCCCCCCTTGGCCCTGGCTCCCCATCATCGGACTGGGCCCACTGTTCCCTCTAAGCTGTGCGCATGTGCGCGCACACACAGGTCATGAAACCTGCACACACAACAAAATAAAGTGCGCAGAAAAAAAGTCAATAGTGCTAACATTGGTGCTCACAAAGAAATGTTTTTGCGCACACAAAGAAATTGTTTGCGCACACAGTCTACGAGTAATTAGAAGGAACATTGGCTGGGCCCACCTTGTTTGCTCCTGACCTTAGCTCCCTGCTGCCTGGTCTGTGTCATCTGCCCATCCTGGTTTTGGCCCCACCTCGCCTGCCTCTCCCTGCTGCATTTCACAACCTTGCTCACTTCTCACCACTGCTAACCACCCTATTCTCCATCCTCAGAGGTTTAACTAAGCTCCTTTTTCCCCTACCCAAGTATTTACACCTCAAAGAACAACCTGACTGAGCCTGGCAGAGGCAGCTTTTAAATTTCCTGACCTTCTTCTCCCACCCGCAGCCACATCTCCTTCCGGGTAGGAAATTTAAAGGACCAGCTGATGGCTGCAGCTCAGCTTCACCCAGGCAGCTCCAGGAGATTGTAAGCGACTGCTAGGGCCAATCCTCAGAGCACTCCTGCTGCTTTTGGGGTTGTTGAAGCAGGTGACCTACTCTGCTGTCCAATGAGTTGGGGGTGGGGCCCCATACTGTTCAGGGCCCTAGACAGTCGCCTGCTTCACCTACTCCAAAAGCCACTTCTGATCTGATATTAAGATAAATCATTACTCCCAGCCTGTAAGTACTAAATTACCAATGCAGTCCATTTGTTTTAACCAAAAGAGGCTAGAGCTTAGGTTCTCAAGATCCTGCATTGAGCTCCCATATCCAATGCAGCCACAAGGCAGACTCAAAGCTGGTGCAATAGCTTGCTGTTCTGTGAGGACAAGCAGAACAGGCCCCCAATTCCATTCTCTTATCTTCTCATGAGGTGTGTGAGGGGCTTACTGATTGCCCTCTAGAAAGAAATAATCAGCAGACTAGCTTTATTTTCTTCCATGACTGCATATAGATCAGTCATTAGGGTAACCCTACCATATACCAACAGTCCAACACCTTTTACCATTGACACTACTCACTGTTTCTTTCTACTTTGTTCTGTACCTCTTCCTCTGGCAAATGAGAGAAATGCACTATTTAGCACCAACAAGTACAGAGAACTCAACTGAGGATAAGAGGATGGGTGTGTTTGGGCTGAGGTGAGGAGAGAGCTAGGGCTGAGATTAGATTTAAAATAGCCCTTTGATAAGATGATGTAGATGTGTGTGATGGGTAGATGTTGAGGAGTTGAAAAACTTGGAGAATTTGTGATATAGACCTTGTAGCTTTGTTTTGATATAGACCTTTATGTTTGTGGGACCCGTCAGCTTTTCCCTTTAAAGAGAAGTTCATGTAAATACAGTCCTACAAATAGCAACAATGACTTCATGGCAGACAATACTCCTAAAATTGCTGATAGAGGTTCTGGTTTGGTTCCAAATGCCACTTCTTGAGGAAGCAGCCTCTGGAATCTGTGAGCAGTCATCAGAAATCTTTCAACTTAATAAAAATCCAGGGACTTTTGCACAAAAGTTATTGAAATTATTGGCTGTAGAGGTTCAATACTGGAAAGTGGGAGAATCATAAGGGAATGGAGGGATGAGTGATGCAACTAAACCATCTTCTGGAAGCTCCAATCTGCATGGTATTTCCAAAGGAAACTCTAGGCCAGAGACAAGATTCTGAAGCAGAAGGAAATGAGAGAGACTTGCCTTCCTCAGAGCCATGAGGGTTCTTTTCCTATCTAGGAATAAAGAAGCAAAGTGAATAACCATCAATAGCAGTTCACTTAGAGCAAACTCTATGGTCTCACATCTATACAAAGTGACTGAATGGCTCCTGAGGAATCAGCATTCTTGCTTCTTAGTGCACTCTTTTACCAAAGTTCTTCATATGTTGCAATGAGCTTTCCTATCCCATTTACAAGCCAACCAACATTTGGTAGGTAAAGGCTTGAAAGTTTTGCCTTTGACTAGTTGGCGTTCTTAGGACATATATAATGTATGGGAGATGAATCTATCAATTGTGAAGCAACAGCTGCTTTTAGTGAGGTTTATAATATCACATCTGCTTGCATTACATTGCTTTATTTAACTTTAAAATTCACATTCCATTAACAGTTTTTGGTGCTCAAAAGCTTGTGAAAATTAGAAAAAATGGAGCATGACTGTAGCTGAAGTGAATTCAGTTCAAAACTCAATTAATTGTGAACAATTTTTGTACTATTCCCTCAGCATTAATAAAAATGGTAAAAAAGTTACCAGATTGTGATTGCAGAAACGATGTGGCATATTGAGAAAGAATTATAGAGGATAGAATACTTGACTCTAGCTTTAGCAATTTAAATAAAACAGACCCCACCTCCAAACCAAAACTGTGAATGGCTAACAACGTCAGTGCCTGAATCTCTCTGCCTCACATGCTCACTGAATAAGTAGATCCTATGATCATTTATTTATTCAGCACGATGTGTGTGTGTGACACATTACGGATTAATAAAAAACATGATGGCTTCCTCCTCCAAAGCTCTAATTTAAACATGGCATAGTAAGGAAGGATGTCAGTCAAGTGGAGAGGGTGCAGGAGAGAGAGTTAAGGAAGGCCATGAGGCTGTTTGCATAACTCTTGTTCCAATGTACTTACTTGATTTTATTTTTTTTAATTAGTGCAGGAGTGAAAGTCAGTGTCCAATCAGTTGTTAGATTGCATTTTTTCACTTATTCCTATGCTGATCTTGAAGTATGTGTGGGTATGACAAAGACTGCTCTGAAATGCATCATGATCAGCTTGCTCCAGTCTGGCCTCTTATGAAATAGCATGAAATCAGGAAAAAAATTTACTGATTCCAATGGGCTTTTGGCCACTGCCTCACTGAGATGAGTCTGTGACTATTGTTGTGTTAGTAATCATTAATTTACTGTAAGGAGGTTCTGAAACTAATTATAAAAGTTGGGACAAATTCAGGTATTCAAATGCATATGCTCCATAATGGAATGTTAGTCTTGTCCCAATTAGGTTCTGAGCATTCCATTTTTTCACTTAGGCTATGTCTACATTGGCAACATTATTTTGAAATAGCTATTTCAAAATAACTTTGCCGATATTAACTCAAAATAATAAATTTGAAAAAGTGGGTCCTCACGAGACTCCTTTTTCAAAATAAAGCAGAAATCAGTATTTTGAGTTAGACAGTCTACATTAGAATCTCTAATTCGAAACAGATCCCCCCCAAAGAGAGGTTTCCCTGCCTGGGGAGGGATGCCCCCTCCAGGACAGCCAGGGAGCCCCAGCAGGGCTGCTATCCTGGGCCAGGGCATCTAGGAATCCCCAGCAGAGCTGCATTCCCTGTGGGAGCAGCCAGGAACCCCAGCAGGGCCATCGTTCCTGCTGGGCAGCCAGGGAATCAGGGGTGCCATTCCCCCCCACAGCATGCTGATCTGCCCCCCAGCATCCCTGTTCAGGATGGCAGGGGGAAGCTAGCAAGGGGCTAGGAGCCCGATTGGGCTCAAAGCTGCTTGCAGCACTCGGCAAGCAGCTCCCAGCCTGGTCAATGTCCTGGCTGTAAAACTGACCAGACTGGGAGATGCTTGCTGGGCACCGCAAGCAACTTCAAGCCCAATCAGGCTCCTAGCCTCCTGCTAGCCTACCGACCCCCTCCCCCCAGCCTGAACACAAGGGCTGTGGTCTAGGAGCCCGATTGGGCTCAGAGCTGCTTGCGGGAATTCTGCCCTGCCCAGTGAGGGACCCCGGGCAAAATACAGCCTGGGGGGAATCCCCTGATAATTATTCTGAAAAAGCCAATTCCATGTCCTTGAATGGCTTTTTTTGAAATAACTATTTTGAAAGATTTGCTCTTTCAAAATTAAAGCAGGTTTAATGATTTTGAAAAAGCGCCTAGTTTTTTCAAAATACAGAACTGCTTTTTTTCAAAAAAGCAAACGCCTGCCCGAGCACAGAAAAGTTTTTCGAAATAAGCCTCTTTATCCTGAAAAAACTTTTCAATGTAGACATACCCTTAGTGTTTATTTAGACGTGTAGATATACATAAACACCTAATGAAGTGGAAAAAGTTTGTTATACAGCAGTTGTCTTTGTGTGGATTTAGAGGAAGTATTTGATGCAACTAATCACAATCTCTTCTTGTTTAAGGCAGAAACTTAGGTTCTTAATCCTTTGGCTCACTGTGTTTTTCTAATTATTTGCATGACAGAGGAAAAAAGTAGTTATAAATAATATCTAGTATGATTTTGCAGAGGTCAAATAAGTGGAACATATTCAGGTTTCTATCTTACTATATCCCTCCAAATGTCGTTCATATTGTACTGAGAAAATGTTGCAGAAAATTATTTATATTCATATTATGCCATTCTATATGCATGTGGTTTTCCTGTACCAGAACCTTTCAAATTCATTCAGTTTTTAATATATTTCTAAAAACTTAAATGAAGAACAGTCTTGTTTTGAATGTTTCAGAAAACTAACTTGATGCTTTTGGGATCTGTCCAAGATTCCATGACTCCAACACTCCCTATTGTATCCAGCAGTGATAAGTTGGAAATAATTTAGTCTCATGCATATCTTGCTCTTTATCTTGACCTTTCATTGACCTTTTTGGATTGATTTTTTTTTCAATCTGACCACAGGATTTTACATACAAAACTTTGAGCACTAGTGAGAATTTCCCACATAACTAGCCAGAAACTTCCTTTGGGTCAGAGCTGTAGCGAGTTATTGTCTTGTAGAGAAATGAGAGGTGTTTGAAACAAGGGAGTCAGCTAAGGTTAGTGTTACAAAATGTGCTGCCAGTTAAAGGTTATACAATGTATGTAGTTGTGAAATGAAGCAACTACATGTTCCAACAAAGTGCTTTCCTCCATGGAATAGCATGGAGTTCACAAATGATTTCCACTGAGTTCTGAAGGTAACCTTTGTGATAGCCCATACATTCACACAGGTGTATTCTAGAAGGCTATGTCTACACAGCACTTTTATTTCAAAATAACACTGGTTATTTCAAAATAAGAGAAATTAGGTCTACATGACGTTTTCTTATTTCGAAAGGACGGATCCCATCCTTTCAAAATAAGAAGCGCAGTTTCAAAACAGGTTAAACCCCAATTGTTTTGAAACAGCTGTTATTTCAAAACGGTTGTTTCAAAATAACACCGTTTGGATGTGTTATTTTGAAATAACTGTTATTTCAAAATAACGTGTTTTGACCTTCTTCCCGTGGGTGCACGGGAAGAAAGAAGTGCTCTGCTAGTCAGTGTTCTGGCAGGCTTCTAGAGCCATGTCAGCACGTGGCTCTAGGGCAGCTGACAGCAGACAGCATGGCTGTGTCTGGACCAATGAGGAGGTCCAGCTGCTCCTCACCATTTGGAGCAGGCAGGACATCCCTGCCCGGTTCTAGGCAAGCCACCGGAACCAGGCAGTATACGCCGACATCGCGGCGGAGTTGTCTGCTCAGGGCCAGGAATGCAGCACTCAGCAGGTACGCTACAAAATCAAGGCCCTGAGACAGGACCACACTCGCACCAAGGAGGCACGCGAGCTCCAGGGGGCAGGTAGCAGTGCTACCTGCCCCTTCTACGAGGAGCTGCATGACTTCCTGGGGGCTGAGCCCAGTGGCCTGCCTGCCCGGGCTGTGGACACTGGGCACCGCCCCAGCACCTTCTCAGCCCCAGAGGGACCTGACAACAGTCCTGAGGTGTCCCTGGACATTGGGGATCCTGCAGACCAGCCACCACCACCAGAGGCTGCAGCAGGGACCCCGGAGCTGATCCCCCTCACCCAGGGCAGTGCCAGTGAGAAGGAGGAGAAGCAGCCCACCACGACAACAACCCTGGGGGACTCTGACACCGATGACGGGACATCCCGGAGGACATCCGGAGCCCCTGTCGGTGAGTCTCCATGCCCCATACAAGCAGGCAGGGCTAGGTCTGCCCAGGTCATGGGCGCCGAGGGGGTCTAGCACAGGGACAGGCAGGGCACAGGGCCAGGGCAGGGGGCAGAGGCTCTCCCATGGGTACGGGTGCCCGGGAGACACGTGGCACTAGGGTGACAGGCCCCTGCATGCCTGGGTTGGGGTAACCCAGATGGGTGAGACAGATGCAACTGCATCCTGGGCAGGGTGCACAGCGTGCAGACCAAACCACTGGCAAGTGGCCTTGGGAGATTCCCCAGAGCAACTCTTCTGGGTGAGAGCAGCTCACATTGTGGGCACCACTAGGCCCTGCGTCCCTCTGGGGCAATGTCCCACAGAACTCAAGTCTCGATTCCTGCTGACAGTGAGGGTGGAGCTGTGTGCTGCAGAGAAGCTACACACAGGCAAGGCCAGCAGGCAGCAGGGTCCAAACCTGTTTTATGCTTCCTTCCAGCAGTTCGTGCCACCAGTAGCCAGCGGGCGTGGAGCCGACCCAGCAGCCCCAGACCGAGAATCATAGAATCATAGAGTTAGAAGGGTCCTCATAGGTCATCTTGTCCAACCCCCTGCCGGAGGCAGGACCACTCCCGCTTAAACCATCCCAGTCAGGGTTTTGTCCAGCCGGGCCTTAAACACCTCCAAAGATGGAGACTCCACCACCTCCCTTGGCAGCTCATTCCAAGACTTCACCACTCTCCTAGTAAAAAAGTTTTTTCTAATATCCAGCCTAGACCTCCCTAACCGCAACTTGAGACCATCGCTCCTTGTTCTGTCCTCCATTACTACCGAGAACAGTCGAGCTCCATCTTCCTTAGAGCATCCCTTCAAGTAGTTGAAGGTTGCTATCAAATCCCCCCTCAATCTCCTCTTCTGCAGACTAAATAAGCCTAATGCTTTCAGTCTTTCCTCATAGGGCTTGTGCTCTAGCCCTTTAATCATTTTGGTTGCCCTCCTCTGAACTCTCTCTAGCATGTCCCTGTCCTTTTTGTAGTGGGGAGCCCAAAACTGAACACAGTATTCTAGATGTGGCCTCACCAGTGCAGAATAGAGGGGAATGATCACATCCCTTGATCTGCTGGTAATACTTCTTTTGATGCAGCCCAGTATGCCATTGGCCTTTTTGGCAACAAGACCACACTGCTGACTCATATCTAGCTTCCCATCCACCATGACCCCAAGGTCCTTTTCTACACTGCTGCTACTTAGCTGAATGTTTCCCAGCCTGTAGCAGTGCGTGGGGTTTTTTTGTCCCAAGTGCAGGATTTTACACTTATCCTTATTGAAGCTCATAAGATTTCTATTGGCCCACTGTTCCAATTTATCTAGGTCTCCCTGAATCCTGTCCTTGCCCTCCAACATGTCTACCATTCTCCCCAGCTTGGTGTCATCTGCAAACTTACTGAGAATGCAGTCTATTCCATCATCCAGATCATTGATGAAAATGTTGAACAGAACCGGCCCCAGGACCGACCCCTGGGGCACACCACTCGTGACTGGCTGCCAGCTAGACATGGAACCATTGATTCCTACACACTGAAACCATTGATCTAGCCAGTTTTCTATCCGCCTTATAGTCCACCTATCCAACCCATACTTCCTTAATTTGCCAGTGAGAATGCTGTGGGAAACTGTATCAAAAGCCTTGCTAAAATCAAGGTATAGCACATCAAAGGTTCTTCCTGCATCCAGAAAGCCAGTCATCTGATCATAGAAGGAGATGAGATTGGTCAGGCATGATTTACCCTTGGTAAATCCATGCTGAATGTTCCTGATAACTTTATTTTCCTCTAAGTGTTTGAGGATGGATTCTTTGAGAATCTGCTCCATAATTTTTCCAGGGATTGAGGTGAGGCTGACTGGTCTGTAATTCCCTGGATCCTCCTTTTTTCCTTTGTTAAAAATAGGCACTACATTTGCTTCTTTCCAATCCTCTGGCACCTCCCCCATTCTCCATGAGTTTTGAAAGATAATGGCCAATTCCCTTAGCACCCTTGGATGCAGTTCGTCCGGCCCCATGGACTTGTGCACATCCAGCTTCTTTAAGCAGTCCCTAACCTGACCTTCCATCACCAAGGGCCTGTCTCCTTCTCTCCCATCTGCCACACCCATGGTAGTGGGCTGGGAGCTGACCCTGCCTGTGAAAACTGAAGCAAAAAATGCATTGAGCACTTCAATTTTTCCTCATCCTCTGTCACAAGGATGCCTGCCCTATTCAGCAAGGGGCCTACACCATCCCTGATTCTCTTTTTGTTACTAACATACTTGTAGAACCCTTTCTTGTTATCTTTTACATCCCTTGCTAGCTGCAACTCCATTTGTCCTTTGGCCTTTCTGATTTTATCCCTGCAGTCCCTAGCAATATCTTTATATGCCTCTTTGGACATCTGACCAAGCTTCCACTTCCTGTAAGCTTCCTTTTTATGTTTAAGATCAGAGCAGAGTTCCCTGCTAAGCCATTCTGGCTGCCTCACGTGTTTGTTCTTTCTCCGAATTGGAATGGCAACTTCCTGTGCCCTTAGCAAGGTTTTTTTAAAATATAACCAACTCTCTTTGACTCCTTTCCCCTTCAGATTAGCTTCCCAAGGGATCCCGCCCATCAGTTCCCTGAGGGAGCCAAAATCAGCTTTTTTGAAGTCCAGGGTTTGTGTTTTGCTTCTTCCCTTCCTTCCTTTAATCAGCATCCTGAACTCAACCATGTCATGGTCACTACTGCCTAGCTTACCATTTACCTCTACATCCCTGATCAATTCTTCCCTGTTTGTGAGCAGCAGGTCAAGCGGTGCACGGCCCCTAGTTGGTTCATCTAGCATTTGTACTAGAAAGTTGTCCCCAACACTCTCTAAAAACTTCCTGGATTGCCCATGCACTGCTGTATTGGAGAAGGAGGAGGAGGAGGGGCCCCCAGACACGGGGTGAAGTCCTCGCCAACCTGGAGGACTTGGGGGAGGAGGCCGAGGCATCCGCCCAGGCCTGGCGGTGACAGCAGGCTGCCCAGCAGGATGCCGCCCTCCAGCTGCTGCGCCAGGGGGCCACCACAGACACCCACCTGGTGACTGCCTTTTAGCACCAGGCCAGGGCAATGGAGTGCCAGGCCGTGGCCATGGATTGCCGTAGCACAGCTGTGGTGGATGCGGCCACCAGTCTGCGCCACATTGCAGATAACACCGGCCCACCAGCAGCTGGCAGAGCACCACCTCAGCACGCTCCTCCACGGCGACCCCGGACCCGGTGTGGTCCTGGGCAGGGCCGTGCCAGACCCTCTTCCCAGTGACCTCCACCCTAACCCCATCTTCCAGTTGAAGACCCGATCCCCAGTGACCCCCACCCCAACCCCATCTCCCAGTTGAAGACCCAACCGCCAGTGACCCCGCACATTTCCCCATCCCCTAACCCTCTTCAGCCCTTCCTTCCCCCAACTCCCGTGTTCTGTTAAAATAAACATTTACACATGATATTGGTGAGTGTGTCGTGTTTTATTGGGTGTGCTTCACACTGCGGGTGGATGGGTGGGGGCTGGCTGTGGTAGGAGGGTGGTGTGTGGTGGGACAGGCCTGGCCTTCATAGGTCGTCCTCAGTGGTGAAACTGTTTATGAGCGCATCACGTACATTGACAGCCCTTCTGGATGCCTGCTTCCATGGAGGCAAAGGTTCAGGCTGCTCATAATGGCCCCCGATGAGCTGGGCCTCAGCCTCCCATGCAGCTGCAATGGGCTCGCCCCTCAGTTTGCAGAAATTATGCAGGGCCACACACGAGCTGATGACCTCCGATGTTGTCTCCTCTGCAAGGTGGAGGCGGGTAAGGAGGCACCTCCAGCGGGCCTTTAGCCATCCAAAGGCCCACTCAACCACCTGGCAGCAGCAGTTCAGATGCCAATTAAAAAGCTGGTGACGAGGATCGAGGGGCCCTGTGTAGGGGCACATAAGCCATGGCCCGAGGGGATAGGCCGCGTCTGCCACAATGAGGATGGGCACCTCTACTCCCCCAACACTGATGTTATGGGAGGGGGAAGAAAGTGCCCGCCTCCATGCCTCAGTGCAGGGCAGAGTTCTGGAGAACTCGGGCATCATGTGCCCTCTCTGACCAACCCATATAGCAGTCCTGGAAGACCCCACGGTGGTCCACAAGGGCCTGCATGATGATAGAGTGGTACCCCTTCCTATTGTGGTACTCTGCCACTCGGTGGTCCAGGGCCCTCACAGGGATGTGCGTGGCATCCAGGATCCCCATGCAGTTCAGGAATCCCAGGGTGACCATGCCGTCCATGGTGGCCTGCAGCTCCCCCGTATGACAAGGTGCCACAGCAGGATCCTGTTAATGGCCCTGGTGACCTGGATCAGGATGATGCCAATGATGGACCTGCCAACCCCGAAGAGGTGCACCATGGACCTGTAGGATTCTGGGGTGGCCATCTTCCACACAGCTATAGCCACTCTTTTGTTGACAGGGATGGCTGGGCGCATGGCGGTGTCCCTTTGGCTCAGCAGCGGGGTGAGTTCTGCTACCAGGTGGTCGAAGCTGGCCCTGGTCCTGAAATTCTGCCTCCACTGGTCGTCCTCCCAGGTTTGGAGCACTACCCGCTCCCACCAGTCTGTGCTGGTCTCCTGGGCCCAGACCTGGCAAGGCACAGAAAGGGGCAGGGGAACTGTGGTAGCTCTGAGGCCCAGGGTGCTGGCAGCCTGGGGCACAGCCTGAGCACCATCGGGGTCTGCAAGCAGAGTGTCCCCCAACAGGAGAACACTCTGCAGGCACGCAGCGGATCTAGTGGCCACACGGCGAAGGCTAGGCAGCCGCGCAGCATCCATCTCTGTTGCTTGCAGAGTTCTGCTAGCCAGAATGGACAGGGAAGTGAGGTCGGGGCCAGCTTTTATAGGATTGGCTGACGACATGGCCCAGGGAGGTGGCCATGTTGCCACACCTCCCATGGTACCCTTCCCCAAAAGCGAAATAGCAAGTCCACTGTGTGGACATGCTAGTTCGATTCCAGCTTTTCCCTTATTTCACCTAGATTTTTTGTTATTTCGATTCCAGTTATTTTGAAATAACATTTTTATTTCAAAATAATGTATTTCAAAATGAGTTATTTCGAAATAACGGGCTACGTGTAGACATAGCCGAAAATTTTCTTTAACCTGTTCCTTGCATTCTTGACATTTACATTTATAAACATTTATTTTATATTTTCTTATTAAATAAACTAGTTGAGTCTAAACTGTAGGCTCCCCTCCCTAGCTACTAGCTTATGTGGATAATGATATTTAAGTCTATGTTCCAATGTTCTGTTTTTAATGCAGTATCTTGAAGCATATTACTTATATTTTATGATACAATTGTTCTAGAGGTTAAAAGCCCAAGAAAGGTTAGAGACTATAAATTATTTGCATATGCACCATCTTCTGTGGAATTATTTTCCTAACCAGTCTTTAGGAAGACTATTAAATAGCTTCACACGAACTTCTGCTCTGACAGCTCTAATAGGTCTACAGTATGTTATTAATTATTGCATATATCCAGAAAGGCAGAGGAGGAATCATTTCACACAGTTCATTGTCTCAGTAAGGCACATTGTCAAGCCATAACTTTCCAGATCTCTGTGTGTCTTTATAATGGGAGTACAAGGACTCGGCCAGCCCACAGCGGTTTGGTCTACACTGTAGCTGGCTCCTCTACACTCACCAGTGAGCTGCCTCAAAAGAACTTCTATGTTTAGGGTACAATGCAAAGAAAATGGCTTCCCACAGGCAGAATTTTAAAACAAAAGAAGAATTCAACTTCTTTGCTTGAGTAGAATCTTCAGTAGAAAACTGAGGAACCAATTAATAGACTGTCCTTTCAACACACTTCTAAAAAGTAGATAGGTATAAGTAGTAATATTCCAATTTTCAAGATCTGGAAATTGAATTGCGCAAGCTCACTTAGTGAGTCAATAACACTCAGCAGTAGAACTGAGCTCTGCTGACTTCTTTTTCTATGCTGCACCTTCAAAATGTTTTCCATCTATATTTGTGCTCACTTTAAGCTAATGCCAATCTCTGCACAAAGAAAGATGCCCAGTTCTGTTAAAGGAAGATTATTTTTTCAAACTAACAAATCTTTTAAATACGTTGTTATAAAAACCATAAAAAATGTCATATTGGGTCAGATCAACAGTCTGTCTTGCCCTGTATCATGTCTCCTTCAAAAGCTAGTACCAGAGCCTCAGGAGGAATTTACAGAACTGGGCAATTCTGGAGATATCCACCCCATCTTGCCCTGACAGCTTCTGGCATTCAGTGGTTTAGGGTCATACCAAGCCTGGGATAGTGTTTCTGACCATCTTAGCTGAAAACTGTTGATGAAGTTATGTTCTTGTTTTTTGAACTCAGATATATTTTGGACCATCACAACTTCCCATGGTCATGGCCAGATTTTGGTGTTCGTAGGCCCTAGGCACTTTCACTCCAAAATGTACAAAAAGAGGGGTAAATGCCAATTGAATTACGTCGATTGACATGATGCACTTTAAACTATTCTAATGCTAAACTATGTGATTTTCCTTATTTTTCCTGACTTTTTTCTTTTTTTTTAATTTTTCCCTCCTTCACAGGCCCTAAAAATTTCATAGGCCATAGGCACTGTGCCTACAGTGCCTAATGGAGAATCCAACACTGCCCATGGTAAAGAGTTCTACAGGTTAACAGTGCATTGTATGAAAAGGTACTTCCACTTTGTATGAAATCTGCTACCTATTATTTGCATTGAGTGGCCACCGGATTTTGTTATGTGGGAAAGAGTAACTAGTATTTCTTTATTCACTTTTTTCATGTCATTCATGATTTTATAGACCTCTGCCATATCCATACTTGTTCATCTCTTTTCTAAGCAGAACAACCTTTATCTTCTTAATCTCTCATCATATGGAAGATGTTATACTTCTGCTAATCTTTGTTGCCCTTCTCTGAAGCTTCTCCAGTTCCACTAGATCTTTGCTGAGATTGGGCAACCAGAATTGGACACAGTAGTCATGGTGCGGTATGCCAAGGATTTATATAGTGTCACAATATTTTGTCTTATTTTTTAACCTCTTCCTAATAGTTCACTTATATTTTGTCAGACCTTTTGGTGCTGGTGCTGTACATTGTGATGAAGTTTTTGGAGAAGGATCCATAATGACTCTCAGATCTTTTTCTTGAGTGGTAACAGCGAGTTTAGAACTCATTACTGTATGTATGTAGATCGAGATTACTTGTTCCAGTGTACACTACTTTGCACTTTTCTCTGATGAATATTTTCCATTTTGTTGTCCAGTTACAGTTTTGTGAAATTCCCCTGTAATTATTTGCTGCCAGCTTTGTACTTAATTATCTTGAATACTTGTGTGTCATTTGCAGACTTTGAAATTTCACTATTCGCTCCCTGTTCCAGATCATTAATAAATAAATTGAATAGAAAAGGTCTCAGCACAGATCCTGGGGGGACTTGGCTGCTCACCTTTCACCATTCTGAAGACTGACTCTTTGTTCAATATCCTTTGTTTCCTACCTTTTAAATAGTTTCTGATCCATGAGAGGACCTTTCCATTTATCTCATGGCTACTTTTCTTTCTTCATAGAGCCTTTGACTGGATCACCCTTATCCACATACTTGTTGACACTCTCAAAGAATTCTAACTGATTGGCAAGGCATAATTTCCCTTTACAAAAGATGTGTTGCCTCTTCCTTAACAAATAGTGGTTATCTATATGTTTGATAACTTTGGGCTTTACTGTAATTTCAACCAATTTCCTTAGGGTTACTGTACGCTTATCAGCTTTTAATTTCCATAGTCACCTCTGCAGCTATTTTTTAAAAACAGCTTTCCATTAGCTACCTTCCCGCTAATTAATACAAAGAATTTTGTGTCAGTGATAGGTTACATACTATGGTTAATAGTTCTGTAGCTTCATATTTGAGTTCCTTCAGAACTCTAAGGCAGCAGTTCCCAACCAGTGTACTGGGGCACACTGGTGTACACCCAAAGTGTGCCAGGAGCATCCCTGAGAGCTGGAGTTAAAAGTTTCCTCCTTGCTCAGCCCAGCCACGTGGGCTTTGCAGGGCTGGGAAAAGGCAGGGGTTAAAATAAGGGGGAAGGCACTGGAACACAGTACTGGGGCCCCTTATTTTTAGGCAGGCAGCATTCCAGCCCCCCTAAAAATAGAAGAAGGCACAGGAACATGGAGTTCCAGGGGTTCCCCTAAAAATAGCAGGAGCAGCCCGAGCGCAGCGTTCTGGTGGCTCCACCTTAAACCCCGCTCTACCTTACCCAGCCAGTAGAGAGCTGTGGGAGGCTGGGAGTGCGTGAATCTCCCCCTGCAGGGTGGAGCAGCTTGTGTCAGCAGCCTGCAAACAGTCCAAGTAAGGGCTTTGGGAGGGAGGGCTGCTGGGGGTTGTGTGGGGCAAGTGTGTGTATGTAGCAGAGGTGGGTAGGAGTGAATGTGTAGCAGAAGTTATGTAGCTGAGGGGTGGGATGTCTGTGGGGGGGGGGTGTAGCTGGGGGCTGGAGGTCTAGTTCTGGCCCCTGCAGTGATGGGAGGGTCCATCACAGTCACCAGGGGGGTTGAGGGGGAGGATGGGATCCCCTGGGGTGGGAGGAAGCAGCAGTGGGGTGAGGATTTGCCCTGGATGCTAGGGAGCCACTGTGGAGATGGGGGAAGTGGGTGCTGTGCCATGCTCCCCTGCCCTACCTTCCCACTCCCCACATTCCCCCCACAAAGCCACTCTTTTTCTCCCTTCCTCTCTCCTCTCTTGCCACCCTTGTGCTGTTCCCCACATGACTGCCCTTGTCCTCTTTTGCCACCCCTGCCCTGCTCTGCTCCCCACACTCACTCCTGCCACGGCAGCCGACTCCTGACCTCCCCTATTTTGCTGCCCCTGCTACCACACATAGCAGCATCTCCAAAACACTGTGCCATGGTTCATGAATATTCATAAGTAATTTAAGTTAATTTGAATATTCGTGGTTTTTTTAATAGTGGTGTGCCTCAAAAAATCAAAGATATCAAGGTGTGCCATGGCAGAGAAAAGGTTGGGAACCACTGCTCTAAGGTGAATACCACCTGGCCCTGATAACTTAATACTGTGTAATTGATCAGTTTGGTCTAAAACCTCTGCTACTGACATATTTTGGGACAGTACTTGAGATATGTCACAAAAAGAGGAAAGTGGGTGTCTTTACCACATCATTTGTAGTGATGACCAGTGCAGGAGTTAATTTAGCATCTCTGCAATGGCTTCATCTTCCTTGCAATTTTGCTGAGTGTTCCTTTAACATCTTCATTGACTAGTTGCCCCACTGTCTATTCTAAACTGTTTCAAATAATCTAAACCTCCCAAGTTTTACTTGTGCTCGTAGTTCTTCTGATTTCTGTGGGAATATCGGTATAGGGCTATCTTCCACATAGAACTCCAGCATGTTAATGCTTAATTATGCTGTTATTTTTCCCTCATTTTTGCCTTTCTGCTGTGTTTGAAAATCTAATGAAGTGTAAAAACAAACAAATGTATTTAAACAGTTACAACAGAAAAAAACAGCTAATTTTTCTTTCTATTTACCTTTAAACTCAGAAATATTCCATGGAAATCATTTCCATTTTAGCACTTCAGGAAGTGGTTTTATTATGGTACACACTTTTTGAAAAGATGATTTCTGAGCTACTGTTTTCGTATCAAGCCAAATAGAGGGAAATGTTTTACAGCAAACTACCCAGAAGGGAAGGCCTTTTCCTCAGTCTCAGCAAGAGAAACAAAAATGAAAGTAAAATAAGTAAGGTGTAAAACTGCCATAATCACTTCCCAATTTTCTTCTCCAATCTGCAACTCTTTCAGGCTATCAAATAGCAATTCTATTTATTTTCCACTCCTTGCTTGTGTTTTAATAATGTTAAACTCTTAAAATCAAGGTTGCCTGTCTTTCAGATATAATTTCTTTTTATTCAAATACACATTAGAGGAATTGATTTAATTTGCATCCCTCTGTAATGCCAAAGTTCTTGTGATTAAAAAAATACAAACAAGTTTTGAAGTAATATTCAATGGTCTTTCATTTTATGAGGCATAATTGTGAACTGGTATGGTAACTCATAAAATATTATATACACTTTTTATTATACGAATGTTGCTTTAAATGCCAAATGTATATACCTGACCAAATCATGACTCCTGTGTGGTGGAGCTAAGATGGATAACAATGTCACCAATTCAGGTATTTCTTTTGGTGGGGGCAGATTCCCATCTCCATTTCCCTTCCTGGCAGAGACCTCGTTCCAGTCTCATCTCTATTTGCTCTCTTCTCATATGCCACAGGGACATCCCTTCCTGTTTGGGACTCTCCCCTATCTTTCTTAGCTGGGGGGTCTCTCATGTTTTTACCTACACAGTACATGAGCAATGCTTTCAGAAGACAAGTTCTCAGCAAATTCCCCAATGAATGGAATTACTGTTGCTCCAGCCACTGCACTGATCTTATAAATTTGGGCTAACCACCCCTCCATCTGTAGTGATAGTTGGCCAGTTCAAACTTCATTGGTGTGGTGACCACACTGTCAAAGCAATGCTACAGACTTCTTGGACAGCACGCGCGCTAAGTTAGTACAGTACCCCTGCTTAAAGGTTACTGGGCCATGACTCCTCGGCTCTTCAGCCTATGGAATATGAAGCAAGTACAAAAGCCCTGGGAAAGCCTTCGTTTCTTCCCTAGCCTCCCCCGCCCCCCCAACTGCTTCCTCTGATGGGCAAAAGAGGAGATGTACACTCTGAGCATTGGTGACTTGAGGAATTAATCAACCTCTGGGAATTAAGCCTACAAAAGCTGGACTCAGGTCCTTAGAGGTATTTAGGCCCCTAATTAATGCTCATTGATTTCAATTTAAGTTAGGAACTTACATACTTTTGAGTATCTCATCTACTGTCTGCTAAATATTTGGAAAGCACCAAAAGCTTGGCATACACTTTAAAAAGTGCACGCTCCAAAAGCAGCCATCATGGAAATCAAAGCACTAGCTTTCTTTATTCCCTTTGTTTGACATGTGATCTGACACTGATACAATCCATGTGCCTTGGGCAATGCTGGACTGGGAGTTAAATGGTGATTGCTTCCTACAGATGGGTACTGGGCTTTCAACAGGATTTCCTTCTCTGATTCCTTTGGATATTACAACTGTGCTGGAGTGGGCATCATTTAGCTCTCAATCACTATGTACATTTTTATTGTAAACAAACCACATGATGATAATGTCCAATGTGGAATACTTTACTTTACTGATACCACTTAAATTACCAGCAAAGAGCAGGGACAGAAGGTGTAAAGTATCAGATTTAGTCTTCATTCTGTGTCCCACTCTGTCAATGACTTGGCGTATGATCTTGGGCAAATCTCTTCCCCATTCTGTGCCTGAATTTTCTTATATACGTAATAATACCTACCTGCTCTGAGCTGTTGAAGAGCTTATTTCACTGTGCTTTGTAATCCAGGCATTAAAGGCTGACTATGTGACTGCAAAGATTATTTTTCCCTGATCAAGTTGAGTTGGGCTTTCAATACTACACATCTCAGAAAATTTACTATGCCTCAAGTTCTTCCACTCTGAAAAATATCCTCTGTTTTTGAACATACCTATTCTAAGCTCTGTTAAGGAAGTATTATACTAATACTATGTGACTAAGGTCTTTATGTCATTCTTTTTCTTCCAAAATAAATATACAGTGCTGAAGTATTTTCAATGAGATTTAGCACTCTTATTACTTGTTCAGTCCCTTCAGTCCCATAAAACATCCCTTGCTACTGTTTCGCCCTCAGTGAAGGAAACCTAAAATTGTTATGCCTTTTAACTGCTGCTATTCCACCAATTTTTATTATAGATTTTCTATTTTTTTAGCATGTTAATAAAATATGAGATTAAAGTGACCCAGGGGACATAATCTAGTTGAATTTCCATTAAGTTTTAGGTTAGATCCCTGAAGAGACTATTAAGGAGAATAAATAAGCCAAGGATAAGGTACAAATTCATTATTATTGTTTCCTGATTTACACTGGTCCTCATTCTCCTCTCCAGCCTGGATGGACCAATGGGACTCTATTAAATTCAATGGAGTTAGGCATGATTTACACCAGTGTAAGTGAAAAGCAAAGGAAGTCCACTGAGAAAGAAAATTTCACACACTATGAATTCAGTTTTCGTCCACATTATGCTTAATGTGCCACAGTAATTACTACAATACTCAAAGGGCATTTCTACAGTATGACTGGATTAAGGGCTTCATTCACAAAAGGACTTAACTGCTACTTTAGGTGTCTAAATCCCATAATGAGGCTCCACTAGGATTCACAAAACCCCTACGTGCTTACCACAGAAAACTGTAAGTGCCTAAACTAGTTGTTTTCAAATCATGAGTCGGGACTCAGTACTGGGTCACAAACACTCAGTTACTGGGTCATTGTGTCCCCCTTCTTCTGCCACCAAAAGACTGAAATGCACTGCTCCAACATACAGTTGTTGGGTTGTGGGCATATATGATTTTTTTCAACTGGGTACCTAGAAAAAAATGTTTGAAAAACCACTGGCCTAAACTCATTCAGCACTTAAATGTTTTCAGTAAAAACTCTAACTCTGTAGTTTCAATCTCACTGCTCATTCCCTGAACAATATGTCAGCTGCTGTCCTTAAACAGGTTAATTACAAATCAAAGCTTCAAACAGAAACAACAGAGTTAAAATTCATATCCAAATGTGGTACCATTACCTTGGTCTTGAAAAAAGACATGAGTTGGCTTTCTTATTATAAAAGGTGATTTTGCCCTCTCTCTATCTCCCGTCCTCCTAGCATGGTGTTCCATACTGTTTGAATCTAAACAACTGCTTTGATTTGCTGAAATAGTCTGACCTGATCCTATGACTTACACTTCCATGCTTTCATTTTTCCTCCCATTCTGTAAGTTTTCCATCTTCAAGCATCTGATGAATTGGGTTTTCTCCCAGAAAAGATCATATGATAAAAAAATGTGTTTCCCTTTGTTTGCCTTGTGTGTTTTGCTGAACCCAACTAACACAGCTACCCCTTTTGAACTAGTATTGAGGCAGAAAGTCCTGTGACAATCTCTATAAAATAGCAGGATGGACTGACAGCAAGCCTAGAAGGTGCTGAGAATTGAACACAGAGACAGGATTAAAGACACTAACTAAGCAGAGGGATAGGCCTGATTGGACCTTTATTACCCTGGAGGGGATTCATTCATCCATTTTTGATTGTGTGACTTAGCTAGAAGGTTGAGCCACTGAAGACCCATCTGATGAAGTTATCAATCAATATGGGGTACAGAAGAAAAAGAAAATTGTGTAACCACACCTAGCCAACAGGAAGCACTCATGAAAGATGTCTAAAGCACATATAGGCTATGTCTACACGGCACTTTTATTTCGAAATAACACTCGTTATTTCGAAATAAAAGGATTTAGGTCTACACGACGTATCGCTATTTCGAAATGACGGGACTCGTCGTTTCGAAATAGCGATCATTATTTCGAAAAAGTGAAACCTGCTCCCTACTCGAAATGGCCGTTCTTTCGAAACGGCTGTTTCGAACCGTTGTTTCGAAAGAACGTTGTTTCAAAACAACGGGTTGTGTGGACTTGTTGTTTCGAACCGTTGTTTCAAAAGAACGTTGTTTCGAAACAACGGGGTGTGTGGACTTGTTGTTTCGAAAGCGGTTTGGAGGGTGACCTTCCTCCCAGGTTGCCCTGGGCCAGGAAGTCCCTCTCCAGCACATGGTTTCTGCTGCTGCCAGCCCGTGAAGGTGTGCCATGGCAGCAGAGGCATGTGCAGCCCCTTCACAGGGCCGGCGGAGGGGATCCGTGTGGTCTCCCACGGAGACCTCTGCCCTCCTCCGGATCTGGGCACAGGAGGACATTCTGGACCGGTTCAGGGCTAGCCACCGGAATGTGGATGTGTATAGAGACATCACCCAGGCTTTGACGAAGGAAGGCTTTGAGCGCACCACGGAGCAGGTGCGCTCAAAGGTGAAGGGCCTCCGCCAAGATTACTACCGGGCACGGGACGCTCGGGAGCTCCATGGGGCAGCAGCTGCCACCAGCTGCCCATACTTCCAGGAGCTGGACCGCTTCCTGGGGGCTGAGCCCGGTGGCCCACCCCCCCGTAGGCAGCTGCAGGACACCGGGGAGGCCCAGAGCAGCACCAGAGAGGTGGAGGGGGCCCCACTGAAGAGGGCGAAGAGCCTTTGGATGTGGGAGAGGGCAGCCTCCCAGTCAGCGAGGCACCAGCCACCAGCCCGGAGCTGATACCTGAGGCGGAGCCCCAGCCTGGCAGGTCAGCTGAGCCTGGAAAGGAGCAGGAGGGAGCGGAGGCCGAAGGGACATCGCACGCCGCAGTTGGTAAGTGCCCCCCACCCAAGGCAGGGAGGCCCCAGAGTGCAAGGCATGGGTCGGGGGGGTGGCACCTCCCCGGGATGGTGAGGCTTAGGCCCTGGGGAGGGAGCACTCACTCTCCTGTCCAGGCGTGATGCAGGGAGGCATGGGGGGATGGAGTCCCATGCCCAAGCGGGGGGGGGGGTCTGTCAACACCGGGTGGCAGCAGGCAGACCTGGCAGCATGCAGAGCAGGAGGCCTGCAGCCACCGTGCCTGTCACATGGGCCCAGGAGACGGCTCACTGCCTACCATGGGCCTCAAGGCCCCGTGCCCCCTGGTTGCAGTGTACAGTGCCCACCCAGCCTCGAAATCCTGCTAGGTGTCAGGACAGGGGTTTTTGCAGCTCACAGGCTGCACGCACCAGCACTAGTAGGCTGACACCTAACCGTTCTCTCTTTTGCCCCTGCAGCTCATCGGTCCACCCGGCGCCCGGGAGCCCACCCCCACCAGTGGCTGCACGACGGAGGCGGAGAGCCCAGCCCACCACCCGCACCGAGCTCCTCACCGCATCCCTGGAGCTTGGCCAGGAGGCAGAGGAGTCCGCCAGGGCCTGGCGCACGGAGCAGGCGCAGCGGCAGGTCGCCCTGGTCCAGCATGTCCAGCGCGCCACTGGGGCTGATGACCACCTCGCAGCGGCTCTGGAGCGCCAGGCTGCTGCTATGGAGCGCCAGGCGGCTGCTCTGGAGCGCCAGGCGGTGGCCCAGGAGCACCAGGCAGTGGCCCAGGAGCGCCAGGCGACGGCCTTGGAGGGCATCCAGGGCACGCTGCGGCAGCCTGGGGGAAACCTCGCCCCCCCCACCCGGGACTCCACCCGCTGCAGCACTCCGGGGCCCTGCTGCCCCTCGCCGCCAGCGCCCCCGGACCTGGGGTGGCCTCGGCGAAGGCCGGGGTGCTGTGGGCCCTGCCCCAGGGGCAGCTCCCCCCCTAACATGCTCCCCAAGTTGTCCCCAAACCCCCACCCCACATCCCTGTGCCCCCCCAGTTTGAAACCCCCACCCCACATCCCTGTGCCCCCCAGTTTGAAACCCCCACCCCACATCCCTGTGCCCCCCAGTTCCGCCTTCCCATATCCCGTTATTAAAAAAAAACACTTCACACATATCCAGCATTGTCGCGTGTTTTAATGGGTTCGTTTCAGGGTGTGGTTGGGTTGGGTGGTGGCTGGCTGGGGAGAAAGGGGGAGCAGGCGGTGTGATGGGGCTCCCATGGTGCTATGGGTGGCATCAATGATCCCCCCACACGCTGGAAAGCCCGGAGTGGTGAGGCCGGCGATGCTGTCCTTCAGCACGCCGAGCTGACGGGGCATGGCCGCAGGACTGGCTGATGGCGTAGGCGAGCTGCAGCAGCAGTTCCCTGACGGTGGACCTCCTGATGCTGATGAGATGGGCACCGGACGTGTGGGACCCAGGGGTGGCTGTCTTCCTGGGAGCGATGGCCACGCTCTTGTCCTCAGGGATGCCTGCCCTCATCACTGGATGCCTTCAGTGTCGGACTGGGGTGGGCTCGGTAATGAGGATGATGATCCCCCTGCTAATCTGGGGGGTTCTTCCTTCAGTGCCTGCTGCTCCAGGTCGCCTGGACAGTCCGTTTCCACCGGTCTGTGTTGGTGTCTGGTGCTGAGATGGGGGACGAGGCGCTATTGGTACGGTGGGGGGGCTCATCGGTGGGGGGGGCACAACCTAATGCAGCGTGGCACTTTATTTCTACACAGCTGCAGGCCCGAAGGCAAGTACCCAACGGCCCCGAGAAGAGTGTACGTATTTCCCTACTGGCATAAAAAGTACACATATCGCAATCATGAGCTCTTGCTATAGGGAATTATGTCCTGGGCCTGGCCTCTGCACGAGAGGTCCCCCAATTGCAGCACCTTCCTTGGACCCACCCCGCCCTTAGTCATCTGCGCCAGGGGCCTTTGGCTTAGTTGGTCTGGCCTGAACAGCTTGCCCTTTGACCTTAGCACCCTGCCAGCAACATCTAATCCTTTGTGTCCCCAAATTCCAATGTGTGGTCTGGCTGTGCACCATGGAGGCAAGCACAGCAGGGGTCCTCTGGCATACCTTATCTGTTAGGGGCTGCTACTGGCCCTCTTCCAGGCCTTCAGGTAGGGCAGAGCAGGCGCACACACTTATTCCCCCCCCCCCATAGGTGTAGTGAGCTATCTGTGTCTCAACACTGTCAGGCCTCAGCCATGGGTTTCTTCTCCAGTGCAGCGAGGGCCATTGAGATAATGGTCCGCGGCTCGGGCTCATCAGGCTCATGGAAAATGTGTCCCACAGCAGGGTGGCACCCTGCAGGCTCCCAGGGGGGTCTACCCAGTGCATGAGGATGGTACAGGAGCCAGAGGGCAGCTGTAGCCATCTGTCTAGCAAGTGCTTGGGGGTCATGATGGACAGGGAGGGGCTGTCCGGTCCACCTGTACATGATTGGCTGGCTACCTGGCTGGCAACATGGCCGGCAACATGGCCCGGTGAGCCGGCCATGTTGCCACACCTCCCATGCTGCCCCTCGCCTGGAATCAAAATGGCAGGTCTACACACAGGGCATGCTATTTCGATTTGCAGGGATTTCCTTAATTCGGATTAACAAAGTGTTAATCCGAATTAATTTATTTCAGAATAAGGATTTTATTTCGAAATAAGTTATTTCGAAAGGGGTTTTTCAAAATAAAAGTTACTGTGTAGACATAACCATAGTGACAAAACAGGCAAATGAGGTATTAACCTCACAGTGGAAAAAAAAGCAACTTCTACTTCTGGGTATAGTGAGACCAATGGTATTATATTACAAAGATCCCAATTCAGCAAGGTGCTTCAGCAAGCGCATAACCTGAAAAACATGCATAGTCCATATTGACTTGCTTATAACCATTAATGTACTTACAATTTTGGAGCTGGTTAAATATCTTGCTGAATTGGGTCTTCAGTCAAACACAGTTTGGGTACTAGGTTTGTTTTATGTCTATCATTTTATGTTAGCATTTCAGCTAATGATCTAAAACAGTCTTTTTCAAACTTTTTTTCTTGGGCGTTGGGACCAAGTTCTAAAAAATAATTTATGCACATGACTCAACAATTACATCTTTGAGCAATGCCTTTCAGTTTGTCAGCAGTGGCAGCAGGGTGATCCTCATCAATTCAAATTAATTTCTAAGTGTAGACATACTCTAACAGAACCCAATATTCCTCAAAGGTGTCTGAAGAGAAATCTGCTTAGATGTGTCAACTGAAATAGAACCCCTAATCACATAGTGTCCACTCATTGAGCTTTGGGATAAGAAATATTAATGAAGATTTCAAATGATCTTTTTCTGGATGGCCAAAACATCAGGAAAGTACTTTACTGTCTGCAATTTTGGCTGAGGTATGTGTAAGGTGAAATCAGCTAACAAGAAATGCAAGTAGAGAAAAGTATAACCAAGGAGCCAATGGCTGGAAGTTGAAGACAGGCAAATTTAGACTGGAAATGAGGTGTAAATTTTGAATGGAGAAGCTCTGGTAAAGATTTTGGAATAGTTCTATGACCTGTGCTATACAGGTTGTCAGAATGCATAATCATAATCATAATGCATAATCTGGCCTCGGAATCTGTGAATGTGCAGTATAAAATGTTTAGGGAACAGACCTTTGTGGATGACACAAATATAAATCTCAGGAGTGTCAAGGAGACCAGATCACTTTGGTGTTAATAAACTACTTACCGTTGGGTGGCCGCCCCCCCCCCCAACCCCTTGCTAACCTTTTGACTCTTCCCCTACTATTGTTCCTTTCCCTCTATGAAAGAGGAACTAAGTGTGAGTGTGCAGCAAAGATCAGCAAAAAGCAGGGTTAGCAAAAAAGCCCACATGCCAAACTGCAACACATGAACACACAGCTATACCCCTGCAATGAACCCTGAAAAAGGAATATAAGCTGCTAGGTCAGCTGTTATTATTAACTCGGCAATGAAAAGGATGTGACCCTTGCTGGCAAAAAATTGACAGAGACTCTTCCGAGCACCAACCTCCCGAGACCCTCCTGCCTCCTAAGGTTGGTCACGGAGAGTCCTCTCTTGTGTCCAGTCGGCTTCCATCACTGCCGTCATGCTTGTGCTAATGCTTGGGTTTGTATGAGTGCACGTGCCCCCTCCCTTCCTTCCTATAAGTCACTCCAATAAATTCTGAACATAACTCCTTGTTGTGCTTTGTCTTCTGTTGCTTGACCATTCCTCCAGTGCAACGCTTACTACTTGCTGATAGAGTTTCTCAAACATGGAAGAAAATCAGCTTGGCAAACACTTTCACTATTTATTTCACACAAATTTCTCAGTTAATTTGGCTCCTGGTTTTTATGGGGTGTTAGTATAATTGATAGAGAAATCATATTTAAAAATGCAATTTGGATGTTCACCTTTCTTAACTAAATCAAACTTTAAAAAAAGTTGTTTATACAGCTAGTCCTCACTTAGTGACCTACTCGTTTAGTGACCCCTCAGAGTTATGACCAGCTCTCTGATGAGTTGGTATTATGGCGATGTACGAGAACTCGCATCAACTCTCTCAGATTACCTATATTTACAGTACACTATGCAAGCTAAGTTCAGTACATTAGAGCTTAAAACATTTAAAATATATATTAAAAATGTTATAAATGATGCAAAGGTGACATTAAAACTATCTACCGATGGTTGAAAAACCCACTACCAGTAAAGTACATTATGCTTGAAATACCGGTAAGGGCTGCTCCTCGTTTAGTGACCAATTCGTTTATCAACCGGGTTTCAGGAACGGAACCCGGTCACTAAGTGAGGACTACCTGTACTTAGAAAAATATCTCATCCCTCAGGTCACCAGGGGCCTCTCTCTTGCCTTCTGACCTATGTGTCTTGAACATTTTTGTTTGGAGACAACGGGAATCTAAGTTTTACTTTCTGTCTTTGTCAACCAAATCATTCCTTTCCTGTAGGAAAACATCAAGTTCTAAACTGGATGGCACAGGAAATCTGATTCATCCTCCCCTGCTGGGCACGAGAGAGAACGGATATAGGATTCTAACAGTATGGAACCCAGTGTCTGTAGGTTGTCATCCTTGGTTCCACATACTTCCCACAAGAGCAAGGCAAAAGATTCAAGCTGGAAATAAATCTTCTCATTAGCATTATCTCCCTTATAAGTTTTCTCTAGGAGCTATGCAGGGTTTCTGGGGGAGCTTGCTACAGAGATCATCTAATTCCTACCCCACCCCCATCTCCGGAAATTGCCTGGAGTCCCAGAAAAGCATTGTATACTTGTATTGACTACCCCAGCTCCAAGAAAAAAGGAATGTGCAGTATACATTCCACACTGCCTAACTCTCTAGTTATCCACAGAAAAGATGCAGTATGGGAAACAGCAGTGAAACTTTCTCATACCACTTAGTCAAAGTGTCTCAACTTTGAGGTAAAAGGATCAGCATTAGGGATTAGTAGTTCAATATCTATTCATTTTCTGGCCTTTTTGAGATTGCTACAAAAGGGCCAAAAGTAGCGGTGGAAATCTCTCATCTAGGAGCTATAGTAAAACTACCAATTATTTAGATTAGTCATCAAAGTTTGGTTACCATCTGTCACTGGTCATCAACTATCTGGATTGGAGCTGAGTTGCTGATCCAAAGTTGAAAGCATAAGAATCCTGTTACCGATCCCCAATAAATTTTCTCCTTCTTGTTGATTTTGCTCTGATCATTGCTATTTCTGTCATCACCACTAAGTCTTGTACTGAGTAACTTACATTTCTTTCTGATTCAACACACATTTCCCATTTTTTGTTTACTTTAGATTTTCAACAGCTGCTTTCTCATTCGCTTTATTTTACAATTTATATGTGTGTTTATTTTAGGAAAGAGAAAGTAGACTAGGATATATTTATGAAAAATCCCTTAATTTCTCAAAGTAAAACCTCACAGAATGAAAACTGGCTGTTCTGCAGCTTTCCAACTGCATACTTTGTATAAGGGGACACATCAGAGACCTATTACATTAAAGGATAATATTCTTAAGAGCATATTGGTTTGACAGCTAATTAAATATAAAGATGATTCATCCTTTAAAAACATAGACACCATGATCCTTTTTTTTTTTTTAACTGCAGGTGGAAAGAACTCCTTTTTCATACTTTCCACATACAGCATCACTTGTGACACACATGGTGTAATATTATCCTGGAACACTGAATACAATTCCACAGGAAATATAACTTTACTAGGCATTTTACCTTAGGCTGAACTCAGACACCTTTTGAATCTTTTCCACTTATATGAATTGTCCTTATTTGAAGTCTTTAATCAGAACATTTGATCCAGATGTCTAAGAATTTTCTCAAGGGATGCTCTGATAGATTATACATTTCAGTATTTTTTTTAATATTTCTATCTGCAGGGCTAATGAATATTTTTTTCCAGTGTTTGGCTGCCAGAAAATATTAAAGCCCTTTTATTTGCCTAATCTTGAACTCTAGATATTTCCCAGCTGTGTTACCCTCACTTTGCATTGAGAGGGTTAGATCCTTTCAAGTGCAAATAAAACTTATTTCACAGGTACTGTATTTAGCAGTTAGTGTAACTTGCACATTTCTCTTAATCAGTTTGCTGAAAGTCATTCCTTAGTTTTCTACTGGGTTCAGGGATGCCCAGTTGTTTTTTTCCCTGTTTCTAAACAGGTGTAGTGCTCATTAAAAGCCTATAAATGCCAGTAGGGGTGACTGAAGTCTTCAGTTAACCTACAAATAAGTTAAAATATGGGTGCTAGAAGTGCAAGCTTCCATTCGACCATCCTGTGAGTGTGTTCCAGCTCTGAGGAAAGGGACCAATCACCATTGCATGTGAAAAGATCGGGCTATTTTCCCTGCCCGTTTTTCACCTGAATCTGAGAGTTCAGCACCCATAAGATCAAGCCCTCTAGTTTTTCTACTGGGATTGCTGTAAGAATGGATACTTACATACATGATTTTCATGAGCCAGAAGCATGTCCAGTAGGAACTAAACTTGACAAATGTGATGACTGGTAATTGATCTGAATTGTGGTTTAGAGATAGATGTAACTGTATTAATGAGCTAGAAGTGAAAGGCTCAGCATCCCTTTACAATTAGCTATTTATATCCTGTCTTCAATATGCATAAACCCTCCATTGTGCTTCACTATTAAAAAGAGCCTTCTAAGGGATGCCATCTGACTATCTGAGGTAACCATTTCACTTACAAAGTTAAGCACTGAATTACCTGATAACCCCAGCATACCAGAAAATGTTCTTTTCAAGGGATGCAAACATAGATTGTATTGTTCGGGTTGTGTGCAAGATAGGTATTGTGTGTACGATCAAGTGTATAAGGGCTAGTGTGTTTGTATACACAGAACCTGACTGATCCAAGTGACACTGTGTAAAATCAAGACTAATTTCCCTGATGCTTCTGAGCTAAAAGGTCCTGATTCTGATTTCAAACCAATTTTATGCTGGTGTAACATCTTTAACATTCTCTGAAACTACTCTTCATGTACCTCAGAATAATTTAGACCAGACTCAGGCTCACTGGAACTGGCTTTCCACCACTTTGTGAATCATTTACACCAGTGCAGAGTGGATGGCAAACACTCACATTCAGGTTGGATAGTGCTTTATATCGCAAAGCAGGATGGGCAAAGCAGGATGGGCAAAGCAGTACAGAATCTTGCTTTTAACTGTCTTTTGAAAACAATACTTCTTTGTACTTGATGTGTCCAGGACCATGAGAAGAAATGTTTGCCAGCAGTTCATGATGTAGAGTCAGATCTTTGGGTCTGTCCTTTTGCCCCACTGCCACCAAGATATATTTATTAGATTAAACTGACACTTTAAAAACAATGATTATCTGGAGTATTTTGCAATCTGAAAGGATTGCTTCATCCTGGCATTCTCAAATTATTTTTATCAATTTTTCTGAGTACCTGTCACATTCTTTGTAATGCAGTCAGTGTCAAAAGCTGAGTCATTGGTATTATAGTTCATGCACTTTAAACGATGGCTCCAAAGACCAAGAATTAACTATTCATGAATGGAAATTCTGTTTTAAAACTTCAGCAGATGTCTATGTGTGCAACACAACTGTTTTAAAAGAAGCTGCCCTCAATTCAGTTTTTAAACCCTAATGTTTTAATTTACTTTGTATAGTAAACATAAAAACCAAACGTGTGTGGACAAGATTTTTAGTGCTTGTGTCAAATCAGATACGAAGTGCAGTCAGCCTTCATTCATTTGTTATAAAGAATTATAGCAGTGCTAGTCCTAAAGCTGTACTTAATTTTGCTTGTCATCATTTCCATTATTAAGGCCTCTTTTGGAAGGTTTATAACTCAGCTGTGAAAGTCTGCATTTAAGCAAAAATATAGAAGCACCATTGAGTTGAGTGGTATTTTGCTTAAAATCGTTCTAACAGACCTGCTATGGAGAGTGGGTCTGATTCTCCATTGCACTGCACCTTGTATAGTTATTTATAACTGCACGTTGTTTTTGTATCAATGAGTCCCTTACCTCATCCACCAGCCTTTTTAAATTTGAACCAAATCACTGCTATGTGCAAATCATGTGGTATTGCAGCATTGGAGACAAGGGAAATTTGGGGCTCGGACAGGACTACTGCCCTCTCCCCCACACTGCCCTCAACCCAGCATTGTGCAGGGGTGACCACTTCTCCTCTCAAGAGGCTCTGAGACTCATTCATCACCCTCCCCTGAGCCACATGGGCTTGAGAAAGAAGAAAATTCTAGGGAGGCACCAACCCCAAGAGCAAAAGAAACAAATGCTGTCAGTAGAATCAGTCAGAATCTTTATTTCCACCTGATGAAGAATTGAACTAAGAACTGGAAAAAAAAATCATTTTTTAGGCAAAAAGTCAAAATCTTGGATGGAAAGAAACTTGTTCCAAATTGGTCATATAGCCGAAACCTCCATTTTCCATTAACGTATAACCCTCTGGCCCAGCCAAGACGACAGCGGCAAAGGGGTAGGTTCTATATCTAAGAGTTCCCAATAAATGTTGCAATGCCAACTGGCTCAAGCCCCACCCAGTCTCCTGGGAAATCACACACTATTTCTTGGGTACCTGGGTGCCCTAGAGAGAAATGCTTCCCCTCTTACAAGCACATGTCTGAGTGTAGTACATAAAACTTTTAATAATATCATAAAGAGAATACATGGGGACAATATCAAAACCAGCATTGATTTGGAGAGAGTGCAGGCAGGGCTGGCCCAATGTTTTCTGGTGCTGTAGGTGCCTGTGATTTTGGTACCCCCTGGAGGGGTGCAGGGCCTGGGGCAACTGGCCTGTGCAGTTCCCCCCCCACCTGCCTCCATGGCAATTCCCATTGCCATGCTGGGGGGGGGGGGTGTGATGGCCTGGAGGCTGGCCTCATACTCCTGCCTATCCCCTGATCCAGGGGCAGAATGGGCTGGTCCAGGGTCTGGGCTCTGTTCTCCCGTCCTGCCTCTGGGCCAGCCCACCCCATCTCCAGGACAGAACAGTCAGCCCAGGGGAGGGGCAGGAGAGCAGAGTCCAGCTTCTGGCCTGGCCCGCTCCTTCCCTGGGCTGGCTGTTCCCCACCCTGGGGGCAAAGCAAGCAGGCTCAGCACAGAGGGGGCTCCATGCCAAAAGCAGCAGGGAGTGGGAGGGGGACAGCATGGCCATGGAGGGGCAGCAGTGCAGACCCCATGCTGCCCTGCTCATGTCAGGACAGTGCAGGGCCCAGGGATCCATGAGGTCAGGGGAAATCGTCCCTCTCACCTCCCCCCAAAGGACAGCTCTGCTTCTGGAGAGGCCCAAGTGTACCCCCTGTTGTTTGGTGCCCTGGGTGATTGCCTAGGTCGCCTTTATGTTAGGAGCAGCCCTGAGTACACGGCAGGATACACATCAAAACCAATAAGCAGAATTCTCTCACCCCACTGTATGTAGAGCATGTCCTCCATTACCCCCATACTGATCATTATAGTTTTAGAATCCATTACTCAAGAGGGAGGACACTTAGCCAGTGCCCTCCAGTTATCTCCTGCCATCTCAGGATCTACTTGTGCTGCCTGCTGTCCACTCACCCCATCCACTGGTCACTCACTCCTCCCACTGGCCACTGGCTCCACCGGCTGGTCACTCAGATCTTCTGCTGACACTGTCTGCTTACACCTCCATCAACTGACTATTGGCACCACTCGCTGGTCACTCACACCTCGCATTGGCAGTGTCCACTGTGCACTCACCCCACCCACTGGTCATTCATGCCTCTCACTGGCACTGTCCACTTGCACCACCACTGACACCATCTGCTAGTGCCCACTGTCTGCTTTCAAGAGGCTCTCCTAGCCTCAGTCAGTTTCACAGGGAGTTCAGCTCTTAGAGAGGATTTCAGCTCTCTAGTGATTTCAGCTCTAGACGTCAGCCTTTAGAACACCGGAGACTGCTTTCTGATCAAAATAATAAGACTCTACGGCTAAGTTCACACACAGGGGGTTATTTCTGATACAAGTTGTTTCGAAACAACTTGTATCGAAATAAGGCGTTATTTTGAAATAAGTTCATTCGAATTAAGGAAAAAAGCTCAAAGCGAAATAGCAAGTTCAGACAACAGTTATTTCTGAATGAGTCACCGTCGTTTCAAAATAACATGTTCTGATGGGATAGTTTTGAAACAATGTTGTTTCACCACCAAATGGGGCTTAAGCTGTTTTGAAACAACGCCATTGTTTTGAAACAATGGAACCTATTGTTTCGAAACAACGGTACGTTGTGTGAACATGGCGTTTCTTATTTCAAAACAACCTCTGTTGTTTTGAAATAAGACTGCTGTGTGAACACACCCTACAAGAAATCATTAGGTCTGTCTTTTAACAAGGGGAGGGGAAGAGAATTAGGCATTGCCTAAGACTCCGCTCTTCAGCAGAATTGGAACCCCCTTCCTCCTTGCTCTTATAATACTGAAAAATAGAGTTGGCCACTCTTCTGAGTTCTGTGCTGCTGATGGTGGCTTTTCCATCAGAGCAGCTAAACAGAGTTGATACACTCAAAGGGCACCATATCATGAAAAGACAATATTTCATTTCTCTCTTTAGTTAAAACACAGGATTTGAATGATTTATAACCAAAATCAGCCACACAACAATTTCCCCCATCATGCTCAGCACCCAGGCAAATTCATTCATATACAAAAAAATTATGCTAAGTCTCTAATTGTACTCATGCAAAGACAAAGCCCATGCAAAACAGGTATCCTCCTTTTAACTGCTAAGCAAGAGAAGTGCCCAGCTCCTAGACCAGTGATTCTCAACCTTTTGTGGGTTGTGATACACTTGGTATCATTTCATGACCCTAGAGGGCACACCAGGCCATTCGCCCCTACCTCCCCCCTTCAGCCAAATCCAACTATCTCCTTGGCTGTCCACGACACTTACTGCTGTATGGTGACACAGTAATGTTTCCCAACACAGTGGCTGAGAACCACTGCTCTAGACCTTGCTTAAAATAAAAGCAAATGAAGACCAACAGACGCTGATGATGCCATCACAATGATTTCTATGACTAAGGCTGATTGGCTGTTTGTTTCAACCCTCACATTCATTCCATCCATCTCTTCATTTCAGACACACTCCACTTAATACTCTCCTCTCTTCATTCTTGCCATGTCCTTCACTTCCCTCTAGTCTGTCTTCTTCCATTGAACATATCCCTCACAACAAACCTTCTTGATAATTTTTCCCTTCCCCATCCAAAGAAAGAATCAAATCATGGGTCTAATATTCTGTCTGTGGACCCTAATGCTGATCAGTCCACTTGTGTGTCATATTCTCTTTTTTCACCTTGTCTGTCTTTGCCTATTTAAATTGTAAACTCTTTGATGAAGGGACTGTTCACTACACTTGTACAGTGCCTAGGAGAATGAGACTGTATTCTTAGTTGGATCCCAGGCATTACCATCATAAGTATAATAAATCCTTAGAAAAATACTTAGCAAAAGCCAATTTGCACTATATTTTCTGGTATTTTGCTGGTCCAAAATTAAAAGGGTAATAAAATTTATCCATCGTTGACTATAGTCTTTAGATTACCATGCAACATTTTTGGTTAAATCCACTCTATTAGGAATTCAGATAAGATTATTCTAAGTGCCAGCAAGTTGCTCTCTGTTTAGTATGTGCAAAGTAAGCTGTGATCATTCCGCTTCATAAATTGTTTCTGAACTACAACAGCCCCGATGATTGTGGAATCAGAATTTAGCTCACCATCTTGTTAATGATTCAAGATGCTTGCATTTCTGCAGCTGTATTGTCTCAGCAGTGCTGACATTCACAGAAAAAAAAAATCTCTTTCTAGCAGATTAAGCAGAAAAAACTTGGAAGAAAGAAAGTTATCTTCTCTTCACCCTGCATAGAGTAACTCCCTCTGCCATCAATGGGAGTGCAGCATGAATCCTAGAAATGAAGGGCTGATATGGATTCCTACACAGGAAAAGAAAAAAAAAAAAAAGAAAAAACTTTGAAGAAGCATAGTTCTGTTTCTTTCACACTATACCAAAACAGCATCCACTGGAGTTCAGTGCAGAATCATAGAAATGTAAGACCTTCAAGAGATTATCTAGTCCAGTCCCTGCAATGAAGCTGGACTAACCATCCCCAAGAGTTCTTTATGTACTGAAAGATCACTAAACCAACATCTATGGTGCGGTGAGGAGAATGCAGCCTGTTACACCCCCTTTAAACTGTGCAGCATAGTACCCCCCAGGGCCATCGCTGCTGCTGGGTCTGAGGGGCTGCAGCCTCCTGCCCCAGTTTCCAGCTCGACCCTGGCAGCAGCGGCAGCAGCAGCAGGGGCCAGATGCAGGCAGGGTCCACCAGACACTGGCCGGCAGCAGCTGGCTGGATCAGGCACTGGCCACCTGCCACTGCCCAGCAGTAGCAGGGGTCAGATCTGGTGCTGTGCTGCTAGCAGGAAGAGCCCAATCTGGCTCCCAGATCAGGCTCCAGGGCCAGATTTGGCCATGGGGCAGGACTGCATGGCAAAGGGCAGGGCCCAGGCCCTGACACTTTTTTCAGAGCAGCTACGTCCCTTCTACCCTCGCCTGCCAGCCACCTTTCTGATAACTCATTTGTGGCTCTCCCTACTCTCCATTCATCCCTACCCCTCTTGGGCAAGGTATTAAGGAATAAAAGGATGGCTATTGTATTTGTCTCTTACATGAGCTGTGAAGAAAAGGACCTGAAAGACTCTGTCTCTCATGGTCTCTTGGGTGAGGGGCAGGAAGACTCTAACCCCAAAGAAGAGAAAGTGTCTTGAAGCATTCTTTGATTTTCTTGAGCTAACCATCTAGTAATCTGAATGGGTTGGCTTAGTTGAAACTAACTGAACTAACTAACTAACTGAAACTGAACTACTTTCTCACAGAAAAATTAAGTTTTGTCAAATATGAAATTTGTCCTAAGAAATGTCACAATTAATGATTTTCCCCCCTCTGGGAAATTGTGAAACCTTCCTACTTTGTTTCAGTTTTTGGAAATCTAAACATACTCAAAATGTTGAAATTCTGAATTTTCAGCTTTTTTCCCTCTTCTTCAACTTTTTTCGCTCTTGTTTAGCCAATGCATAAAACAATAGAATGAATTACTTTTCACTTTTTTGTTTCCTTTTTCTTTTTTTTCACCATGTGTAACTTTCCAAAATTTCTTCAACTTTACAAATGTTGCAGTGTAACAAAAGAAAAAAAAATGAAACTGTTATTCTGTTTAAGAAATTCTGAAAGAACCTGTGCACAAATTTTTAAATACTGATATTTATACAATAGTATTTGGAGAAAAGAAAAAAAACAAGCTAGTGCCTACAAAACATGTTACTATGCTTGATAGTTGGTTTGCTAAGACTGCCACTTATTATACCAAGTGCAATCCTTCAATTTACTTTATCCTTCCCTTCCTCCCAGGTTTTGTCTTTTGGTATAGCTGTTTAGAAAACTTTTCATTACAAGTGTGTGTAGAAATTAATACAATGGAACCTCATGCCATCACTGGCATGGTCACTACCATAATAATAAAGAAAATGACATCTGCGGAGGTGATTGTGTGCAAAATTTTGCTCTGGAAAAAAAATGAAAATAAGCTTCAGGAACACTAAACCTTAGGCATATTATTTTTTAATGATAATGTTATAAAAACTAGAGTCAACCATTAAGGGACTTACTCAGGCAAAACTCCCAGGGTATGTCCACACACAGTATTTAAATCAAAATAATGCAGATTATTTTGATTTAAAAGATTGTAGGACCACACTACATTTTCTTATATTGAGATACGGAACTCCCTTATCTCACAATAAGGAAAGTCATTTTGATATAATGAAACCAAGTATTATGTCAAAAGTGACTGTTAAATTGAAATAGTTATTTCGAAATAATGCTGTGTGTTATTTCGATTTAACTGTTATTTTGATTTAACACTTTTGCCCTTCTCCTTCTGAGGGAGCTGTCCTTTTTCTATATACTGGCTGGGGGCATGGCCCCCTTCTAGGGAGCCATCTTGCCACACCTCTCATGGTGCCCCTCTCCTAAATCGAACTAGTAAGTCATGTCCATGGACATGCTAGTTTGATTTGAGTTTCTAGCGGGGACATGTTAAATCAATTTAACTTAAATTGATTTAATGATTTTATGTTGATTTTATTAAATTTATTTACCTTAAATCAGTTTAATTGCTTAAGTGTGGACATAGCCCCACCGACTTCACCTGGGTCTCTTCCCTCACTCAGGGTTGCAAGATTTGGCCTATATGAATAAAAATAGGGATTTCTTTTTTCCACAGTAACATCGCACATGAGTTTATCTAAATAATTCAAACAAATCTCATAACTTGTTGGAAAATTCACCTGATACATCATTTTCATGTAAAACCAGTAGATTATCACTTTGTTAGAATGGCTGAACCAATTTTTCATAGCTTCTCATATAATCATTTCTATCAAGCATAAGCAGATAAGGGGCTAATTCTGTAATAAGAAGACACTGAGTTCAGTGTGAGCTTCAGAAGCATAGCACCTTGCAGGGCTAAGTCCTAACCTGCTTGCGGACTTATTCAGAGATCATGAAAGCTTTTTGTCTTGAGTAGTTATGATAAGGAATGTATCAACAGAACTAAAACCATGTTATAATGCTCTGATACCTTCCCCAAGAGCCAGACTGTGCATTCTACTCCAGTTAGTAGCATTGTTTACATAAAGTGTTCTTCTCTGTTATACTCTCCATCTGTTATTGATAGTCCATGTATCCATGGACTACTGCTTCTCTTGATTTATTGTATTCATGGTCAGGTTTTAGTGCTGAGCAAGCAAAAAACAAAACCAGGGCCCAACCATGAGGTAATGGAAAATAGTTACATGCACAAACTCTTCTAAGAACATCTATAAATTGTGACTAAGTTCCCCAAAAACCTGTCTGTGCATCTGTATCTAATTTGTCTATTGTTTTAAATCTAGCCCTTTATCCAAAAAAATTTGATTACAGAGTATTGAGTATGCAGTTTTCTCTTTGATAGTGGTATATTAATAGGTACAGCATAACCTGAAGACAAATACATCAGACACTGTTTAAAGACTACTGCAGTTTCCTGATTGTAAGTAACAGGGTTGGCTCTTCCTCCAGTAGTATAGTTTTATTTTCTGATTTTAATAGAGTTCACTAAAAAGGAGCAACTAAGAACCACATGCCAGTGAGTTGCTGTACATTTGTAATACATGGAGGTGCCATACATCTAGCCACTAGCTACAAAGACTAAGATTCATAGTAAATAATATCCAAGTCAGAGCGAAAAATCAGTTTCTTCTTGGCAGATGATAGATTAGTCACTGGGCATTCCTATGCATTTTTGGATACAGTCTGAACATTTTACCTCTGATGAAGTGTTGGTTTATTGTGGTATGAGTTACAAATAGTTTCCCGTTGTTCTGGGATTACATTCAGAGCCTTTTAAAGAAACAAATGACTGAGAAAATGAAAACCATAATAAATATGGACATACTTCACAGGGGAACCCTGCTGACAGGAGAGAGACAATAAAATAGATAACAGATAAAAATGATAAAATATGTATCTACAATAATATCAGCACAACTTAAATGAGAATTAAAGAACTGGCCAAAACGTTAACATATATATCATGTACAGATATGATAATCAGAAGAAAGGGTAAATATGGAACCTATATGTAGACATTATAAAGGATCTGAGCCTGTGACTTCTTGTGTGTAGTCAGACTGTTGTGCCTATGTGGAGCTGCACGGATGTCAATGAGACTCACACAGGCACAGCAGTTTACTCCTGTGCAAGAAGTTGAAGAACTGGGGCCGAAGGCAGCTAACTATAAAATTAGTTTTAAGAAGAGAAGCGAAAATCCTTTCCTCCTCCTTGCCTAGCAAACTCTTCCATTCCTCGCATCATCTTCGACTATCTCACTTCGGCAACCTCTCCCACCAAGTTAAGTGTAAATGCCATGTTGATATATGCTATAAATATCTGTGTAGAAATATATTGTAATAGTGATTGAGGGGTAAGTGGGAGCAAATAGGAACATTAAGACAAAAAATACAAAACGAATCTTAGAACTATTATAAGAATATGCATGGGCATAATGCTTTTAACAATGACAACCCTGGGTCAGATCGATGGTCCATCTAGGCCAGTATCCTTTATTCTGAAATGGCCAATGCCAGGTGGTTCAGAGGGAAAGAACAGAATAGGTAATTGTCAAGTGATCCATTCTGTCAGCCATTCCCAGCCTCTGGCAAGCAGCAATCCCTGCCTATCCTAGCTAATAACCATTGATGGACCCTACCCTTCATGAACTTACCTAGTTCTTTTTGAACACTGTTATAGCCTTGGCCTCCACAATATCCTCTGGCAAGGAATTTGACCAGATGACTGTTTGCTGTGCAAGGAAATACTTCTTTTTGTTTGTTTTAAACTGTCTGCCTTTAATTTCATTTGGTCATCCTTAGATTTGGAGTTATGAGAAGGTGTAAATAATCCTTTTTTTTATTTTTGCCATAGTAGTCATGGTATTATATAGACTTCTATCATGTGTCAAAGCAGTCAACTCGTTTCCAAGCTGGAAAGTTTTCTTAATCTCTCCTCGTATTGATGCTTTTCCATACCCCTAATCCTTTTAGTTGCCATTTTTGTACCTTTTCCAATGCCACTATATCTTCTTTTTGTGATGGGGAAAACAGTTCTGTATGCAGTGTTCAATATAAAGGCAAAAGAGACAATATAATATACTCTTTTATTTATCCCTTTCCAAATGATTCCCAGTGTTCTGTTAGCTTTTTCGACTGTGGATGCACATTGAGTGGATGTTTTCAGAGACTTATCCACAATAATTCAAAATCACTTTCTTGAACAGTAACAGATAATTTAGACCCCACCAATTTATACATATAGTCAGGATTATGTTTTCTAGTGTGCATTACTTCACAATTATACGCATTGGATTTCATCTTCCATTTTATTGCCCAGTTGCCCAGTTTTGTGTAATTCCTTTGTAATTGTTTGCAGTCTGCTTTGGAGTTAACTATCTTGAATATGTCTGTATCATCTGTGAATTTTGCCACCTCACTGTTCACCCTTCTTTCCAGATCATTCATGAGTATGTTGAACATTACTGGTCCCAATACAGACCCCCAAGGGACACCCCTTATTTACATTCTAAAACCTGATAATTAATTCCTGTGCTTTGTTTCCTAACTTTTAACCAGTTACTGATCCAGTGGAGGATCTTCCTTCTTATCCCATGACTATTTACTTTGCTTAAGTGTCTTTGGTGAGGGACCTTGTCAACAACTTTCTGAAAATATAAGTACACTGTATCCACTGGATCATCCTTGTCCACATGATCGTTAATCCCCTCAAAAATTCTAATAGATTGGTGAGGCATGATTTCCCTTTACAGATCCATGTTGATTTTCCCCACAACAAAGCACATTCATCTATGTGTCTGATAAATCTGTTCCTTATTATCGGTTTAATCAATTTGCCTGGTCATTGAAATTTGAGTTACTAGCCTGTAGTTGCTGAGATTGCCTCTAGAGCCTTGTTTAAAAATTGGCAACACTTTAGCTATCCTCCAGTCATCCAGTATAGACATTGATTTAAATGACAGGTTACGCACCACAGTTAATAATTCTGTAATTTCACATTTAAATTTCAGAAGTCTTGGGTGAATTTTGTTCCAAAACCTCCTTTAACAATACCTCAATCTGGAACAGTTCCTAATATTTGTCTTCTAACAAGGGTGACTCAGGTTTAGGAATCTACCTCACATCTTCAGCTATGAAGACCAATGAAAAGAATTCATTTAGTTTCTCCACAGTAGCCTTCTCTTCTTGAGCATTTCTTCAGCATCTCAATTATCCAGTGGCATCTCTTGTTGTTTAGTAGGCTTCTTGCTTCTGATATATTTGAAAGAAAAATCCTGTTACATTTTCAATCTTTGGTTAGCTGTATCTTAAATTCTTTGTGTGTGTGTGTGTGTGTGTGTGTGTGTGTGTGTGTGTGTGTGTGT
>ML681979.1:32435302-32451783 GCA_007922195.1 Podocnemis expansa | reverse complement strand
GTGTGTGTGTGTGTGTGTGTGTGTGTGTGTGTGTGTGTGTGTGTGTGCATCTCACTTGACAAAGATTATACATCTTACAATTTTCCTTAGTTGGATTTAACTTCCTTTCATTTTTTGAAGGCTGGCTTTTTGTCTTTAACTGTTTCTATTACTGTTTAATTTGGTCATGGTGGCAATTTTTTGGTCTTTTTACTATGGCTTTTTGTTTAAAAAAATTGCATTATACATTTAAATCAAGCCTTTAATTTGGTGTCTTTAGAAAGTTTCCATGAAGTTTTTAGGGATTTCACTTTTGGCACTGTACCTTTCAATTTCTCTTTAACTAGCTTCCTCATTTTTGTGTAGTTCCCATTTCTGAAATTAAATACCACTATGCGAAATTTACTTTAAAATGGCCCTTCTTATCTTTTGGGTTGCCAGCTCCTAGTTTAGGTGAGCCTCATGCTTCAAGTATAGGCTCACCATTTCCTAAAAGATATCCCAATTCTAATAAATCTAACACCTTCTTCCTTACACCACTGTCTTATCCATACATTGAAACCATGCATTTTTGCCTATATAACTGGTCCTGTGTGTGAAATTAGAAGCATTTGAGAGAATGCTCCCATGGATATCCTTGACTTCAATCTGCTACCTAGGAGCCTAAATTTGACCTCTAGGACCTCTCTCCTGTTCTTCCCTGTGTTACTGTACACAGGACCAGTTATATAGGCATTCAAAAGTTTTCTCTACATCAGGAAAAGATGATATAGCACTTTCTAGCACTACACATAAATCTGCCTAGATCTTTTGAGAGATCTAGAACTTTTACATGGAGAAAGCAAGACACCATGTAGTTCTCTCAGTCCCTACAAACCCAGCTACCTAGGTTTCTAATGACTGACTCCCCCATTAATATTACCCACTTTTTCCTAATAACTGGAGTTCCCTTTCCTGACAGAAATATCCTCAGTGTGAGGGGATACCATGATATCATCAGGAAAGAGGGTCCCAACTATGAGAGAGTTTCCCCTGCTCCAGTTTGTTATTCTCCTTCCCAGAGACTTTCATCCTTCTCAGCAGTACAGAGACAGTCATGCAGGGGATGGGACCATTCTACTATGTCCTGGAGAGTCTCATCTGTGTAGCTCTCTATTTCCTTTAGCTCCTCCAGTTAGCTACCCTCATCTCCAAAGACCATGTACAGTCTCTGAGGGCCAGGAACTCCTTGCACCAAGTGCACGCATTCCAGCCACCCATTCGGCAAGACATGCTACTGTGCTCAGTGAAATAAAGTGAAGAGCCCCCATTCTGTTGCTGGCCTTCTGCCCACTTTTTCTCTTTAGTCCTGCAGTTCTTTCTTTAATTGTTGTTTGTTTTTTACTGGGGGGAGGTTGTCTTTTGTTTACAGAATGTTAATGAAGTGTATCTATTCCCCTGCTCTCCTCCTTTAAACTTCCTCACAAAACTCTCCTGTTCACTAGCTCTTCTGGTCACTTTGAAATGGGTTTTTTAAAGCCTGGTTCTCCTTAAGTAGCCCCTCCTCCGGTTTAAAGGTTGACAAGTGCTAAAAGACTTGGGGATCAAAGCCTTCTAAAGACACTTTTAGTCTGCCTTTGCCAGCCACTAGAATCAGCACATGGTTCCCCAACAAACAGACCACATTATATACTGCAGTCAAGCAGCAAACAAAGCACATACACAGGCACTACAGATGACAGGTTCACCTCAAGGGTCACACAGTTACAGCTCCTTCATCTAGAGAAATCCCTTGCAAAAATCCAATTAGCTGCCCCAATTTGCTACTTAGTCTTCAAAACAAAACATTATAATTTTGTAACTTTTGTTAGGTGGCAACATCCATTAAGAAACCAATTTGACTCCCTTTAGAAGTCACTAAAGACTATTTTTTCCATAGTCAAGTACATTCACACATGTATTTAATACTCAAATTGCCTAGTTAAGACAAGCACCCATATTGTGATCTTATTTATACCACTGTATATTTGATAACATCCCATTGGCAGGAGTGGCGTTAAGCCCGATATACATCAGCATGGCTAAGTACAGTTTGATCCACCTAGTCTCTCCATGTTCTGTGTTCTGGTGGCAAGGGACTTCAGTATATAAAGAGCTTTCATTAAGTTTTTACAGTGCCTTTAACCAAGGAATTCATATTAAAACCCATGTAAGCTAGTCTTTATCAGAGCAGCCTCTTTCCTATTCTGTGGAATTTGTGTTACAGGTAGTGTCTAGTAAGCTGAATTCAGCATCCCTCTGCTCTTTTCTTTCATAGAAATAGAAGTAAATTCATGATTTTCTTTACACCTCTTTTCTTTGAGAAACCCTCCATCCTACCTCCACCATAAACTGCAGCAGCATCTCTAGTTCAACCTAGCTGGCATCATTTAAGCATTTTCACTGACCTGCTAATTTTGTCTTGCGATACTTTTACCAAATTATCTTTACTCTCTGCACTGTGCATTATCAGAGTCTCTCTGAATATTTTGTATAAATACTTGTCATAACTAAAGATTAGCATCAGTTATAGCATGTATTTCCTCTGAATGGATATTCAGTTTTAATATGTTTGCATAATAAATAAATAGATTTGTCCAGGATTGCTTCATTAACATTTCTATTGAAGCTGTCCTCACAGAAGAGAAACTGGGGTGAAAGTGGCATGTGAGAATATAGATCAGGGTGGCCAAACTTAGGGAACTCAAGAGCCTTACAAGTTGATTATTAAACCTTCATGAGCCGCACTGAGTCCTGTAGCCATATACTTTTACCTACTCCAGAATTACTAAATTTAAAATTCATTAAACACTTTAATTTTTTCATAAAAAGAGGGCAAATATTGATCCTACTAATATCAGATTCTAATAATTACTTAAGGTTACCATGAAAAATAGGCCTACAGTAAAAATGCCATCACTTCCCCACCATCCCTGACCATGCTGCAGTTCTCCCCACCGTCCCTGACCATGCTGTCACTTTCCCACCATCTCCAATCATGCCACACTTCTCCCCACTGTCCCTGACCATGCTGCTGCTTCCACACCATCTCCGACCATGCCGCACTTCTCCCCACCATGCTCTTCTGCAAGCCACACTTTTTCTTTCATGAACTGCTTGCATCTCATGAGCTGCAGTTTGGCCACACTTGACATAGACACTACTAATAACTTTTTGGGTTGTGAGGGAACCATGACAGGGCTTCGTCGCACTAGCAGCAGAAAAAACTGATGACTGAATTATGGTATTTTCCCTCCCATAAAATGTACAAACTGAATCAGAACAATGTTTTCTTTATTTCTAGTTATCACAGCAGTATTCATCTGCCAAAAGAAATGTAAACAAATATGAAGGAAAACTATGCATAAAGATGGGCAGATACTGCAAAAAATTCCTCATGGATATTGATTGAAATTTTTAAGCAACTTTACTTTGACAGTGTTGACCTGTGTGCTCCCTGCTTGGCTTTCCACTAATATTATAGCACATGATTTTACTGATGGGGAAGTTCATTGAGACAGTGACACTTAAAGGAGTATTTTACAGTAGTCATCAAAGTCAATGACAAATTCGTATATATGAGCATCTGTACTGGAAACCTGATTGGAGGAGTTACTCATGCAGTCACAGAACAGCAGTGTGCCATGTCCCTTTGTGACCAATCAGTCCAGATCAGACTTTAGATTATTGTAATCATGCAATGAGTTTCTAATGAGCAGTCAGCCATCTGATGCTGCGAAGTGGGATTCTCTCCCACAAAAGCTCATGAAATAAATAAAATTGTTAGTCTTAAAAAGTGTCACCAGACTCCTTGTTTGTTTTGCTGGACTAGACTAATACGGATATCCCTTTGGAACTTGGTAATGAGCAATCGGTTGACCAAGAATTACTTGTAGAAAGCAAAAGTGGCCTTAAGCAAATGGGGGCCCTTGGCGAGGGCCCTTTAGGTGGCTCTCTATTGGCCCCCAATGCCACCCTCACTGGGGCCCTGGGCCCCCACTACCACCCTAACTACCCCCTCACAATCCCAACTCCCCGTGGCGGGGCCGAGGGCCATAGACCTTCCTGGGGGGAGGAAAGCGGTCAGCACGGCACTGCAGCTTCCCAAGAGTGGGGCCCCCTGCTCTGGAAAGTTCGAGCCGCTTCACTCCAGCCACCCCAGGCCTAAATAGAGGCTGCCTTACCCCAGGCCTGAATAGAGGCTGCCTTACCCCAGGCCCTGGATTGGGCCTGTTCAGGCCAGGGCGGCCAGGGGTGAAGTGGACCGAACTCTTCGGAGCAGACTGCTCCAAGGGCCCCACTCCCAGCAAGCCATAGCTACACGCCAGCCACTCTTTTCCCTCCCCTTGGGTAGGTGCAGGTGGCTGGGTGTATGCGGGGAGTGCTGCTCCAACCCTGCTACAGAGACGATGGCCGCGCAGGTGGGTGGCACAGCTGCTGACCCTGGCAGTCTGTAGTCCCCTGCTCCCCCACCACCCCACTGTGCAAACTCCAGGGTAAGTGAAGCAGGCAATCGTTACGGGGCCCCCTTACTGCTTGGGGCCCTAGGCGACCGCCTCCTTCACTTACCCCAAAAGGTGCCTCTGGCAGAAAGTATTTGACAAGTTATTTTTAAAATAAATAAATATGAGACAATCAGAATCTATTTGAAAGAACAAAAGGAGGGGAAGTTCTTTGCCAAGTTTCATGTCTATATGTAGCTATTTTGAACTATACAAAGAACTTTTTTGCCATAACCAGTGTTACAAGAATCATTTCAAAGTATAAACATCTAAACTTGGGAGGGGAAAAGAGGGATAGGCAGAGAGATAATTGTCATTTTTTTTAGCATAATAGGGGAGCAGTTTGATTAGTTTCTTAAGGGGCATGATTCTGTAATGGACTGATTGCCCTTAATTTCTGTTGACTGCAATAGATTTTCAAACACACACAGAAGATTCTCAGCAGTGCCCTTGAACTATAATCATCCTGATAATCTCTACTGAAGTTTCAATAGAGATTTAACAGTGCTTTTTTTTTGATTTTCAAATATTAAATAAAGCATCCATATTCCTAAGTTTTCTAATTGTAAAGTTTTGAGTTCCTTTCAGAGGATAGGGAAAAGTTCAGATCCACTGTTTTTATCTGAACATATCATCTTGTTTAGCTCTGAATACAGAACAAAACATTAGCCTCAGTAGCATCATGTTCATATAGCTGAAAATATCACCCTGTAGAATTTAGCATCTCATATTTCTCATCTATTAAAAAAGTTACTTCTCAACTGAGCCAACATTCAACCAAATATTGATTCAATATCTTTCTATTTGAACTTGCTGTCCTCAACTTGGCTTTCATCATGTATGCTGGCATTACGTTTCCATGCGCAATAATGGGTTGTAGTCTATTTTCAAAAGTTAGCATTAATTTAAAATAAATATAAAAGCAATAAAACAGCACAGTTCCTGGCTGATCACTCATTAGACAGATAATCACACAGGAGCACAAAGTCATTATTGATACCATCTCTTTCTCTTCCCCTATCACATTTTGATAATGGCTCTGTTAGTCCACTAATAATGCTCTGAATCCATTTTGGAAACTGCACAACAAATGCCAGTTTCCTTGTGTCTTGATGATACAGCTTTCACTGCAGTATTTCATCTTATATGCCTTTTGAAAACATGGTAGGATGTTCCTTGGCTTTCTACCGTTTGGTCAGAATGTGAGAATTTTACTACCAGGCAGAGTATCCCAGAGTCTCTATTTAATTACTACTCAGGTTTACCTCAGATTCCAAAGGGGTAGCTGCGTTAGTCTAGTTATGACCTGATCCCATGACTTACACTTCCCCACATTTATTACTCCCATTCTGTAAGTTCCCCCATCTTCAAAGCATCTGATGAAGTGGGATTTTCTCCCACAAAAGCTCATGTGATAAATCTGTTTGTCTGTAAGTACCACAGGACTCCTTGCTCATTTTGCAGAGTACCCCAGAGCCTCTCTTAAATTACTACTCAGGTTTACACTTCCTAGCCAGGGCTCCAGGCTTCCCTCTTCTTCTGTGAGCAGTGAGGAGCTAAAATCTGTGTCTCTGGACCAGGTAAAGTATGGCCACTTCCACAACCATTCTCCTAGACTCCATGGAAGATCCTCTGTGGGATGCCCATGTGGATCCAGATCTTTAGGTTGGGAGGGAAGGTGAACTTGGGAGATTATCATCTCTTTGTTGTGCATTTGCCAAAACCACAGGGCAAGAGAGATATAACAAATGAGGAATCTGGTGGCACTTTAAAAGACTAGCAAATTTATTTATTGTGTGAACTTTAATTGGAGGAAATCCCACTTCACCAGATGCTTGAAGATGGGTACATTCAGCCTTAGCCTAGAATGCTCCACAGAAGAAATTCACTTTCTGGAGTTGTGTGGCACTTTAAGACTAACAGATTTATTTTTCACATGAGTTTTTGTGGGAGAAAGTCCCACTTCGTCAGATGCTTCGAAGATCAGTGAACTTACAGAATGGAATGAAAATAAATGCAAGGGGGTGTAAAACATAGGATCAGGTGGTACAGTAACAGCAAATCAGAGAATTTGTTAGGTTCAAACCATGGGAAGCCTGAAGTCAAATTACCTTTTGTAATGGGAAAAGAACCCATAGTCTCAATTAAGTCCTGGTTTCACAGAATTTAGCCACATACAACCCTCAAGTCAGACCTCTGCAACAGATCATTAAGGACCTACAGCCTATTCTAAAAGATGATTCCTCTCTCTCTCAAACCTTGGGAGATAGACCTCTCCTTGCCTACAGACAGCCACCCAATCTTAAACAGATACTCACCAGCAACTACAGATCTAACAACAGAAACACTGAAGCAGGCACACGCCCATGCTGCCAAGTCTGCCCACATATCTGCACAACAAATACCATCATGGGTCCTAATCAAGCCTGCTACTCCATCAAAGGCTCATTTACCTGCTCATCTACTAATGTGGTCTATGCCATCTTCTGCAAGAAATGCCCCAACACCTTATACATTGGACAAACAGGACGATCGCAGCGCAAAAGGATAAATGAACACAGAGCTGATATCAGAAATCACAGAAAAAGAAACCAGTTGCTGAGCACTTCCATCTTTCTAATCACTCGATAAATCATTCGTTAACGACTGTCGTCAGAGATGTGGATGGGACATCAAGACTTCAAAGAGAAACAGCTGAACTTGAATTAATATGCAAGCTAAATTCTGTGAAAGCAGGACTTACTCGAGACTATGGGTTCTTTTCCCATTACAAAAGGTAATTTGACTTCAGGCTTCCCATGGTTTGAACCTAACAACTGCTCTGATTTGCTGTTACTGTATGACCTGATCCTATCTTTTACACCCCTTTATATTTATTTTCATTCTATTCTGTAAGTTCACCCATCTTCGAAGCATCTGATGAAGTTGGATTTTCTCACACAAAGCTTATGCAAAAAATAAATCTGTTAGTCTTAAAGTGCCACATGACTCCTTGGGTTTTTTTTTGCTGGACTAGAGTAACACGGCTATCCCTTTGGAAATTCACTTTCTGGACACTACTGGACAACATAGTGATGGGCATATAAAACCCACCGAATTCCATAGACCTACACAGTGCTCATCTCTTGAGCTGCCACCTAGATGTACCACTCGATCCATTGTCTACAGCAAAGCCCTAAGTTATAACCACATTTGTTCTGATCCCTCAGACAGAGACAGACACCTTCAGGATCTCTATCAAGCTTTCTTAAAACTCCAATACCCACCTGAAGTAGTGACAAAACAGACTGAGAAAGTCAGAGGGGTACCCAGATCTCAACTACTACAGGGGAAGACCAAGAAAGAAAACAACAGAATACCACTGGTCATCACCTGTAGCCTCCAAGTCAAAACCCTACAGCATGTCATTAAGGATCTACAGCCCATTCTACAAGACAATCACTCACTCTATCAAGCCTTGAGAGACAGACCTCTCCTCGCTTACAGACAGCCCCCCCAACCTTAAATAGATACTTACCAGCAACTGCAGATCTAACAACGGAAGCATTTAAGCAGGCACATAACCCTGAAACAAACCACATTGCCAGCTTTGTCCACATATCTGCACAAAAGACACCATCATAGGACCTAAGCAAACCCGCTACTCCATCAAGGGCTCATTCACCTGCTCATCCACCAATGTGAGGTATTCCATCATGTGCCAGAAATGTCCCCATCCCCCACATTATATATTAGACAAAAAGGATAGTCTCTAAGCAAAAGAATAAATGGACACAAATCTGACATCAGACATAACAACATTCAAAAACACCTCAGTCTTCCTGATCAATTCATTACTGATGTGTTAATAGTTGGACTCAAATAAATGAATAACAAATCAAAGATCCAAAGAGAAACAGCAGAATTGGAATTCATATGCAGATTTGACACCATGAACTCAGAGCTGAATAGAGACCATTGCTTTTTTTCTCCATTATAGTAAGTAGTTTTACTTTCCTCCAACACCCCCCATTGCTGTACCCCACTCTTTGAATCCAAAGAATTGCACAGGTTTGCTGTAACAGTCTGATCTGATTGTGTGACTTACATGCCTCTATGTTTATTTTGTTCCTATTCTGTACGTTCCCCATTTCCCCATCTTCAAGCATCTGACAAAGTGGGATTTTGTCCAATGAAAGTTCACACAATAAATATATTTGTCCATCTTTAAAAGTGCTACCAGACTCCTTGTTTCTTTTGCTGAACTAGACTAACATACTTACCCCTTTTTTAAAAAGGTATAAGTAGACATGTGGTAGTTTGTAAAGGCTTTATGGCAAAGGAAGAAATAGTACTAGTTACATCAATCCTACAACTACTGTATTACCTGAGCAGTTGATTATTGGTATAATATCATGTTGCTGGTCAATCACCTCTCCTAAATGCTTAAGATCATTTTCAGAAATTTTTGGGAGGATCTGCACAGTGTATTTGAAATGAGATTCTTAAAAATTTTGTATTAGTGTTTTGTTTAGAAGGAACCTGTTGTGTCAAAATGCCCAACCTACTTCTTTAGGGATACTGCACCTGAAATTCTTCAGACTAGCTCAAATCATCTTTCTTTTTTTTTAGAATTTTGAAATGTCTGATCACTATCAGAAGTTACTTTTCATAAGTAGTATTAATACAATGGCAAAACTCGGTCCATACAGTCAGCAGGGAAGATGAAAACAGTATCACCAGGTGTCCTCAGAGATCATTCTACATTAGGAAAATGCTGACAAAAACATTTCGGTGTAAGGCAATGCATCTCTACCATATTAAAATTGCAAGACAGTAGGAGAGTAATAGCAGTGTAAGGCCATGGAAATAATATTACATTGATCTGCAAAACAATACTAATTCAAGTTTTGAAGATTACACGATATATATAGGATAAAGGGACAATGTTTTTGTTATAATGACAAACAGTTTAAATGCAACCATGTAGTGGCTAGGTTGTTATGTGTTGAAAAAAACAAAACTAAGAGTCTCTATATAAACATAATACAGTTTTATGCAGTATGTTCTTAAAAAAGCTTACCACCAATCATTGTAGAAGTAATTTTAGAAATATGTAAAATTGTCTTAGTTAATCATTTCCTTAACATAAACCCCTGCTTCAGAAGCCATATAAAAAAAAACAACATATGCCAAACCAATTGTTCTTTTTAAAGCCTTTTTAAAGCTTTAGATGTGCTTGCTTCAAACATCTTTTATGTGCTATTGAGTAGAGCCACTGGGCAAGTTTGACTTGTAATCAAAGTTTTATTTTTTACTTGATTTATTAGTAAGTGAAGAAAATATTCATTTGTTCATGGTTTCTGTACTCACAGAGAAGCAAATTTTGCAAGTGAAACTGCTTGGAGCTGAACAAAAATGAAAAATCATGCATCATAGACAAGGGCAATAAGAAAATTACTTCAATTGCTCCACAGCTCATAGCTGGTATCAGATTATTCAGCTGTTTAAAGAAATGGTAAGCAAACATTTTTTACACTGATAAAAAGTGCCTGTTTTTTCACTAATTTAACAACTGAATAGCTTGGAGTAAAGCTTTTGGGGAAAAAAAATTCACACTGAGAACTCCAAGTATGGAAAATTTCAGCCCAAAATGTTAACATTAGAAAAAATGTAAGACAAAGAGCAATTTGTTTTGCTGTGTACGTTGTCTATGCAATATACACACTGTGGATTTTTTTTTTCATTTGTTACTTCCAGGTTTTGTTTCTTAATTTCAGATATCTATCAAGAATAGGATGACCAGACAGCAAGTATGAAATATTGAGATGGGGGTGGCTGGTAATAGGCACCTACATAAGACAGAACCCAGGATATTAGAAGAATCCTGTATATTAGAACTGTACCTATGTTATTGGGACATCTGATCACCCTAAGAACCATTTTGCTTTCTTAAATATTATTTTATTATTGACATGTTAATTTTTCAACTTAGGGGGGATTCTCACTTTATCTATGCTTGAAAGATCTTGACTTCAGTATGCTGCCCTTTCAAAAATGCATAGATGGCTGGAGTGATGAATTCTGCTTATGTAGGGAGGGCAAAATATCAGAATCAAGCTCTCTCATTTGGAACTTAAAATTGAAATTTATTTGTAGAATTCAAGTTCAACAAAATTTCCAGGTGTGCTCGGGGTTGGTATTAAGTATCAAACACTGCTGTTATGAGCAGTTATATTTCTCTGCTTCAGAAATGATAATTCTACATAAACTCTCTCTCTAAGTGCAGCCTATGCAAGTTTTTACATTTTCTTTCTTATTTAAAACAAATGTGCTGTGTTTACTGCAGTAGGCAAACATCAATAACTTTCCTTATTTTAAAATTTAGATTTAATTTATTTTCTGCTGCAAAATAATCTTTGGCTCTAGTAGTAGCGTACAGGGCCAGCAGTAGCAACCGCTATACCCCAGGAGAAAATTTTGGCTTGGAGATGACTGGAGAGTAAGTTTCTGCAGGAAAAAATATCCATTTATTTGAAACACAAGCAGCCATGTTTAGATATACATATTTCTCCTGGGAAAATACTACTCTTACAGTCAAGAATTAACTTAAGTTGATGATAATAAAACTACTCTGTGATTAAGGCTGAGATGATCCTCCATAACTGCTAATAAATGAGAGAACAGTCTCTGGCAAACAAGAAACTTTTGTTGTATGCTTAAATATACTTATTCTGCAATATTTTTTTTTTAAATAGTGCTCTAGACCAGGGATTCTTAACTCTGTGAGTGTTGCATCATGACTGGGGGGCTCCCAACTAAGCAGGACACAGGGATGCTCCCTCTACCACCAAGGTTCCCCAGTCACCAGCACTTTCAATGGCAACTGAAATTAAAGTGGTCCCCACTGCTGAAAGAAAAACTGGCTTCAGAGGCAGTTCTGGCAGCAAGAGGCTTAGAAAGCAGCCCCCACCACCACAAAAAGCAGCTGTTTCTGTCAGGATTGGTTGTGGCACCGTAGGCAATGTATACATTGGCAAATTAGTCCAGACTAAGGAAGCTTAGTCCGGACTAATTTAGCCCTTGGTTACACTAGAGTTTGCCTAGTCCAAACTAAGAAATTTCTTAGTGCAAACTAGGGAATACCTAGTTCAAACTAGTAAGTACTGGGGTTAGTCCAGACTCACACACTTAGGCCATGTCCCCACGAGGCTTTTATTTTGAAACATTAACCATTGTTTCGAAATAAAAGTTGTCATGTCTGAACGACATTTCTTTACTTCGAAATGATGGGACCCCATCATTTCGAAATAACGTCTGTCATTTCAGAACAATAAAACCTTGCCTGAAAGTGAAATAGCTGTTGTTTTGAAATGGTTGTTTTGAAACAACACCGTTCAGACGTGTTATTTCGAAATAATGGTTATTTCAAAATAACAGTTTTGCCCTTCTCCTTCCCAGAGTGCCTTCCTTTTTGTATATGTTGGGTGGGAGCATGGCCCAGCAAGGGGGCCATGTTGCCACACCTCCCATGCTGCCCCTCTCCAGAAGCAAAATAGCAAGTCCTGTGTCTGGACATGCTATTTCACTCTGAGATTTTCCCTTATTTTGATTTAATATTTGCTTATTTTGATTTAAGTTATTTTGAAATAAGGATTTTATTTCAAAATAACTCATTTTGAAATAACTTATTTTGAAATAAGAGTTTACATGTGAAGATAGCCCTTGTTCAAACTAAGCACTTGCAAGACTCAAACTAAGCCTTAGTTCGAATTTAAGAAGTTCAGACTAAGCCATTAGTTCAAACTAACCACATGTTCTAGTTCAAACTAAGCATTAGTTTGAACTTGAACACACGATTAGTTTGAACTAAAAAGTTCCCAGTTAGTTCGAACTAAGAAGTCGGAACTAAGTTTGGCTAATGTAGACATAGCCAAGAAGCTTCCACTTCTGTTGTTTGAACCTTCTTTATGCACCTTGGCTCTAGAATGACCGATTTTGTATTGTTTTATACTATTTCACTGAAGCAAAGCTGCCTAAAGATTTCAGGATCATTCTAGAGTAGCACATCCTCCACTGGAGCAGAGCTGATGTGAGGAGTCTTCCACTGTTCTGTTCCCTGGGGCTGGTGTAGTAGGATGCATGGCATGGCTCGGGAAATTAGCACACATGCCTAGGACTTCCTGGTACCCCAACAACAGTATTAGCTCCATGAGATCCTTGCTATGACAATAATTCTCTTAAGTCAGAAAACCAGTCTGACATATAACTTGTCTGAGGAGTTGTAAAGGTGGCTTAAAACCAGTTTTGTTCCCCCTATCTATATCTTGAGCTGTGCTCACATGGCAGCTGAAAATCATTGAATTAACTGTTAGCTTAGACCTCACATAACAAAAAAAGAGTTCATGCTGTGGTGTTACCTTGAACAGATAGTACAGTACCTGCAAAGAGTTCTGTTCCCCAATGTCTGGCCCAGGTAAAGATTAGCTATTAGCTCATCACAGAACAAGAATTTTAAGTTGGAGAGAGAACTCCATTTCCAACAAATTCATAAAAATGTTTTAGATGTGGAGTTTTAACCATGAGCATTTGTTCACTGAGCAACCTTTACATCTGTCATTACCTTCAGAAAAGTTCTTGAAGGTGTAGTAACCCTTGGGGAGGAAGGGGTTAACACTCTGGTTAGTGAGTCCCAGGACAGCCAATAGGAATGAAGTACAGCTTTTTGAAGGGGAACAGTAGCTTTACCTGTGCCTGCTGGGATGTAGCAGAGCTCCTGGAAGGATCAGGAGGAGGCCAGAGGAGCCTGGGGAAGATTCCAGGAACATCCTTACCAAAGATAAGTTAAGTTTGTTACTGACCAGGCGTGGGTAGAACAGAGAATGTTTATTTAGATGCAGTAAGGGTATTTTCTTTGTTTTGGGTTTGTTTTTGGATTTCTCTGTGCTGAGCACATATACCCCCTCCCACTACCCTGTAACTACCTAAGTTAATTCCCAGAGAAGCAACTCTCTGTGTTTTTTATCTGTTCTTTTTGATTAAAGACTTTACCTTTAAAGTAAGTTCAGGTTCTGTGTCCTGGGAGGGCAAGAGGTTTGTGTGCACGTGCCTCAGACTGCACAGGCAGCTACTAAAGAGGACTTTGTTCCAGTTCCAGTTAATATTGCAGCTGGAGTTCAGTCACTTTCCTGAGGGAGGAATAAAAGTGATTGAGGATACCGCCTAGGAAGGAATTCCCAAGTGCACCTTCCTGGGTTTCAAGAGGTTTTTTTGCATTTGGGTGGTGGCAGCGATACCACTCCAAGGCCAGGAACTGGAGGCCGTGGAGAGTTGTAAGACCAGGCTTTAAGGCCAGTGGCTTTTCTGGCCTGTTGCGGGTCCCCACCTTCTGCACTCAGAGTGCCAGAGTGGGGAAACAGCCTTGACAGAAGGGATAACTTTTGATAATGTGTATACTATTAAAATAGACTTAACAGTATGGCAGTTTCTGCATTTATGAAAAATCTGCCTAGAAATCTTCCTTCTTTACTATACTCGTAATTATAGTTGTACCCAGTGAAAAAAATACAGCATGTATCTGAACACAATCTTTCATGCTCAAAACACTTGATTCAGTTGAAAGGGGGAAAATGTTCCTTCTATGACTGTGGAATCACTTTTTTGAAAGATTATGCTGGTCACTAGTTTTCCTCTCTAGGGCTCAGTCGTGATACTGATGCCAATGAGGTTTGTGTGCATATGGGAATGCTGGATCTAGTGCTTTTTAACAGCTTAAGAAAGAAATTATTCTAGGGCTTAATCAGTCCTTCATCCTTGGGAGATAAAAGAGCCCTTAAAAGTGCAGGTTGCTTTCTCTTTAGTACAGCATTCATGGTACCTGAGAGCAGCCATAATCATGAGGTGAATGATTTTAGAGAGGTGGAACAGTTAATTAGAGCACAGAACAGAATGATGGTGTTCTGAGTTCTCTGACTTAGCAGCCAAAGAAGGGGTCAGTTTCTCCCACAAGGACCCATTACTCAGCTTTGAAGAGAACTTGGCTTCATTCTCAGGAACATCTGGCTAGGGAGCACCTAACATCTCAAAGGCCTGACCAGACTTCCTTTCCCTGCATTTCTCTCCCCCTCCCCCTTTGATTCTTCTTCTTGACCCTTTTCCCCCAATTCCATACTTCTTGGCTATGGCTACATTAGCCAAACTTAGTTTGGGCTTCTTAGTCCAAACTAAGAAGTTCAAGCTTAGTTCGAACTAACCACTAACTGGGAACTTTTCAGTTCAAACTAACTGCATGTTCTAGTTTGAACTAACACTTAGTTCTAACTAGAACACGTTTTTAGTTTGAACTAATTGCCTCATTTGAATTAAGTTCAAACTAAGCATTAGTTTGAGTTCTGTCCGCACATGGAAGTCTGGACCAACCCCACTATTAACTAGTTCGAACAAAGCCTAGTGTAGCCATGGGCTAAATTAGTCTGGACTAAGCCTCCCTAGTCCACACTAATTTGCCAGTGTAGACATAGCCCTTCTCTCTGCTTTGGCTGTGATATCTTCCTATTAGCTGTAAAGTGTTTATTTTATTTCATTTTATTTTATTTTATTTTATTTATGGTTAAATAGTAAAGTTACTAAACGATTTTATGTATTTAAGTGATCACTATGCTATAGATTACAGTGTTGGGCTGAAAGTTAAGCTATCATCTAGTTCTGAATGACCCTGGATATCTTAATGACACAGCTTTCCTTACAAATAAATTAGGGCATCCTCACTGCTGGAATTGCACAACTGTGATTTAGGTGTCTTCTTCAGTAGGGACCAAATAAACACATTCAGATTTGTGATAAAACATCGAGCATACTACACAAGCTAGTGACATTTAGCTTGCTACCTAGGATGTGAGCATTGTTTTCATGTAGCTCAATTAATACCCATTTTAAACTATTTAGAGACAAGCTTGGATATAGCCATAAAATACTCCACTCTGAACTCTGTAATGTCTCATTTCAAATGAACTCACAACGGTTAACACACAATTTTATAATTTGCCTGAAAGCCTCAATGTGTGTATGAGAGATAAAGATATTAATGGTAAAATATGGTATATAAATTCCCTCAACAAATAAGTTTTTAAGCTGGTATAAAAGTTGTGAGCACATTATAACAACCTAAGGGGAATCTCATAAAATAATGGTTTATGGTGAATTTTTTGAAAGCTAAGAAATTCAGGTTTAAACTTTAAAACTCCCTCAGGCATATGAAAGGCAGCCTAAACAACTTTATATTTGCCTTTGTAACGACACATGATATTTCACACGATACAGTACCTATCACTTCACCATATCCTTGCACCCAGCATTGGAGCAACAGTACCACCACCCAGGCACCCAAACAGTTACTAGTTGTCCAAAACCCCAAACTGTACTAGTTTTTTTCTTCCCCCTTTTCCACAGAGGAAATGGAGGCATGATGTGAGTCTCCTGCTGTAATTATCCATTTACTCCAACTCCTCCTTCAGATGCCTAGTTGCTATTTTCTTCCCCAGACCCAGAAAAGACATCTCAGCGGGAGACGCAAGTATGGGGTGACGTTTGTAAAATGACGCCATGGAGGCAGCTAAATTTCATTCCCCTAAGGGAGCTGGAAGCTTTGCACAAGGAGACTCCATGTTTAGTCTTAGGAGTGAAATCTTGGCCCTGTTATATGTTGAATTCTGACAGCGTTCCCAGCACTGAGTAAAACACAGAGGCTGTATTCACACACACGGTTATTTCGAAACAAGTTGTGTCGAACAACTTGTTTTGAAATAATGCCTTATTTTGAAATAACATATTTTGAATTAACAAAATGTTACTTCAAAATAAGAAAAAAGCGGGAAACGAAATAGCAGGTTCACACTGTGAACCTGCTATTTCGCTTCCTCAGGGGGCTGCAGGCACCAGTGGGGATCAGCGCTGCCCGGCGCTGAACCCTGCCGGTGCCTGCAGCCCCCCTTTGCAGGCACCGGT
>ML681979.1:32355122-32434902 GCA_007922195.1 Podocnemis expansa | reverse complement strand
GAAACAAAAGTGCTGTGTGAACACAGCCAGAATGTCTCTGCCTCAAGGAACTTCCAATTAAACAAAATGAAGGAGAGAGAGTAAATCAAGTAGAACACATTATGTCTGCACTTTATTAGTAGTAGTATTATTAGTATTATTATTATTTAGATGTATTGTGGGCAAATATGATTTGTGTACAAATAAAAACAGAAAGATGGTTCCTCTCTTGTAGAATGTATATCTACAATGTAAGTACAAGGCAAAAGTCACCAGAAGGAGACACTAGAGTGGTAGGGGAGCAGGTAATGAAACAATGGTGGACTATATGATAAGCAGCTGTAACTGAACACAAGTTCAGAGTGATGTTAAAGGATTCTGGGCATCTGTACGGAGGAGGCATGGCTACCTCCAGAGATGGACAGGGAGCACCAGACGCCCCCCCCAGGTGGGCAGAGGCTGAAGGCACCTGTCCATCAGCCCAGAACCTAGGGGGTGGGATAGGAGGTATAAGAGCAGGGCCAGGGACCTCAGTTCAGCCCAGGCCACTGAGGAGGAAGGATGGCTGCCTACCTGCTGCATAGCCCCAGCCCTGCACCCCAGTGCTGGGAGGACTGACTAGGGCCCCCACAACCACTGCCCTGGAGGGAGGGCCAAACCCCAATGCACTAGGCAACCCATGGGGCTGCCAGTTCCAGGGGACCCTGAACCTTTCCCTGAGTCACTGGGCTGCTGTGACCCACACCCACCACCTCTGGCCTGCAACCTAGAGGAAATTCTACTCACCGAGAATGAAGACAACACTCCTGCATTCTGCAACCTGGAGGAGTTGCCCCTCGTGGAGGACCCAGCAGAGTTGCCGGACCTATCCCCCCATCATGGGATGGAGGGCTTCTGCTCCTTGCCCCTGGGTGATTATCTGGAGGAACCTGCGGAAGAGGCTGGGAGAGGGGGTAGAAAGTGGTCCAGGGGAATGGCCCCCAGGCACTCCAGCCTGAGCCCCATGCTGCGATCAGCACGTTGCAGCAGGAGCCTCGCTGACCCAGTGACTGAACCCGCAGTCACTGGTAGGACCCTGGCCTGGGACATAGTGGAGACAGGCAGGCCTGTGTCCTCTTCATCCTCTCCCTTCCCCCTAGGTGGCGCCACCCATGGGGGCTTGAATCCCAAAGCAGTGGGCCCAACTGATCCCTGGAGCTGTTCCTTTCCCGAAACCTCAAGACCTGGTGTTTGCTTGCCCTACCCGAAGGGCCAAAGACTCAGGGCTTAATTGCCTTACTTAAAGGGCCAGAGACTATTGTTGGTCTGCCCCAGCCGAGGGGTCAAGGACACATGGTTTGGTTGCCTCACCTGAAGAAAGGGAGGTGAATGGAGTCTGACTCTGCACCCAGGACAGATCAGATGGACTGTTACAGTATCAAAGCAGAAAATCCTGATGATAACCCAAAACAGCTTTTCTATACCTAAAATTGTAAGCTGAGAGCTGGTGCTGAGTTTCTGTTGGAACTTTCCCCTTCCAAGGATATAGAAAGTGCCTATTCCACATTTTGGAGGAAAAGCAACCAAGGGATATGGATTAAATCCTGAGGAAATAGATTAGTGGGGAGAAAGCAGGTGAATGGCTGAATTCATTTATCACATGACTGTAAAGTTTATTATATTGCTACCATTTCCATATATGTGGCGCAGACACAACCCTTATTTTCTGAAGAGTGCAAGAGAGCTGAGCATCCTGTTTAACAGAGATACAAAGTGGGTGAAGCAATGTCTGAGGTAATTGCTTTTATTTTTACTCTATTTAACAGACATTTTTTCACTTTCTGCTTGTCTATGTAAGGGGATTCCCACATGGCAGGTAAGTATTTCATTTCACTACTCTGAGCAAAAATAAGTAAACATTTCACCTTACATTGACTTAGGATAAGTATCAAAGGGGCAGCCATATTAGTCTAGTTCAGTAAAACAAACAAGGAATCCTGTGGCACTAAAAGACTAACAGATTTATTTATTTCATGAGCTTTCATTGGAGAAAAGTAGCTGATGCAGAAGAAAACTAGTGATTACCAGTTACTTTAAGGAACTGAGCTTTAAAGGGAAATTTTATATTCATAAAAATATACATCAACAGCTTGGAATACTTTCAGAAGAACTTAAGGAAGTAAGAAATGGATGTGGAGTCGTGTACTACTGGCATTAGTTACACCTGCTCAGAAAAAGCTTTGATTTATAAGTAGGAGTGTTTTCTGGGGAAAATATTATCATGCTATTGCTATATCTGACCATGGTCTCTATTTTTAGTGAAGCTTTCTTCACCTCACTCTCCCCAGAACATGAAATGTTTTAGTGTTCCTTTGCATTTTCACTGAACTAAAAAGATTAATATTAATTAAGAGAATCAAATTTAAATTGGCCTGGGTTGTATTGTACTTTGTTTCAAAATATGTTTCCTACAGGAAAGAAAATTTATTTTTGTGTTATGAATATTATGTTGCTCTTAAATATAACCTACTGCACTGTATAGAAAGAATTAAAGGTGTTTATAGTCTATTATCATCTTTCATGCATTTCAGTCAGAAAAAAGCTGCATCCTTAGAGGAAAAAAAAAACTGAGTCAATATCAGTAACTGTTTCTTTTCCCAGCTTTGTGTATAGAAAAGAGATCTCACAATTTTCCATAGATAAAAATGCATTGTAAGTTTTATAATTCAGAGAGAAATGAACATGTTCCCAACACTTTAAAAATTTGTAAATCACTAATTAAATAAAAAATAATACCAAAATATGAAATCAGTGAAGTTTGCAATGTTGCAGAGGGAGCATATTTGGACAGCACTTCTATTAGATTTCTGTAATATTGAATTAGGAAGCTTTGGTTCATCCTTCCCATCACAAAGTTGAAGTTACATCACAGAGTCTCCAATATAATAATAATAGGAAAAAAGTCCACGAGAGAATGATGAGGAAAATTCTATTTTCTGGTATAACTTCTGCTCAATTTTGCATTCAAAAGCTAGTGTAAGCAAAAGAATGATTTGCCAGCATACATTGATGACATTCTGAAAGAATTTTAACAGTTTAAAGAGGTGTTATTTTCTTTCAACAGAAGCCAGGTTAGTTTGTCCCTATCATATCATGATCCTTGGATGTAATGGAACTAGCTTCATTAGTAAAGGTTACAAAAGAAATTCATTTATTTGCAAGTAATCAAATAATGACCGTCATTATCAGAGCAAAGATAAGGATTGTTGGTGCCCTGATCAATGACTCATTTTTGCACTGAGTGTTCAATAGTACTACAATTATATTGAATCCTCAGCTCTCTGATTAGTCTCATCCAAAAAAAGTCTTCCTTCATTAACAAAATTTGCCATTTGTCACTGCCGAAAAAATTTCTTTTCAAGCCTTCCTAAAAGATAAACATCTAACATCAACAATGTTGTATAAATTGCACTACTTATTTTCTTTTCCTATCATATTTTCTTTATCTTAAATTTAAAAATTTGCTGAGGAGTTATGGTCTGTTAGGAACAGCACTCTTTAATGATGGCCCAGGGTGTCATATAACAAATTGTGCTGAGGTGACTCTAAGAAGCTAAATTTCTGTAAACCCCTTTTTTCTCTTCCATTTGAATGGTTCTTTGTAAGAGGAAGAAAGAGGGTTTTATTATATAAATTAAAACAAGAGGTCACAGGCATCCCCAAAATATTAGTATAAAATCAATCAAATCAATAGTGAATGAAAGCTGTCATTCAAGATTTGAAAACCCACCTTCATTTGAAATTTCATATTTGCTAAAAGACTGGATATTAAAAATTGTGAAAATGAAGACTATTGTAGCTAGAAATATAGAACAAAACATACACATCTGTTTTCCCTACTACTTATGTTGCCCCATGTCATTAGAGAAAGAGAACAAGCAGGGTGGAGCAAGTTCATCAGAAAAGAGAGAAGGAATCATTGTAAAACAATAGAAGTCAGTAGTGGAAAAGACCTGTTAAGTTATTTGGTTCATTGCTTTGCCATGGCAAGCCTGCTCTCTGCAGTAGCTTTGTCCAGTTGAGTTTTAAATTTCTGATTGAGCACAAGAGCTTAGGAGATTTCAAGAAAAGATGGGCATTTATATGGCTACAAAGAATTTCCAGAATTATAGCATTATTTTAAAAATAAAGAATTTTGGAAACAATATAAACTTTGTGCTTCACCACCCTATAACTGTGGGGAGTTGGGAAAAAAACTTTCCTGGGGGAGGGGGTGATTATTCTAAATTGCCCACTGTAAAGTTTCTTCATATATGTTCCTCCAAAGTTCCAGGTACAGGCTACCATTAATGAAAGGATAAAGGACTCAATTTCAATATTCTTAAGTAAGGAAGTTTCCACAATTTCCCTTGGCAACTTCTTCTTTAGTGATGTAGGCTATGGCAGCACGCTTATGTGATGAGCTGGGTGCCTTCTACACAATATTAATCAGGTTAACACATAGATGTCAGGAAACTTTGCAATTCAGGAACATCTTTATTATTATTTGTTTAACTAATGAAAGCAACTTCCTGGGTATAGCTTCTAAATTATTCATTTACATTCCTACTAACTCTTTCTTATTCCATTCCATCCAACTCCAATGTAAATGAAGACTCTATATATTGTTTATTTGCCTAAACAAGAATCAGAAACTTTTACTTTGGTAATTAAAAACAAGATCTACATGAGCCACAGAGGCTAGATGTGCAGTTGTAACTTCTCTTGGAAACAAAAGAATATTATCAGAAGTTACAAGAAGTGTCACTGAAAGAAATGAAAGTAATACACATATTTTAGCTTCTTTGATAAGAACCTGCTTTATGCTGGCTTGCAGCACTTTCATAAAGTATTCAGCTACTGAGACCTGCCAGCGATTTTAGAGGGTAGGCCATTGCTCATGATATGAGCAGGTGTTCTGTATTGAAATAGTTCTGGCAATAAGTTAGAAAAACAGTGCCTCTATCCTCCTAAGAATACAGATTCATCTCCAACCATGTGTGTATACAGAATAAGACCAGGAACTGAAAATGATTCTACTTCACAGGCATTGTTAGTTGGCTAAGTTTATTGTCTATGGCCATAAAAAAATGATGTTCAACAGGAAAAGAGTGAATGCCTTAATTGTGTGAATTACATTAATCTTTCTGAGAGAACTATAAATTATCATGGTGGGCTCAATAAAGTTGTTCATCAGAAATGTTATCTACAATCCATTATGAAACATTGAGGCCTTTTTTAATAGAAAATCATCTTTTTGACACATAAAGCTACCTTGAGAACAAGACTTTATGTTTAAAAACCCATTTATATAAGATGGAGGGGGGATTATATAAAATAAAATCTTTTCACGTCACATCACCAGAGCTGAAAAATGGGTTGTATCACTCACATTTTGATGTAGTTCTTTCCCCAGATTTCCCCATTTCCCCCTTCAGACAATAGTACCTGGACAGGTAGGGGTCAATGTAACACCTCATGGTCTACACACCCCAATGAGATTCTGACTAACTATCGTGGAGGAGCAGAGGAACTCCCTGCACTTCCCTGACATATATGTCATACATAGACTGACCATTATTTGGCCTCAAATAATCCACTGTCCGCCATGAAGAAGTGCGAGAACCACTGTAGCCAAGCAACCAATTTGCCACAATTCATATTAATAATAGTAATCAAGGACTAAATAAGGGGCTTAATTTGGGGCCAGATCTTAAATTAGTATAAATCAACATAGCTCCATTGAGGTCAATAGAGTTATAATGATTTCTATCAACCAAATAACAGGGTCTTTCTTGAATGACCATGTAAAGGATCAGAGAAAATATTAAAGTATTAGTATATCCATGCAATATGTTAAAGACTACTTAAAGTCATATTAAACATATCAAAAAATGACCCAAGGTGATGACTTGTGTGGAAATAAGGAATAAAGGAAAAGATAATGAATTTATCACAAGAAGAATAGGTGAGAGAAAGTTCATGCGATAATTAAATTTGTTAGTTTTTAAAAATGCCACAGGACTCCTTGATTGTTTTATTGGAACCACATGTACTTACATATCTGAGATCAGTTAAAATATTCAAGAGTATATACTGGAGCATGTAATGATGGTTAATAGGAAATCAGCTAATTTGCCTGCTTATCAGATGTAGTAGGGGAATTTTTAAGCTAAATATACTAGGATATCATAGGCTATACCATTCAAAGTTGAATGTTAGTAAGGAGCTGTTCATGTTGATTGGTGGTATACATTTATGTGGTTAAATTATTACATGAAAATAATATATAAAAAACTGGAGGTGTCTGCATTTCATACATTAAAATCAGTAAGGTATGTCCTTCTATTGAACTAAACTATTAGTATGCAGAAAATGTGCTTTATACACTTGCTTGTTCAAGACGAGTGTCTGTTCTTTAGAGGACATAAGAAGGAAGGCTCACACAGCAGCACTGAATAAGGGTTTGGGGTTTTTTTAGATAACATAGAATCACAGAAACTGGAAGGGATCATGAGAGGTCATCAAGTCCAGTCCCCTACCCTCATGGCAGGACCAAACACCCTCTTGAACGATCACTGACAGGTGGTTATCTAACCTGCTCTTAAAAACTTCCAGTGAAGGAGATTTTATGACCTGCCTAGGCAATATATTCCAGTTGTTAATCACCCTGACAGTTAGGATTTTTTTTTCTAATGTACAACCTAAACCTCCCTTGCTGTAATTTAAGCCCGCTGCTTCTTGTCCTGTCATCGGCAGTTAAGGAGAACAGATTTTCTCCCTCCTCATGATGACCTCTTAGGCTATGTCTACGTTTGGAAAAGTTAGTTTGAACTAGTAAGTTTGAGGTTACTTAGTTAGTTCGAACTAACCTCAAACATATTAGTTCAGATTAACAACATGGACTAATTCAGACTAACGTTAGTTCAAATTAGTCCACTTTGGTACTTCGAACTATCAACCCTTAGTTCAAACTTATTAAGTTTGAAGTAATAGCTAGTCCTGGTCTCCACTGTACTTAGTTCGAACTAACCAGTGGTAGCTACTAGGTAGAACTAAGGACTTCTTTAGTTTGAACTAAGGAAAGCCTGATGTAGACAGGTAAAAAGTTAGTTTGATTTGTCTCCTTAATTCAAACTAACTTGCTAGGGTAGACAGAGCCTTAGGTATTTAAAAATTGTTATCATGTCCCCTCTCAGTCTCCTCCTTTCTAGTCTAAACAAACACATCTCTTTCAATCTTCCCTCGTAAGTCAACTGTTCCAGAACTCTAATCATTCATGTTGCTCATCTCTGGACTTTCTCCAAGTTGTCCACATCTTTCCTGAAATGAAGCACTGAGAACTGAACACAATACTCCATTTGAGACCTAATCAGGGCAGAGTAGAACGGAAGAATTATTTCTTGTGTCTTACAATACTCCTGTTAACATCTCCCAGAATGTTGTTTGCTTTTTTGCCAACAGCATTAGGCTGTTAATTCACATTTAGCTTGTGGTTCACTATGGCTATGTTCACACACAGAGGGCTTGTTTTGAAACAAGACATTTCAAAACAAGCTGTTTCAAAATAAAGGGTTATTTCGAAACACCTTATTTTGAAAGACAAAAACAGTGTCTTCGAAATAAGGAAGCGAAATAGCATGCCCACAGTGTGGACATGCTATTTCGCTTGGGGAGGGGACTGCAAGCACCCACAGGGCAAAGTGCAGCCAGGTGCCTCACCCCACGGGTGTCATCAGGGGACTGCAGCAGACTTTGGGGGCAGCCCAGGCGGGGGGTGCAGCGCCTGGCTGCACTGCTCTCCGCTGGTGCCTGCAGTCCCCCTCTGCAGACACCTGTGAGGTGCGGCACCTGGCTGTGCTTCGCCCCTTGGGTGCCTGCAGTCCCCTGCAGACACCCCCGGGGTGAGGTGCGTGGCTGCACTTCACCCCACGGGTGCCTGCAGTCCCCCTCTGCTGGCCAAAGGACACCCCTCAGCACCCTGGCCAGGGTGCTGAGGGTTCCCTGGCCAAGGTGCTGAGGGGGCAGCCCTTCCTCCCAGGGTGCTTGGCACCCTGGGAGGAAGGGTCAAATGCTGTTTCAAAACAGCCATTGTTTCAAAACAGCATGTGCTGCTGGCATTGTTTTGAAATGAGCTGTTTCGAAACAACGCTGTTTCGAAGCAAAACCGGGTTTAAGCCATTTCGAAAGAATGGCTGCCATTTCAAAACAAGGGGTTTGCTTGTTTCGAAATGGCCGTGTGTTGTGTGGCCATGGCAATTCTTATTTCGAGACAACCTCATTGTTTTGAAATAAGAATGCTGTGTGAACACACCCTATGACATATAGATGCCTTTCCACTGTACTCCTTCCTAGAAGTCATTGCCCATTTTGTATATGTGCAATGGATTGTTCTATCCTAAGTGGAGCACTTTGCACTTGTCTTTACTGAATTTCATTCTGTTCACCTCATACCATTTCACCAGTTTGTCCAAATCATTTTGAATTGTGATCTTAACTTCCAAATATCTTGCAACCCCTCCCAGTTTGGTATCATTGGCAAACTTTATCAGTGTACTCTTTCTGCCATCATCTAAATCCTTGATGAAAATATTGAACAGAACTAGACCCAGAACTGATCCCTGTGGTACCCTATTCACTATGCCCTTCCAACATGACTGTGAACCATAGATAACTACTCTCTGGGAGTGGTTATCCAACCAATGTTTCACCCATCTTATAGTAGCTCCATCCAAACTGTACTTTCCAAGTTAGTTAATTAGAATGTGATGCAAGACCATATCAAAAGCCTTACTATAGTCTACTACACCACACCTATTGTTTCCCCTCTATCCACAAGACTTGTTACCTCATCACAGAAAGCTATCAGGTTGGTTTGGCACAATTTGTTCTTGACAAATCCATGCTGTGACATAGCACCTTTTTTTCCTTCTACATGCTTGCTAATGGATTCCTTAATGATTTCTTCCATTATTTTTTCTGGTTCAGAGGTTAAGCTGACTGTGCTGTAATTCCCTGGGTTGTCCTTATTTACCTTTTTTATAAATGAGCAATATTTTTGCTCTTTTCCCGACCTCCAGCACCTTTCCAGTCTTCCATGGTTTTTCAGAGATAATAGCCAATAGCTCAGATATCTCCTCGCAATGTTCCCTCTAAGGTTTGGTAGCTTGTGTGCAAAGTTTTCAACCCACATGCAAAACTTTTTCTGAATAAAATTTTTGTGCAAACTCACATGACAGAAATTATTGAAAAATATAGAACAATGAAAAATTAATTCATATCACTAAAAAAGTTAAAAAGCTACATTTGCAAGTATAAACTTGAAAAGCAGCTTAAAAAGTTAAAAAAAGGCAGTTAACTTGCCTCTCATTTTTCATTTTCCACAGCAGCCCATTTTACAATTTAAAAAGCTTTGTCCTAAATTGTTTCTAGCTAGTTCAAATATTCTCCTTTATTTGTTTTACTTTAATGATCCCTGTTAGTAATTTTATTCATGGTATACTTTATTTTCCTTCATTTGATTAGTGTTTGCTATATATTTTTTTTTCCAATTTAGCCCGTTTGTAAGGTACAACAAGCCACAATATAAAGTGCCTCATAGAGGGTTCAAACCCACACCCTTCAGACTAATGATCTCCTTTCCTGCCAAGTGGGGCATAATTGCTGCTATTGGAAAAGCCCCTAAGGAATAAGGGAAAGAGTATCCCCACCCCTGATTTTTATTCAAGCTGTTCTCAGTTTCTTAGGTGTGCAGCAACCTGAACCTGAAGGTCATGGGTTTGAGCCCTGAGCTGGGTGCCCATTTTTTTTTAAAACAAATATTCATTGGCAGTAAAAAACCCAGACCAAATTACTTATTTTCAGAATGCCTGGAAGATGGAGGACATGAAGGTAAAAAACATCTGGTAATGGTAACCCTATGTCTGGGAGAGGTTTTCCCTTGGAACCCCTTCTCTGTCTGAATCAGCAACTCCCCACCCACCCTCCCTCCCTCCCTCCAATCCTTGGCCACTCTGCTGGGCTGCCCACTCCACTCCCCGCCTGACCCTTGGCTGCATGTCCAGCCTGCCAGGCAGACCCCGACCCTGGGCCTCCCCACGTGGCTGATCCTTGGCCACGCTGCTGGCCTGTCCTGGCTAGAACCCAGGGCCTGCTGCCTCTTCCACCCAATCTCCAGCTGCATGGCCGGCCTGGCCCGACCCGACCCAGGGATTCCCTCCCCCACAGTCAATTTTCGGCTACACCCTCCGCCCACTCCAGGCCAGCCCTACCCTAAGCCTCCTCATGTGGCCAATCCTCAGCTGCACTGCTGGCCTGTCACAGCTGGACCCAGGGCCTGCCACCTCCTTCCGATCTCCAGCTGCGCCACCCACCCAACCCAACCCAACCCAGGGGCTTCTGCCACCTCTGCCCCACAGCCGATTCTCGATTGCACTCCTGGCCTATTCCAGGCCAGCCCTACCCTGGGCCTCCCAACATGCCTGCTAGTCTTCTGCACTGCTGACCTCGCCCATCCCGTGCATGCGGGGGAATGACAAAATCCTGCGCAGCACGGGTTTTTTTATGTGTGCGGCTGTGCAGCCGTGCACCTTAGAGGGAACATAGCTCCTCAGTCAGCTCCTTGAGTATTCTAGGTTGCATATCATCAGGCCCTGGTGTCTTGAAGACATCTAATTTGTCCAGGTAATTTTTGATTTGCTTTTCCCCTATTTTAGTTTCTGATCTTATCCTGTTATTACTGCCCTCCCCTAGTCAAGCATCTAGTCACAACTAACCTTCTCAATGAAGACTGAAGCAAAAAAAAGTTAGTTCCTTTGCCATTGTTATTGTTTTTTCCCGCTTTCTTGAGTAATTCACCTATGTTGCCCTTGATCTTCCTCTTATTTCTAATGTATTTAGAAATGTTTTCTGTTACCCTTTATGCCTTCAGCTAGTTTGAGCACCGTTTATGCCTTGGCCTTTCTGATTTTTCCCCTACATAACTGTGTTATTTGTTTTTAATCATCCTTTGTGATTTGTCCAAGTTTCCACTTTTTGTAGGACTCTCTTTATTTTTAGATGATTGGAAATCTCCTGGTTAAGCCAGGTTAGTCTCTTGCCATAGTTTCTATCCTTCCTGTGCATTGGAATAGTTTGTTCTTGTGCCCTTAATACTGTCTCTTTGGCTATGTTCACACACACAGTGCTTGTTTCAAAACAAGTTATTTCGAAATAACTTGTTTCGATATAACATGTTATTTCGAAATAACTTGTTTCGAAATAACAAAATGGTGTCCATGAAATAAGCAAAAAACAGGAATCGAAATAGCGTTTCCACAGTGTGGACTTGCTATTTCGACCCAGGGGCAGTGCAGCATGGGAGGTGTGGCAACATGACCACCTCCCTGGGCCACGTCGACGGCCATGTTGGTAGCCAATCACATAAAAGCCGGCCCTGACCTCACTTCCCTGTCCACCCACGCTAGCAGCACGCTGCAAGCCATGGACAGTGCTCGGCTGCCTAGACAGTGCCGTGCAGCACCCAGCCCCTCGGTGCGCATGGAGGGTCTCTGGCACTTGTGGGAAACTCTGTTTGCAGACCCTGAGGAGGACTGGCCTCTACCTGAGGAATACATCCAGCACAGCCGTAGGGCTCAGCTACTGCCCCTGCCCCTCCCCATGCCCTGCCGCATCTGGGTGCATGAGACCAGCGTCGACTGGTGGGAGAGGGTCGTTCTGCGCACCTGGAGTGACGACCTCTGGCGCCAGAACTTCCGTATGAGCAGGACCAGCTTCACCTGCCTGGTGGGCGAACTTGCCCTGCACCTGCAGCACAGGGACACCCCCATGAGGCCCGCCGTCCTGGTGGACAAATGAGTGGCCATCACCCTGTGGAAGCTGGCCACCCCGGAGTCCCACAGGGCAGTGGCGCACCTGTTTGGCGTCGGGAGGTCCACCACTGGCACCATCCTCCTTGAGGTCACCAGGGCCATCAATCACGTCCTCCTACTGCGCCTGGTGAGATGCGGGGACCTGCAGGACACCATGCCCAGGATGGCGACCCTTGGCTTTCCAAACTGTGCTGGCATCTTGGACACCACACACATCCCTGTGCGTGCCCCGGAGCACAGGGCTGCGGTGTATCGCAACCGAAAGGGATACCATTCAGTCATTATGCAGGCCCTTGTGGACCACTGGGGCCTGTTCCACGACTGCTACGTGGGATGGCCAGGGAGGGCCCATGACTCCAGGATCCTCCGCAACTCCGCCCTGTACCGGGGCATGGAGGCGGGCACCCACTTCCCCCTCACACCATCCACCTTGGGGGCGTAGAGGTGCCCGTCCTCATAGTGGCGGACGCGGCCTACCCCCCGCGGCCCTGGCTAATGCGCCCATATGCTGGGCCACTCGACCCCAGCCGGCAGCTGTTCAATCGCCGCCTCGCCCGCTGTCGACAGGTGGTCGAGCGGGCCTTCAGACGCCTCAAGGCCCGGTGGAGGTGCCTGCTCACTCACCTCCACCTCGCTGAGCGGAGCCTGCCGCAAGTCATCGCAGCATGTGCAGTGCTACACAACTTTTGTGAGCAGCAGGGGGAACCCATCCCACTCACATGGGAGGCTGAGGTCCAAGCATTTGCCAGGGACTATGAACAACCAAGATCCCGGCCGACTCGGGAGCAGCCATCTGCGCGAGCCCTCGCCATCCGCGACACCCTCTGGCTCGCCTTCGCTGCGGAGGAAGACTGAGGACCAGGCCTGCCCTGCACCAAAACACCATCTCCCCCGTCCACCCACAGCTAGCCCGCACCCATCCACCCACACTGCCAACCCCCCCCCCCCAAATAAAAACACAGACAACCAAGAATAACGTTCTAGGGGTTTATTCACAATAAGGGAAGGGATGGGGGCGATACGGGACGGGGCAATCTGGGGGGTCCGGGGGAGGGAACATGAACTTGGGAGGGGGACTTGGGGGAGGGAACATGAACTTGGGAGGGGGACTTGAGGGAGGGAACATGAACTTGGGAGGGGACAGGGGTGAAGAGGTCCTGGGGCGGGGGGGGTTAGGCAACGCCTGTGGGAGGGTCCGGGGGGGGTGGCATGCCCCGCCTGTGCCCACGGCTGCCCTCCGCCCGATGCCCGCGCTGGGGCGGTGATGTCTCCCGGCGACGTCGGGGCGCCAGGCCCTCCGCGAGCTGGCGGATGGCTGCGGCCTGCTCCCGGATGGCAGCCGGCAGCTCTGTTGCCAGGACCTCCAGCGCCCTAGCCGCCCTGTCCTCGGCGCCTGCGAGGCGCTCCAGGGCACGGAGCCCAGCTGCCTGCTGCTGCGCCTGCTCCCGCCTCTAGGCCTGGGTGGCAGCATGCATGTTCTCGCCAAGCTCCTCCAGGCTCTCCAGGAGCTCACTGCGGGTCCTGGGGGCCCTCTGCCGTCGCAGCGGTGTCCTGGGGCTTGGGCGGTGGGGTCCGGGCGCGGGTGCCGGCCCTTGGGGAGGGGACCTGCGATGTGCTGCAGGGACGCAAAAATCACAGTTAGCCCCTGCCGCCTGCTGGTCCCATCTGTGTGCACCTGTCTGCAGCACACACCTGTGCCCTGACTGTCAGTGGGTCCCAGGATCCCATGGGATATTGCCCTGGGGTAGGGCTCCTGGCCCCCAAAACCTCGGAAGGAGGCCAGGACAGTACCCGATGGAGGACATTGGAGGACCCTGGGCAAGAAGGTTGTCTGGCCGAGGTAGTCATCAGGGTTTAAGGGGCCCTGGGACACTTTCCCATATACATCGGTATTCTCTGGCAGTCCAGGATCCTTCAGCCCCTCTGGGAAAAAGCCTGACAAACCCCTGTATTTTGATCTGCCTGCCAGACAGAGAATGGGAGGATAAAAAGAAGAACAGAGCAGAAGAAAGGAGACCATGGTCTCCTTTTGCCAGACATCTGGGAACCATACCCTGGAGGCACACATGCTCATGGTGCCCACAAGGGTGAACTGGACCCAGCCACACCTTGCACTTGGAGGTCTCCCAAGGCCACTTGCCAGTGGTGTGCCCTGCCTGCTCTCCACCCCACCCAAGATGCTGCTGCATCTTTCCCAGCCAGTCCCTGGCCACCACCCCCCGGCACACAAGGGCCTTTAACCCCGGTGCCACCTGTGTCTATAGGACCCATGGCCAGGGGGCCCCTCTGTGCCCATGAACCCTGGGCCCTACCCGCCCCAGTGCCCGGCCCTGGCCTCCACCCGTCCCGGGACCTGCTGGACAGGCCCAGACCTGTGTGCCTCTGTGTGTGTGGGGGGCATACTTACCCACGGGGGCTCCGGAGGTCCGCCGAGATGTCCCGGGGTCCGACTCGGAGCCTGGGGCGGTGGTGGGCCCCTGCTCCCCCATGCTACTCCCTACCTCCGTGGCCCTGAACAGCTCCGGGGTCGTGGGGCTGGGCTCCGCCGCTGATGGTGGTGTGGCTGGGGGTCCCCCGACAGATACATCAGAGGCAGCTGCCTCCGGGCCTGATGAGGGGCTCCGATGCCCCCCGGAGGTGTCGACAGCTGCAGCAGGGGCACCGCTGGGCTGTGTGCCCAGGAATGCGTCGAGAGCCTCAAAAAATGGGCATGTGGCCTGGCTGCCAGGCCCCTGCAGTGCCCAGGCATCCCAGGTGCGGGCATACTCCTGGTGGAGCATTTTTATTTTGCTCCACACCTGCTCTGTGCTGCGGGGGTGCCCTGCTTCGGACATCGCATCCGCAATGTCGCTATAAATTTCCCGGTTACGGTGGCTGGCCTGGAACTGGTCCAATATGTCTGGCTGGCGCCAGATGCCCAGGAGGCAAGTTACATCCTCCTGTGTCCATACAGGCATCCTCCGGCGTCCTGTGGCTGAGGGACCTGGCTGCTGGGCCATGGCTGTGTGCTTGATCCGTGCCTGCCATGCAGCCTAACAGGCACGCCCTGGCAGGAAGTTCCCCCAGGGTGCTGTGCACCCTGGGAGGAAGGTCAGCCGGTTATTTCGAAACAACAGTTGTTTCGAAATAACACGGCCATTACAATGGTTGTTTTGAAACGGTATGTCCCGTTGGCGTTGTTTCGAAACAGCTGTTTCGAAACAACGCTGTTTCAAAATGTAACGGGGTTTAAGTTATTTTGAAAGGAGCACGGCCATTTTGAAACAAGCGGTTTGCTTGTTTCGAAATGGCTGTGCGTCGTGTGGCCATGGCACTTCTTATTTCGAAACAACCTCTATTGTTTCGAAATAAGGAGTGTGTGTGGACATACCCTTTGAAAAACTGCCAACTGTTTTAAGCTGCTTTTCCTCTTAGACATGCTTTCCATGGGGTCCTGTCAGCTCCCTAAGTGTGCTAAAGTTTGCCTTCTTGAAATCCATCATCTTTATTTTTATGTTCTCTCTCCTACTATTCCTTAGAATCATGAAGTCTACCATTTCATGATCATTTTCACCATTTACCTTCCACTTTCAGATTCTCAACCAGTTCTTCTTTGTTTTGTCAAAATGAAGTCATTAATGGACTCTCCCCTAGTAGCTTTCTCCAACTTTTGAAATAAAAAATGTTGTCCAATACATTCCAAGAACTTGTTGGATAAGCAGTGTCTTGCAGTGTTATTTTCCCAATAGATGTCTGGGTAGTTGAAGTCCCCTATCACTACCAAGACTTGTACTTTGGATGATTTTGTTAATTGTTGAAAAAAAGCCTCATCCACCTCCTCTTCCTTGTTAGGTGGCCTGTAGTAGACCCCTACCATGACATCACCTTTGTTTTTAACTCCTTTTATTTTTACCCAGAGATTTTCCACGTCTGTCTCCTACTTCCATCTCAACCTCAGTCCAAGTAAATACATGTTTAATACATAAGGCAACACCACCTCCCTTTTTTTCCTGCCTATCCTTCCTAAGCTATACTCTGTTATGTTAATATTCCAGTCATGTGTATTATCCCACCAACTCTCTGTGATGTCAACTATATCATAGTTGTGTTTAGCTACTAGCATTTTGAGTTCTTCCTACTTATTCTCCATACTTCTTGCATTAGTATATAAACACTTAAGATACTGATTTAATATCCCCCCTCCCACTTCTGACTTGTCTCTTTTTAATGCTTGTTGTTACAGACTAGGCTCCCCCAAGTACTGACCCTTCCCCCAGGTCTCCCTGGTTTTGACTAACCTGTGGGCTTTGGTCACCTTCCCCTCTCAAACTTAGTTTAAAAACCATCTCACTAGGTTTGCTAGTCAATGTCCAAATATGGTCTTCCCTTTCCTTGATAGGTAAACTCCATCTCTGGCTAGCAGTGTTCTTCCTGGAACAGCATGCCATGGTTGAGAAAGCCAAAGTCCTCTTGCCAGCACCATCATTGCAACCAGGCATTCACCTGCAGGATGCATTTGTCTCTCCCCAGGCCCCTACCCTTGACCTGAAGGATCAAAGAGAACACTACCTGTGCACCAAATTCCTTCACCCATACTTCCAGAGCCCTGTAGTCACTTTTGATCTGCAGCGGGTCACATCTCTCAGTATTATTATTGCCCACATGGATGAGTAGCATGGAATAATAGTCAGAGGGCCAGATAATTCTCAACAATCACTCCATAACATCTAGGGTACAGGCAGGTAGTGTACCTCCCGGGACACCATTTTAGGGTAACAGAATCCCCAACCACTACTACCCTACATTTCTTCCTGGGTGTGGTGGTTGTGATACTCCCAGCCTTGGGGTGCACAACTTTTCTTCCACATCATCTCTCATTGCCTGGGTTGCATAAAGGTTCTTCATCATGGAGCACTACTTGCCTCCAAAAAAAAAACAGCTGCCAGTGTCCTTCCTGTGACAAAGCCATCTCCTCCTCCCCTGATGATGTAACAGCAGCAGTCCTCTGCAGCTGGGAAGTTTCCTCAGCCTTTTTCATGAGATAGGGTGCTCTGTAGATGGGAGATCAGAGAGAGTTGCTCCTTAGCTGGCCCTATTGCTTTTATCTATGTAGTACCATAAGTGTGCACAGCACTTTAGAAAACAAATAGACACATATACCTCAATCTGAAGAGATTACAAACCAAAAGTGCCCATTCCACCAATAAACTATGTAGGCAGAGCCCAAATAGTGACTATTTAGACTCAGATGATATATCTAAAACAGTATTAGATTCATGTTACCTGACCTCATTTCACTTATGACCTTTGCAAACTGTCAGATCAAAAGGTTTCTCTTGTAATCTTTCCATAGGTAAGAAAGTAGGATTCAAAAGAGAACAGCCTATAAAGGAGTACAGGAGGAAATTTCCCCAGACACATTATTTCTCATTTTATTTTATACAGAAACACAATCAGTGACATTTTAACTTTTTTGGCAGGACTGCATGTAGCAGCCTTTTTCTGTTGGAAAATGTTATCATGATGAGCAAATTAATAAAAAAAATAGTTCTTTCTAAAAGCCAGATCCAATGCTCAATGAAGTAAATGCAGTTTTTTAATTATCTTCTATGGGCTTTGTCTAAAGCCTTAAATTATGTTTAAATTGTGAGACACAAAGAGATGAGCACTAATAAACTTGAACATAAGGACTCAAAAATTCAAATCCACATTCAAATTTCCCACCAAAAATCCTGGGTGGGAAATTACAGCTGTAAACAGTGATGCAAACTAGAATCCAGCATTTTGGTTCAGGAGCATATTTATGCTGAAGTATGAAATATAATTGAATCACAGCCTTATCAAAAATATTTCCCTAGAGCAAGGGCTTTTCGTGATTAAGGAGTACTGTGCCACAGGATTTCTTGTTTCTTTTGCTGAACTAGACTGCCCCTTTGGAATGAAATCCTATTTGAAAATGAAGCGACATAAAATGAACATACAATATTGGTCCAGATCATCAGCTAGCCTAAATGGATACAACTTCATTTATTGAGTCTTTGCCCATTTATCTCAGCTGGTAATGTGGCCTAATGTATTTGTTGCAGTAATAGTGAAGTTTTTAACTGCACATGCTAGCTTTAGTATCAAGCTAGACAAACCACATGAAATCCTGGGTCCCTTGAAGCGAGCTTTGACATTGATTTCTGCAGGGTTGGGATTTCAAATTTACATTACTATAGTCATAGACTCAGAGACTTTAAGGTCAGAAGGTATCACTATTATCATCTAGTCTGACCTCCTGCACAATGCAGGCCAGATCCTCACCCACCTATTCCTGGAATAGACTCCTGCCAAATGACTGAGTTACTGAAGTCATCAAATACAGTGTATATGGGAGAGGTGGTACAGTGCATTTCTGCCTGGTGCTTTCTTTTTGCTGCCCCATTCCTGAAGAGTTCAAGACCAGTATTGTCTTAATATTCAGAACCCTCTGTAAGACTCATTACTAATAGCTACCAGAAATGAGTCAAAGTAGATGTTTTAAACAAATTCTTTACTTGTGATGATTTGTACAAATTTGCTGAGTAACCGCAAATGTATTTATAAGTCTTTCTTCACCCACTCCCCCACTAACTGTTTTGTTACCTTGCTTCAGTGCAGCATGTACGAAACGGGTATCACTTTGAGTAATTTACTTTTGCACTGACCTTTACATTTAACTGTTATTTGAATCATTCAAGAATATTTCATGATTAAAGAGCATTATATTCTCAAATTCTGAAACTTTGGCCAGCCTGTGGATTTTGAGTGGACACTTGCTGCTTTCCCAAGATGGCTGGGAGGTTATATTAACATCACAGTTTTAAAACCATTGAAATCTTGGTTTGTAAATTTTGCACTTTAATATTCTTTAAAACTATGTACACTGCTACTATGGATGAAAGCCAAAAATTACTCAAATTTCATTAAAACAAAGAAGAGGTCTTGTGGCACTTTAAAAGAGTAACAAATTTATTTATCCCATGAGCTTTTGTAAGAGAAACATCCCACTTCATCAACACTTGAAGATGGAGAATTTACAAACATGGTTACCCTTTTAGAACTTGTCAAATTTCAGTAAACATCATTTCCAAGTACCTGAAGTTATCTAAACCTCATGGAAACATTTTTGCTTATAATAAAATATGGAGAACCATGAGAGTTCACCCTGATGCATATTTCACTTATCAGTGCTGAAGATCATTTTGGAAAGTGGTGAAATTCAACAAATCTGTAATTGTCCCAAATTGCTATCTCCACCATCAGTAGACAAGCTTGGAGAGCAAACCCAGAGCAATGGGTTAATTATTGCTACTTTTAAAAATCCTTCAATTTTGAAAGTAGGAAAATGGTAACTTGGAAACAGTTGCCTACTTATATTAACATATTGTAATTTCTTGTGCTATGTGGTGCTTATCTTTCAGGCTGTCCTTCATAACAAAAAAAAAAAAACAGGCACAAACCCCAGCTCAATATGCACAGGGAGGCAGATCCTCAGCTAGTGTAAACTGCTATATCTACGAAAATGTATGAGTATCAGTCCTGACATGTTTAGATCCTGGTCTGAACTTAGTGGTTGGAGCTTCTCTCTTGAATAGGTCAAACCAAAATTTTGAATCTAAACACTCTCAGAGATAAAATGTGGAGTCTACCTGAGTCATCTTTCTTTGTAGGCAAACATGGCTAGGTGTGGTGAAAAAAACACAGTAAAAGTGAAAAATACTAATCACATCAATTATTGTTATCCATAACTGTTCTGAAAATAGGCATTTCAATTAACAAGAGCTACATGAGTTGTACTAAGGGATAAAGCAGAAAACAGAAGCTCTGAGTTAAGGCTTGATCTACATTTGTCACTGTCTTTGGTGGCCATCAAAGGGAGATACACAGGCTACGTAAAATAACTTGTATATCTCTCTTCAACTTTCTAATGCTCACAAACTACCATGACCCCTTTGTACTGAAGCAAATGCCATCCCTTCAGCTCAGCACTACTCTTCTTCAGGGGGCTGACTTACTGAGTCAAGTTCTGGATCAACTGAGCAGGTCTTCCCAAGCTGCTCAATTGAACTGGAAAAATCAAACTGATGGCAGCAAATTTGCCACTGTTGGTATAGATTGGTTTATTGTGTAAAAGGTACTCAGACTAAATAAGGCAGACAGAATGGAAAAGTTAAAATGAAATAATTACTTTGGAATCTGTAAGTATGTAAATATGTCCCACTGCTTAATTGTATAGCTCCATGCAGTAGCACCTAAGTCTTGAATATTTAAGAAATGATGAATGTTAAAAAGAAGAATTTCCAAAGGGATAGCCGTGTTAGCCTAGTCCAACAAAAAACAAGGAGTCGTGTGGCACTTAAAGACTAACACATTTATTTTTCGCATGAGCTTTCATGGGAGAAAATTCCACTTAGTCAGATGTTTCAAAGATGGGTGAACTTACAGAATGGAATAAAAATAAATGCAAGGGGGTGTAAAACATAGGATCCGGTTGGTAAGGATGACACAAATCATGACAGAGCAATGGGAAAACATGGTTATGGCTCTATGAACAAAATGGAGAGACACCTGTTGATCTCTGATGCTATGTCTACACTTAGGAAGGTTAGTTCAAATTAATTAACTTGAACTAATAATGGTTAATTCAAACCAAGTTAATTTGAACTAACATGGCCCCACTAGAAACCCAAATCAAACTAGCATGTCCATAGACAGGACTTGCTAGTTTGATTTAGGAAGGGGGCACCATAGGAAGCATGGCAACATAGCACCCAAGAAGAGCCATGCCCCCACTCAATACATGGACAGAGGAAGGCACCCTGGGAGGAGGAAGGGCAAACTGCATTAAATCGAACTACTGGTTAGTTTGAATTAATGCAGCCTCATTGGGTCAATTTAAACTAATAAGTTTGAATTAACTGTTACTTTGAAGTTAAGCAAGGTTTTATAACTTTGAAGTAAGCATTCTTACTTCAAATTAAGGAATTCCTTAGTTCCAAGTGTAATGGAAACCAGTGTAGCCACACATTAATTTAGTTTGAATTAATTCTCATTGATTCAAACTAAATTGTAAGTGTCCACATACCCTGCAATATGAACAATCTAGTCATTCTGAAATTCATAAGCTGACAGTGTTTCACCAAATGGCAAAGAAAAACCAGACAGACCAGATAGTTTCACAAATATGTCATTGGTATTCCTTGCAAATTTTATTTTGGGTCAGGCAAAGATGACAATTTTAAAAAAGAGACCATGTAAATTATTTGGGAGTTGAGTTGCTGATGATCTTCAGTCCTTTAAGTTTTTGTTGATTTTACACCTTCATTTGGAGTTTAGATGTTATACTTTTAGTAAGTGATGTGGGTCGATTTGTTCAGTAGTGGGTGAAATGCACTTTGTACTATTTGGGAAAGGCACTTATTTTTGAATTTGTAATTTTTCTTGTTTTTACTGTTTTAGTACTAATTTTAATGAAGTCTCTCTGGCTATGTCTACACTACAAAGGTTAGTTCAAATTAACAAAGTCAAAATAATAGGTTTGATCTTAATTCAAACTAAACCCAACCTTAGTAAACTGAATTAACAAAGTGCACTAATTCAATTTAAACTTGAATTAGTCCATTTTGTTAATTTGAAATAACTGCCCTAGTTCGAATCTATTTAGTTTAAATTAAGGCTTAATCCTGGTCTACACTGCCCCTAGTTCAAACTAAGAATCAAACTAATGGGCAGCTCTTGCTAATTCAAACTAAGCTTTCATTAGTTCAAGTTAAGGGATTCCTTAATTCGAACTAATGAAAGCCTAGTGTCGATGGGGACTAGTTAGTTTGAACTAAGGCTCCTTAATTTGAACTAGCTTGCCAGCGTAGATGCACTCTCCCTCTGGCATAATGACTCATTTATACACAGTGAAACAGATTCAGCAGGAGAGACAAAGAAAACCCCTACCATCTTGACATCATATCATCCAGTGGTCTGTATACTTACAGAAGAGGGAACAAATCCCTTTTAAATCCTACTTCCCCTCTGGGGGATGGAGGATTTGACTTGGAACATCTCCCCTATTCCAGGAGAATGCCTTAGCCAGTGGACTAAAAGTTCTGAGGGTGCACTGCCTTCTCTGCACCCCATTTTTGTCTGTTTTGTGTGAGCTCACTTATGGCTCCAGATTTGGCAGCAGACCTCTGAGCAGGTTTACTGGAATGAATGAATTAAGCAAGGAAAGCACACTTCCCCTGCTTTGTGCATCAGTCTGGGGTTTTGGAATCTGAACACCTACAGTGAGTGCAGAGTGCACTTTTGCACAGGAAGAAATATAGGTATCTAGAGGACATCTACAGCTGAAATATAGGTAACAAGTGAGTTTTCTGCAGAGTTCAGCTGCAGGTGAGAGGACATTTTGTAAATCCCAGCTGGGCCTGATTCTGGGAATTAGGCACTTTAATTCACAGTTTGACACTTCAGTCCTTTTATAAATCTAACCCCTTGGATGGAAAATTAAGTTAAGGTAAAAAGAAGTTTGTTAGGTTGAAATAGAATGTGTCTGATAGAAGTAGTCAAACAAGTTTTAAATTCATAGAATCATAGAATCCTACGGTTGGAAGGGACCTCATAGGTCATCTAGTCCAATCCCCTGCCAGAGGCAGGACCACTCCCACTAAACCATCCCAGTCATGGTTTTGTCCAGCTGGGCCTTAAACACCTCCAAAGATGGAGACTCCACCACCTCCCTTGGCAGCTCATTCCAATGCTTCACCACTTGCCTAGTAAAAAAGTTTTTTCTAATATCCAGCCTCGACCTCCCTAACTGCAACTTGAGACCATTGCTCCTTGTTCTGTCCTCTGTTACCACCAAGAACAGTCGAGCTCCATCTTCCTTAGAGCATCCCTTCAAGTAGTTGAAGGTTGCTATCAAATCCCCCCTCAATCTTCTCTTCTGCAGACTAAATAAGCCTAATGCTTTCAGTCTGTCCTCATAGGGGTGGGCTCCAGCCCTTTAATCATTTTGGTTGCCCTCCTCTGAACTCTCTCTAGCATGTCCCTGTCCTTTTTGTAGTGGGGAGCCCAAAACTGAACACAGTATTCTAGATGTGGCCTCACCAGTGCAGAATAGAGGGGAACAATCACATCCCTTGATCTGCTGGTAATACTTCTTTTGATGCAGCCCAGTATGCCATTGGCCTTTTTGGCAGCAAGAGCACACTGCTGACTCATATCTAGCTTCCCATCCACCATGACCCCCAGGTCCTTTTCTACACTGCTGCTACTTAGCTGAATGTTTCCCAGCCTGTAGCAGTGCATGGGGTTTTTCCGTCCCACATGCAGGATTTTACACTTGTCCTTATTGAACTTCATAAGATTTTTATTGGCCCATTGTTCCAATTTATCTAGGTCTCCCTGAATCCTGTCCTTGCCCTCCAACGTGTCTAGTCTTCCCCCCAGCTTGGTGTCATTCGCAAACTTACTGAGAGTGCAGTGTATTCCATCATCCAGATCATTGATGAAAATGTTGAACAGAACCGGCCCCAGGACCGACCCCTGGGGCACACCACTCGTGACTGGTTGCCAGCTAGACATGGAATCATTGATTCCTACACGCTGAAACCACTGATCAAGCCAGTTTTCTACCCAGCTTATAGTCCACCTATCCAACCCATACTTCCTTAATTTGCCAATGAGAATGATGTGGGAAACTGTATCAAAAGCCTTGCTAAAATCAAGGTATATCACATCAACGGATCTTCCTGCATCCAGAAAACCAGTCATCTGATCATAGAAGGAGATGAGATTGGTCAGGCATGATTTACCCTTGGTAAATCCATGCTGACTGTTCCTGATCACTTTATTTTCCTCTAAGTGTTTGAGGATGGATTCTTTGAGAATCTTCTTCATAATTTTTCCAGGGATTGAGGTGAGACTGACTGGTCTGTAATTCCCTGGATCCTCCTTTTTCCCTTTCTTGAAAATAGGCACTACATTTGCTTTTTTCCAGTCCTCTGGCACCTCCCCCGCTCTCCATGAATTTTGAAAGATAACAGCCAGCAGTGCTGCTATCTTATCAGCCAATTCCCTTAGCACTCTTGGATGCAGTTCATCCAGCCCCATGGACTTGTACACATCCAGCTTCTTTAAGCAGTCCCTAACCTGATCTTCCGTCACCAAGAGCCTGTCTTCTTCTCTCCCATCTGCCACACCCATGGTAGTGGGCTGGGAGCTGACCCTGCCTGTGAAAACTGAAGCAAAAAATGCATTGAGCACTTCAGCTTTATCCTTATCCTCTGTCACAAGGATGCCTGCCCTATTCAGCAAGGGGCCTACACCATCCCTGATCCTCTTCTTGTTACTAACATACTTGTAGAACCCCTTCTTGTTATCCTTTACATCCCTCGCTAGCCGCAACTCCATTTGTCCTTTGGCCTTTCTGATTTTATCCCTGCAGTCCCTAGCAATATCTTTATATGCCTCCTTGGTCATCTGACCAAGCTTCCACTTCCTGTAAGCTTCCTTTTTATGTTTAAGCTCAGAGCAGAGTTCTCTGCTAAGCCATTCTGGCTGCCTCACATGTTTGTTCTTTCTCCTAACTGGAATGGCAGCTTCCTGTGCCCTTAGCAGGGTTTCTTTAAAATATAACCAACTCTCTTGGACTCCTTTCCCCTTCAGATTAGCTTCCCAAGGGATCCTGCCCATCAGGTCCCTGAGGGAGCCAAAATCTGCTTTTTTGAAGTCCAGGGTTTTTGTTTTGCTTCTTTCCTTCCTTCCTTTAATCAGGATCCTGAACTCAACCATGTCGTGGTCACTACTGCCTAGCTTGCCATTTACCTCTACATCCCTGATCAATTCTTCCCTGTTTGTGAGCAGCAGGTCGAGCGGTGCAAGGTCCCTAGTTGGTTCCTCTAGCATTTGTACTTGAAAGTTGTCCCCAACACTCTCTAAAAATTTCCTGGATTGCCCATGCACTGCTGTATTGGCCTCCCAGCGGATGTCAGGGCAATTGAAGTCCCCCATCAGCACCAGGGCCTGTGATCTAGAAGCTTCTGCTAGTTTTCCATAGAACACCTAATCCACCTCCTGCTTCTGGTCTGGTGGTCTATAGTAGACACCTACCACAACATCCCCCTTGTTGCTCTCCCCTCTTAATGTAACCCACAGACTTTCTACTGGCATGCTTCCACTTCCATAATGGAGCTCTGAGCAGTCATAGAGCTCTTTTACATAGAACGCTACTCCTCCCCCTCTTCTTCCCTGCCTGTCTTTCCTGAACAGTTTATAGCCATCCATGGCAGAGCTCCAGTCGTGCAGACTATCCCACCATGTCTCCGTTATTCCTATAATATCATAGTTCCTTCTCTGCGCTAGTATTAACAATTCTTCTTGCTTATTTCCCAGGCTCCTCGCATTAGTGTATAGGCACCTAAGATACTCGGCCGATCGCCCTACTTTGTCATGTTGATTTCCAATTCTATTACATAAACCTCCTTGCATTTTTTCTTGGCATTCTCCTCCCCCACTCTCCTCAAATATTGGGGCTTCAGTAGAGCACTTAAGACATTTATTTGATTCCCCCCCCCCATGTTCCAACTACCTTCTCTTTTATTGCTGTTGATACAGTCCCAGCACCCGCCAAGTTCCATCCCTTCCCCCAGATCACCCACATTGTTACTTACCTGTGGGCTTTGGTCTCCTTCCCCCATTGAACCTAGTTTAAAGCCCTCCTCACTAGGTCAGCCAGTCTGTGCCCAAATATGCTCTTCCCCTTCCTGGACAGGTGAAGGCCATCTCTGCCTATCAATCCTCTGTCCTGAAACAGGACTCCATGGTCAAGGAAGCCAAATCCCTCCTGACCACACCATCTTCGCAACCAGGCATTCACCTCTAGGATGCATCTGTCTCTCCTCAGGCCTCTAGCCTTGACTGGAAGGATCGAGGAGAACACCACCTGTGCTCCAGACTCCTTCACCCTCGCTCCCAAAGCCCTGAAGTCACCTTTGATCTGCTGAGGATCACCTCTCGCAGTATCATTGGTACCTACATGGATAAGAAGCATGGGGTAGTAGTCTGAGGGGCGGATGATTTTAGACAATCCCTCCGTTACATCACGGATACGGGCACCTGGCAGGCAGCATACCTCTCTAGAGGCCTTGTCAGGGCGACAGATGGGTGCCTCCGTTCCTCTCAGGAGTGAGTCCCCAATCACCACAACCCTACGTTTCCTCTTAGGTGAGGTGGCTGTGATCTGCCCAGCCTTTGGGGTGGATGGCATCTCCTCTACCTCCTTTAGTGTTTCCAGCACCGCATAACGGTTCCTCACCACAATGGATGGTGGGATGTGAGCAGGCGTGGAGCACTGTCTACTGCCAAAGGTAACCAGCTGCCAGTGTCCTTCCTCTGCCATAGGCATCCCATCCATTTCCAGAGCTGTGGCAGTAGCCCTTGGTACTGGGATAGGGACCTCCTCCTTGCAGGTGTCATCATGGACACTGTCAAGGAACTTTTCCAGGGCATAGATACCCCTGAGTCGTGACACCTCCTCCTGTAACTCTCCTATCTGTTTCCAAAGAGATGCCACCAGAAGGCACCTATCACATAGGCTCATCTCCCTAGCCTGATCATCATTGGCAGGAAAATGAAGGCCACACTCCCTGCAATTCCACACCAGGGTCTGGGTGGAGATATCCGTGGACACACAGTCTGTCTGGCTACAAAAAGAGGCAAAGGAAACAGCAGGGGTGCTGGCTTCAGCAGTAAGGCTCCTCTTCACCATCTTGGCCTCACCAAACTCCTCCTCAAACTCCCTCGCAAACTCCCCTGTTTGCAGTCCCCTGTTCACAAGCTCCCTCTGGTCGCTCAAGCAGTGGCTTTTAAAGGCCTTCTCTGCCTAGGTCAGCCCTTGCCCCTTGTTAGTCACACAGGGGCAGGCCAGTCACAAGGCTGCTAGAAGCTGCTAGAAGCTGGTGATTAAAGGTGATCAGGGAACAATGGTGCAAATAGCCCCCACCCAATCACACAAGCACAGTCCCACAACTAAGAGCAATCACCTGTAGGGAAAAAGACACAAGAAACTCACCTTGGACGCACCTGGCACCAACTCCTTCCCTCGCAAACTCCCCTGTTTGCAGTCCCCTGTTTGCAAGCTGTCCTCTCCTTCAGCCGGAGTCCACATGGCCCTTCACCTAGGCGTAGGATGGCTGGGGATGAAGGACTCAAGCCCACCTTGCTCCACCAGTTTCCAACCCAGGTCTCTAACAGTGGTGGGAAATCCAGCCACTGAGTTGGCAGGGATCCCTCTGTAACTCACCAACTGCACCCTGAAATACTGGTTCCTCCCAGGGCCACTTTCTACGATGTCTCTTGGTGCTGTAGTCAGGGTGTTGTCAGGCTATCCAGATTCACTGGCACATGTGGATCCCAGAGGGCCCAATCTCTCTTGGGCATTTGCAGATACCAGGATGTCTGTCTGGTTCTTGATAACTCAGGCTTCCAATCTGGAATTCCAGCTTCTCCTGGACTAGAGTCTGCAAGATATAGCCCTCCTCATCAGCAGTCCACCTGGAATGAGCTCTTTATTAGTACATTATTAGTTTATACTGAGGCAACCTTTGGAGAATGCACAGCAAGGGGCCATGACTTCTGCTGCCTAGGGTATTGACCTAACTCCTTCATCTCCAGTGAGGAGCAAGTATACCCTGTCACAGTCCCATTGTACAAAGTGCTATATAAACAGGCAGCAGAAGATAATTCCTGTGCAGAATTGCTGTCTGAAGCTGTCTTGAGGTTTGGAATATTCGCATGAATTCCACAGAGTTGGATTAGTGGCCAGGTGGCAAGTAAGGCACTCTAAGGTGCATGTTATGTCTATTTATCAAATGAGTCTATGATTTATGACATATCATTTCCACATACGTAAGTATAGATAATAAAAATACTTCCAATCTGGCCAGTTTTCATTACATCTAAAGCACTCCTGTATTCACACACTACTCACTGTATTAATAACCTTTGCACAAAATATGCCTTGTGAGATATCATGTGAAGACTAATAACTCACTGACCATTAATATTTTCTTTTATGTACGTATGATGTGGGTGTTAAGAGTTAAGAATATATGCGAGAATTATGGTTATTCTGAGTGTAAACCAGGCATGTCAGGGGACTTTGTTAAAAAGAGCTATCTTAAACAAAGGAGTGTGTATTTACCTCAGTTTCAGGGCCACAGCAATCATATATGTGAACTAGGTGGTTGGGTAGGGTGCCAGGCTTTAAGGGGGTGCCAAATTAGATGGAAGTTTTTTTTTTTTTTTTCACTCTATGTAAAAAGTTGTGTTAATACGTTATCTCCCAGGAGCAACGTTGCCCAAGGAAAAGACCCAGGGACTAGGCCTTGGGACCCCCCCCCACCCTGATCCGGAGTCAGGGCCCCAGGCTCCTGCTCCTGCCAGCCCAGCCCATGATCCCTGGCCAGGGACGGAGCTGGGCAAGGCAGTGGCTGCTATGGGCAGCCAGGCCCAGATCCCAGGTTGGGAGACGCAGGCACGTCTTCAGATGGGCAGGTCCCGGATACCTGTCTGGGAGAGTCAGGCACTGCTGTGGCTGGCCCAGCCCCAAATACTCAGCGAGGGATGGGGCCAGGAGAGACAGGGTGTGTGCCAGCCATTTGAGGAACTGATGCTGGAACTCAAAGGCATGTGCCCCATGTGCCAAGCACCAGCGACATCCCTGTTATCTCCTACCACATATGGGTATGGAGTACCAAAACCAAGGCCTGGGATGCCAAAAGTCCTTGGGCTGGCCCTGACTCAATTTACTTATATGGAGTAAACAGGACCATCAATACCGCGGGGGGGGAGGGGGGGGATGCAGAAAACAGAACAATGTGCATTTTATTAAACACAAATAAAGGAAGAAAGAACATGGAGCTTCCTTCACTACCAGAATCCATATTGCCTTGGTCACAGTTTGATTTAACTTTAATTTGTGGGATAACCCTCAGAAGAATCTATTTCAAAGGTACACTAGTCTATGAAGACATGGGAGCTGAGCTGATGGCCATATAGTGGGTCAGGAAGCAATTTTCCCCCAGAGCAGATTGTCCAAGGCACTTAGGAGAGGGAAGGGTTGCCTTCCTCAGTAGCATGGCGCATGGTTCACTTCATAGAGGCTTGTCTATACTTTAACATCTGTAAATCATGTTTTGACGACTTTAATAACTCAGTTGTAGGTTAAAGGTTTGTTTTGGGAGTTGGTGAGTGAGGTTTTATGGCTTGCGTCATGCAGGAAGTCAAACTAGAATATCATATTGGTCCCTTCTAACATTAGAGTCTATGAGTCTGCCGTGATAAGCAATTGAATCAATTGCACACAATATTGTTTATTATAAAAGTGTATCGATGAATATATTTCCTGAAGTTTAATTACACTGGTGATTAATACATTTGTGAAGTGTGTGAATTAACACTATTAGAGGAAATATAGATACTTAAAGATATTACAAAACAGGGAGAAACAGGCTCCATCCCAGGCAGAAGAGAAGGTAACTAGTTACCTGTCTCTTATGCAAATCAACAATGGTGGAATCAAAACAATAGATGACCCATTTACATATGTGGGGTGGGAAGCCCACAGAAAGAGGAGATACATGATGTTATCCTGTTTCTTGAGACAAAGTAATTGACCTTCAAAAGATACAAGCAGGGAGAGAAGCCAGTTTTGACACCCATCATTACACAGGTAGTAAGGAACAGTTCATGCAAGCTGAGAAAGGTGGGTTCTTCAGTTGAGGTGTGGTTCAAATCTCTGACAACTGAGTAGGTGAGAAAAACATCTTGAACGAAGTCTGTATCTTGTTAACCACCTAGATGTGTATTTTCACTTTTGATTTACTTGTAGTCATTTCTAGCTTTATTCCTTTTACTTGTCTTTTCTTAACCTATGTCCTTTTGTTAATGTCTTTGTTTTATTATTACTCTAAACTAATAATGCTGTGTTTGAATTAAAATGAATGTTAGTTCTAGTTAAAGTGGCAAGCTAGTAGCATTTGTGTCTTTAGAGAAACAAATGAACTGTATTATTTCTCTGTGCCCTTCAGAAGAGAGCTAAGCATTATGGAGCACACAGTTTGGGGAAAATTCAGGAGTTGAGGTATGTTGAGGTCAACCAGCCTGTAATAACCAAGACTGATGGAAGCCAGAGTGGAGCTGCAGACAGGCTGCTGGGGTCAGAGCTGTTGAGCCAGGACTGTCTAGCACAGAGATATTCCAGGTATGACCTGCATGTTTGTAACTGATAGTTAGAATCCCAGATTAGAAGCCACAGCTGCAAAGCACTGTGAGACACCCAGGGTTTTAGCTAAGGTAGTCACCCATTGCTTTACTGGTCTGGATTTTCTGCTCCCCCTGATCTATCACAATATAAATTCCTGAGGTGATTTTCAAAATGGAAAAATCTAGCAAATGAGTCAGGATTGGATATGGCAAAAACTAAACAAACCACATCAACAATCTGCACAAAGAGTAACTTTATACTTCACCAACTAGAACTGTCAGTCTTGGCATCAGCTGCCCTTGCTGTCTCTACAACCTCAATATAGAGTCAAGGATAAGTAGCAATGAAAATGATTAACTGAATGATAGATTGAGCCTCTGCTGCCACTGTTTTTATTATTACTCAGTAGCTAAAAGGCACAGCAATGGCACCATGAAAGAAATATTTTCCAGCTCTATAATCTACTCCACGATGCTTTTCATTTATAAAATGAACCAAAGCGAAGCAACATAGCAACAGAAAATAGGGGAAAATAACCTCTCTTGCAACAGCTGCAGCACAAAGAGTGAGGGCATGAGTAAATTCCTCCATGCCTTTCCAAAACATTTCTGGTGACTGGTGCATAAAGATGGAAGTGACCTCATTTCCAGTAACAAAGGTGTTAGCAAGGGGTGTCTTCAGTTAGCTATGTAAGTATTATGCCTTTTTTTCTGACTACTTCTCCTATAATTCTTTTAGAATTCTGCTGTCTACCTATACAGACATTTTGTATTCAATTCAATGCAGCCTTTTACAGTGGAACACACCTATACATGCACTCTCCTGGAACCTTTTGCTATCCTGTTTTATTGTTCTGTTAATCCAAAATAAAATCATTTGGACTGAACATGAGGATCTTCTTTGTATATAGAATAATAGAAAAAAAAAACCAAAAAACCAAAACCAGCCCCTCACAAGATATCACCTTAAGTGGTTTCTGGGTGGAATCAGATGGAGGTGGTACAAACTGTGGAAATAATCCTTAGATTCAGTCACAAAACTTTGTATGAAGGCATTTTGTTTTTGTGGCATTATGTTAAACTAGATGTATACAACGATAAGTAGTGTACACAAAGAAGAGGATGTGAAGTATCAGGGAAATCTGTTATAATGGTGAGACTTAAGAAAGCATGGAAAAATCTCTCATGGGTAAAGATGAACACCCTATTGTTTGCATAATTTAAAGACTGGATAAAAGAGTCAAGAAGGTATTTTAGGGAACAGTCCTGAATAGGTGAGGGGGTTCAAATCAGTTACAATAGGATAATTGTATAGGGTCACTGGCAAACAAGTATAAGATCTTTCAACTTCTATCGGAGTCAATTTAAATATATATTGTAATAAGAGGGACAACCTTATCTGAGAATATTTTCTGAGTTACTTGCATCTCTCTCCCCCCTCGACACATACACACACACAAAGTAGAGGCTCAGTTTTTCAGAGGTGATGACCACTTGAGGTTTCCACAGATTTCACCTGGAATTGTGGGGGTTCAGGACTTCTGAAAGTCTAAGCTTTTATCCTCAGTGATAAGCTCTGGACATAAAAGGCTAGAGCTACGTGGAGAAACATAATTCTGTTTCATGGAAGATTTCAATATTTCAAAAGCTTTGGAATGAAAATGAAAAATTTTGAAATTCTCATTAAAGGAAAAATAATCCTGGCTCTGGGCCACCTGCCATGTGATTGGGCAGATAAAATGACAGGAAACCAGGTAGCATGTTGCAGAACCTGCCTGTTCCAGTGGGATGTTGTCAAAATAGAAAACTCTCTGGAAAAGGTTTCTGACCCACTGTGGAAATACCCATATTCTTAGGTATCAATTCCCACAAATAAGCAATGTCTGAAGAAAATAGGTTTCCTCTTTATTTTTTTTTTCCTGGACAGCTCTCGAAGTAACCTTTTCCGTGTGAATTTATTGTAACTGACTATAAGTAATCCTGACTTTTAATTGATAAGTTTATTAACATCTGTTATGTGATTCCTTGTTCAGATACCTTAAGTGGTCATGCCTGCAGCCTACACACTGGCTTGAAGGATTCTTTTCACAACAGAGCTAATTGTTTGGAAATGCATCTTAATAACAAAGCATGTCAAATCACAAACACGTGTATATTCAGGAAAGACAGGGGTTTTTTAACAAAAGGTAATCAACAAAAAATATTTATAGAGACTTTTTAAGTAAAATTTTCATGTGTCGTGACTAGTTGGGTGGTGATGCTTTGAACGGCTCATTTAACATGCTTTCAACCTCTGGTTGTAGACCAGAATTTAACAATTCACTCCAAGTCTTATACCCATGCTCCACCTTTGAAAGCTGCCAAGATGTTCTCATAGTCATGAACATCAATCAGTAACAAGAATGGAATGTGAAATTATCGGTTATGCAACAGGCTCTAGTTTGAAAAGTGGTTCTTCACTTTCCCAGTTACAAGTATTTAAGAAAATTATGATTCTCATTATTTTTATATTTATAAAGGAGGAAAATATTATAGACACCTAAACTGACCCACAACAAAATGGTTGTGTAGAGTTGCAAGCTGTGAGGCAAACCTGCAACAGAACCAGAGCTGCTCACTCAGCTACAATTACTCATGCCTCATCCAGTGGTTGGTGGGTATCTGGGGCTCTCTACCACTCATGTCCCCAGTCATATACTCCAGAAGGTGAGGACAGCCTTACTGCTGACCTCTCATGCATTCCTGAAAAAGATCTTAGGGAAGGGTACTCCGCATCCCTCCCATCTTTGACCTTCTAAACCTTGCCATTGGGCCCCCACCCTGCAACCGTTCCTAGCCAACCCCTCTGCACCACCTGAGCCGGCTACACAACCTGCAGCCAGTTCACGTCCGCACTTCACCAAGGAAATAACTATATATGCTCATGCCAATGTTCCCTCTATTTTTTTGTTGGCTGTGTGCACAAAAAATGTCTTTGTGTGTGCTAATATTAGGACTTTTGAATTTTTTTGTGCATGCTTTATTTGGTTGTGTGCACGTGTTTCATGACCTGTGTGCACATGCACACGTGCACAGCTTAGAAGGAACAGTGCTTATGCCTACATTTTCGCTGCCACGTCCTCATGACTCTAAGGCTATGTCTACACACACATTGTTATTTCAAAATAAGTATTTCGAAATGAGTTATTTCAAAATAAAGTCCTTATTTCAAAATAAATTAATTCAAATTAAGGGAAAGCCTACTATTGAAACGGCTGTTATTTCGAAATGGTTTCAAAACAACATGTCCAAACAGCCTTATTTCAAAATAACCATTTCAAAATAACAGCCGTTTAGAAATGAATGGGGTTTAAGCCATTTCAAAATGACGGTTCTTATTTCAAAATGATGGATCCCGTCATTTCGAAATAAGAAAACGTCATGTGGACCTTATCTCTTTTATTTCAAAATAACCAATGTTATTTTGAAATAAAAGAGATGTGTAGACATACCCTAAGTGATGGTAGCGCCTAACAACCATAGAGCGTGAAGACTTCTGTGGGACAGTTCATATTCCAGCCTGGTCCCACAGCCCACTGAGGATATTAGTTGGTGGCTCCGTTCCATGAACATGGGCGTGTACGTGGTGCAGTAAACCACATAACCTAACATTTGCCCCTTCTGTGGTGAGAAGGAGACCCTGGCACACATCTATAGCAAATGATCCAAACTGCAGCCCCCTTTCCTGCTCCTCCAAAATCTTCTCCTTAAGTTCTGGCTGCACTTTTGCCCACACCACCTGATCCACCTACACCCCATCTATGTCTCCATAAAATCATGAGACCTCCTCATCCTGGCCAAGACGACTGTCCACTACACAAGGAGGAGGAAGCTGCACCAGGAGGTGCTCTGAGACTGTGGGACCTACTTCCATTCTCTCCTATTATCATATGTCTGGACAGAGTTCATCTGGTCTGTGCCTACTGGCTCCCTGAATGTCTTTGAGGAGCAGGGGCACTATCTGGGGTTCTCTTCTCAGTGTTTTCTAGATCCCTGCTTTTAAACTTGTGACTTTCATTCCAATCCTGAATTTTTATTTGTTGTCCCCTGTAATTTTGTCCCCTGTAAAAGGCTGGTGGCTCCTGCCCTTAGGTTGTGGGGTGACCCTTAGATACGGGCAAGCTTGTGCCCACACATCCCCAGCACCTCAGTAAATGCAATGTCTCTCCTCATCCAGCAGAGCCTGGAGTGATTCACTCCTCAGGCATACTGAAGCAGCCTATGCCTGGGCATGGCCCAGGTCAGATGGCCCCCAGGTATTTTATGCTTGCCACCAGAACTGCAAGTTTGTCTGTGTAACAGCACCACTTGGCAGGAGCCCTCCAGCAGCCTCTTTTCTTAAAACTCCCTAGGCATCCATCCTGCCCTCAGTTCTGTCTTTTTCTGTTCCTGCGCTAGCCTTGCCAGAACCTCATTCCAGCCCACTTCAGGCTTATCTATACTCCATTGGACTTTGATTCAGCATGCCTCTTGACTCACTCCAGCCCTATGCCCACCACCTGACTGCCAGAGCCCGAAACTTAGTCCAACCTACCTTTAACCTTTTGTCTGTTTCTGGACTCTGAGTACAATCTTGATTTGGCTTGTCCACAGCCTCTAATCCCAGTTCTGACTCTTGTCCTCTCCTTGGACCCTAATTTGAGCTCAGTCTTCAGTCTAGTCATGACTCTGTCTGGCATAGACCTTTTGTATTTATCTTGGACCACTGTTCGAACCACCAGTCCTGACTACCTAGAATCTAGAGCCAGAGAGCAGCTACGTGATGTTTTTTTTTTTCTATTATAAAGCCTGGTTTCTAAGGAGCACTAAGCAGAGACAATCAAGTGAAAAACAGATGGAAAAGTAACCTAGAAATAAGCTGAAATGGAACAGGTGGATGCATGAAGATAAGGGTATATCTATCAAACCAAGAAAATTTACTCATAGAACTTGTGTATGTGGCAGCTAAAATAATATACAAATGAACTAGTGAATAGTGCTGCTTGGAAAATAGTATTTTCCACTCACAAAAACTGCTTTTTTTCCTTTCCCCCCCCCCCACAGAAATAGTCTAATTTTTCTATGACAAATCAAAACATTTTTGTTACCTTGAAAACTGAAACTTTTTCAGGTTTTGGAACTATTTCTGTGGGGTTTTTTTTGTTTGTTTGGTTGGGTTTTTTTGGTTTTTTTTGGTTTTTTTTTTTTTTTTTTGGAAAGATAAGTGAATATACTTGGGATCCAATGTGCAAGTACAGGCAGGAATAACATAACTCATTTCAACAGGCTTGAAAAAATCCTAGTTGGGTATGTCCCATACATCCCACTGATCGTCATAATTTAAGAACAACCAGGCACTGAACTCAAGAGTCATCAAAAATGTGTGTGTGTGCATGTTCCTTTGCCTCAGGTAGATAAAGCTCTACTAGAGTACAGGATAGTATATCACTACATACACATGCACACACCATCTGAAAAAGAGAGAAAAATTTATTTATTGTTTCTTTCTATCCCTGGCTCAATCAAACACCATGTATCGTGAATCGTAATCCATAAAGCTCTTAAAAGTAAGCAAACATCTAATCTGCCACTTATGGACTTACTAACAGTTACCAGAACCAGAAGTTCAACTCTATCAGAGGACTACAGTTCTGAGATCTATTGGCAGAATGTGGAGAATCCTGGTTGTTTCCCTGCTTCTATTTAAAGTAAACACAAGACCAAGAAGTTGGTTGCTGGGCTGGGCTATTTTATTTTCTGAACCAAATCAGTCACTCCGGAAATGGAAGAAGAATGTAGAAAAGGAAAATGGATGCAAAGCAGAGGAAAAAAGAAAAGAGCAGAAGCTGATTATGATGATTCTGTAGAGAAGTGGTTCCCAAGTTTTTCAGTAACAGAGCACACTTCAATGAAACAAACAATTCCATGGCCCACCCACTTTTTTCAGCTGAATTGATAGCTTATACACAGCACATTTACTATGGTTACAGTCTTACTAGATAGGTTTTCAACATAGTGCGTACTAGCTAAAGAAGGATTCAATGCTTTAATGTCTCACATCCACCAATTAAAAATACACATCATCTCAGTTTTGGTCTTTGGCCACTTACATTTAGAATATTCACTTTAGAAAGACTGATTCCTCACTTTTTACTGGTTGATTAATTTTCACACTTTTTATGAGTTGTAATTCTGGTTGGACAAATATTGTTTAAGATGAAACAATGTGTGTTTTACATTGATTTTCACTACCTTTGTACAAACTTTCATGTCACACTTGGAGAGTTCTCACAGCACATTAGTGTGCAATGGCACATTGGTTAAAAGCCATTGCTGTAGAGGATGTAAGGTAGATACCCCACCTGAGCCATTCTTTTTTAGGTGGCAAATCAGAGGAATTGGCCCAGATTGTGATGCCCATAGAGAATATTTTGGAAATTGATAAACACTAATAAGTCACCAGGACCAGGTGGCACTCACCAAAAAGTTCTAAAAGAACTTAAATAAGAAATTTCAAAATTATTGACAGCACTTTGTGACCTATCACTTATATCAACCTCTGTACCAGATAACTGGAGGGTAACTAATGTAACATCAATTTTTATGAAAGACTCCAGAGGTAGGCCTGGCAATTACAGGCCAGTAAACCAAACTTCAGTACTAGGCATATTGATTTAACCCAGGAGTCTCAAACTCAAATCACCATGAGGGCCGCATGAGGACTAGGATATTGGCCTGAGGGCTGCATTACCGAAACCTCTTCATACAGCAGAGTCATCAGTTTATTTAATTAAAATTAAATTAAAAATTAATTGCATTCAAAATGATGAATTAATGATTTTTCAATTAAAATTTAATTATTAGAAAGCTTTTACATTAAATTTTTTTTAAGTTTTTTTTTTTTTTTAAATTGAGAGAAAGGGAAGAGAGGGAAGGAAAAGGAAGCGAAAGAGAAGGTAAGAAAAAAAAGGAAAAAGAAGAAATGAAGGAGAGTCCATACCACTTCTTATAAGTGGCAGGAACAGTCTCCGTATGTGGTTCGGAGATGACTCGTGCTGCTTTTAAGAAGCAGCAGGAAAACCTCTCCCTCTTCCAGCCTCTTCCAAGTGGCTCTGAGCCAGAGATGGTCCGTGCCACTTTTTACAAGTGGAAGAGGCAGTTTCTGAGCTGCCACTCCAAGATGGCTCGCAGCTCCCAGGGACCATGTCTAAGCCTCGTACATGAGACTTGAAGAGGGAGAAGAGAGGGTTCCCTGCAGCCGTGACCCCCAAGAAACGTCCCTGCAGGGCTCTGCCTAAACCCCCCCCCCCACCCCACTCACAGGCAGGTTCCAGCTCCTCCCGCCTGGCCGGCAGTGGGACTGACTGTGCCAAGGCCCCACGGAGGTGGGGAATGTGCAACCGGAAGCACTTCCAGAAGTACTGGGGCAGTACCTCTGGAGTCAGGCAGCTGCGGCTCAGCTGCTGACTCTCAGCGGCGGGGCTCCTAAAAAGCCAGCCAAGGGTACAAACCCCTGAATTCCTGACTGTGTTAGGGGCCACAGGTGGGGATTCCGCAGGCCACGTGTTTGAGACCCCCGCTTTAACCTATAGTAAAGAACAGAATTATCAAACACACGGATGAATGCAGTACACTGGGAAAGAATCAACCCAACTTTTGTAAAGAGAAATCACATCTCACAAATCTATTAGAATTCTCTCAGATGGCCAACAGACACATGGCCAAGAATGATCCAGTGCAGTGGTTTCCAACCAGGGGGTCCAGGAGGCTTCAGTAATATTGAGGTCATGTAGACACCTCCCTCACCCCTCCACTCCAGACAGACGCTCTGAGCTCCATTCCAGTCAGAGCAGAGGAGCAACCCCCCCCCCAGCCACCTCCACACTGGCCAAGTGCCTGACTGGAGAGAAGCAGCCCCATACCATCGGCAGCCAGGAGCAGCCCCACCTAAGAGCCTAAGAGCCACCAATAACCTCAGGCCATGAGGGATGGGAAGAGGTGGGACAACACAGGGTATGTGAAGAGGGCTGCTTGAGGGTAGGCTTAGCTTCTTATTCAGTAAGAGTAATACATTATTATTACATAATTTAGTGTTGTTGTTATTATTATCATTATATGCGGTTCTGTCTAATGAGAGAGTGGGGTGGGGGGAGTGTGTTTTACTTAGTGTTAACTAGGGGGGGCTTTCATTCAAAAAGGTTGGAAACCACTGATCCACTACATATAGTGTATCTGGACTGTCAGAAGACTTTTACCAAAGTCCCACACACAAGGCTCATAGGCAGTCATGGCATAAGAGGGAAAGTCTCATGGATCGGTAACTGACTAAAAAACAGATAGTAGGAATACATGGTCAGTTTTCAGAATGGAGAGAAGTAAATAGTAGGATCCCCCAAGGTTCTATACAGGGACCACTGTTCCCTCTAAGGTGCGCGGCAGCGCGGCCGCGCGCTTAAAAAAATCCTGCCGCGCAGGATTTTCCTGCCCCCGCGCATGGGGCAGTTCAGGGGCAGCGTGGCCGAGGGGAGACGAGCCGGAGTGCTGTGTCCGAGCACGAGCCTCAGCCCAGCCCCTCGGCCAGAGGAAGAGAGGGTCTGTGGGCTTGGGTCAGCCCTGCCACTCCTCCCTCCCCTCCCCTCCCCTCCTCGGAGATTGTGGAGGCTCCGCCTCTTCCAGCCGGGGTCTGGCCGTTCGCATGGCCAGCCCCAGCCTCCAGCCCAGGCTCGTGGTTGCCGGCCAGCACCGTGGCCTCCTGCCCCCTGCCCAGCTCTTTGGCCAGTGAAGAGGGCTGGGGGGGGATTTGGGTTTGTCAGGCAGCTGGCAGGGAGAGTGTGTGGGGAGGGGGGAGAAGGGGTCAGGATGGTGGGCTGGGGAGGGCTTGGGGGGGCTGAAAGAGGTGGCATGAAGATGTGGAGCTGGGGGTGGGGTTTAGGAGGGCTGGAATGGGGGCAGGGAGCTTAGGGAGTCGGAATTGGGGCAATTCTTCAGCTTTTTAAACAAGAGGCATGGCAAAGAGTAAGTGCCATTCATATCCTGAAGTTTGAAACTCCTCAAGTGGGAAACAGGGAGTGCATGGTGCCAAAATGTCCCTTCTGTAACTAGATAAAGCTGTGGAGGTGAAAAATCTCTAAAAATCAGTTGTATATTTCCTGAAAGCTAGTGTGGATGTTACTTAAGTGGAGTGACTGAACAGTGAGAGTGTTTGAGCATGTTAACCCCCTGCTTTCAAAGAACCTGGAAGATGTTTTCTCCAAAATCCTGTAACTCACAACAATTCATTACAAAACAAACAAGGAGTCTTGTGGTACTTAAAGACTAACAAATATATTGATTGCATGAGCTTTCATGGGAGAAAACCCCATTTCATCAGATGCTTTGAAGAACAATTCACAGAAATTTTAGAGATGTAACGGAGATATCAGATAAGTACTTGTTTTAAATATAGTAACAGCCAAAAGACTGGGAATCAAAGGAGCCATGAGATTATTCTCTTCACTATGCACCCTAATCTGTCCATCAGAAGAAACCATAATGCATTAAAGTGATGTGGTATTTTGGCAGAGATTTTCTCTTAAGTTGAAATGTAGCCCCAAAATGATGGGGCAGGTAAAGATACAAGGGACTGAAAATAGGCTTTTAAGAAATACTGTAGCCTTATCTTAAAGCACCTAGAAGCCCATTGTTTTGATTTCAGCTGTGTTTAGCATCCTTGTTGTAGCAGCATTTTCCTGAAAAGGATGCCTGGAATCTTTTTTTTGATTTTTAAAATTTCAATAGAATTTCCCCTCTGGGAGCATCAAGACATCTTAAATGCTGCCAATTTCCAAAGCGGTAGCATTCCAGGAAAACAAAACAAAACAAGGAGTCTCCCATGAAAGCTCATGCGAAAAATAAATCTTAGTCTTTAAGTGCCACACGACTCCTTGTGTATCTTAAATGCTGTCAGTGATAATTAGCTGTCTTCCGTGTAAACTGTAACTCTGCATGTAGAACACAGGAGATGAGGGTATTAGGCAGAATTGTGACTCCTAGGATCCTGATTGAATATAACTTTGGTCTTGGGTTGTTTGAAAGCCATGGATTAGTTTCTTTTGATTGTATAGCAATTTGGGTAAATTGTAAATAAATTCGGTGATTTTAGTAATAAAAAACAACTTTAAATAGTTTATATTAATTTTTCATTGGTCTAGATTTTTCAATAATTTTTGTTGCACGAGTTTGCACACAAATTTTATTCAGAAAAAGTTTTGCACACGGGTTGAAAATTTTGCACACAAGCCGCCAAACCTTAGAGGGAACATTGACAGGGACCTGTGCTGCTGAATAAATTCATAAAAGATCTAGAAAGCGGTGTAAACAGTGAAGTGGCAAAGTTTGTAAATGATACAAAATTACTAACGATAGTTAAGTACAAAGCAATGCATGAATGAGTACAAAAGGAACTCACAAAAATGGGTTATTGGGCAAGAAAATAGACGATGAAATCCAGTGTTGGTAAGTATGAAGTAATGCACTTTGGAAAGTACAGTCCCAACTATACACACAAAATAATGGAGTCTAAATTAGCACCTACCACTCAAGAATGAGATCTTGGAGTCATTGTGTAGTTCTCTCAAACCATCTGGTAAATTTGTAGTGACAGTCAAAACAGCTGAGAGAATATTAGGAACCATTAAAAAAGGCAAAGATAAGACAGAAAATATCATAATGCCACCATATAAATCCATGGTACGCTCATACCTTGAATATTGTGTGCACTTCTTATTTTCCCAGCTCAAAAAAGATATAATAGAGATTGAAAAGTAATGGCAATATAAATTATTAAGACAATGGTATAGCTACCATATGAGGAGAAATTAAACAGATTGGCATTGTTCAACTACAAAAAGAAACAGTTATGGGTAGATCTCATAGTCTATGTTTACATCTATTTTTTTTAGTTCAGACTTGCCAGTCTGAACTAAAAAAGTCCAAGGTTAGTGCGAACTAACCTTAGGGTAGTTCGGACTAACCACAGCTTTTTAGTTTGAACTAGCTGTGCATCCTAGTTTGAATAACTTTTTAGTTTGAATTACGACGCATGGCTACTTCATACTAATGACTTAGTTCAGGAGCGTCGCTGCCCTGAGCAAAGACCTTGGGCATGGGTCCAGGCCCTGCCCCTGGCCACAGGCCACACCCCCCTGATTCTGCGGGTGAGCCCAATACAGTCTCGGGTGCCTGCCTCAGTAACCCTGGTCCCGGATTCCCAGCCAGGGGCGGGGCTGGGAGAGGCAGGCGCTGCCACAGCCGGCCTGGCCTGAATTCCTGGCCGGGCACAGGGCTGGGAGTGGCAGCTGCCACTGTGTGAGGCCCAGCCTACAACAGGGCCAGGAGCAACAGGCACTGCTGCGGGCAGCCAGGTCCCAGATCTCTGGCCGGAGATGGGGCTGGGAAAGGAAGGAGCCACACCGGGAACTTGGGGCACTGGCACGTGGGGCATGAGCCCTGTGTGCCAGGTGCCAGCAACGTCCCTGGCTTACTTCAAACTTTTTTAGTTTGAACTAAGCCTTAGTCTGTGTCTACCTTGCACCTAGTTCTAACTAAAGTTCAAATTAAGCACTTAGTCTGGGCTAACCAGGTGAACTTACTAGTTCGGACTAAGAAATTTCTTAGTTTGAGCCAGGCAAAGCCTAGTGTAGACATGGGCTAAATTAGTCCAGATTAAACTTGCTTGGTCCAGACTAATTGGCTAGTGTAGACATAGCCATAGAGGTCTTTAAAATCATGAATGATGATGAGGAGGAGGTGAATAAGGAAGTATAATATACCCCTTCATATAACACAAGAAAGAGAGGTCACAATATGCAGCAGGTTTAAAACAAACATAAAGAAGTACTGCTCACAATGCACAGTCAACTTGTGGAATTCATTCCTCAGGGAAGAATGAGAAGGCCAAAAGTGGGTTCAACTAAGAATTCAGATTCTGTATCCAGCGGCACAAAATTAGAATTTCATTTGACCAGTCAGATTCTGTAATTTCAGCCGTATTTTGAAAGTTGAGGGAAGTAATTTTCTCCTATAGCTAATCCTCAGAGATTACTACATTAAGGCTATGGCTACACTTAGAGTTTCAGTTTGAATTACTGAATTTGAATTAGTCAATTCCAACTAATAATTATTAATTCAAATTCAGTCAATTTGAATTGACATGGCCACACTAGAAAATCCAATTCGAATTGACATGTCCATGAACAGGACTTGCTAGTTCTAATTTGGTAGTGGGCGCTATTGTATAGGGAAAAATCAAGCTGTGGTTAATTCAAACTAACAGTGAATTCGAACTGACATGGCCACAGTGGGTCAATTCAAATTTCTCAGTTCAAATTGACCCTGACTTCGAAGTCAAATGAAGTTTGACCAATTTGAATTCAGCTTTCATCAATTCGAACTGAGGAGTTCCTCAGTTCAAATTAAGGAAAGCCAGTGTGTCCATGCACTTAATAGAATTTGAATTGATGGCAATCAATTCAAATTCAGCTCTAAGTGTAGACATACCCTAAGAGAAATGGAAAACAAAGTTAACTTCAGTAAAGTGCTTTTGTTCAGACTTTTTAGCTGCAGATTAGAGTTGGGCAAAATCATTCATTACAATCCACCAAATCATACAAAACATCTGTTCTTTGGTTTTGTCACAAACATGAAAGCTTTGGTGAAGTTCATAAACATTTAGCAGGAACCTGGACCATTTTGTGCTTTTGAAAAGAAACCATGTAAAATGCTTGGCTCTGCACAAGATTGGGTAAAACTTGGTGGTTTCAGCTGGAATTTATCTCTAAATTTGAATGGTCTTTCACATAGTACACTTGGAGAAAAACAGAAATTCTGTGTGAATCCTTGTGATCCAACGCCAAAGTAAACACAGAGACACTGATCTTCTGAATGCTTGTAAACCAAAACCCACCAAGTTATTTGGTATCAACAATTCATATACAACAATAACACAATGCTGACATTAACCAGGCTCTCTTCATTACCAGACATTCTGGAAACTTTTATTTTGGATATATATGTTCATAAAAAAATAATGAAACCTGCTTGAAGGTATTAAGTCTACAGTGCCATATTCATTTCTGTAAGGGCAAAGGTTCATTAGCCCTGCCAAAGTTGCTACTTCACATCAGGCAGATGTGTTTGGCCTTTTGCTGTTTCTTCTGAAATGAGTTCATTGATATAGGTGCAAACAGTTCAGTAATACAAACAATGCCTGTGCAAGATTGTTTATAGCTATTTTTATGCTGGTATACAAGGGAAAAAAAACCCTCAAATTTAGTTGATAAAAAAATCATTTTGGTAAAGGACCAGGTTTAGAACTCACAGTGTAGCCTTATTGTGAATCTTAAAAGTCAAAGCTAAAACATGACTTAGATATTTGACATTGGGTTGGGCCTCAGTTCAGGAAAGCAATTCAGCACATACTTAATTTCATGTTAATTGTAAGCAAGTATTGCAATGTGCTAGAGGCGTTCAACTACATGTACAGTAATTGATTTTCACAAAGATTGCTTTTGCCTTTGAATACTTGCAGCTCACTCATACACCAGACAACAATAATTAATTTTGTTATGCCATAACAAACCGAACCAAGACATTTTGGTATGTCTTATGTAAATCCATATTTTAGCAATTAAATAAATAGTACAGTGAAAATAGGGGTCCCCATAAATTGCAGTATGAATAGTACAATCACATGCATCGGAACAGTTACAGTCTGCATGCTGATTTTTCCAATTGTCACAAACTAACATGACCTTTAGTATTATAAACTGTTAATACTAACTGTATTGTGTAACACATTATACAATTTAAAAAAAAAATAAAATGGGATTAATTTGATATTTTCTTACATCATCTTTTGCAAACTTTCACTTACATTGATTGATAAATTAAGTCAAATGCTCCTTTAAGAAAGGACAAGCACTTGCTTTATTTTTATCTCACACTAATTTTAATGTCCTTTTTGACAATAATGAAAGCTTTTCATAGTTCAAAACTGTAATAAATTTTATATTTCCTAAATCTCTCTCAGGTTTTTCATGAGCCACAGAAACAACTCACAACAGCAGACTGGCTGATGGAGCAGCCTGAGGTTGGAGAAACAATTTACTTAAAAACCAAAAACCAAACCAAACCAACCTAACAAACAAACAAACCCCAAAATCTCCTTCCCAATAAACTGTGATACTACTTATGCAAACTAGGACAAGGATTAATTGTAATAAAATACCTAGTCAGTCCTCAGCCTCCATTTCAAAAATGAAGAAGCCACTAATAAAACAACAAGAATAATAAGGGAAAATAACTTAATCAATTTCTTCACACTGATACATTAGCTAGATTACTTGTCTACAGGGATCCTAGGAATTAATTCTATGCTGAGATAAATACAGATGAGTGAGCCAGCACCACTTAAAAGTTGAATCTTAGGCCTCATCTATACAGGAAAGGTTGTACCAGTTTCAGTAAACTAAATCTAAACAAATCTTGTGACATCTGTGCAAGCCTCATATGCAGTAGTCCTTTACCCATAATGATTTACTGGAACAAGCTAAACTGGTATAAGCAAGAGTTATATTACCAAATTACAGTGACCTGTTGTAAGTGAAAGTTAAACAGGTTCAAGCACACCTGTATATAGGATATACATCAGTTTAATTATCTTGATTTAGTTAAACTAATGAAACTTTCTTGTATTAACAAGATCTTATTACCCATACTGAATCTTCTTGAATGGGAAAGGTCAAGAGATCATCTTGCTATATCTGCATTTCCTTTTATATACCAAAAGCCATTCCATGGGCCCTGGAAAATCGTGCCAGAGCTGCATGCATACCAACTGACCCCTGTCCTGCACCTGCCCCTCGAGCGAAGTGGACCAGAGCGAACAGGGCCAGCCCATCCCTCCCCTTCCCAGCCAGCCAGGGAGCAGGGTGGGATCACAGAGCCCAGCCTCTGACACATGACCCTATCCCCCTGGCACCAGTACTCCAGACAGCGCCTGGGCCCTCCCAGCATCCACCCACCCAGTGCCGTTGGGGCTGGAGAGGGGCCAGATTAATGCATAGGGAATAGGAGCTGGAGCCCAGGGCCCTCCTTCAGGCCAGGGCCCAGGGCTTCATCCCCCCTAGCATTAATCCACCCCTGAATCTCACGGGAAAGCTTTGAGTCAGCAGGATTTCCAGAGGAATCTCTAGAGCAAAGAGATTCATGTACAGTGTTTATTAAATATTCTGTAAAATGGAAACTATTGAAATTAGATCATTCTTATCTAACTTCGCTACCTGTGTGGCATAAAACAGAGCAATAGCTACTTTTTTTTTTTTTCTGTACATGTGGATGCTCAAGAAACTAAAGAGAATTACCACATCCTTGGGAAAAGAACCCTGGCTAATAAATATGTATCCAAAGACTGGAATTATGAAAGAATGTTATGAATTATGAAGAGCACATTCACTGTAGTATTTAATTGCCAGGTGCAGTAATATTCCTTTGCTACTATATAGAAAGAGTAGTAACTATGTCTTAAATCTCTGCTTAGTTTGTTTTTTTTTGAAAAATGTTAGTGTTGTCTGGAACAATAGTAATATTGACAGAACTATAAAGAATTTTAGCCTCCACTTCAATTCACATTGAACTGAATGCTATAGGCCCACCTCAGAAAAATGAGAAAATTAAATCACAGTAAAATAAATATTCTTTCCCCTAATTTTATACTCCATTTCCACTGTTAACAAAACCAATCTTCTTATTAAAGGATCAGTTAAGGAGTTGAGCTGGGTGAAAATGTTCAGATGAATAGTTTATTCATTGAAAAATACAGTTTTGGACCAAGTGTAACTATTCCTGAATTTGGGTCAAAACTGGTAAATAGTGATGGCTGAAAAAAAAAATCTGATTTCTTCCCCCCAAAATTTAAATGTTTTGATATCCTCTAAATGAAATGTTTCAACTCTTCATTTTCATATATTTCATTTTGGCATTTTGCTTGATTTATTTCAAAGAATAAAACAAAAACTAAAAGAAAAAATAGCCAAAACCATACAAACACAAATGAAAAACTATTTTGGGTTGAATAAACTGATTTATCTGACCCAACTTTTTTTTTTTTTTTATGATTTATTTCAATGTAGCCACCAAACTAAAAAATCACCAGTTCTACACATAACTGCTCAGCACATACCAGTAGAGTGGTACCAAAAGCAGAAGCACGATTTCATGAATACTGCAACAAAGGTTGAAGCAATTTCAAAAGTGCTGAGAGAGAGTTCATGTGCCATCATGGTAAGGTACAGTCCCAAGCAAAATTCTGATTTAGAACCATCACTTCTGTGGGGCTTCTGTAAAACCTGGAATCCTACTGTGCGACCCTATTCAAATATTGGCAGACGCTAATTCCACCAAGCTCTGGCTCACCCCTACAAATCCAACTAAAGTAAAAAAAAAAAACCACACCTTTTAAAATATCATACTAAAATATGGATATACATGTTATTAAAGTCCTTTTCCAAAGGGGGAAAAACATTTTCAACAATTTTGCTATGACATGCACATTAGCTGTTTTTAGAAAAATAATTGCTTTAAATTTCAGAGAATTACCCAAGGTGCATGGCAATTAACTCGTGAAAATTTTCTTCAAGAAAGAAAGAAAGAAAGAAAAAGAAAAGAGCATTAGTATGTTTTCTCTTTTTCCAAAATTCACGTCATTTATTATCAGTCAAATCTTCAGAGTCCTAAAAGGAAATATTGTCCATTATCTGCTAGTAAACTCTTGGAAAGTCTAAATTCCCACTACTTTGAAAAGCTCATTTGACTTCACAAATATCAGAAAAATCATACTTTACATCACTGGCAGCTCCAGTGGGAGGGGCAGGGGGGCAAGGGCCCACCAGACAAGCAGCTATACTAGTGATACTAGCAAGTTTGACATTTGTGAAGATGAATGTGATGAGGAAAATGATCCGGGGTGCCATGTGCCAGTCTATTGCCCAAGGTGTGCTCATGTGTAAGTAAGTTATCTGGCCTGAGTGACATTGCACAGACTGAGCAAGAAAGTCCTATACAGCCAGTACTAAAATATTTCCCACCAACAAAATTTGGCAAATCATGGCAACATTTCAATCCAACCTGGTACAAACTGTACTCCTGGTTGGAGTACAGTGCACTAGAGAATGCTGTGTTTTGCTTTGCTTGCCACCATTTTACTGGAAAGGATGCAAGTAGTGGTGAAAACGCATTTACTCGCAAAGAGCAAAGCAAGTGGAAAAAGGCTACTGAGAATGATTCATGTCTGAGGCTACATAATGGAAGTGCAGTCCACAAAGACTGCACGGTGACTTGGGAGAGTTACAGGCAAACACAGACAGGCAAAGGAGACTCAGTTTTAGCCCAATTAAGTGATGCTCATACAGAACTTATAAAAGAAAATGGTGTGTTACTTTCCAGTAACTGTCCTTCTTCAAGATGGGCTGCTTGGATTCATTCAGTATCAAGTGTATGTGCTACAGCCATGATTGGCAGGAAACTTTTTAGCCTTAGCCTCTCAGGACAGGGCTGGTGGCCACCGCCCCGTCGCCACCCTGTGGCTATATATATGGCCTTAGCCCTGCTTCTCCCCAGTCCCTACTTATCATTAACTCCGAGTAGCAGGGAAGGTGTGAGGGATCTGAATGAATCCGAGCAGACCATCTAGAAGAAGGACAGTTACTGGTAAGTAACCCATCATTCTTCTCTGAGTGCTGCTCGGATACATTCAGTATCAGGTGACTCCTAGCCGTACTGTGGAAGGTGGGCACAGCACCCAAAATTGGGCAAAGCACCCAAAATTGGGCAAAGAAGCAGTGGGCCACCAGGCAAACGCCTATAGACATGCCACTGAGTGCAAGATCTTCAAGAGAATATGTACATGGGAGTGCGGAGGGATCATTTGCCACTCTGTCAGGAGACCAGAACTCCAATAGGGACAGTTCTGGTTCATTACCGGAGAACTTGCTATATGAGAATAACAAAATAGCATCCTTGCCACCAGCAAGACCATCTAAAATAAGAGGGTTGCCCTTCCCTAGAAGAATCGACCCCTGAAAAAGGCAGTTGTGATCCAGAGCAACAGGCTCCTACAGCTATAGGCAATGAGAAAGGGTGGGATAATTGCCACCCTTGCTGCCTTAACCCCAAAGGGAGGTCAATTGGGTTAGCTTACTAACCAAGACAAGAGGCAGGGAACACATTGCCCCTTGTCCAAAAAGGGGTAGGCAAAAGTCCTTTCTGTTTTTACATATTGGCAGGAGATGCCAAGGGCAGGATTGATAAGGGACGCCCTAAACTAAGGTGTCCCGCCTCCACATAGAAGATAATGTAGGAAGAAAAATAACAAGGAAGGAGTAGCTGGGGAACCACGCCCCTCCATCCATTGACACATGGGAATGGGGGGCCTGGAGGGAGGGCCCCAGAATAAGGCCTGGACACTGGGCAGGCCCTACTCTGGAGCCCAAAGTGTCAGAGACACTCCATCAAGGAGGTCGTTGTAAGGAGAGAAATGGACATCCCAGAAGGGCCTTTCTTTAGAGGTGACCCTTCAATGGGTTATAGTAGGTAAAAGGTGGACCCTTAGGTACACCCATCCTAGCATCAGGAGAGAAACCAAATGGCAGAGGTCATGAATGTCGAATGACTGGGAAATGAAAATGGAGAAACCAGAGAAAAGGTGATTGAATTCCCATGTTAGGTCATCCCCAACCAAAGGGGAAAGGGAATGGCCTGAGACAAGGGTGATGAGAAACAATTGCAGGGTTCAGGGAGGGGCTTACACAACTTTAAGGCTAGGTGCACATTTCTCTCCCTTGCTCCCATACCCTACTCTCCTGATACACAGACTTCCCTAGGGAGAGGTGTGCTGAATTGAGGGGAGAGGTATCCGACTGTCTCTATAAATGGGTCAGGTCCCCCCCCCCCGAAGGTTGTGCCTCCCCAAGCCTCAGAATCAGAGTGTTTGGGGGGGGGCACATGGATCATATGATATTCTCACTTCTCCTCTCGCTTGGTATTCCCACTCTCACTTCTATACAGAGGCAGCCAACCTTCATATCACAGCTGGTTGACTCACCTCTAGCAGCAGGTGTAGGTGTTGGGTCCTGGGATTTTGCATAGTTCCTGATTTAGTCAAGATGCAAGGCGGATGTGGTCTATAATGCCTGCTCCGAGAAGGGAGGGTTGTTATTGGTGCACCTCCCCGTCTATTGGAAGGGGTAAGGTTGGGCAGATTCTGGGTGGAAGAAGGAAAGAGAGAGACCCTGGGGAGAGGGGAGGAGGGCATAAGGCAAGAAGAAGATGGGGAGTGGGTATCCTCCCCTACGTGTCCCAACAGGCTGTAGCCCAGGGTAAGGGCTGCAGAGCAGGTGTTGTGGTGAGGGGGGCATAATGTGCCCCTTTTGCATACCTCTATCAGCCCCAGATTTCCATCAAGGCTCCAAGGGCACATGTGCCTAGAACTGAGCACATGTGAGGAGAGTTCTCCAGTTGCCAGGCCCTTATGTGACCCAACTGGTGAGGTAAGGGATGAGGGAGACTCATCTTTACCAGAGAGCAGAAAGAGGTGAGGCTGATTGCGAGGGGGTGTTTAACATAAGCAATTTAGGGTGCCACCCTGAAGTTCAAGGGTTGGATTTGATGGCGGGAGAGGTGACTGTATTAGAGTTGATCACCTTCAATGGGAGAAAAGGGGGCCATCAACCTGTGGTCCAAGGGTCCTTAACAGGAAGCCCTTTCGCTTGTAGGGGGGAGACTACCATGAGGACTCCTCACCACAAGCGTTCGTGGGGTTGCAGTGGGCTGGGAGAATGTTGAAGCAGCTACGGAATAAGCCAGGGCTCTGAGGGCTGACCTAGGGTCACAGTTTCCACAGATCAGGGAGTCAGTGGCCGGAGCAAGGAGAGACTGTCCCTCAAAAGGGAAGATCTAATATGGACTGCTGTAAGTCCTGGGAGAGGCCGCTCGGTGCATAACCATGGCTGTAGCAATGCTGCAGCTGGCCATGTCCAAGGCATCCCATGCCACTGTAAGGGCTTTGTGTGAGACCAAGGCATCTTCTTTGATGAAGGCATCCTACTCCTCCAAGTGTTCTTGTGGGAGGGAGGAAGCTACTAAAAACCTTCACAGCATTACACAGATCTTAGGAATATCTGTTAAACAAGGCCCGATGATTAGCAATCCTCAGCTGAAAGGCTGAAGTTGAATAGGCCATTGACCCAGGTCAAACCTCCTGGACCCCTGGGAGCCCAGGGATAAATCAGGGCGGCTTGGGCCAGTGTGTCCCAGTGATGTCAAGGACACGAGCATGAAGAAGGATTGTAGTGGTGACTGGAGAGGATGCAAACCCTGGGTTAAATAGGGGTCTTGGTTCCCTTTGAGGGATGTGACCCTGAACCCCAGGTAGGCAGTGACCTGGTGAAAGTGGTTGTAGTGCAGTAGAGTCTTCTCTGTAAGATTCTGGACCCGGGTTTATGACTCTAGCTGGCAGAAGGGACAACCCCAGTACCGGGATGCCCTCTTCGGGGCTATGGTACGGAGTTGAAACTCCCCTTCCCAGGCCTCAATGGGAGGTAACCAGCTTCGAGTGCAGCACTGAGAAGAACCAAGTGCTGGTGACCCTTCAGTAGGAGGCCGGGCCCGAGGCATGCACTCTTGGACCTCCTTGCGGTGCTGAGGTAAGGTGTTGGTGCCATACAGGTTGGAGCCCTCAGTTCCACAGTGACGTGGAGTCAAAGAGTGAGCGGCTCCCGCAGTGCTGGGTAAGGTGAAAGGAAGGTGGACTTACTATTTGCTTCAGTGGCCTGGCGGTGATTTCAGGAGCTGAAGAGCCTCCGCCACTTCAAAGGCCACCGGTGGATGGCACCATGATAGGCTCTGGGCCCTCACCCCCTGGGGGGAGAGGCAGAACGGCACTGGCATTTCAGTGCCAAAGTTGATGCTGAGCGTGCTTACCTATGCTCTGCTGGGGAGTGGCGCTGAGAGGGCCTTGGGGCCGACTGGCATGAGGCACTGCCACCAACGCATGGCACTCAGATGCTCTGCCCTTTTCTTTGGAGAGGAGGTGCTGGGGATAAGGTCACACGGTGAAGAAATGGTGCCAAGCCAAATGCCCATTATGGCCATTTATTCACAGCTGGAGAATGGCATTGAGAGGACTCCGGTGCTGACTGAGCACACAGTGCCGAGTTAGAGGCTGATTGCAGCTTTATTTGTAGCTGGAGAACAGCACTGAGAAGGCTCCAGTGTCATCTGGCATGCAGTGCTGCATTAGAGGCAGATCACGGCTTTTATTCATAGCCAGAGACCAGTGCCAAGAGGGTTCTGGTGCCAGCCCAGCATGCGGTGCCGTGAATCCTTGGGTGCAATGGACGTACCCGGTGTTGGCTGCAGGCCCATTCCTGGGCAATATTATGCAGCCTTCACTCCCTGTCTTCCTGAGTCCTTCACTTAAAAGATCTGGAAATGGAGCATAATCCAGCTGGTGAAGCTCACCCAGGCATTTAAGATACCTCCCGTGGTGGTCATCCTTTGGGTTTGGGTTTCAGTTGGAAGGACTCGGTAGGAGCACTGGCAATGTCTATAAACAGATCTTCCAATGAAAAAACACCAGTAAAACAGAGTGGACAGACAGGCACTTGCAAAAAGCAAGAAACAGGCTGTTCCGTAACCATCGCTAAAGGTGGAAAAAATGAAACTGGGGAGGAGCAAGGCTGTGGCCAGCCCTGCCCTGACAGGCTATGGCTAAAAAGTTTCTAGCTAATTGTGTACTGCGGCACATACACCTGATACTGAATGTATCTCAGCAGCACTCGAAGAAGAATAGACATTACAGGTATGTTCACATGCAGATTTTAAATCAAAATAATGCTGATTTTAAAAAGTTTGGATCCACATGAAGTTTTCTTATTTTGAAATAAGAAGCTCCCTTATTTTGAAATAAGGAAAATTATTTCCATATAATAAAACCTAATATTATATCAAAATGAAGGTTATATTGAAATTATCATTTCAATATAACTCTGTGTGGACCTGTTATATCAATATAACAATATATTGATATAAGGGGTTTGACCCTCTTCCTCCCAGGGTACATGGATAGCACAAGCTGGCACAGGGAGAAGGGATCCCTGCATGCCCAGCTTCCCCACAGCTCACCGGGTGGTGGAGGCAGGGAGCCCCCCATGCCCAGCTTTCTCCTGCACTAGCTGGGCACTGCCTGACTAGCACAGGAGGAAGCTGGGTATGCACGGTTCCCTACTCCACCACCCAGCCAGCTGTGGGAAAAGCCAGGTGCGCGGGGCTCCCTGCCCCCACCACCCGGCCAGTTGCGAGGGAAGCCAGGTATGTGGGGATCCCTTCCCCTGCTGCCTGGCCAGTTGTGGAGGAAGCCGGGCACACAGGGATCCCTTCCCCCACTGCCTGGCTAGCAACGGGAAAGCCACGCGCACAGGGAACCCTGACCCTGCACTGGCTAGTGCACCTGCATCTGCAGCATAGGGTTCCCTTTCCCCCCTGCCCAGCACCCACGGGGAAAGCCGGGTACACAGGGTCCCATCTCCCCATGGCTGGCTGAACCACAAGGTTTCACTCAGTCTGGGAGGTATGTCTGTTCCCCCACTGGGCTCCAGGAGACCCAGAGCCAGTGAGGGCTTTTTTTTCCCCTGCCACTGGCTGCCAGGCAGGGGATTGTGTAGCAACATGGCTCTGCCAGTGGGGCATGTTCCCACACCTCCCAGGGTGCCCTTCTCCTGAATCAAACTAACAGTTCCTGTCCCTGGATATGCTAGTTCGATTTCAGGTTTTTGGTTTGGACCTGTTAAATTGATTTAATGATTGTTATATAGATTTATCTTAAATAGATTTCAGTTAAATCAATTTTATGGCTTGTGTGTGGACATAGCCTAGATGGTTACTCTTGCAGAAATTCTTTTGTTCACCTCTCAAGAAAAAATTGCTTAGCATGGACATTGGGAAAGTGATGAGATGAGTGACAACAGAGGAAATTTTCTTGAACTCTTGCAGCTAGTTGCAAAACCACGATCCCAGAATTCAATCTAAAGTAGATTACCTCACAACACAAAGTATACACATCATTCAATTCAAGATGAATTGTTAAGTATCATGAGCAGAATGGTTCGAGAGTCAATTTCCCAAGAAGTCAAAGAAGCTGGGTTTCGGGGGGTTTTTTGGTAGTAATTGCTGATAAAACAAAGGATATACATAAGCAGGAACAAATTTCAGTGGTCCTCCGTTACTGCTACAGAGGCAATATATTTGAATGATTTGTTGTCTTTCATCTGTGTCATTCATGGGATGCTACTTCATTAATGAGTTATATCAAGAACACCTTGGCATGTTGTGACATAGATATAAAAACCTGAGTAGCACAAACTCTGTGATGGTCCAGTGTAATGAGTGGAACACTAAATAGTGTGCAAGCACAGTTTCAGAAAGAGAAATCACAAGCTATCTACCTTCTTTGTTACAGCCACAGGATGAACTCAACTATTGTTGATGTCTGTAAAAACATGGATGTTGTGGCAAATGTCTCTACGCTTCTTCAACAACTATATATGTTTCTATTGCATTCCTCTGTGCATTTGGGTTTAACTGAATTGTGAAAAGAAACTGGGATTAGAATCATTGAATTGACAAAATTGTCAGACACTCACTGGGTAAGATTGCATCACCCTTAGCTGTTGAAGCAACACTTTAAGTAATCTTATTGCTTCCGAATGTAATCAGCAATGAATCGAATTCTGAAAAAAAGTGTAGAGGCATGTGGCATTCTAAACCAGATAAGACTTTTGCTTTGTGTTTTGTCTGAAGCTTTTTAGTGAAGTGCTTCTTGAACTTAAAGTGGTATCAGATTACTTGCGGAAATCACATTGTGATGCAGCTGAAGCTTGCTTCCTTATTAACTTGATTGATAAACTGCAAGGTCTGAGGCTATGTCTATACTAGAAAATTAGTTTGAATTAAGGAACCTTAATTCGAGCTAATCTGAACCGTGTCTACACTGGGCTTTGCCTAGTTCGAACTAAATTTTTTTTAGTTCAAACTAAGCTTTGAACTAGTTAGTTTGGCTGGTTAGTCCGAACTAACTACTTAGTTTGAACTTATTTGCATATTTAGTTTGAACTAGAACAATGTAGACATACTAGTTTGAACTAAGTAAGTTTGAACTAAGCACATTTTTTAGTTCAAACTAACTTTCAATTCAAAATGGCATTTTGTGTCAAAATTTAAATGAGAAATTTAAAATAGGTTGAAATCTAAACAAAATGTTTCAAAAATGTCTAAATAAAACATTCTGATTGACTGAAACAAATATTTTGCTGCTTGTTGATTCACAAGCATTTTCAAAATTTTTACTTTTCAGCACTGGAAAAAAAAATTGAAATCTTGCAATTTTTCTTGGGGCAGGAAAATCAATTCACTACCAGCTATACCCCATACACCCAGGATTTCAGGGTAACAAAGTCTGACAAGCCAGTTTAGCTCACTTCTATAAATTTGATCGTGCAGATATTCCTGTTTTGCTGTTTTTCTATCCAGTGCATCTGGGCATAGATGCATAAACTGCATCAGTCCCAACCAGCCAGTAGAGCCTAGAACAGACAAAACAAATTAGTGGAGTCCTCCACCTTGTGGCTGAACTCTCTGAACATACTTCCTGAGTGTTACTGCATCCACATCTTAAACTGAGACCCTCATTATTCATAAGCAGCACTGCTATCAGTTGAAACAAAATGGACTTTTGCCCCACCAATCACAGGGACCAGCACTAAACTTACCTCAGCTGAAATCCTGAGTATCATGCACAGTGGTCCTAAGATACTGCATACGCTTAACACCAGTAGAATTAGTGAATAATTATCGGATTTGTATTTTTATAGTCCCAATCACACAGTGTTCTAAAGTCTGTCACTCTCTCCACTTTCACCTTTTGCTAAGACATGGTACTGGACACTACATTTAAAAACACGTATAAAATAAAACTAAACCACTAATAGCAGTTTCAGTCTTTAGCCTCACTAGCATTGATGGTACAGGGTTTGGGTTTTTTTGTTTTTTTGTTTGTTTCAGATTGGAACCTCAAACTATGTCTGCTGATTCACAAACTTTTCAGTCCTTTGCAGGACTGGGCACTAAATGAAAATATAGCATGACAAATGAAGGCTAAAGAGAAGGGATTTGATAGGAAGACACTAATGCACAAAGGCTACAGATACAAGTTTCTGAGTTTACCTAAGTGTCTTTTTTAATAATATATTTTTTTAAAATGAATCAGCAACACTTATTTAGGATAGTGGCTGTAATACTTTTTTTCTGTTTACAATATCAGTCAAGCATGCTATTCCCAGTGCAACGCAAGTCTTATAAAGAGATTTCTTGATGGAGTAGCACATCTGTGCATAGTCTCCAGCATCAGTGAAAATATCCCAAATAAAGCAGTTACAAACTAAATAGTCTTTTGTATGTAAGATGATAAAAAGGTCTTTTGGATGGGATGAGATAGTGAACAGGATCTGTTTCTTCACTAGTTTATTTGACAGGATGAAATCAAGATCTTTCTCCTGATGCTGGGGAAACAATTGGGATGTAATTTGGTCCTCCCCGCATGAATTCTTCCCTGCTCATTTGGAGATTAACTATAGATGCAAGCACCCCAGTTCCATTTCATGCTTCTTGTGCCATATGCTGTCTCTCTCCTGCTGCTGCAGTTTTTTTCTGTCCACACCTTGTTCTGCTATGTTGAAGAATGTTTTTATTAAACAAAAATTAATGTGACAAGATAAGTGAGCCAATATCTTTTATTAGACTAACTTCTGTTGATGAGAGAGATGAGCTTCTCCAGGTCTGTGTAAGCTCAGAAACTTGCCTCTCTCACCAGCAGAAGTTGGCCCAGTAAAAGATATTACCTCACCCACCTTGTCTTTCTAATATCCTGGCACCCAAATGGTTACAACTCTCCACACAAAAATAAATGTTTCCATTACAGTTATTAAATAACTGAAATATGAAATAAATTGTTGGAAAAAATCCTTTAAAATGATTTAGTATTTATTTTTTGTAAACACAAATTCAGTTAAAGAATGATTATTTACCAATGACCAGACAGTGAAATCTCAGCTATCAGAATTATTTTCTATTCTAGGTTTAGGTACCTACATATTACCGTGATGGATGTACTAGAATTAACTAGACAGAATAACAAATGGGTGTTGTGAGCATAGGACTGGCAACCAGGAACTCTGACATTTTAAGCACAGTTCTGATATTGATTTGCTATGTGTTTTAAGAAAGTAATTTGTTACCAACTTTGCCCATCAACTCGAGGTCTGCTCATTTATTAGGGTTACTTCCGGGGGGGGAGGGGTTGCAATTCTATTAGTGTACTGCTTATATCACTTGTGTCTGTGTGGAGCTTACATCTCCCTTCTGCAAATCCCTCCCAATGGAACCACCCTTGCAGGACCTGAATTTCCCAAGACTAGGTTCCTAAGTGGGACTGAGAGGACCAGGTCTATCAGCATTCTCAGCTGACCCCTATGTGTCCCTGAACTCAGCAGGCCAGGTTACACGGCACTGGTCTGCTGCTACCCTTATGTGCCCCTGTACCGCACCGGACTAGACTGGAGTATGCATCTGAACAGGCTGGGTTAAAACAGCACTTTCAGCTGTCACCCTTATATGCCACAAGTTCAGCACACTGGTAAGCCCTTAATGAGCAAACCTTACAAGGAATTGGACATCACAGGGATCTTTGGCTAGGTAAAAGGAGCGTTGCTGCAGAGCAGTACTGAGGAAGTCTGGCAACCAGCTTGATTAGGAAAGTTACTTTATTGCCAGGTACATAAAACTTATGAATAATTATAAAAGGAAAGAAAAATGCCCAAACAGTTACAATATTGATAACCATACAAAAGAGGAAAATGATCAAAGTTACAATATTACCCAGTTTCAATTATAGTATTGGGGAAAGCTAGCCCTAGTGGATTACAAAAGATCAGGTTTAGAGAGTTATAGTTGGACTAGGGAAAAACAGAGAGAGAAGCAAGGGGGAGAATGTCTCACCACTCAGTGCAGCTCAAAGGTACCCAGGAACCAGGCTGTTCGGCTTAGGGTCTGGAGTGCTGGAGACAGGCAGAACGTCCACCACAAACAGCAAGGAGAAAGTGAAGTCCCAGTGGACCTGAGGCAGCTTGTAGGTCCAGGCAACAGATCAGGCATCAGAACAGATTCTCTCTCACTAACTCTGGTAGGGGTTTTTGTAGGGAAGAAACAATGGTTCAAGGCAGAGCACTAGGTTGTTTTGGGGTAAATAAGGGAGTATACCAGAGGTGTTTTGTTTAGGTGGACAGTAGGAGCTGATCATTCCTGGTGATGGGTGGCATTCCTTTTAGGGAGCTTACAATGCAATCAGGCAGATTCAGTATGTTGGATAGCAGTTGAAGATCTATTGACTAGAATTGGTCTGATAACTGCTGGGCTGGGTGTGTGCAGGCAGGAGTTCATTTGTCTCAGGAGCAGGGATCCCCCATCATGCAGTGCTTCTCTGCTTTGCCAGTCCCAGAGTTCCGTGTGACTCCTGCCTTGGAGCTTGGTTCTCCATTCAGTATGCTAAGTCTGGTTCCATCCTTGATGCAAATGAAGTTTCTGCTGTCCATTCAGTGTGCTAATGGTTCACAGCTTCCATGTAGATGAGGCTAGAGGAGTTGGCCTAATTCCAGCACCCTTGTTCAAAGGGGTTTTAGGTGCATCTCCCACTGCCTTTCATTGTTTCTGGTTTCTGGTTCAGCAGAGGCTGAAGGTGAAGGGGGGGGGGGGTGAGTCTCAGTGGTTGGTTACTATGCTCTGATTCTCCAAGAACACAGAGCTACCAAGTAACTAATTAGTTAGGACCAAAATCTGTTCTTCTTACTCTGTCTCAGGTAGTATTTTACTCTTTCAGTAGTGCCATTTAGATTGGGATTAAGACATTAGTGTGAGAGTAAGTATCAGATCTGTTCCTTATTGTTTGTAAAGCACACTGTAAAGTATGGGTTAACTATAGGTTTTATATATTTAGTTAGCATTACCTATTACCATACATTGATCTATGCTAAAATATCATTCATGAACTTGTTAATGTTAAGCTATTCAAGGAGACTGTCATTCTATCTGTGGAAACATTACTCTGCCTTTTCTACACAGGGTTAAACAAAACCAAAGCTCTCATAACAAAGAATGTGTTATGGAGCAGTATCATCTACTCTATCACCTAGACAAAACAATTTCCTTCAGGAACAGAACAAAACAATGCTGGAGAATTATTTGTGGTAAAATAAAGCTACCCTTTGTTACATGTCTGGACACGGTATCAGCGTGTGCCTTGGGAAAGAGTGAATATTAAACAGTTTTATCAGATGTAACTATTTCAGAAAAAAAAATTCTCTACAGCTCCTGTTTTGGCAATATTTTAGAACTGTGATACAAAAATTTATTTAGATAACATAAATGTTTTGTCTCAACAGCTTGAATTGTAATGAGCTTTGTAAATTTGTGCAGTCTCTAAAACCCACTAGCCACCATAATTTAATTTGTTATGGCTTTAGTCATCAGAATTTTTTAATTCCAGTTTTGATAACAGAGTCAAGTTTCAAATATACGCATATACAAACTGCTTATATTGGATTAAAGAGTCATCTGCTGCTATATTAAATATATGAAAAAGCAGCTCCAAATAGCAATCACATCAAGAACTTTCCATTCCCTTTTCTCAGATATCTATTACTCTGAACTTTTAAATGTTGGACAGAATTACCTGAAAGCACAGCTACTTCACAGACAATACAGTCAACAAACCAGCACGCTCTACAAGACACTTTGAATTAAAAGACATTTTGGTGCTACTCAAGCAACTTGAGCTTTAGCCTTACATTTGTCAGTGCTCTTCTACATGATCATTTGCAAATAACTTTTCTCTGTACAGCCTTTGTCTGTCTTATCACTCTCTTTTCTATATATTTGTACATGGCCTAGTACCAAGGAGCCCCAATCTCAGATGAGGCCAATGGGATACAATAATCTGCTTGGTTCCACTTGTTACTATATATATATTGCCTTTTCTCTAATAGGTTTTACTAGGGATAAATCTGATCCTTCCCTGTCTCTCAGCCCAGAAATATTTCATATAAGAACTATTGAGTGTCTTTCCCAAAAGGGCACCTTCCTTATCTCCTGTTCCAGCTTCTCAGTATAAGAAAAGAGCTTGGGCAATGCCAATACCAAGTAAACGAGAAATGTCCAGGAAGAACACAACTTGATAGGATTTGCAGAGACTATGGCTATGTCCGCACGAGGCTTTTATTTTGAAACGACCACTGTTGTTTTGAAATAAAAGCTGTCATGTCTGAATGATGTTTCTTTATTTTGAAATGATGGGACCCCATCATTTCGAAATAACATCCATCATTTTGGAACAATAAAATCTGGGCTATCAATCAACACAGCACTTGTTTCAAAACAATGCCGTTGGGATGTGCTTTTTTGAAACAATGGCTGTTTTGAATAATGGCTTGGCACCCTGAGAGGAAGTCCCACCCCCACTCAGCACCCTGGCCAGGGTGCTGAGACGAAGTGCATGGGTGCGCAGGGGGTAACGGCTGGAGCACCCCCCTTGCCAGGGTTCCCAGCCCCTGCCTCTGCAGTGGGTGTGGGAGCCGGCTCAACCCCCTTGCCAGGGTTGCCAGCTCCTGCCCCCGCCGCCGGGGGGGGGGGGAGCCAGCTGGAATCCCAGCAAGGGGGTTGAGCCGGCTTCCACACCTGCGCGGGGGCAGGAGCTGGCAACCCCAGCAAGGGGATCAAGCTGGCTTCCGCTCCCCTGGCCGCCTACAAGCGGCCAGGGGTGATACCCGCTCCCCCAGCCCCTGCCAGGCTTCGCAGCCTGGTCAATTTCACAGAAGTGAAATTGACCAGGTTTCTGAGCCTGGCAGGGGCTGGGGGAGTGGGCATCACCCCTGACCACTTGCAGGGAGCCAGGGGCTTTGGGACAGGGGCGCCGGAGAGCTCTGCCCCTGCTGTCCTGCCAGCAGCCTCCAAGACGGGGCAGCGGGGTGAGTGGGCTCTGGCACCCACCTCCTCACTAGCTGCCACCACTCCCCGCAAGCCAGGGGAGCCGGTTCCAGGACCCCCTGCCGGGCTGGCTGTGGGCAAACCCCGCAAGCTGGCTCAGGGACCGGCCCTCCCCTGCTGCCAGCTTGCTGGTGCAATGGGGAAAAGCCGGCTGGGGACCCACCCCCCCCACTGCCGACAAGGGGGGGGGGCAACAGGGAATGCCAGCTCTGTGCCTGCCGCTCCCCATGGAGCCCGGGCCGCAGGGCGAGGGGGATCAGGGAGCCAGCTCCCACCCCCGCTCCCAGGGCTGCAGTCACCCAGTCCCAGGGCGCCGGGAGCCAGCTCCCACCCACATTCCCGGGGCCGCAGCCACCCAGTCACGGGGCATGGGGAGCCAGCTCCCACCCATGCTCCTGGGGCTGCAGGCGTCCCCCAGGGTCTCTCCCCAGCTACCCCAACAGCCGCAGGGGATGCAGGGCAAGGGAATCCCTGCCCTCAGAGCTGTTTTCCCCTGCCTGGCTCTCCAGGCGCCAGGGGGCCATGTTACCACACCTCCCAGGATGCCCCTCTCCCAAATCGAAATAGCAAGTCCTGTGTCTGGACTTGCTATATAGATTTGGTATTTTTCCTTTATTCGATTTAAGTTAAATCGAATTAAGGGTTTTATTTCAAATTTGCTTATTTTGAAATTAACTTATTTTGAAACAAACATTTAGGTGGGGATATAGCCTATCTCTTAGTTTTCCAGATGTGACTAGGCTTCTCTTGTCATCAATAATTAATATAATAGTTATTACTATAACCTACCCACAGTCTATAGTTTCAGCTCTTTATTCATATATTTCTGTATCAATCCAAAAAGAAAGTATGGCACATACATACGCACGTACATGTACAAACACCATGTTAAAAATTCTATATATGACCTTATATTTTATCCAAGAAAATATATCTGCATTGTACAGTTCCCAGAAAGCAATGAGTTCATTGTTTCCATTTTCTCAGGGAGCCCAATTAATATATCTTTGGCTCTAAATTGATGTGTTAATGTGCACTCTATAATTTAACAATTTATCATTTTTGAAGGAGACTTGCCACACATATTAAAGAAAGTTAGGGAAAATGTACACAGGAATTTAGTGCATATAATTTATTAATATTGAGCATCAACATCGTAGTATAGAATGCAGGGAGACTATCAAGAAGTACAGGGGTTTTTTAAATAAATTTTGCATGCATTATCTGACAGTTTTACCTACTTTCTCAGAGATATTAGTGTGTGGTCATCTTTGCCACTGTGAAAAAATAGAGGAAAATTTTAGTTTGTTGTCTTGCTTTATTATCCAAATTTGAAAAACATGATTCAAGAGATACGTAAACTTTAGCCAACATTTGGATTTTTTTCTTGAAGAAATCATTACCAGACTTTGCTGAGCTGATTGTTGGGCACATAGACAATATTTAAGAGCTCTTTTTCTAAATATATATGTTATATAAATGAATGGGCATGTGTATGTGTGGCTGGCTTGTCATTCCCAGTTCTGCCAAACTTCTGATTTGGCCTTGGAAATCCAAATCCATTGTTCAGTGTAAGGATGTATTTATGCTAGCTTACATCTGGTGTACCTCTTTGCCCATCCTAATGTCACCTCTCACCCTTCTCTGATCTATGGGAAGATGCCTCTCCTTACATGCTGCTCTTTAATTTTTTATCCATTTCCAGCTGTGGACTTGTCCACCTGGTGAAAGAGGGAGAAGATTTGGACTTATATAGAGGAAGTTTCACTCAGTTTTTTCACCTACTTCCATTCTGCTATCTGTCAATGGTCCCTGACTCTCTCTCTTACAGTTTGGCAGAGGAGAAGACTACAGCACATTGCATTACTGGTGAATAATTTTCCCATTTCTGAAGTCATTCATCACCTGTTCTATGAGGGAAAGTTGGGGGAAGCTGACATGACCCATAGCAAAGGACTTCCCTAATTGTATTACTCATAGCACATTGTGTCCAAAGGAGGTTACCTTGTGCAGGCAGCTATGTTTCATAATTGCAGAAGATGATTACCATGTTGCCAGCATAGACATCTAAGAGAAAAAGTACTTCACTCCTCAATTTTCAGGGTGCTACAAGATCTCTAAAAGAGTTATGCCCTCAGGATGACAAGAGTATAGTACAGCCATACTCTAGACAGAGTCACTTTAATCCATTTGATGATGTGTTCTCCTTGAGCAAACTCTTGAGAAATAATCAGAAATAGATTACAAATTATATCTTGAATATCATTAGTGGTGCCACATCATAGAATATTTGAATCATAGAAGGGACCTCATGCAGTCATCCAGTCCAACCCCCTGTTGAAAGCAGGACCACTCCCAATAAATCATCTCAGCCAAGGTTTTGTCTAACCAGCCCTTAAATGTTGCCAAAGATGAAGAGTCCACCACCTCCGTAGGTAACCCATTCCAATGTTTCACCACCCTCCTAGTGAGAAAGAGTTTCCTAATATCCAACCCCAACCACCCCAGCTGCGGCTTGAAACAACTGCTCCTTGTTCTGTCCTCTGTTACTACTGAAAACAGCCTAGCTCCTTCCTCTTTGGAGCACCCCTTCAAGTAGCTGAAAGTTGCTATCAAATCTCCCCTCAGTATTCTCTTCTTCAGACTATATAAGTCTAGTTCCTTCAGTCTTTCCTCATAAGCCATTTGCCCCAACCCCCTAATCATTTTTGTTGTCTTCTGCTGGACTCTTTCTAATTTGTCCACATCCCTTCTGTAGTGTGGAGCCCAAAACTCGACCCAGTATTCCAGATGCGGCCTCACCAGAGCCAAATAGAGGGGAATAATCATGTCCCTCAATCTGCTGGCAACACTCCTACAGATGCAGCCCAGTATGTCATTTGGCTTTCTTGGCAACAAGAGTATATTCTTGATTCATATCCAGCTTCTCGTCTGCCATAACCCCTGTCCTTTTCTACAGTGCTGCTACTTAGCCAATCAGTCCACAGTCTGTAGTAGTACATGGGATTTTTCCATCCTAAATGCAGAACTTTGCACTTCACCTTGTTGAACCAAATGAGAGCTTTTTTGGCCCACTGCTCCAATTTGTCTAAGTCTCCCAGAATCCTGTCCCTGGCCTCCAGGACGTCTACCATTCCCCACAGCTTGGTGTCATACGCAAACTTACTGAGCATACAATCTATCCCATCATCAAGATTGTTAATGAAGATGTTGAACAGAATGGGCCCCAGGACCAACCCTTGGGGCACTCCACTCATTACAGGTTGCCAACTAGACATTGAGCCATTGATCCCTACCCACTGAGCCCAATTATCTAGCTAGCTTTCTATCTACCTTATGGCAGTGGCATTGCTAGCACTGGGCACACGGGGCACGTGCCCTGGGTCCCAACACCGGTGCCCCGGGTCTCCGGCCCAATCGGGCCAGGGATCCGGGGCCCGATCCCTGGCGGTCCGCAGCCACGGCGGCCGCGTCTCCGGCCAGGGATCCGGGGCCTCTCTGGCCGCCCGGCAGGCCCCGCCCCCTGGCCTGGGATAGGGCCAGGGGGTGGCCACGCCGCTGCCACCAGCTAGCCCTCGCTGCCGTGCGGCGCGGCTCAGCCTAGCCTGGCCTGGTGCGGCCGGAAGCGGCCGCTGGAGGCCGGGCCCGCAGCCGCAGCCCTGGATCCCCAGCGGGGGACGGGGCCGCTGCAGCCGCGGGCTGCTGGCCGGGTCCCAGATCCCCAGTGGGGGACGGGGTCGCCACAGCCACTGGCGGTCAGGCCAGGGATCCGGGGCCTGGCTGGCCGCCCGCGGCGGCCCCGTCCCCTGCTGGGGATCTGGGACCCGGCCAGCAGCCCGCGGCTGCAGCGGCCCTGTCCCCCGCTGGGGATCCGGGGCCTGGCTGCGGCCGTGGCAGCGGCAGCCCTGTCCCCGGCCGGGGATCCAGGGCCGCAGGCCCGGCCACACCGGGCCGGGCCGTGCCGTGCCAGGCTAGGCTGAGCCGCGCCGCACAGCAGCACGGCCCAGCTGGCGGTGGCAGCGCCGCAGCCCCCCTGGCCCCATCCTGGGCCGGGGGGTGTGGCCTTTTGGCTGGGGGCGGGGTCTGCCCTCTGGAGGGGCGGGGCTGGGCCTGTGCCCCGGGTCTTTCCCCGCCCCAGCGACACCCCTGCCTTATGGACCATTCCTCCAAATCAGACTTCCTTAACTTGCTGATAAGAATGCTGTGGGAAATCATATCAAAAGTTTTGCTAAAGTCGAGGTATATTACATTGACAGCTATTCCCACATTCACATATCCCGTCATCTCATCATAGAAGTTAATCGGGTTGGTCAGGCATGATTTGCACTTGGTGAATCCATGCTGACTGTTCCTGATCACTCTATTTTCCTCCAAGGGTTTTGTTCGTGACTCATTGAGTTGATTTGATGGCCACCCCTCCCAAGACATCACTTAAGCATCTAAGGAATGTTAAGGGGAGCAGCCCCTTTAACTTAACTAGATGGGCCCCTTAAACTTAAACTAGATGGCCCCCTTAACTTAACTAGATGGCCCTTAAACTTAAATAGATGGCTGTCATCACCCCATGTTTTCTCTTGGGCTTGGTGTAGGTGGGCACTGCCTAACTGCAAGGTCCTTTGTATTATTCAAGGTATGACTCACATTGCCTTTGTTCCCCACATTCCCTGTAATCAGGGAACTAGTGGGAAAAACAGCTTAAATACTCAGGTTTTGGGGTGCTCAGGCAGGACGGTCCCTGATATCCTGCCTGGCCTGATCACCCAGACACTGACCTCCTCTGCTCTTGAGTTCTTCCCCAAGCGTACCCCACATTTTGAACTGCTGGCCGAGTAACGAGTCTCTCTCTCTCTCCTGGGACGCTTCTGCTGCTGCTAGTGGTGTTGGTAAGAGTTTGCCCGTGCAGCTCCTCTCAGTAAAAGTTTCTCCTTCTTTATATTGCTGCCTTGCCACTGCTCTCTCTCTCTCTCTCCTTCTGCCCTAACAAGCCCTAGCTTCTAAGGGCTGGTTCGTTTAAGTTTTACTGCTGCCTCTCTTACTTGTTTCACCTCGCTATAGCTTTTCTTTCCACTGCTCTAAAGTTCCCAGGTCTTCAGCTGTTTGCCACTGCTTTATACTAAATTGTATCTTTTTCCCATGGCTGTGTCTCTCTTCTCTTATTATTTTAAGGAAAAAGGTGTTACTATAAATTGCAACATTTTCTAAACATAATCTGTGAACTGTGAAAGTGTTAACATAGCGTGCAACATTGTATCGTTTGGTTGGGTACCTTAGGATTGTGTTAAGTTTGTTTGGTAGTTTAGAAGACTGTCCCCTTTGGTTTGTTGCCCTTGAAGTTGTATTGGTTTGTTGGCTTTTGTTGGTTTGATTGTCTCCCTCGATTTGCTACGCTTGGAATCGTGTTGAGTTAGTCTATTGGTTATAAGATTGTTCCCCGTGGTTGTGACCCTTAGAATTGTACAGTCGTATTGTGTTGCTTTGCCCTCCCCGTTTGTAATCCCCCCTGAATAAACTGTTCCTGCCCAATTTTGCCTCTCCATCTCTGCACTCCTGCCTCCGCTCTTCCCCGCGGCCCCCTCTCTGCCTCCTCACCCCTGCCGCCACTTCTCCCTGCGGTCCCCCTGCTTCTGCACCCCTAGCCGCCGCTTTTCCCCGTGGCCCCATCTCTGCCTCTGCACCCCTACCACTGCTTCTCCCCATGGCACCCATCTTTGCCCCTGCACCCCAGCCACCGCTTTTCCCCGCAGCCCCCATCTCTGTTTCTGCACCCCTAGCCACCGCTACCGCTCCCCACTTCTTGCGGCAACCCTCTCCGTGCCGCAGCTTTTTGCGACTCCGGCTCTCCGTTCCCCGCAGTCCCTTTCTCCTGTGGCACCCCCACTCTTTTTGCAGCCGCATCCCACAGCTGCCAGCTCCCCGCTTCTACGTTCCCTTCCCTGCCATTCAGTCCCCCCCGCCTCCCTCTCAAACCCCTGACCTTCTATTCAGCCCCTCCTGCTTCCCCAAACCCCCATGTGTGTCCCAACTCCTCACGTGCCTCTGTCTCCCTGCCCTAACTCCCACGTGTGTCTCCATCCCACCATTCCTGTCCCCAGCCTGCTTGCCCTCCCCTTCTTTGAGCCCTCTGACCTTGTTGATCCTGCTTCCCCCCATTTGCATTCTCTCCCGTCTGCCACTGCGGCATACTAGTTTGCATTGCACCCCCCTTCTATTCATATGTTATCGGAGCATCTTTTAAGTTACAGTGAGTGGGTTTATGATTGTACGGAGTCCTCATTGCCCCCCACCTGTCCCACTCCACAGAGTTAAGCACCCCACAACACCTCATTAGAAACACCGTGATAACCACCACACCTACACTCCCCATCACCCACCTGACACCCACACTCATTTTAATAAAGATTAAAGGATACCCTGCTTGTGCAGTAATTGCCCCCCCCAAGATCCCCAAATTTTCGAACCTGCTGGCAGGGTCAGGTTTCAGAATGGATTCTTTGAGGACCTGCTCCATCATTTTCGAGGGATTGAAGTGAGGCTGATTGGTCTGTAGTTCCCCAGATGCTCCCTTTTCCGGTTTTTGAAGATAGGCACCATATTTGCCATTTTCCAATCATCCAGGACCTCCCCTGTTTGCCAAGAGTTTTCAAAGATAATGGCTAGTGACTCTGCAATCACAAGACAAATGTTAGAAATTGGTAAGAATACAAATATAAAAGGAATATGTTGTAGAAAACGTATTCTTATATTACTTCACAGAAAAAGTTTAGAAAAATTTAAGAGATTTATAAGGTTCCGATCCAGTCCCATTGAAGTAAATGGCAACTTCCTGTTGACTCCAGTTTGCGTTATATCAGTTTCTGAACCTCCAGTCTGGGGTGGAGTATTCAATTATGCTTCCACTTACATATTATCTGCACACATTACTTATGAAAAAGTAACTCCAAAGTAAGTCTGTAATTGTAGCTAAACAACTATGTTTGTGTTCCACCATTAGAGCTCAAACATAGTTAGACCGTGCTATGTTTCTAAGGAAATATTCATGAATAAATCTATCAATGTCAACAGTTCTTTACATGCTTCCCACTGTAAAATGTGTGCTTCTTTTCTATAAATTTTAGAGACTTCTTATGGAATTAGCAGTTTGGATAGGAAAACTTATTTTCATATATTATTAATGTCACTATTTTAACATGTGTCTGGTTTTTGCTGGCATAATATAATCCCAAGGAACTCAATGTCCCCTTGTATTCGGGATACAATTCTGCAAAAACAGCCATATTTCTTTACTGTAGTTGCTAGCCCCAAATCAGAAAGTGCACTTTATGTATTAAGCTAAGCACTATTGAAACACTTTCAGCTCTGAAAAATGGGATTTATTTTGACAGTTAGGAAGTTATTTGGGGCCGACAAAGTAGCATGTCTATCTTTATCTTAAACTGTCCCACTTTTCAAAGAAAAATCCCAAAGGTGTTTTGCATCATTTCTGTTTCACAGCTGTTCTAAAGACAGGAGACATCTGGAGCTTTGTCGTTGAAAACTGCAATATATAATTACATAAAGTTTTATTCAAGACAAAAACTAACATATGTAAAATAGTTAAATTGGTTTTAGCAGCTTTATTTCCCAGGGGGAAAAAAAAAAGACCCATTTAGTAAGAATTGTGCCAAAACTAGCATCTCCTTTAATCACACAAATCCCTGAAATAAACAATATACGCTTCTTTTCGGGTAACAAAAGAATCAGTTTTTGATGACTGCCACTGATTTAAATTCACAATAAACCTAAACATGTTGTGTTTTTACTCAACTCTGTACTTTCAAAATAAAAAAAAAAAAAAAGGAAGACAGCATTCGTCAGAGACAACTTATTCATTAAGAAATAAAACATGTTCAGGACTGGTAGCAAGTTATCCTAAAACATTGTCTATAAGAATTTAAAAAAAAAAAAAAAAAAAGTAAGATTACAACTTGGGAAACAATATGAGGTTTGTTTCAAAGAATAAAAAAAGTCATGTAAAAGAACAAGATGGGGAAAGAATGGCATGTTTGTCCCCAAAACAGGCAAAATAATACTATTAAACACCTGGAATATTGCTGAAATTCCCCTGGTTTGATACCACGAGAAGTCTTTCTATATAGTACTTTGCATTAAGCAGTGTTTTGTGATTATTCCATCTTTCCCACTTTCATATTACTATGTACTTGTTAAATCTTTCTACAGTTGCTTTGGGAGCTAAGGAATTCCCATGTATTGAGAAAAGGCACGTTGTCCAAGATAAGGTCATATGAGGTTTGAGAAACTATATGATTCCATATGCAACTTTTTCAGTCAAGAGATTTATTGCAAACATGCTTCATAAAGTGGCGCGATTACCAGTGCCATGATATAGGCCTCTAGGGAAGCCATGTTTGGATTGGTCTATTTAAAGTAAAGTGTGAAGAATGGGGTGGAGAAACCCCCAAATATAGGTGGCTAGTCCTAAAAAATTAGATTAATCAAGCCAATCACAAACAGGTTCTAATCACCTCACTGGTTATTCAGAAGCCAAAACCACAATTCCCTTAATGCTAACCAGCACTCTGGTTTCTATGCAGACAGTCAATTCAAAGATGATGGAAATTACTGAAAACCTTTGTCCATCATATGTAAAAAAGTTGCACTAATCCCAAAGGACAGGATACATTACACACCAGGTCATGTCTTACCCGAATACATACATATATCCAATAATATATCCAATAACTCATGTCTTACCCGAATACATACATATATCCAATACTTCTTAACTAAAATAATATTTTTAAAAAAGGAAAGAGACAATATTGGTGAAAAGATCATTATAAATACAGATGATAATAAAATCCCTAGATCAGTTTCATTGTAAAGGTGGTAAGCCGTGTTGCAAAAGTTCTTTCAGGCTCATTTCACAAGTTAAAGTCCAAATAGTCCATACAGAAAGTCTGTTCAAATTCTCACATGACAATTAGCAGAGTAAATCCAGATTTGGTGTTGGGACCTTAGACTTTTAATCCAAACTTCCCTGTCAAAGGTTTAAGCAGTCCTAAAATAAAAAGGATCGAGTCCCTAGAGTCTTTTATAAATCCTTGCAGACCATTGACAATCTCTTGTCAGCAAGTATTTCCTTGAGTGAACAACAGGTAATCACCTGTGTCTTCGAAGTAACTTCTCTATTTCCTAGGCAGTACACATTGGTAATTGTCCTCCATTAAACAGTTAATAGACAGTCTACTTAAACCTAAAAGAGAAATACAGACAATGAAATTATTACACCATAGCTTTAACTAATTGTTAATACTCTCTTTTGATCTCTGAATCAATAGAACAGTAAGAGATAGGAAATCAGTCTGTCTATCAAGATACATATAAGCACAGACAAATGGAGACTTTACAATTTAACTTTCATTTCAAAATTGTAGCCTATATGACATGGCTGTTAGCTATTGATAAGGAATGACGCTAATTACTATCTCAATTCATCTCTAACATGTTCCAAAGGTTGGGTTTGGGACATTTCTACCTGTTAGGGGCTTAACCCTTTCTGGCTCAGTGTAACCTGTGCATTTTACAAGCATACATTAAGTTTTAATGATTTTCTTATAAGAACTGAATAAGTTAAGGAGGAAGAGGCCAGTCCTCCAATAATGAAATTCAATTAGATTAAAGTGAATTGTGAAGGAAGAAAGCTAGTTGTTGACTTCTCAGATATATTCAGTGATACATAATGCATGTCAGCATGGAGTACTGGTATCCAAGGTGTATATTTATAACTGTAGGTAGGGTTCTCTTGAGGAGTTTGTGAAAGGCAACTGGAACTTGACCTTGCATGCCTTTCTTACACTTAGGTGATCTGTCAGAACCCATTAAACTATTTAAAGATAAAATGTTAAAAAACCTAGTTTAGTACCCATTTTCTTTAACTCTTTTTCTTTTTCTCCCCTATAATACATAAAACATTTGTTTCTAACCCTGATGGCTGAATGTCAGGACTGAATATTGACAATCCTGAAATTGAGACAAATATAATTTTGAGGGAAAGCTTCATATTAGGGAGGGGAAAAAAGGAATTTTTTTTCTTAACAATTAATGAAACTGGAGGTGTGTGAAGTTGCTCAGAGGTTTGGAATGTTAGAAGCCATTCCTTGGCAGGTATGACTGTCAAAGTGCCAGGTAAAATTTGTCGAATGACTCTTCAGTTTACACCATTGTCCAAAAATAACACATTTGTATTCTTATTTTTTTGTCTATTAGGTACTTATTTTGCATTTTACATTACCTTAGGAGAAGAAAGGGAGATTCTCTTGCACTGTGTAAGTTATAACAGACAATATTTTCTCTTGGCTGCAGTCTCAGAATGCAGTCTTGTCCCATCAAATCCAAATCCTTCAAAAGTGCTTCTTGATGATCCAGCTATCTCTCAGATTTTCTGCAAGGGCTAAAAGAGGCTACCTTTAGGATATTTCTTCACATTCAAATCTGACTTTATTTGGCCCACTGGTCAACTGCTGAAGACCTTGGTATACTAGTGAGATAGACACCAGATTGCTAATTTGTTTGTGACAACACTAGTATGAGTGGTGACGTAAGACAGAATCTAGAGATCGGTAAAAGGACTTGCTGGTTACACAAAATATTGCTATATCTTGGTTAGGAAATGGTGCTTATAAATACATTGCAACAAGTAGTGTGTTTCCAGAACCATAGCCAAATATAGATAAGATGGAGAAAGGTCCATGGTAACACTATTTGCATCTTGGATTGGCCAGTGACCTTGGTCAAAAGGACCTGTTTAGAGGCAATTACATAAATCAGACATGGATTTTGCAACAAGCTCCACAACGCTCATATGTAATTCACTTTGGTGAATATGATGAGGAAAGGCTAGCCTGTGGTTTGACACTGGTTTACAGTATTCACCATAGCACTTTTGCTAGCTTGAACATCTCAGGAAACAGCCTGACTCATGTGACATAGTCTATTATTTTAAAAATACCTAAAAATTTAGAAATCCTAGAAGTCCAGTTTCTCCCAATTCACAAACTGCTACTACCATATTCCTGAGATTATCAAAGGATCGATCATTTAATTAAAACTTCTGCATCTTTGTACTCATTATATCAGAAAAGAAATGCATGAACAAGATAACAAATAACCCCCCTCAAAAAAAGCTAAATTTGTTAAATAAATAGAATCATTATTACAGTTCAACCAGCTTAATTCAACAATTTCTATCCGAGTAACTGCAGATTCTTTATAAACATTAATTAAATGTAAATTTATGACACACCTGAGACATATGTAAGTTCTGTTTTTTCCATTTTACAGATGAGAGAATTGAGGAACAGAGAAGTTAAATAATTTGTCTAGGGAAATAAAATTAGACTCTGACAGCCAGAAATAAAACCCAGGTGTCCAGCCAGCCATGTCTGTCCCTTAAGCACAAGATCATGCTTCCTTTCTTTAACAAACTTTTGAAGATTTGTATAATTTATAAAAACCAGGGAAGATATAACTTTTCTGGGATGTACCCTGTATGAACTTTAGTTAAACTGAAGCATAGGTCACAAATTATCCATGCTGACTCAAACACCCAGATCATAGAAGAGAAAAATCTGAACTTAAATGTGAACCGGAGGTATAATGTCTTTTTTAAGCAACAGATAGAATATGAAATTTGGCTTCTGCCAAGCTTGGTGGGCTTAGCACTTTGGGATTCTCCAAGTGAGAAAATGAATTCAAGATATGACGTGCTGGAAAAAGGTTCAGAATAAAGTAGGCACTTCAGTACTGAGCACAACTCTTTCTGACAAGCGCAAGTGTCTGTCAGCATAAACCAAGAATCAATAAAATATGGGCACCAGCCAAAGAACAGAATATATCTCTCTGACCTCTGTAGTAAATACAGAGACTGGAACAAATAATATCAATAAACATGGCTGCTAGAAAAGGCCTTTGAACAAATTAATTTTACATCATGCCCTTTTCTAGTGAAGCTGGCATGACCATTCTAAACATTGCTGCAACAGTTCATGAGTGTGTTTATATAAGTCCATAATTAGCTGTGGTTTATATTCTGTATATTTCTGTCTGGTTGTTAGGAAAACTAACTACAATGGTTGCTAGAAGCACCCTCTTTGCTGTATATTTACAATGCATAAAAGTAGCCAAATTCTTATCTCTTAGACATTAAGTATCTGTTAATGATTCATTTGCTTCTCCAAATCTTCCTTAATGAGAACAAGATATATATAGGACTAAAATTCACATTTCTGTATTCTTCTGTTATATCACAGACGTATGCAAGTAAATCATTCTTTAAAAAAGTTAATTTTCATCACTGACCAATAAGCTTGAATGCCTCCATATTTGGATGACCAGTTTCAGACAACTTAAAAGAAACTGATTTTCAGATTGCATCAGCATTTTCTGAAAATCAGGTCCCTTTACAATATCTCCAGTTGGACACTGCAGATCTGAGCCACCAAAAATCGCTGGTCATTTTGGGAAACATAAACATTAATGTGGAAGAATTAACATCATCAGCTACTTCTACCCAGAAAATTTCTGACTGAGTGTTAGAACTTTTCAATATACATTTACTTATTCTAGGTATATTACTATCTCCTGTATACAATAAGGGCAAACAACTACAAGAGATTTCAGTCTGGAGACCTGTTGAGTTTTGTTATGGTGCGGTTAACTTTACATACTGTTGTGGTTGGTTTTAATTGCCCTCACTGCAGTTGCTTTGAATTTACACCAGTGTGTATGAAAGCAGAATTTACCTCTACATCTGTGTAGCTTCATGACTCCACAAGGAGACATTGTAACATCAACCTGGAAAGAGAGAGAGAGAGAGACTAAGATAAGCCAAGAGCTACATGTTGATGTTTCTTTTATAAATATGAAAGATGGAACTCTGACCTAAGTTACTTTGGTATCAATCCATCGTAACTCCAATGACCTCAACTCATGGCATATTTCTACTTTCAGCTGGGGGTGCAATTCCTTGGTCAAGGAGACATGCATGGTAACTGTCACTGCATAGAACACTGAAAATGGTGTGTGTAGCTACAGAAGTGCAAGTGGTGGTACGGGCTGGCTGACATGAGTGTGTCCTTAGGGTTTCAGATAGGCGTGTTTTAGGGGATGCCAGCTCCCAACTCACAGCTTGTGCTGCCATGGCTACATTCTCTTTTTAATATGGTAACTCAGAGGCAGCTAAGTGTAGGTATGTCTTCTCAAACTGGGAATCACTCAACACCCCTCTGCCCTAACTTGAAGTTCAGACATAACTCTGGATTTCATTCATACCTGTGTTAAAACATTAGAAACTACCATATGAAGACCAAGGATTTGCATTGAGTAGCTGAGGTGAAACTATCCAGCCTTCATGGTTTATAATTGGTGCAAAAAGACTCTAAAAAAAGAAAAACTCTACAAAAATTTATTATTAGTCAATGGTAAATAGGGTGCCTCAGTCCTGTGCTGCTTCAGTCTAACATGTTCTGAAAAAGCTTAGCTGTGCAAACATTCACAGAGACCTTGCTTGATTAAGTCCCTCTGATATTTCTAACAGTTGTCACTGATCTTGACCGCCTTGATAACTCTGTGCCATCTGCAAACATTTCTACTTCACTGTTCAATCTCCTTTTGCAACTCATTAATAAATATATTAAACTGCACTTGACCTACTATGGAACCTTGAAGCACAGTGGTGATTAAAACTAACCATTTAATCCTATTCTGTTTTCTGTCTCCTAACCACTTTTTGATCCATGACAATATTTTCCTTCTCACCGTATCATTTTGTCGCTTTATTAGCCCATTCTGAGAGACCTTGTCAAACCCTTGTTGTAGCTAATTAGCACTTCTTGTACCTATTAAAATAATTTTCTACCTGACAAATTCCCACTAGGTCATTTGCAAGATGACAAGATTACTGTTTCAATGTGAATAGTTTTCTGCAGCTGTGTTATAGTATCATTGAGCATTCTCAAATTATTAAAAGCCTATGCATCCAGATCGGGGATGGAAAGATAGGTTAGTATTTTGATTATCACACATATTGTTCCTTTTGAGAGCAAGGAATGAAAAGCTAGACACATTCACATCACAGCAGAACAGACACTGTCTCTGTCTTATGAAAGAAAGAAGCAGAATGTAATTATTGGTTTTCATAGCCAATATGCTAGAGGGTGGGGAAAAAAGGACTGATTAGGGTAAGGATTGTCAATTAGGCCTCATCTACATTAGAAAATTTTGCTGCTGCAAGTTACAGCAATGGTTGAAAAGTGCCATAATTACACCTCTTGTGCCTGTCCACACAACACTCATTATGTCACTGAAAAATGCCCACACTTAGTTCTTTAGCACCAACAGTGAGAGCTGTGCACCATAGGCAGCTAGCTATCCCACTGTGCAACTCACCACCTTGTCCCAGTAGGGAAGGTGGAGAGGATCACAGTGCATTACTGCTATGGTCCCAGCATTCCATGATCCAGTGATTTCCATCATTCCACAGTTTCTGACCTTGTTTTGCAGAATTTTTCAATGGCACCAGTTTCCTGAGCAGGGAAAGAAACAAAACAGTGCTGCCAAGGAATCTCCAGCAGAGGCTTGGCAAGTACTTCAGGAAAGTTTCCTAGAGATAGCTCTGGAAGATTCATGTGAAACCTTGCTGTACATTAACATTCTTTTCCTCAGCTCTGCCAAGCTGAATAAGGGGATGGGAAGCACATGCAAATACTCTTGTGTATTTCTATCCCTTCAGTCAGCTGTATAATGCAATAAAGCAAAGAACAGCTGTAAGCTTATGTAACTGAGCAGCATCAACTCAAAAAAATCACTTATCCAACCTCCCCTCTCCTACATTCTGCACACTAGATTGACTCTAACCCTCCTGTGTAGAGAGAGGTCCTGATTCCTGATGTCAACAAATGACCCAGACCCATAGTTCACATCATCCTCCAACTCAACCTACTCGTCTACTACTTCTTTGCATGGTTTACTTCAGTTTCTTCTGCTTCCAGGCCTGCACATGGGTCTCTTGGCATTGGCAATGGAGTTGCTGCTGAGGATGACTTCCAGCTCCTTATAGAAGTGGCAGGTCTTTGATGCTGCACCAGCGTAATGGTAACTCCATGGTAACCCCCTGGCCTTTTGATACCCCACCACAGTCCTTAAGTTTATCATCACAGTGCTCTGTATCCTGTTCATAACATTTCTCCACCTTTAAACAAGAAATCTGACCATAGGTATCATATGCTATGTCTACACTGGAGGCTTAAGTTGACATAGGCAGGTTTAAGTCCATTTAAGCAACTCAAGGGCCACAACTGCAGTTTAGAATAGAATCATAGGGTTGAAAGGGACCTCATGAGATCATCACATCACATCAAATCCAATCCCCTGGGCTTGAACCCAAGACCTTCTGCATATTAAGCAGAGGGACTAACTACTACACCATTTGCAGGGCTTCATTAAGTCAACTTAAGCACTTGCTTAAGCTGACTTAATAACTCTCACCCTTAAAGTCAACTTTAAGGGTTAAATCGACTTTATTAAGTTGACTTAACAAAATGTAGCCATTAAAGTCGACTTAAGGTAGGAGAGCCATTTAAGTCAACTTTATAAAGTCAACTTAAGCCAAGTCAACTTTATAAGGGCCAGGGTTCTCTCCAGGAATTGAAATGGGGGAGGGGAGTGTTGGAATTTTCAGGGGGGGTGTACGGGCCAATGAGACTGTGGTGGTGAAGAGAGGCTATATGGCACCATATTAAAAACTGATCAGTAGTTCATGAACAGTGTTACCAGACATCTGGCAAAAGGAGACATGCCATCCATCTGGCATGTGTTTTAAAAATAGGTGATTTTGTCCACCCAAGAAAGAGAGAGACTCATAGACTCTAAGATCAGAAAGGACCATTATGATGGCCCTGCATCCTGTATAATGCAGGACACAAAACCTCACCCAGAAAAAGAGAAAGGCAATTAAAATGATTAGGGGTATTGTACAGCTTCCCTCTCAGAAGAGCTTAATGAAACTGGGACTTTTCAGTTTGGAAAAGAAATGACTACAGATGGATATAGACGTCTATAAAATCATGACTGGTAAGGAAAAAGTGAATAAGGAAATGCTATTTAATATTTCTCATAATACAAGAATTAGGTGTTCCCCAATGAAATTAATAGGCAGTAGGTTTAAAGCAAGGAAAAGGAAGTATTTCTTCCCATAACACTGGGATGGGCAGGATTGGAGGCAACACCCAGATGCGTCACTAGTGTTGGGCACCCAGGGCATGTGCCCCGAATCCCAGCACCAGTGCCCTGGATCTCTGGCCCAATTGGGCCGGAGATCCGGGGCGCAGCCATCAGTAGCTGCGGCAGCCCCATCCCCAGCCGGGGATCTCGGCTGTGGCGGGGAGTCCAGGCCCAGCTGCCCGCGGCAGCAGCAGCCCCGTCCCCTGCTGGAGATCTGGGGCCCGGCCACCCACGCCAGTGGCAGCCCCATCCCCAGCCAGGGATGCGGGGCCTAGCTGCCCATGGTGGCGCGGTGGCTTCTGACCCTGTCCTTGGCCAGGGGTGGGGCCTGTGGCCAGGGAGCGGGGCCTGCAGGCCAGGGAGTGGGGCCTGGGACCGTGCCCCGGGTCCCTCCCGGGCCAGCAACGTCCCTGGCAACAACATATCTGAAATGTTCCTGGTCTCCTTTTGCCAGAAGAAGAAACTAAGGCTATGTCCACACATACATCATTATTTCAAAATAACTTATTTTGAAATGAGTTATTTTGAAATAAAGTCCTTATTTCGAAATAAGTTAATTCGAATGAAGGGAAAGCCTGCTTTTGAAAGAGCAGTTATTTTGAAATAATGCCGTTTGGACATGTTTCAAAACAGCTGTTTGAAAACAATGGTGTTGTTCTGAAGCAACATGTCCACATGGCATTATTTCAAAATAACCATTTTGAAATAACAGCCGTTTCGAAATGAATGGGGTTTAAATTGTTTTGAAATGACGGTTCTTATTTTGAAATGAGAGAGCCCGTCATTTTGAAATAAGAAAACATCGTGTGGACCTAATCTTTTTTATTTTGAAATAACCAGTGTTATTTTGAAATAAAAGAGACGTGTGGACATACCCTAACAAGATTTATTTATCCCATGAGCTTTCATGGAGATGGATAGCTTCATGAGTGCCTGTTCAGTTCATTCCCTCCAAAGCACCTGGCATTGGCCACTTTCAGAAAACACATTAGTGGGCTAGATGGCCCTTGGTCAGATCCAGTATGGCCATTCTAATTCTCTTTCATGAAAATTAATTAAAACATAAAAAAGACTAGTACAGAAAATATCCAAGAGAATTACCTCTCAAGGTAGTGATGATGTGAGATAATGATCTTGTCACATAACGCATTTTAAAAATCTTGGCCTACTAGGAAATATTTATATAAGTTTCCCAGTCACAAAACTAGCATTCTGGAGCAAAGTTACTAAAACACAGTGAGATAATAAATTTGTTAGTCTTTAAAAGTGCTACTAGACTCCTTGTTTGTTCAACAAACATGTATTTCTTTAATGTGCTTCTATCTCTTTTGCACACTTCACTCACCTTGTTGTGCTCCTTGTCCATAGTGCAAGGAGACCCACAGTTCAGAGGTGCTTTCACAAGAGTTCACCTTCCAGGGAACAGGGGGACAAAGAGTGCCTTGCTCATTCCTCCAAGGGTATGGCCACACACACTTCTTATTTCAAAACAAGCCCTCCCTGTGTGAACACAGCCCAACTGTTCTTCTCTATTTCACTCAGTCACCTTTGCTGTGGCTATAGTCTCCTCCATACTTTGTGTGACTTCACTTCTGTGATTTTATGTCTCAGTGAGGGAACTTGCGGTGATACAGGCTGGAAGTCTCTAGTCTCCACAAAATATGGTTACTTTCCCACACTCCAGGTCTAGCTATTAGTACTTAGACCACCTGATAATCTGTGATTTCAGGTGTAATGGTCACTTAAAATAACAAAAGACTCTGTACAGAGCCCAAATAAGAACCAAGCACTATTTGATCAGCCCAATACTTGTTAAAAGATAGAGCTGATTGCTAATCAGATACTGCTTGTAAGGGGTAGCCCACAGCACCGGCAATATCCCATTTCCCCCAACTAAGAAGCAATCTGATATACCTTAAATTTGTTTAAAAAAATGAGTCGTGCGGCTCTTAATGACTAAAAGATTTGTTTTTCTCATCACCTTTCCTGGGAGAAAATCCCACTTCGTCAGCTGCTTCAAAGATGGGCGAACTTACAGAATGGAATGAAAATAAATGCAAGGGAGTTTAAAACATAGGATCAGGTCATACAGTAACAGCAAATCAGAACAGTTGTTAGGTTCAAACCCTGGGAAGGGTGAAGTCAAATTACCTTTTGTAATGGGAAAACAAACCATAGTCTCTATTTAATCCTGCTTTCACACAATTTAATTTGCATATTAATACCAGTTCAGCTGTTTCTCTTTCAAGTCTTGAAGTCCCAGTCACATCTCTGAGTACAGTCATTAACAAATCATTTACTGAGTGATTAGAAAGATGGAAGTGCTCAGCACCTGGTTTTTTTTTGTTTTTTTTTTTTTGTGATTTCTGATGTCAGTTCTGTGTTCATTTATTCTTTTGTGCAGCGTTCATCCTGTTTGTCCAATGTATAAGGTGTTGGGGCATTTCTGGCACATGATGGCATAGATCAAATTAGCAGATGAGCAGGTAAATGAGTCTTTGATGGAGTAGCAGGCTTGATTAGGACCTGTGATGGTATTGATTGTGCAGATATGTGGGCGGACTTGGCAGCATGGTTTGTTGCAGGGGTGTGTGTCTGCTTTAATGTTTCTGTTGTTAGGTCTGTAGTTGCTGGAATCTGTGTAAGGTTGGGTGGCTGCCTGTAGGCAAGGAGAGATCTGCCTTCCAAGGCTTGAGAGAGTGAGGGATCATCTTTTAAAATAGGCTGTAGTTCCTTAATGATCTGTTGTAGAGGTCTGATTTGAGGGTTGTATGTGGTGACTACTGGCATTCTGTTGTTTTCTTTCTTGGGCCTCTCCTGTAGTAGACGACTTCGGGATACCCATCTAGCTCTGTGATTTGTTTTCTTACTTCCCCAGGTGGGTACTGTACTTTTAAAAATGCTTGACAGAGATCCTCAAGATGTCTGACTGTCTGAGGGATCAGAGCTAATGCAGTTATATCTTAGGGCTTGGCTGTAGACAATGGATCGTGTGGCGTGTTTAGGATGGAAGCTCGGGATGTAGGTAACTATACCAATCAGTAGGTTTTCGGTACAGGGTGGTGGTGATGTGGGATGACACTTGAGGAAATGTTGTTCTAAGTTGCCCATAAAGATGTTGGCATGCTGTGGGGCCATGTGAGTGCCCATAGCAGTGCCACTGACTTGGAGGT